>CANTUR010000310.1:612859-1225718 GCA_947683625.1 Mallotus nudiflorus | reverse complement strand
CATGGTGCTAGTGAAAAAGTCAAATGGGAAGTATAAAATGTGTGTGGATTTTACTGATCTTAATAAGGTATACCCCAAAGGCAGCTATCTATTACTAATAATGGATCAGCTAGTAGACTCAACTGCCTACCACAGCTTGTATAGCTTTATGGATGTTGCTTAAGGGTATCGTTAGATCCTAATGAAGAAAGAGGATCAAGAGAAAACATTAGTGAAAAAGTAAAATAGGAAGTGTAAAATGTGTATGGATTATACTGATCTCAATAAGGCATGTCCTAAAGGCAGCTATCTATTACTAATATTAGATAAGCTAGTAGACTTGACTGCATGTCACAACCTGTGTAGCTTTGTGATTGTTACTTAAATGTACCATTAAATCCCAACAAAGAAAGAGGATAAAGAGAAAATGTTATTATCACTCGCGAAGGCCTTTATTGCTACAAAGTTATGCCCTTTGGACTAAAGAATACCCGGAGCACTTTAGACTAAAGAATACCGGAGCCCTTTGGACTAAAGAATGTTGGAGCAACATACCAAAGGGTGATAAACCATATGTTCCAAGACTAAATTGGGAAAATCATAGAAGTATCTGTGGATGACAATATTATCAAAAGCTAACATGCAGAATAACACTTTGATGATCTTGACCAAATCCTTTAAATATTGGATTAATACTAGATCAAACTTAATTCAGAGAAGTGTATTTTTAGGGTAAAAGTGGGAAAATCTTGGAATTCATGATATCCCACAGAGGAATTAAAGCTAATCCAGAAAATATGGAGGCCATACTTAAGATGAAAGCTCTGACATCATTAAATGATCTCCAAAAGCTAAATGGTAGAATAATAGCTTTGGGGCATTTCATCTCCTATTCAGCCAAATGGTGACTATCATTATTCTGAGCCTTAAAAAATTCCAAAAAGTTTGTATGAAATGAAGAATGTCAAGAAGCTTTTGATGACATCAAAGAGTTCCTATCCTCCCCACCTTTCCTCAGTAGGGCCAATCCTTGGAGAAGTTTTGTACTTGTATCTCTCAGTTAGTCAGGAGTTAATTGCATTGGTACTAGTTAGGGAGGAAGAAAGCCAACAAAATTCAGTGTACTACATCATCAAAATACACAAAGGTTTATAAATCGGGTATTCCAAACTAGATAAGTTAGATATGGCCATCATACACATATCCCAGAAACTCAGGCATTATTTTCTAGCTCACCCAATCATTGTAAGATCCAAATTTGCACTAAGGAAAATCTTACAAAGACCTGAGACATTCGGTATATTGGTTCAATGGTCAATATTGCTCAGAGAATTTAATAACAGTTATAAACCTCGATAGCAGATCAAAGCCCAAATGTTGGCTGACTTTGTACAAGAGATGACAGTGTAAGATTTTACCCCCTTTTGAATGCCTAGAGTGGAAGTTATACAAAGACAGTGCTTCATGCATCCAAGGATTTGATGCAGGAATCATTCTCAAAGGGCCACGCAAAGTCATTATCATATATGCAGTTCAAATAAAGTATAAAGCCATTAATAATACAGCTGAGTATGAAGCACTTATAATAGGATTGAAGTTAGCTATAAAGGTCAGAGCTGAACATCTCAAGATATACTTTAATTCACAACTAGTGGTAAACCAAGTTAGAGGAACTTACTAGATCAAGAATCCAAGCATCACTAAATACGTTAAGAAGGTGAGACAGCTCTTGAAGAAGCTTGAGCATGATGGAGGACAGTGGGAAATCATCTAAATTCCTAGAAGTGAAAACTTAAATGCAGACTTACTCGCCAAATCAATAATAGAAGACAATCAAACATTTAAAAAGCTCAAGCTTACTGAGGAATTGATGAAGCCAAGCACCGAGGAGACAGAGATCATGGATATCCAAGAAGTAGTAGAATGGATGAATCCAATCATTCAATATCTCGAACATAGGGTACTTATGTAGGATAAGTTAAAGGCTCGTAAGTTAAAGTTAAAAGCTACGCATTACTCTGCGCACAATAGGGAACTCTACATAAGGTCTCTCTCATATCTGTGGTCTAAGTGTGTATCACCAGAGGAAGGAAATTACATGCTTAGGGAAATTCATGAAGGGAATTTGCAGAGCTCAAGAATCCCACCATTCACTAATTAGAAAAGCATTGCTCTAGGGTTACTATTGGCCCACCATGTCTAAGGATGCTCAAAAATTGATTCAGGAATGCCACAAATGTCAACAGTTTGCTCATTTTAGCCACAAGCCATCTAGTACTCAACATTTGATTAAGAGTCCTTGGCCTTTCGTCGTATAAGGAATGGACATCTTAAGGCTATTTCCTATTTCAACCTCTTAGAAGAAGTTCTTGATTATGGTTATAGATCACTTCACCAAGTGGATAAAAGTTGAAGCCTGCCTCACCATTACTGAGGCCTAGATTCAACACTTTTTTTAGAAAGAAATCATCTACAGATTCGGCATACTGCACTCTTTGATAACAGATAATAGGAAGCAATTCGACAATGAGAAATTCAAAAATTCTATTCAAATTTTAATATAAAGCTCCGATTCACTTCAGTAGTGCATCCATAAACAAATTACTAGATAGAAGTCACTAACAAGATCATCATGTAAGATCTAAAGAAGAGATTTGATGAAAAGAAGGGAAATTGGGTTGAAGAACTGAACAATGTCATTTGGGCATATAGAACAACATCCAAAACCACTACCAGAGAAACACCTATGAGACTGACTTATGGGATGGATACGATAATCCTAGTGGAAATTAGGTTAGTAAGCTATCAAGAATCTAGATCATGAAGTCAACAATGTTAATGCTTGCATATACCTATGTCATAACCTAAACTAGGGAGTCATGATTGGCGCTAGGGAACAGGAATTCACATAAATCCGGAACCCATAGCAAGCCTAAAAAAAAACTCATACAAACATATCATAAAAAATACCTCAGAATAGAAACTTTAATTAATAAAAGGAATATCCATATCACAATATAATAAAATATTTTCATATAATTATTCAAATACTGAATCTTTATCTAACACAATATCAAGTACTACAATAATAAGCACTACTATTGTAGGATTTATTAAAATACAAGAAAAGCATTTAGTTCAAAGTTTACATAGATCGACTAGTAAAGAAAGAGCCCAATGAATAAAACTAACGTAAAGGTCTGAAATAGAAGATTCTGAAAAAATATTTGAAGGGGGTCAGAACTCACTGAGTGAATTATTATTATATATATACACACAACCTAAAGACATAGACACTTATGCTTTAGTAATATAGTATATTTATATTTATTTAATATATACATGCATTTCACATAGATGCTCAAAATCTATTTTTTTTTATTATAACAATAAATGTAGAAGAATTTTTGGATGGAGGATCATAGCAAAATCCCTAAATTTTTTTGCAACCTTAATCAGTGCAATTCACTAGCCAATAGGCTTTCCATAACGTAAAAAATATCCTTTATTCAAATTTTTGGTAGTAGATTTGCCCCGAGTACACGAAGGATCAACCGTGGATTTACAGTCCCACTACTAGTGCTAACTGGCCCCTAGTACTCTATAGGTCAACCGAGAATCTGCAGTCACATCCCTTTATCCATTAATTACCATAATCATTATTTCCATATATGAAATCAATCAAAGTTCAAAATCTAATATCTAGTGTACTGTTGTGCAACAGCCTTACTGTGACCCACTGGGTGGCACTGTAGATGGTGGGGTTTAGCGCACGTCCAAGATTGTAGCAACTATGGACATTGTTTAGGCTCAGGGCCTTAGGGAACACACTAATATGTCACAATGCCTTAGCATGGAGAAGAGGAGTCGCCACCCAGGGTAATAACTGGGACAATTTGATTGGTGATACTCAATTCTCTAAAAGAAAGTTAGCACCACAACCAGAAGATTTTAGGAGCGGAATTACTAACTTTTCTTAGTCTCGTGTTCATTTAGAATAATTTTATAAATGATTATTTCATCCTCTAATTACATGTAATTTTATTTAAAGCCTATTTGACATCCATCTAACCCTAGGTATCAAGTCAATAAAATTACACATAAAAAATGCACTTAAGATCGCATTGTCCTTAAGTCTAGACTATGTTAATTTTATTAAAAAGTTAGCTAGATTTACATCTTATTTACAAGTGAGAAAGGGACTAAAGGTGGGCCTACATTTTTATTAATTATTGAGCCTAGATCTATTTATTTTACTTTGTCTAAAAAATGGGCTTAAGTCTATTCAATTTTTAAGGAAAATTAAATGAATGGGCCTAAGTCTAACTTGGTTTTATTTTAAGTGAAATATGGGTCTAGGTCTATTTATTTTAAAATAAATGAAATTAAGTGGGTTGAGCTAAGTTTAAAACAAGTTTTAATTAACTAAGTAGACCTAAAATCTAATTAACCTAATGGGCCTAAATTAATTTTTAATTATTTAAAATCCCAAATCATTTTTAAGCCTATTTATTAAGTGGGTTGGACCTAAGCATGGGCTTGGGGCCCAAAGTAATATAAAAAAACCCACAAACATAAAAAGCATAAAAAAATATAGCAAAATCAAATCAAAACACATTCACATATGATTTCTAAAAAAGCTGAATTTATTTACATACAAACTTGAATTAACTAAAGCCACCATTAATTTTATAAAAGATTACCCGATGAACCTAGTTTTACTAATTAATTTTAAAGTATAGAAAAATTAAATCTTTCACTATTTCCACTTCTGGGGCTATTACAAACTACATACAAAATTAAAATTTAACAATTATAGAGCCATGAGTTAAAATAACTACAAAGGACACCAAAATATAAAATAAAGATAAAAATCCTAAGTTCTACTGAAAAACAACACAGGTTCTTCCATGACATTCCATGGACCTTTTATTCGTCTAAACATAGACAGTATCCTCCTCAATCCACATGCGGACATCAAAACAAAAATACAAAAGTAATCAGATTAGTAGTGAAATTGAATAATCAAAAAAATAACAAAATAAAAATCACAATTAGAAAATAATAGAAAAGAATGAAATAGAAAAGAACACTGATAATTTTAGGTGCTGTGCAAATGCTCTTTTTAGCCCCCTTAGATTGGATTATCACCGTTGAAATTAAATTGTTGTTGATTCTGGACTGGAAAGGGCATTCTCAGTAGCCTTTTTTTGATTTTCGAGTTTTTTGCGCAGTCAGGTTTTTTTTACGCTGTTCTCATCTGTGAGTCTCCAAAAAAAAATCCTCCCTCGCACACATGTAGACTCTGCTTTTAAATGCAGAGTCTGAGCATACTGGCTTCGTCCTTTGGAAGAACAAACTCATCTCCTCATCAAAACAGATTGATAAGGATTTGATTTTTGAAAGTTACATGTTTTGAATGCATCAAAAATCTTTTCAGATAAAAAAATAATAAAATTCAATTTTTAACCAATCAAAAACATTGAAAAAATTGACAAAAAATTTAAAAAATAATGCGAAAATAAAAAAATAGGACTTTTACATGTCGACATTACACCAATGCCGATTGAAATTAAATGCTGACTTTTTTTTAACTTTTAATTACCAAAAGACCCCTGAAAAAATTGACTTCTTTGTAATCAAATCCTAAAAAAATATGGCAATTTAGTCCCTAAAGTCCAGAAAATCAACAACTAAGTTCAATTTTTAAATAAATTTCATCATAGGGGCTTACATCGCAATTGTACATAATTGCATCCCGAAATTGGGTGCTTACAGTTGCCCCCCCTTTGTCGTTGTTTGCTTGACAAATTGCGGCAAAGTAATAGAAGCACACAATTTCAAAGGAAAGAAATTAGGACATTTAATTGTATCCTAAATGATAGATTGATGCTCAAATTGCTGAGCAAGGTGTAATGTTTGACAAGTCGCACTATATTTCCTACTGAACGTCTAGTGGACTTTGTGCAAATGAGTTTCGCTATACGTTTAGCGATGATAAATTAAAAACTTGCTATAGTTCCTGTGGAACATCTAGCAATGAGAATTTTGTTATATTCCCTGTGGGACATTTAACGATGCGCACTATATTCCTTGTGGAACGTCTAGTGAAGTTGAATTGAAAAAAATCTGCTATAGTTCTTGTGGAACGTCTAACATTGATGAATTTTGTTATATTCCCTATGGGACGTCTAAACGATGCATACTATATTCCTTGTGGGATGTCTAGTGAAAATGAGATTTCGTTATATTCCCTATGGGACATCTAATGATGCACATTATATTCTCTGTGGGACATCTAGTGAAGTTGAATTGAAAATCTGCTATAGTTCCTGTGGAACATCTAGCACTGATGAATTTGAAAGTTTATGTTATAATTGCTATGTAGTACATAACATAATGAAGGTTATGACTACTGTGCAACACATAACATAATCGTTTGAAATTCATATCATAGCTACTGCACAACATATGAATCCTTTGATTGAAATGATGCATGTAAAATGCAAAAAATGAATTCTATAATCTTGTTCTGTATTCTGTACTTGATAGAAAATTAAGAATCACAGATTGATTATACATTTTTAATAATTCAATGAATTATTAATTTGATGAATGTCATGATTTAATTAGGAATATGTTCCTAATCAAAATGCAATTATGGACCAAATTGTAAAAAAGAAAAGGTGGATAAAAGTGTAAGTAAATTAGAAGGATTAAAATGGATATTTTTCATTTTATATATCGTTCCCCTTTTGTTGATCACTTCCCTTCTCTTCCTATTCTTTTCTTTTTTTTTTTTAATTTTTTTTCTTCCAATTGATTCTGATTTTTCTTTGCTTGATTTCTTGACCATTTGTGGTCCGATTTTCAATCCGTCTAATTTGATGGTCCACTCGCAACGTGGACCATGTGGGAGAGCAGGCATGTAAGTAGATCCAATTATTTTGAGTCCATGTTTTTCACAGAATAAACTTGGACTATGAGAAGGTGATATAATCCTTCCTTTGACTCATTTGCATCTTCACAGGTCTTCACAGACTGGCAATGAGGTATTTTTTCTGTCCCTTCTGCTTCACTCTGCAAGATTAATTCAAATAATTAGCTATAATGATTAAATTTTACAGTGTAAAATTTAAATGCATGCTAACTAAATTAAATTTAAAAATTAATTGGGATATATAAGAAAAAATTCAAATTAAACGTTGAAAAACAATTGGGAGTCATCAAAATTGCGTGCATGACCAATCAGTTTTCTAGATTGCCGATCGAAAAATTGGATTTTCGATCGAAAATCCAGAATTCCGATCGAAAATCCATAATTCCAATTGGAAATCCATAATTCCTATCAGTATTATGGATTTCTGATTGGAAATCCAGAATTTCGATCGAAATTCTGGTTTTTTCTGATTTCCAAATTTTTTTTACATAAAAATGAACAAATAAATTAATAAATAAAAGCAATATAGAGAATGATTTTGGTTTTCTGATTTTATTCAGAAGCCACTGAAATTCGCAGGATGCTTCCACTTGGCTTGAGAGTTGTTCCATGGTTTGCCAGAGAATGTGACGCAAATTATCTAGGCCTCTGGCTTCAGACGTTTCATTATTGCTCTTTTGACTACTCGGGGTAGATCAAATCATTATTCCTTATTTGCATTGATTGAGAGGTGGATGGACACCACTCACACCTTCCATACCCCTGTAGGCGAGTTGACGATAACACCTATGAGTTTCTCTACTATTACTGGTATCACATTCAGAGGGACTCCTGTACCTTTTGACATCAACTATTGCAACCTTCCTGAGGGGAGTAGAAGTCAGTTTGTGTGTGATTTGATTAGATTTGTCCCAATGTGGAAGAACTGTAAGAACGTAGTTCTTTCTTCTCTGGTTGAGGGCTTCAGACGTCTACCCACTACTACTTCTTGCCAGATTGCTCAAAAGGTGAGATGTTTCCTCCTCATCTTGCTAGGCACTACTCTTTTCTATGAGACTGGTCATGAGGTGAGCATTGCTCTTCTAGGTCCCTTGTGTAACTTAGACCAGGTCGTTACTCTTGATTGGGGATTTACAGCACTTGCTTATCTCTACTACAGACTCAATACTATTTGTAGAGGCATAGTGACCATGTGCGGCTTTTGGCATGCATTACATGTATGTTCTTATTTGCCTTTAATTTTGCATATTTCCTAATCCCTCTTCTAATTTTACTAACTCCTTTTCTTTCTTAGATCTGGAGTATTGAGATTGGGCTGGTTCAAGGTTTTAGTGCTATTAGCCTGGACAGGAGTCTGCCTTTAATGCAGCGATGGGTTTCATCTTGCCTTGCCAGTATCAAGAACACACTTCAAATGTACCGTGACCATCTGAACGCTCTAGAATGGAACCTGGTAAGAAAAATAATAAAATCATTAGTATTAGCTAGTGAAACTTAATTTAGCTAATGAAAATGAAAATCTATAGGTTGATCCTAGTTGGATGGAAGGTGCCGATGATTTCCAGCGATATGACTTCATGGCTGGTGCAACAAGGCTAGAGACGCTGAGGATTCTACTTCATGGATATGGTTGTAAGATGTGGTATCTTGGAGAGCGAGTATATCACTGGCTTGCAAGACCTACTAGGCGATGTGTCCCTTTTGATATTCCTGCTTCTATGCTATGTAGTTTTGATATTGCTGGATCAGAGCTGAGGGAGGCGCTGCAGGGGCATAATGCTTCGACTTTGCTTGAGTGATCCCGCCATTATCAACAATATATCCAGGAGAACCTTTTAGAGCAGATTCCCATTGGTGATGTTGAGGTATCTCCTAATGGATTCGATTATCTTTCTAGAATTTGTGAATAACTTTTTTTTTTAGTTTGAGGAAATCTGCTCTCCTGCCATTGAAGTGGAGGATGTAAAGACTAAGACTGTTCCAGAGACTGAGACTATTCCTGATCCTGAGATCGGCCCTGAGACTGAGAGATTTTAGTCCAGGCCCAGTCCTCAGCATGTTGGGACTAGCCATGATGGGGCCTTTATCGGTGCTGTGCTTGGTGGTGTCTCTCTTCCAGACAAGTCTATATTCTACTGTGCTCCCACTGTTCAGGCTCCAGTTGAGCAGCATATGCAGTTTGGGGATGCTCAGCTTCCTAGCTTTTATCCACCAGATGCTTCTCATGTGAGTACGTTTGATTTATTTCTTGTATGGATCTGTACACTTAACATTGATATTAGCAAAAATTTTACAAAATAGGTTCCCCGGACACAAGCAGAGTATTTATATGGACTTGCCTCGTCTCAAATATTATTCACGATGTAGGTTACAAACAGTTGGCGAGTAAGCGTCTACATTGAGAAAATGCAAAATGTATGCATACTATGCATGAAATGCATATGATATGATGTTTTTCGTGTATGCAAAGCTATTCCAGCAGTCTAGAGCAGGAGAACGAGATGCTTCGTCGGCAGCTTGTAGACTTGGGCTTTGATCCGTACAATGCTGGGACTTCATCTGCCAGACCTCCAGACACTTATCATCGTGATGACCTTACCAGAGGATGGAGCCCATGACATGATACCAGAGCTCGAGATGAGTGATTTAGAGTTTCTATATTCTTGACTTTCTGCATTTCTGTATCTGACTGTTCTCTATTGTACTGCTATTTTTATTCCTACACTGTCTCGAACACTGTTAGATAGAATTGAAACAATGTTTGCTTCTTAACGAATTTTTCTTTCCTTTTTTTTTTTTAACTTTTATAAATAACTAACTAAAAAAAGATAGTTAATGAACATTATCCTTTTTAATTAATTATCCATTTATCTTAATCCTTTTCCAAGATGGATAATATTGGATAGATAAATAATTAAAAGAATGGATTATCTTCCCAATTATTTATTTATCCCAATCCTTCTTAGATTCTATCACCTTATCAACATCTTTCTTTACTAGCAGAATCCTTTTCCCACATGAACTCATCTTTTTTCCCTATACAAGACCATACAAGGGGCATTCTCCTTCATTCTCTACATCCTCATCGTGACTCAAGCATTTCTCCAAACAATGAAGAAATTTCTTAGAAGTCTCAATGACGATGACTGGAATAAGCTTCAACCTTTCCACATCAAATCCCTAAAATCTCTTTAGCACCTGACTATTGATAACAATCTCCTACATGCTGCTGCTACCTTTTAAGATGTCAAGGACCATGTATTCAAGTTTAATGAGTAAGAGCTTTGTCCAATGATTGAAGAGTTTGTTACTATTCTAGGATGCACATTAAACTCGACTGCTATGATAGCCCTTCCTGATTTGGAGATGCAGTTTCCTGGCATATTGGTTGCATTCTTTGATTTGCCCTCAGATGATATTTACATGTATGCGCATAACCCTGAGACCATCAATCTTTCTTCTCTGATCACCGTCTGTGAGACTCGGGACAAGAACATTGCTTTTTGGACTAGAACAGTTGCTTTATGCTTATATGCTCAATTTTTGCTGGTTTCTCATTATGGTGATGCCAATACATGCATTGTCGGTATTTTGGAACAGGTGGAGCTTGGAGCTAACCCTATGCTAGTTATCCTTGCTGAGACCATCATTGGGCTAGACAGTTTCAAGACTCATAACCATTTTTTAGGAAATTTACTTCTTTTTCAAGTATGCAACTAAAAATTTTATTTATTTTATTTTGCCTTAATTTTTGCCTAAATTGCCCTTTCGAGTTTTCAACTTAGCAGGCTTGCCCTAACTTTTGCCTAAGCTGCCCCTTCAGGTTTTCAATATAGTGGGCTTTTATTTTATTATTCTTATACCCTTTTTTTTATATTTGGTTATAGGAAAAGCTGAGCTTACTTAATGTACCCCTCAATCCTTTGACTTATCAACCTCATCAGCTACAATCTCGTCCCTTAAAAATGAAGGACAAACGTTCTATGGACCAATGGGTTGACTGGATAAAGAAGATTTCAGATGCTGAGATCACATGGGTCTGCCCTTGGTGGAGATTGATGTTCATGACTATTGAGCTATATGATCACTGTGTTCCTATTCCAGGGCTGCACTTCTCTACCTTTTTTACCCCTTTACGCCTTTACAGTTAATATGGTCGCCCTTAGTTCATTGTTACTATTTTGGTTAACTTTGAGGGCTTTCCTTGGAGACAAGATTCTCTGGATAAGATTAGGATCTTGTGGCCATGTAGAGCTCTTGAACGGAACATACACCTGGATGCTGATGTGATTATTGATGATGATTACAAAACTTGGATTGTTATCCAAAAGACAGAACCATCAGGATTTGCTAGGTATAAGAGAACTCAAGCTTTGTATGATGAGTCGCAAAGGAAGAAACAAAGACATGACTAGATAGAATGGTCTCATAGAGCTAGTCTTAGGCTTTTTTATGTTTTATTTTCCCTTTAAGGACCTATGCTTTATAATAAAGAAGGACATGAAAAGTTTAACAAAACTTCAATTTCAATCTCCTTCATTAATTAGGGCCAAAATGAGTACATTTAATACATCACATGACATAACTCCTATTATTAGCTAGTCCTCATGGATTTTCTAACTGAATATTTTTTTCTTATATTTTATTTCCCTAATTTTTGCCTGACTAGCCCTTTGCGGGTTTTCTAATCAGTGGGATCATTCCTTTTTTATTTACTTCCTTAACTTTTGCCTGTTAGCCCTTTGCGGGTTTTCTGAACAACGGGAATGTCCTAACTTTTTCTTGACTAGCCTTTTCAAGTTTTCTAGCCAGCAGACTTTATTTTTTTATTCTACTTTTATTCATATTTTTTACAAGTAGTACTTCTTGAGGCAATCCATATTAATAGGTTCCATGAACTCATTCCTTTCAACATCTGATATCTTAGCAGCTCCTTTAGGTAGGACCGATTTAACCAAGTACGGTCCTTCCCAATTCGGTCTAAATTTACCTCTCAGATCGAACACCACGGCTCTAGACTATTTCAGCACCATATCTCTAGCTTTGATCTTCCCAGGCTTAACCTTCTTGTTGAATGCCCTTGCTATCCTTCTCTGATATATCTAAGTGTGGAATAATGCATTCATCCTTTTCTCAACTAGAGATACGAGATGATCATATCTCTTTTGCACCCATTCATTCTCAATTATTTTAGCTTGCATGACTACTCTCAAGGACTTAATCTTAGTTTTTATAAGCAAAACTGCCTCACAACCATATGCCAATGAGAATGGTGTTTGGCTTGTGGTGGTTCTAGCTGTAGTCCTGTATCCCCATAAGGTAAAAGGAAGATATTCAAACCAATCCTTGTAAGTTTTAACCATCTTAGAAAGGATTTTCTTGACATTTTTATTAGTCGCTTCCACTGCTCCATTAGCTTGAGGGGGATAAGGTGAAGATTTATGGTGTTTAATCCCATACTTTTATAACAACTCTGCTGTTTTTGCTTGAAATTGAACCTCGTTATCTATTATAATATGATGTGGAACCCTATATTTACAGATAAGGCTCTTCTTGATGAACCGTGCCATTTGTTTTGCTTTCAGAGTGTTGGAAGATTCAACCTCTACCCATCTCAAGAAGTAATCGATTGCCACCACTATGTATTTATGCCCATTTGATGCTGTCAATTTTATTTCTCCTATAATATTAATTCCCCATGCTACAAAGGGCCAAGGGGATGATAAACTATTTAGCACTATTGGAGGCATATGACTAAGATTCCCGTGGATCTGACACTGATGACATTATCTTACTTCCTGATACAATCCTTTTCCATAGTCATCTAGTAATACCCTTGTCTGAGTATCTTCTTAGCTAGAATAATCCTATTCATATGAGAATCGCAAGCCCTTGCATGAATCTCTTGCATCACCTCTTCAGCATCATCCTTTTTGAGGCACCTGAGCTGCATCCCATTCAGCATTCTTTTGTATAATATCCCATCATGACTTACATAGTTACGTGCAAGGACACGAAGAGCACATCTTTCTTTTGAGGTTGCATCATCTGGATAAATTCCTTCTTCAATGAATCTCTGGACATTATAAAACCAAGGCTTTTCTTTAGGCCCCATTTGAACATTTATAATCTGCTTACCTCTATAACACGGTGGTCTAGACTTCATGATCACTAAAGGTTTCATGGCTAACCCAGTTGCACTATCCCATATTGAAAAGAGTGTTGCCAGTGCATCTGCCATCTGATTATCATCTTTGGATAGATGGATAAAGAGACATTTGGTGAAATTCTTCATTAAGGCTTTCAAATAGCAAATATAAAGCTTTAGCTTTTCCTCTTTTACTTCCTACTCTTCATTAGCATGACCGATGACTAACATTGAATCCCCATAAACCAATAAATCTTTCCCTCCAGCTGCCACGGCTGCCTCAACTCCATAGATATATGCTTTATACTCGGTCATGTTGTTTGTGACATTGAAATCCAGTTTTTTTTCCATTGGTATGGTTTCTCCTTTTGGTGTAATAAGAATCACTCCCAGTCCAGCTCCTTTGTTGTTTACAGCTCCATCGAAGTAAAGTTTCCACTCCCGATGCTCTACAACTGCTAAGTTCTCATCTGGAAACTCCAAATTCCACTGCTCTTCACCTTTGATTGCATTCTAAGCTAAGAATTCTGCTACTGCTCTTCCCTTGATTACCTTTTGTAGTAATGTAGTCTATATCAAATTCAGTTAAGAGTACCAACCATTGAGACATTTTTCTAGTTAGGGCGATGCTTAAAATAGATATGTTAGAGGGTTTATTTTTGAAACAACTTGAACCTTATAAGATTGAAAATAATGCCTCAATTTCCTCATAGCCCAAATCATGATCAAACATATCTTTTCTACTAAATCATATTTTTCCTTGTATGGCATAAACTTCTTGCTCAAGTAGTACACTGCGTGCTCTATTCCATCTGACCCTTCTTATGCTAACATTGCCCTTATTGCATCCTCTTCTAAAGCCAAGTACAAAACCAATGGCTTACCCTATTTAGGTGGTTTCAGAACAGGTGGATTAACAAGATACTCCTTGATCTTATCAAAAGCTTTTTGACAATCATCATTTCACTTAACTAGCTAATCTTTCCTTAAGAGCTTAAAGATAGGGTTATAAATATTAGTGAGTTTTGCGATAAACCTACTAATATACTGCAACCTGCCAAGGAATCCTCTTACTTCTTTCTCTGTCTTTGGTGCCGACATTTCCTGGATGGCTTTCACTTTATCCGAATCCACTTCAATTCCTCGGCTGCTCACTATATGCCCTAATAGCTTCCCTGAGGTAACCCTAAAAATGCACTTCTTTAGGTTGAGTCTCAGGTTGTACCTCTCAATTCGGGCTAAGTACTTGTCTAAGGCTTTAAAGTGTCCTCCTCTTATCTCTGATTTGACCATCATGTCATCCACATACACTTTAACCTCCTTATGCATCATATCATGGAAAAGTGCAATAACAGCTCTTTGATAAGTTGCACTTGCATTCTTCAATCCAAAAGGCATCACCTTGTAACAATAGGTCCCCTATTTTGTAATGAAAGCTGTCTTAATCTTGTCCATGACTGCCATCATTATTTGGTTGTACCCGAAAAATCTGTCCATAAAAGAATACATTGCACTTGCTACAATGCTATCCACTATTACATCAATGTGAGATAATGGGAAGTCATCTTTTGGACAGGCATTGTTCAGATCCCTAAAATCTGCACACATTCATACTTTTCCATCTTTCTTAGGAACAAGTACTATGTTTGCTAGCCATTGAGGGTAGTCTACTATCTCTAGGAAGTTAGCCTGTATTTGCTTGGCAATTTCCTCTCTTATCTTTTCTGTCCATTCTGGTCTTAATCTTCATAATTTTTATTTAACTGACTTGGTTTCTGGATGAGTTGGAATATAATGTTTGCTATTTCCCTATCCAAACCTGGCATGTCTTCATAAGTCCAAGCAAATACTACCTTTCTTTTTGTTAATATTCTCTCAAAATTTTTGCTCTCTTCAGGAGTTACATCATGTGATATAGAAATGTTCTTTGGATTATCATTTGTGCCCATGTTAAATGAATCAAATTGAATTGAATTAATGTTAAACATGCATGACCTATCAAAATTATAATGCACAGAACTATCAGGATGCACATATCACAAGTAAGCAAAACCAGCATTCATATCATTGACCATAGGAAAAACAACATCCTCATCCGCATAAAGAGAGGACGTTATTACATCAATTTATTTATAAAAAACATCAATAAAATTATCACTAATGACAGTAGATAAGTCCTGGGGTGGTTCCTCCTTAGGTGGTAGACACAGCAGCTCCTCAACAACATCATCACCCATCCTTTCAGTTACTTATTTCATGACTTCCTCTTTGTTGCTAGCTATTAGGTTTTCCATAATCTGCTCCTTAAAGATCTCAAACCCAGGCACATTCTTTCTAGCCATGTTAACAGATTCTTTGGTGCCCAGATAATACTTTCCCTCCCCTAGCTTGATGAAGTTCTCACTTAGTGGTCCAATTCTTCCCAAGGGCTTATTTCTTTTTGCTTTCTCCTTGTTCTTTGCCCTTCTACTAGTTGGTCCTACCTCAGCATATCCCAAACCCTTCGTATGGTCCTGGGTCTTAATGTTCGGGGGCCTACGACTTCCTTGATCCTTCTTTCTGAGCCCCTGTCCAGGTCGGTAATTCATGCTTTCCATCATTTTTGCAATCCTGGGATCCATCCCATCAAATATTCCAGTAACTTGAAAACCAAGCGGAACACACACTTGCTTCTATTTATCAAGTATAGCTACCATAACTGCATTAGTTCCAGCTTCTATTGTCATGACATCTCCTTCATGTGGGAATTTTATTTTCTGGTGCACAGTTGAAGGTACTCCTCCCAGGACATGAAACCACGGCCTTCCCAACAGCAGGGCATAGGTAATAGGGATGTCCAACACAGTAAATTCAACAGTCGACTCTATGGGCCCTGTTTTGACCAAAGCTTGAAATGTTCCTTTTATATTCTTGGTACTATCATCATAAGCTCTGATTGTGAGGTTTGAAACCGTCAAGTCATATACTTTTAGACCTAAATTAGGCAAGATCTTTAGCGGGCATACATTTATAACTGAACCATCATCCACCATTACAAAGTTGGTTCTCTTTCCTTTTACTTCAGCTGGGATAAATAATGCCTTGTTATGGTTTCTTCCCTCCAAAGGAAAGTCATCATTTGAGAATATTATCGACCAATGTTTCTTTTTTGTCACCTTTGCTACCATAGCCTCAGGCGTAACTGCCGTTTTAATGCTCATATTCGACAAAGCTTTAACCAGAGCCCTTATATGACTACCTGAATGCATCAGTAATTCCTAAATGCTCACATTCACTTTAGCCTTCTTGAGTTGTTCTAGGACCAGGTATTCTTTCTATCCTTCTTCTACTTCTGCATCTTCTGTTTCTTCCCTTTCTGTAACCCTTTCATTTTGCTTTTCTGATGTCCGGTAATTCCTCCCACTTCTTGTAACATGAATCACATTTGGATTATCACTCCATACATAAACTCTAGTGGTTTTTTCTTCATCAGAATCGTACCAGATGTCCACGGCCCCAATGATCCATTCCCTTTTCCCGTTTTTCCAAACTTCCACTATGCATGTTTCTTTTCCTTTCAACTCCCTCAGCTTTTCCATATGTTGGCTTAGCAGCTCTTCAACCCCTTATTAGGATAGTTCTGGGGTTAAGAATTCATCTTCTTTAAACTCATCACCCTATCCCGTCGGCATGATCTCTTCCATGGGTATATCAGCAAAGGCGGGCTTAGAGTAAAAAACTTTGTAATCAAACTTTCCCAAGGCTGCCCCAACAAATCCTCTGCGCCTCTTGATAATTGTGCAGGATTTTCAATTTCAATCTCTCCTTTTACCAATTCATCTTTAAACTCGTCATACAATCCTGAGGGCATGATTGAATCAATAGGAATATCAAAAGAGGGTAGCTTAGAATAGAACACTTTGTAATCAAAATTTCCCAAGGGTTCTCCCAGTAAATCCTACACTCCTTTAAGGGGCCTCAAGAGATTTCTCAATGTTTACAGGGTTTAGATTCTCAAAGGAGTCTAGCACTTCATCTTCACTAACTCCTGAGTTGATCATCATAGTGGCTGGTGGTGGAACATTTCGATAGTCTGGGAAAGGGTTATTTCTGGTGTTTGGGTTGGAATTGGATTTCTCAGGGTCGATGATTTTTTTGGAGTCTATCAGGTTTGGATTTCATGTTTTAGGTGAATACAAGTATCTATGGAATGGCCAGCTACTTTTTGAAACTTGCAGTAATTATTTGGATCATAGTCAGGGACATTTGGATTGGGGGTTTGGAAAAGGTCAGGGTTCTGAGCAAGCCTTTTTGGATTAGCCTCTCTAGGAATTTAGAGAGTGGCTGGTTGAAGTTAAAAAATCTCCTGGGTTACTGAACTAATGCACCTCTATAGCTCGGCTAGTACTTCCTTGTTGTATGCCCCTAGTTGGGTAGTTTTAGGTTCCTGTGCCTTTAGCAGCTTTCTTTTTCTCACTCTAAATTTCCTCAGCTTGTAACCCATCATCATATAAATCCATAAAGGTTTTGGGATTCATCATTTGTAGCCTCTCAACCAAATTAGGTGACACATTACAAACTATCATTCTAACTTGATCCTTCTCAGTAAGTTTATTTTTCATCATCCCTGCTTTTATTCATGAAATGAGTTAAGAAATAAGAAAAAGACTCATTTGATTTCTGTTTAGTTAACTCTAGATCCCTGATGGATACCTCCAACTTGGTATTGTAATCATATTGTTTCAAAAAAGCATTACATAGTTCTTTCCAGTCAGCTCTAATAGACTTTTCTAACCCATGGTACCAATTCATAGCCATTCCTTCCAAGGACAATACAAACAGCCTAGCAACTACTGCTAATGGTGCTTTAGTAGTGCTCATGGTTATTGTGTATTGGCTCAAATGAATTCTAGGGTCTCCTTTCCCATCAAACTTCTGTAGCTGAGGCATTTTGAACTTGTCAGATAGCTTGTCTCCTTCCATTTGTAGCATGTCATCAAAGTCAAAAGAATATCCTATTCCTTGTCCTTTAATCAACTCTTCCATATTGGACATTTTCTGAGTCAGTGCTTGCATTTGCTTGGACTCAAGGTCTTAAACCAACTCAAGTGATTTTCTCTTCGCTTTTTCTACCATGTAGTTTTCAACGTCTTCCAGTCTCACATCGGTAGCAGGCACATTTCTAGCAGCAGGTTGCCCCCCAGCATTGTTAGCAGCAGGTGGAGGAGCTACAGTAATAGGTGGAGCTCCTACTGTAGGTGGTTGTTCAATAGTAGCATTAGGTGGTTATTCAATAATAGCAGCAGGTGGTTGTCCAACAACAGGTTGCACTAGTCCAGCCAAAGCCTGTCTCAGCTCATCTTGCATGTCATCCATCAAAGCTCCTTTAATGTCCTCTAAGGTCCACATCTTTGGTTATTGTTCCATTTCAGTCTGTTTAGTCTGAGTTAGTTCAGCTTCTAGGTATAGTGGATTGATTGGACTCTTCTTTAGTTCTTGAAGGATCTCTTCAGCTATTGACTTTGGCCTTAGATCTGTTCTGGTCAATCTGCCACCTCTTCATCCCCAGACACGAGAAGACCCGAATGAATCTATGATGGCTGCAAAATAAGGTGTTAGTATGATGCATAGACTGTATGTATGCATGTATACATGATGCATGTGTTTATGCAACAAGTAGCAAGCAAGCACTTAGCACGTAGCAAGTATCAAGAAGCAATCAATATGCCATTATGCTGGTAAACCTTCCAACCTTATTTCTCCTACACACGTGTTCAATGGCGAGTCTCTTTTCCTAGGATTTTTGGTCTTGGCCTTCATATCAACATGGGATATTAAGAGTCGACACACATGCCAAATCTTTCTTAAAAAAAGCACAGAAACAACATTTCTAAATATAAAGGTCTAGCCTAATCATTATTAGCTGAATGAGCTTCAAAGGTATAGGCTGGGGCTTTTATAAATAGAAACACCTAATGGCAATTCAAACAAACAAGCATTTTGGGTAAAAATCCTAAGGGAAGTAATTAGGCCATTATATGTGGTTAGGGTTTAGTGAAAAGTTAAGGTTCCCTTAGCAAGATGCTCTCCATTATTGACTTTGAGTTACAGGCCAAGGTCAGAGGGGCCCAACATCCTTTACCAACTTGAGAGAAGATTACCCCCCTTAAGGACTTGGGTTACAGACTCTGGTCAGATAAGCTTGGTAATCTCTCTTGAACTGAGTTAAGGCTAAGAATGATGGTTAGCCAATCTATAACTCCATGAAGCTAGTGGAATCATGGAATCATAAACCAACGCCATCGGTTTAGTAGGGACATGCAGAATGAATGCAAAAATGAAATAATAATCAATAAAATAATTCTAAAGAACATAAGTAGAATCAGTATCTCTTATCCCTAGTGGAGTCGCCACTATAGACAGCGGGGCTTACCGTGAGTCCAAGATTTTAGCAACCGCGACATTGTTTAGGCTCAGAGCCTTAGGGAACACACTACTATGTCACAAAGTCATAGTGTGGAGAAGAGGAGTCACAACCCAGGGTAATAACTAGGACAATTTGATTGCTGGTACTCGATTCTCTAAAAGAAAGTTGGCACCACAACCAGGAGATTCTGGGAATGAAATACTAACTTCTCTTAGTCTCGTGTTCATTTAGAATAATTTTGTAAATGATTATTTCATCCTCTAATTACATGCAATTTTATTTAAACCTTATTTGACATCCATCTAACCTTAGGCATCTAGTCAATAACATTACACATAAAAAATACACTCAAGATCGCATTGTCCCTAAGTCTATACTATGTTAATTTTATTAAAAAGTTAGCTAGATTTATATCTTATTTACAAGTGAGAAAGGGACTAAAGGTGGGCCTATAATTTTATTAATTAGTGAGTCTAGATCTATTTATTTTACTTTGTCTAAAAAATGGACTTAAGTCTATTCAATTTTAAAGGAAAATTAAATGAATGGGCCTAAGTCTAACTTGGTTTTATTTTAAGTGAAATGTGGGCCTAGGTCTATTTATTTTAAAAGAAATGAAATTAAGTGAGCTGAACTAAGTCTAAACAAGCTTTAAGTAACTAAGTGGACCTAAAATCTAATTAACCTAATGGGCCTAAATTAATTTTAATTATTTAAAACCCTAAATCATTTTTAAGCCTATTTATTAAGTGGGTTGGACCTAAGCATGGGCTTGGGGCCCAAAGTAATATAAAAAAGCCCAAAAACATAAAAAAAAACATAGCAAAATCAAATCAAAACACATTCACATATGATTTCTAAAAAAATCTAATTTATTTACATACAAACCCTAATTAACTAAAGCCACCATTAATTTTATAAAAGATTACCTAGTGAACCTAGTTTTACTAATTAATTTTAAAGTACAAAAAATTAAATTTTTCACTATTCCCACTTCTGGGGCTATTACAAACTACGTACAAAATTAAAATTTAACAATTATACAACCATGAATTAAAATAACTACAAAGGACACCAAAATACAAAATAAAGATAAAAATCCTAAGTTCTACTGGAAAACAACACAGGTTCTTCCATGGCATTCCATGGACCTTTTGTTCATCTAAACATAGGCAGTATCCTCCTCAATCCACAAGCGGAAATCAAAAGAAAAACACAAAAGTAATCAGATTAGTAGTGAAATTGAATAATCAAAACAATAACAAAATAAAAATCATAAAAAGAAAATAATAGAAAAAAATGAAATAGAAAAGAACACTGATAATTTTAGATGTTGCGCAAATGCCCTTTTTAGCCCCTCAGATTGGATTATCATCGTTGAAATTGATTTGTTGTTGATTCTGGACTGGAAAGGGTGTTCTCAGTAGCCTTTTTTGATTTTAGGGTTTTTTGCGTAGTTAAGTTTTTTTATGTTGTTCTCTCTGTGAGTCTCCAAAAAAAAATCCTCCCTCGCACGCATGCAGACTCTACTTTTAAATGTAGAGTCTATGCATACTAGCTTCCTCCTTTAGAGGAACAGACTCATCTCCTTATCAAAACATATTAATAAGGATTTGATTTTTGAAAGTTACGTGTTTTGAATGCGTCAAAATCCTTTCCATATAAAAAAATAATAAAATTCAATTTTTAACTAATCAAAACACTAAAAAAATCAACAAAAAATTAAAACAATTCACGAAAAATTAAAAAAAATGGGATTTTTACATGTCGGCATTACACCAATGCTGATCGACATTAAATGCTGACTTTTTTTAAAATTTTAATGACCAAAAGACCCCTGAAAAATTGACTTGTAGTCAAATCCTAAAAAAATATTGCAATTTAGTCCCTAAAGTCCAAAAAAATCGACAACCAAGTTCAATTTTTGAATAAATTTCATCATAGAAGCTTACGTCACAATTGTGCACAATTGCATTTCGAAATTGGGTGCTTCCAGGCACGTTTTACAACTATCCTCCAAAACGTTGTTTCATAATTTAAAATAATGAAATTCATAATAAAATATGAACAACATCATCCATTTTCACAATTTAATAATCACATGTCAATATATATATATTCAACATAATCAAAATAATAATTAATGAATTAAAGCATAATGAAATTCATATTTATTCAAAATATGGATACTCACAATATATTTTCTACATGCAATGTATACAAATAATAATAATAACTCACAGTTCAAGTGTGCTCCTCTACCCTTATCGGTTAGCCCGATCCAATAGGTCTAGCTCACGGAGCAACTAAGGAAAATAATAATAATAATAATAATAATAATAATAATAATAATAATAATAATAATAATAATAATAATAATAATAATAATATGATAGTAGAATTGAAATCCTAATTTTATACTTCTAGAATTTACAAAGAACGACTCAATCTAGGACACGACTCGACAAAAATTCAAAACTCAAGACCGATCACGATGTCATGTTTTACGAAAATTTTACCAAAAATTCGGTAGAGTCTTCTCTGTAAAATGGACGTCTCTCTACTAAAAATAGAATTGATCCTACACATAAACACACTTCAAATAATCACAAGGCTCAACTTCTCAGGTTGGGTCCCTGAACTACATTCCAATAACCAATTGAGAACAACATAATCAAAATCAATAAAATAATAATAAATGCTAATAATTCACCAAAACTCATAAAAATCATAAATTACCACAATTCAATTTATTTAAATAATAAAAATGTCAAAGATATTTATTTTCAAAATAAATAATAAAATCCCAAATATAATTAAATTATATTAATGAAATCCATTTTTCAAGTATTTGAAATCAAATAGCATAAATTACAAATAATTATTTAAATTACCCAAGTATATAATAAAAATAACTAAAAATTCATTTAATCTTAAAAATAATAGATAAAACTATTACTCAAATATATTTCCAGAAATTATTATTAATTAGTTAAAAATAGTAAATAATTCATAAAAATTATTTTAATACTATTTATTACTAAAAAATTATCCAAAACATAGTAATTAACAATAATTTCAATTAAAATATAAAATGTACTAATTTATACTATTTTTTCCAAAAAATCCAATTTTTACATAAACATTCAAAAGTTCATAATAAATATTCGGAGTATAATTTCAATAAACTTTCTTCACGAAATATGCTTAAAATAATTAGTAGAATTTATTAAAAATAAAATACATTTTTGAGCTAAGAATAGTACCCGTGAATGGTAACGGAGCTTGGAATAGTGCCCAAATTGCAACTATCTCCAAAATTAAATCTAAATACATGAAGCTTACAACTTCAATTTAACTAATCCAAGGTCAATTTAACATGAATCAAACTAATTAAGCTCAAAATCAACAAATGAATTTTAGAACCTTAGAATTAAATTAACAAGATTGGAGGTGGAAGCTCCAACCATTGCCGGAAACATCACTGACGTGCTCTAATATAAACTGGCATTGAGGAGAAACTAAAAGGGAAAAGAGCAGTGGTTGATGGCAGGAGGAAGAGGAAGGGAAGAGCAGGTGGTGGCGGTGTTATATCGGGTGTAGGGGCTGGGTCTGTAGCGTGAGGGAGAAGGAGGGAAAGGAGAGGGGAAAGGAAAAGAAAGAGAGGGAAGAGAGAGGAAAGAAAAAGAGAGAGAGAAAAAAAGGAAAGAAAAAAAATGTTTTTGTATATAAATTTATTTTATTAAAACAATTGTATAGAAGTACAATTATTTCAAATTAAATATCCTATACTCAAATTCTCACCACAATATTTAAATATATTAAAATACACTACATTAACATAATTCACAAATAATAATAATATTAAATAATATATAACAATAAATTTAAGTCTTAAATTTAGAATTAATAATAATACCATTATATAATAAAGTAAATAAAAACATTTGAAGTTAATTTAATTTCATAAAATAACCATAATATAACAAATTAATAAAATAATTATTAACACTGCAAATCCCAAAAATTTAATTTTATAATTTATAAAAAATTTAGGTTATAACAATCTTTCCTCCTTATAAAAATTCATTTTCAAATTTCAAATGAAAAGAACTAAATTCAAGGTTCCATCGAGGAAAAAGGTAATGGTAAGCAACCCACATCTCAACCTCAATCTTCCATGTGTATTCCTCCATGTTATTGCTCCTCCACAACACCTTGACCATCAAAATCTGCTTTGAACACAACTCACAAACTTGATAATCAACGATTGCAACTGGCTCTTCCTCGTATGTCAAATCTTCATTCACTTCCACACTCTAGGGTTGCAAAACATGCGAAGGGTCTGAAATGTACTTCCTTATCATCGAGATATGGAACACTAGATGCACTTAAGAAAAATTTGGAGGCAAAGTCAACCGATATAAAACCATGCCCACTCTCTCCAGAATCTCGAAAGGTCCAATGTATCTTGGTGCTAACTTTCCCTTCTTGCCAAATCTCATCACACCCTTCATCGATGACACCTTCAGAAATACATAGTCTCAAACCTGAAACTCCATATCCTTGCGCTTTGGATCCGCATAGCTCTTCTATCTACTAGTCACTATTTTTAATCTTATTCTAATCAAAGCAACCTTCTTAGCTGCATCATGGATAATTTCAGATCCAATTAACTTTCTTTCTCCAATCTCATCCTATATAAAGGGATGTAAACTTCCTTCTGTATAGAGCTTCATATGGTGTCATTTTAATACTGCTATGGTAGCTATTATTATAAGCAAACTCTACTAATGGCAGATGATCATCCCAACTACCTCCAAGATCCATTACACACATTCTTAATATATCCTCAAGTGTCTAGATTGTCCTCTCAGATTGACCATCTATCTGAGGGTGAAAAGTACTACTGAAATCAAGCCTGGTGCCTATTGCCTCTTGTAACTTCTACTAAAATTAAGAGGTAAACACTGAACCTCTGTCAAATACAATGGAAATAGGCACTCCATGAAGGCATATAATATGCTTGACGTACAGCTTAGCCAACTTGGCTATAGAATAAGTAGCTTTAACTGGTAAGAAGTGAGCTGATTTGGTTAACCTGTCCACTATGACCCAGATGGAATTGTATCCATCCTTTGAATGTGGTAACCCTGTCATAAAATCCATAGAAATTCTCTCCCATTTCCACCCATAAATTGGAAGAGGCTGAAGCTTCTTAGAAGGCTTATGATGTTTAGCTTTCACCCACTGACAAGTTAAGCACTTAGAAATAAAATCAATTACCCATTAGTATAGATCCTTAATGCTGTGGTACATCATAGTAACATCTGGATGTACACTACAAGAAATAAAATGTGCTTATTCTAGGAACTTTACTCTCAAATTATCCATATTAGGAATGTATAATCTTCTACTAATCTATAAAACACTGTCATCATCAAGTGTAAAATCAGTGAACTTTCCTTTACGAACATTCTCCTCAAGCTCTACCAAAATAGGATATTAGCTTTGAGCTACCTTAATCCTATCCCTCAACACTGATCTGACTCTGAATTGAGATAACAGTCCTCCTAATATGCTTATCTTTATCATCAAACCTTTATCCATTAACTTATGCACCTCTTGGATCAAAGGTCTCCTCTCTAAACTAATGTGAGCAAGACTACTCAAGGACTTTATACTCAAAGCATCTGCTACCACATTAGCCTTACTTGGATGGTATAAGAGATCACAATCATAATCCTTTAGGAGTTTTAACCATCTTCTTTACCTCAAATTCAGATCTCTCTGCTGGAAAATGTACTTCAAGCTCTTGTGAGATATGAAAATCTCACAAGTCACTTCGTATAAATAATGTCTCTAAATCTTGAGAGCAAAGATCATTGCAGCCATCTCTAGGTCATGAGTAGGATAATTTTGTTCATGCTTCTTCAACTGTCTAGAAGCATAAGCTACTACCTTACCATTCTGCATCAATACACAACCTAGGCTAACTTTGGAAGCATCACAATATACAGTGAAATTATCTTCTCCATTAGGCAAAGTTAGAACTGGAGCTATGGTAAACTTCTCCTTTAGTGTCATGACCCAAATCAAGGGCCATGACCGGCGCTAGGGAATGGGAATTCTTTCGAATCCGGAACCTGTAGCAAGCCTTAAAATAAAATAAAAACATGCAATAATATTAATAACATAAATAACATATTTTGCAACGGAAACAAATCATAAATAAGATAAAGTAAATATCCACCAATGGATTTAAATAAACAAGTCATCTCATATATAAATAATCTTTTAATACAAACCCAGTTCTAATCTTTAAAATACATGTTTATTGCAAACATAAGGTAATATATAAGTCTCACAACTGTTTACAACGACTGTAGTGTCTAGATTATAAAATAAAACTCAGGTAAGCAGTTTACATAGTGAAGCCGGGGCCGAAGAAATCCAGTGTATGGGTTTGCTACTGAGGTCTGAAGATGATGACTCTCCTGAAAAATAGTCAATTGAGGGGAGTCAGACCTCACTGAGTGAATCGTTATAATATATATACATGCATAGCTAAATGACAATGCACATATTCAATAGTATATATAATAAATATATATACAAGCAAATACACACAGATGCAACAAAATTATTTTATATATTTTTATTGAAAATCACTATTTATGAAGGATCAAATAGAACCCTAGAAAATCGTAACCTCAAAACAGTGTTAGACAACACTCTAGCCATATAGGCTCACTTATTCCAAATAAATTCACTTGTCCCATTTAGACAGTAGACTGGCCCTGAGACACTAAGTCAACCGAACTCCAACAGTTTGACTATCAGTGTGATTGGCCCCGAGACACTTGGTCAGCCGAGCTCCAGCAATCACACTCTCAAATCACATAAATCAATCTAGTCAATATCCACAAACAGGTTAGTATTATAGCCTAAATACTATCAGCGTACCGGTACGTACTCGGTCCTAACGCTGCCCACTAGGTAGCATGTTCTATTGATATCCTTCATTTAAATATAAAACATACATTCATAAAATCAATGATGCATGATATTAAATAAAATAGCAACATAAACCATATATATATGAGAAATATACCAAAAATAAACCAGGTATATTCCGAGTATATATACGTCAAATAAATTCAACTTAATTACAAAATGAACTAGAAATATACTTAAAAACATTTTAAGTATAAATCATTAATAAAACATGCATATAGTTTAAAATATACTAAAATATACCAAAAATATATCAAAAATAAATCTAAGTAATACTTAAATCATTTATGCATACTTTACTAAAATAAACCATACATTTCTAAAACATGCACCCTAAAACATATATATATATATATAAAATAACAACTCACAATTATTACGCTCCACGAGACGAGTTCGATGGGCCTGGTCCACTAGGCCTCGGTCTCAGTGCAACTAAACAAACAACGATAACATGAAATCAGAATAATTCTAGCGAAAATTCTAAAGACTCGATCTAGAATTTTAGACACAGAATTAGAATAGGAAATTCGACCGGACATCATGTTTTACGAGAATTCTACCAAAAATCAGGCAGAACCTCCCCTGTAAAACAAACATCTCTCTACTCAAAGAGTAGAGCCGGTCCTGCAAAGAAATACACTTCGAATAAACACAATTTACAACCCCTCGGTCGGATTCCAAACTACAATTTCACCGACCGAGGTCCACAATTCACGAAATAATTGCAGAAATACCGAAAATACCCTTTAATATTAAAAATACATTTTATAAATCCAAATTACGTAATTAACCCTAAAACTCACTAAAAATCAATAAAAACTCATTTATTTAGAAAAATAGTATATTATATATAATTTGAAAATAATTTATGAAAAATAGTTTTAATTAGTTAAAAATAATAAATAATATGTAGAAATCATTTTTATACCTTAAATAACTATTAAAACCAATTTAATTACATTTTTAGCCAATTTAGTGCCAAATTACCAAAATACCCCTAGTTTCATAAATTCCCTAAAATTAAAAAAAATTCACCAAAAATAGTATAATTACTCAAAAATTAATTTCTCAACATATAATTCAATAATATCAATAAATATACTCAATTAACCAATTAATTTCACTAAAACACATAATTAACCTAATTTTCCCAAAATTACATAAACTAAATAAATTCAAAATAATGATATAAAATTCACAAAAATTACAAATAAATTTATAAAATGCATTTCAACACCGATAATCACCATAAAACACAATTTCATAATTTAATTAATTAATTTTCGAAAATTAGAAAATATTAATAAAATAATCAAAAAATTCAAAAATCAAAATAATTCCCAAAAATTCCACAAAAATTCTCAGAGGTAGATTAAGCTACTAGGATCAATGTTTGTGAAGGGATTTTGCATGAATCATTCAAATAAAAGCTCAAAAAATTCAAGAACCCTAAATGGCCGAAATTGTAAAATCAAAATCTAGGGAAATCTAGACCATTTCAAGTGAAACAAAGCTTGGAAATGGACTCATCGGAGCTCAAGGAGAAGATAGAGACCGGTGACGTCGAGTTTGGTGGCCGAAAAGTCGACGATCGGCGATGGCTTCAAGTTTCGGCTTCTTATCCAAAACAAGGTGAAACGGCACCGGAGAAGGAGGTAGCAGGCATCAAGAATGGCTGGAGGTTGTGGTGGCAAGCCGGGAGGCACACCAACGGCCTGAAAATGGGATGGCAGGCGGCGAAAATGGAGGAAGGCGATCGGGAATGGGGAAGAAGGGTCAATGGCACAGTTGTAAATTTGATAAAGTTTATATATATATATATATATATATAATAATAATAATAATAATAACTTTAATAATTTATATTATAATATAATAATATTATATTCATCAAAAAAAATTCTACACCACATGATTTAAAATAATTAATATATATACATATACATATACATATATATATCATATGTTAATTAAGAAAAATAAAACTATATATAATATACATAAATAAAATTAATAAACCCTAAATGTTAAATAAAAATATATATATGCATGTATATGTATATATGTTAATATGCAAAAATATAATCATTCATGATAACATGCAATTTAATAAAACAAGCTAACGTAAATTAATAAATAATTATTTTGGTCTTATTTTCCCAAAAATGTAAATCTCGCGAAAATTTTACGTAAATCCCTTAAAATACTTAAAACAAATAAAAATGACTTTAATAATTAACAAGCTAATTAAATAATCATATATATATATATATATAACACTGCATATCCCAATGCAGTTTTAAATTATCTAAAAACTCGGGATATTACATTTAGTAACTAAAAATTATTCTTATAAGCCTTTGGCCATATGAACTTTATATTCTTTTAAGTTAGGTAAGTCATAGGTGTTGCAATTCTCAAGAAATCCTGCGTAAATCTCCTACAGTACCTAGCCAAACCTAGGAAACTTTAAATCTCAATGACTGATTTCGGTCTAGGCCATTTAGACATTGCTTCAATCTTCTATAGATTAACCTGAATACCATATTTAGACACCACGTGTCCAAGGAATGAAATACTCTCCATCCAGAAATCACACTTTGAGAATTTAGCATAACGCTAATGTTCTCTCAGTGTTTGTAGTACTATCCTCAAGTGATATATATGCTCCTCCATACTCTTCGAATACACTAGTATATCATTAATGAAGACTACTAAAAATTGATCCATAAATGGTCTGAACACCTTATTCATCAGATCCATGAAAGCAGCTAGTACATTAGTTAACCCGAAGGACATCACCAGAAACTCATAGTGATTATATTTTGTGTGGAATGTCATTTTAGGAACATCAGCTTCACTGATCCATAATTGATGATAGCCTGACCTCAAGTCAATCTTGGAAAAGAATTGTGCACCCTGAAGTTAATCAAACAAATCATCTATCCTCATAATAGGATACTTATTCTTCACTATCACCTTATTCAGCTCTCTGTAATCAATGCACAGTCTTAATGTACCATCCTTTTTCTTCATAAACAGAACTGGTGCACCCAAGGAGAAACATTAGGTCTTATAAAACCCTTGTTCAGTAAATCTTGTAACTACCCCTTTAACTCTTTCAACTCTACATGAGTCATTTTATAAGGTGGCATCGAGATAGGAGCTGTGCTTGAGACCACATCGATACAGAATTTGATCACTTTGTGAGGTGTTAAACCTAACAACTCATCAGGAAAGACATCTAGAAACTCACAAGCTATTGGAACATCTGAGATAGGTGTCTTCTCCACTGAAGTATCCTTGACAACCTTTTCTTAGCATCTTCCTAGCCATGATAGTGGAGATAAGATTCTGAAATGCAGAACTCTTGTCACCCACAAACTTAAACTCTTTATCATTTGAAATTTTAAAAATCACCTCTTTAGTTCGATAATCAACTATGGCATAGTGCTGAGATAACCAATCCATACTAAGAATCACATTAAACTCCATTACATCCAACAACACCAATTCCACTGACAATTCTCTGCCTTCCACTAACACCGGACACCTAGAAAGAACAAAGACAGTGTCCAATAAATCACTTAGAGATGTGGCAATAGATAAAGGGAATGCCATCCACAAAGCTTGCTAACATGACTTCAAATCAAAAAGCAGGGGACATAAAAGAATGTGTGGCACCCAGATTAATCTAGACTCTAGCATCCAAGAAACAAACTAGGAATATACCTATGACAACGACATTGGATGCTTGAGCATCCTGCTACATAAGGTTGAAGACTCTGGCCTATCCTTAACCAGTGGAAGCCTGACTAAAGCCTCTAGCACTACCTCTGACTCCTTTGCCATGCCCCTGTTAGGCTATAAACTGCGATGTACTAGGATACTGAGCTGGAGGCAACTGATAGGGAACTAGAGCTGCATTGGCAATAAACTGTTGTGGAAACTGTTGTTGATAACTAAAATAGGGACATGATCTAGCAAAGTGCCCCGTCTGTCTGCATCTGAAACATGTTAATAGAGCCATATAACAGGGTCCCTGATGGACTCTCCCACACATTTGAAAAACATTGGCTGTAGATCTTGTGCTACTATATTCAAAACTCTATCCACTGCTGTAACTAGTAGCACTAAAACCAAATCTGATAGGCCTGCGAACTCCACCATGGCCATGTCTCCTACTCTGGTGGTATCTATGCTGCTATCTCTGGTCCTACTGAACAGAGCCTCTTTGCTGACTGTTGGAACCTATCTGAAATATCATGAACGATGTGCTATGAGACCCTTCAGTCTAAACACCTCCCATTTGATACTAGTTAGGCATGAATCCTTGCCTGATCAGTCTAAGCTCTATCTCCTCGGCCAACTTTATCACAAACTTAAGAGTAAGGTTTGTAGTAGGCATCCCAGCGAATGCAGAACCCAGTCCAATGACGTAAGTGGTGTCCATAAAGTACTAGTCTCTCAGCAAATCCTCTGCATATCTGCACAATCTAAGGAACTCTCTAGTGTAGTCCTCTACTAACCTATCGCCTCTACTAATATTAGTCAGTCAGAGTCTAAAACTCATCCGCATAGGCTCTGGGTAGAAACGCCTCATGAATCTCTCTCAAAACTGAGCCTAAGTGAGTGTCATCATGTATGGTTTGATGACCTATACAAACTAATCTAGGGCTAGCCTCTCAATAGATAACTCAACAATTATAATCCTTTGGTACTCAGTGTGAGCAGTCTGAATCCTTGTCTCTATAGCATGTAGAAAATCTAGAGGATCTGTAGTCCTGTAGTCTTGTTGAATGACATCCTACTGATTTTGGCATAAAACAAGGTTCCTCTGGGTCAGACATGCCTTGCTGATATACAGGCTACATCTGTGGTACGACCAGAGGTATAACAACTTCCTTAAATTCCTGGTTTATAGGTTCCTTATCTTGTAGCTCTCTCTACCTACAATGATATGTCGTTCCTTAAGGTCTACCTCTACCTTTACCTCTGTGTCTAATGGCGGCTCAGGGGGTAGAACCTCCTTTTAAAAAGACTCATCATCTTCAGCCTCAACGACTGATAGAGCAATACGCGCTGGCCTCCTCATTCTAAAAAGATAAAAACTAAAAAGATTCAGACAAAAATAAACAATAAACAAACATCCTAACTGTTATGCAAAAAACTATAATAAGGAAAAATTATCAAAGATATAGTCGAACCTAATTTACTACAGTAGTTTCAAAGAAAACACAACTTTACTAACCTAGGTTTACAACACTAAAACCTAAGCTTTGATACTAACTTTGTCATAACCCAAACCCGAGAGTCATGACCGATGCTAGGGAATGGGAATTCACATAAATCCAGAACCCATAGTAAGCTTAAAAAAATAAAAAATCATGTAAACATATCACAAAAAATAACTCTGAATAAAAACTTTAATTAATAAAAGGAATATCCATGTTATAACATAATAAAATATATTCATATAATTATTCAAATGCAAAATCTATATCTAATACAATATTAGGTACTACAATAGTAAGCACTACTACTGCTGCATTTACTAAATTATAAGAAAAGTATTAGTTCAAAGTTTACATAGATTGGTTAGTGAAAAAAGAGTCTAACGAATAAAAATAATGTGGAGGTCTAAAGTAGAAGATCCTAAAAAAATATTCAAGGGGTAGTCAGACCTCACTGAGTGAATTATTAATATATATATACACGTAACCCAAAGACATAAACACTTAAGCATTAGTAATATAATATATTTATATTTATTTAATATATACATGAATTTTATACCGATGCTTGAAATCTATTTTTTATTATAACAATAAATGTAGAAGAATTTTTAGTAAAGGATCGGTGCAGCATCCCTAAATTTTTCTGCAATCTCGATCACTGCAATTCACTAGCCAACAGGCTTTCCATAACTCCAAAAATATCATTTATTTAACTTTTTGGTAGTAGACTAGCTCCGAGTACACAAAGGGTCAATCGAGGATCCGCAGTCACACCCCTTTATCCACCATTCACCATAATTATTATTTCAATATCTGAAATCAATCAAAGTTTAAAGCCTAATATCTAACGTATTGTTGTGCAACAGCCCTACTGTGATCCACTAGATGGCATATTCTACAAATATCCTCCAAAAATATTGTTTTATAATTTAAAATAATGAAATTCACAATAAAATATATGCAACATCCATTTTCACAATTTAATAATCACATGTCAATATTTATGAATATATATATTCAAAATAATCAAAATAATAACAATTAATGAATTAAAGCATAATGAAATTCATATTTATTCAAAATTTGGATGCTCACAATATATTTTCCACATGCAATGTATACATATAATAATAACTCATAGTTCAAGTGTGCTCCTCTACCCTGACTTAGCTGGCCTGGTCCGATAGGCCTAACTTGCAAAGCAATTAAGGAAAATAATAATAATAATAATAATAATAATAATAATAATAATAATAATAATAATAATAATAATAATAATAATATATTAGAATTGAAATCCTAATTTTATATTTTTAGAATTTCTAAAGAACAACTAAATCTAGGACACAACTCTACAAAAATTTAAAACTTAAGATTGACCAGATGTCATGTTTTACGAGAATTCTACCAAAAATTCGGCAAAGTCTCCTCTGTAAAATGGACGTCTCTCTACTAAAAGTAGAGTCGATCTTGCATGCAAATATACTTCAAATAATCACAAGGCTCAACCTTTCGAGTTGGGCCCCCGAACTACATTCTAATGCCCAACCGAGAACCAATATAATCAAAATCAATAAAATAATAATAAATGCTAATAATTCATCAAAAATCATAAAAATCATAAATTACCATAATTCAATTTATTTAAATAATAAAAGCATCAAAGATATAACTAAAAATTCATTTAATCTTAAAAATAATAGATAAAACTATTATTCGAATATATTTCCAGAAATTATTATTAGTTAGCTAAAAATAGTAAATAATTCATAAAAATTATTTAATACTATTTATTTCTCAAAAATTATCCAAAATATAATGATTAAGAATAATTTCAATTAAAATATAAAATTTACTAATTTTTCCAAAAATCCAATTTTTACATAAACATTCAAAAATTCATAATAAATATTCGGTGCATAATTTCTATAAACTTTCTTCATGAAATATGTTTAAAATAATTAGTAGAATTTATTAAAAATAAAATAAATTTCTAAGCCGAGAACATTTTCCATGAATAGTAACTAAGCTCAGAATAGTGCCAAAATCGTAACTATCTCCAAAATTGAAGCTAAATACATTTTTGAAAAGCTTACAACTTCAATTTAACTAATCCAAGGTCAATTTAACATGAATCAAAATAATTAAACTTAAAATCAACAAATGAATTTTAGAACCTTAGAATCAAATAAACAAAATTGGAGTTAAATTCGAAGTTGTTCAAGTGAATTACCTTAGGTGAAATAAAGCCCATCAAATAAGTTTTTGATTGACACCGGTGGGAGCTCCAACCACTGCTAGAAACATCACCGGCGTGCTTTAATCCAAACTAGCATTGAGGAGAAACCAAGAGGGAAGAGAGCAGCGATCAACGACGAGAGGAAGAGGAAAGGAAGAGCAAGTGGTGGTGGTGACGAGCAAAGGAGGCAACATGAAGATGAGAGGTGGCAGCGATGGTGGCATGTTGTCGGGTGTAGAGGTTGGGTCTGCAGCATGAGGGAGAAGGAGGGAAAGGAGAGGGTAAAGGAAAAGAAAGAGAGGGAAGAGAGAGGAAAGAAAAAGAGAGAGAAAAAGGAAACAAAAAAAATTTGTATATAAAATTTTTTAATTTAATTTAATTTATTTATTTTATTAAAAAATTGTATAAAAGTACAATTATTTCAAATTAAATATCCCTTACTCAAATTCTCACCACAATATTTAAATATATTAAAATACACTACATTAACATAATTCACAAATAATAATATATAACAATAAATTTAAGTTTTAAATTTTGAATTAATAATAATACCATTATATAATAAAGTAAATAATAACACTTGAATTTAATTTAATTTTAGAAAATAACCATAATATAACAAATTAATAAAATAATTATTAACACTGCAAATTTCAAAAATTTAATTTTATAATTTATCAAAAATTCAGGTTATAACAACCTAGACCTACTTGAAGATAGGAGAGATCGAGCATCCATTATGGTGGAAGCTCAGAAATAGAGAATCATGGAGTATCATAACATACATGTCTGACTATAGCAGTTTAAGATCGAAAATTGGGTACTCAAAAGGGTTGACATTGGAAAAGGCAACTTTAGCACAGGCAAGCTTAGACCTAATTGGGACGGTCCTTACCAAGTCATTGAGAAGATGACCAAAGGGGCATACAAGATCAAGGATGAATGAGGAAAAGAGCTGCCTCAATATTGGAACTTAGATAACCTCAGGAAATATTATCAATAAAATGTATTTAGAGTATATCAAGTTTGAGAAAACAAATATATGTACTTCATTCATTATTAAAAATATTACATTATAAGGATAAGTCTTTGTAAAGTGTTTTACAAATAAATTCTCAGACCTATAAAGCATAATCCCGTCATTAGGATGAGTTTAAAACATCTTCTAGAGATTGAGATTTAAGGATTGAAGTGGATTTGGCACTGAAAGAAGTAGCTTCGAAAGTAGATTTCTATTTAATGGATTGAGGACCCTTAGGAGCAGACTTAGTAGCAGCATCTTCAGTAGCAGCTAGCTGTGCTAGATCATTAGGAGTTATCTTATCTAGATTAAAAAAATCTAAGTCTGAACGCTGAGCCGACAGTACCCTCTAACACTCAAATTTATAAGCCTTGAGAAATCCCTTCACCATCTTCTAATAGGTTCTCAAGTCGTCGCTCTAGGATTTCTTTGCATTGGCTAACTCCTTTTTTAGGGTTTCGAGCTTAGCATCTTACATCTCAATCCTTGATGTGAACTGTGCTTATAAATGCTCAAGCTCTTAGACCTTCTTCAAGCTTGCTTTAATTTTTGACTTGAACTTTGCGCTATCGGTTTTAACAAGCTCTATGGCATGTTTTGCCACATCCAACTTCTTCTCATAATTAATCATAATTATCCCAACCTCAACCTCCTTGATATTGTACTCACTCTGAAGGATAAAATGATTATCCTTCGCTAGCAGTAGCCCTTGAGCCATCTAATAAATAAGTATAGAAAATCAAAAGACAAATACATCCATGGAAATGAATATTGCAGCAAAAGATCATACAAGTTACTTCTAAGGCATGGGCAATCAACGAGTTGAATAGCTCATTCCTTCCCTTATCTTGTCACCTTTGGATGTCATATAGCAATCGCAGAAACTCAGCATAATGATCCCTAACATGTGGATTTAAGATGCTAGCAAGCTTTTCCTTGGATAAGATCCATTTTTTCGGATCTGAGCAATCGATGAACTTGGGACACTTAATAAACACCTCCTCTCTGAGCTGTTCCTTATCACCTATCTCCTTACTTTAGGAGTGCTTCTTAATAAGCTCAGATGCATCCTTTTGAGTATCACCAACCATACTTTTACCTTTGTCACTCGAGTATGGATCAACATGAGCCTTTAAGATCTTCGCATCTCAAGCAGGTTATTCAGTCAGATGCGCCACTTGCTCCTCATCTAAAAAGATTCTGCCTGCAAAAGTGAAATATTTAGCCATCTATAAATAAAAAAAACATAAGTCAAAATATATCTTCAAAATCTCAGAACTTATCACTAACATTTATAAGCTCAGGGTAGACTCTCCAAAGGTATCTCTGAGATAGATTCTCAACTGATGTTCCATCGGGTATACCATGGATATAAAGCCTCAACACTAACTTATTATCTTTTTCGGATAACCTTGGAGGGTGCTTCACTTTATACGACCAGATATTAATGAAATCCGATGGATGCTCAACTATAAAAAATTAATGCCTCCATTTCTTATGATAGTCTGAAAGCTTAAAAAAATAATAGTTCAGAATAACTGATAAAGAAAACATCAACTCTCCTTTTTTCTTATTCAGGATATACATATATCTAAGCATGTCTAGATTCATCTCGCTACCCTCCCTATGCATTAACTCTAAATTCAATAACTATTAAGGTGAAGTTGTCCGAGAGCTATGTTATATCTATTTAAAAAATTGCTAATGAAAGGGTCCAAGGGAAATTTCAACCCACCTTCTAACTGATTAAAGTAAATCACTAGTTTCTGCCAGTCTAAAAGAGGGGTATGAGCCTTGAAGTTCTTATCTACAGCATGTAAGATGAAATCTTAGGGAATGCTAAAACATCTTTTATACTATTTAAGCATGTTATCATCTATCCTAGATACAAATAGATTTGAAATAACTTGCTCTCGTGGAGCCATGGGTCCTATCAAGCAAAAATAAAGAAGGAAGGAGATAGAAAGGGTACGATACTTCACCTGAAAAGAAAAGGAAGAACGTAAATCTGCAAAAAACACTTGAAAGAAAGCTAGTGAGAAGAAGGCAGCAAAAAAGCAAAAGTAAGGCTAAGTAAAAGGATTGGCCTATTTAAGAAGGAGCGAAAAGTTATAGAATGACCATTACTGCCCTTACGGTTACTTACATCTCTCTCATGCAACATCAAGGGTATTTTGGGGAAAAGAAAAGCCCACTAATCAAGCAGTGATCATTATGGCAGCCAAAACATTTTATCTTCTAACACATAAATAGATGTGATAGTTACATGATTCAAAATTTAAAAGAATATCAAAAGACATAGTGGTTGATAATCCCACTCATCCTGCTGCTAGCTGTCCTTTTTATTGGCACTCGGGTTGTACTTCTAATGCATTGAGCATCTAACTTCAATAATTGAAACTGGCACCCTAAGGTCACTTTGATAGTACTGAGGTTCAACACTCAGGCCGCACTTCTAATGTATTAAGCATCTGAGTCTAGTGACTAAAGCTAGCACCCTCAGGTTGCTTCAATAGTACTAATGTTCAACACTTGGGCTATACTTCTAATGCACCGAGATTCTACGACACTCGGGTCATCCTTCTAATGCACCGAGCATCAAAACTTCAGTGACAGTGAGTTCCATCAGGTCATTTTATAATATTGATGGGTCCTTCGGGACATTTTATAAACACTAAGCATCTTGAAGTCCAGCTAGCATCTTCACATCCTGATTAGCACTGTAATCTCAAGACATTTCTTTCTCTGTGATTAAGGCTGGTCACCTCAGCTCATCCTTCTACATCAGATGCAATTACACAAGCAGTCTCTCTCCAGGTAGAGGAATCAATTTTTTAAATTATTCATCACATCATATTTATCAGACCTAGATACATTTGACATAAATATTCGAACATACTTTCGAGGGGGACTCTTGATACCCCTTATATGTATTCCTATATTAATAAGGGCTTATTTTCTTATGCAAGAGTTACTTATAGACAAAGAATCCAATTAAAGAGGAAAAAGTATTTTCAATTAATGAGACTCTCAGATAGGAAGCAATACTCTCCAAATAGGCACAAGACCTTCATAAAAAAGGAATCCTATTCCTCTAAGGTTTGAGCATCACTATCCCTATAAATAGGACCTAATATCCCTCATTCTCATTCATTATATCTCTCATACTCTTTTCTCTCTTTATCTCTCTAAACTCCCTTTCTATATTCTTTGACTTAGTGTTACGACCCAAACTAGGGAGTCATGATCGGCACTAAGGAAAGAGAATTCTTTCGAATCCAAAACCCATAGAAAGCCTTAAAAATAAAAACACACGCAATAATAATATAAAAATATGCCAGAATTAAAACTTTATTTAATATAAAAACAAATCTTAATATAATACATAATAAAACTATTTTCATACAATATTCTGATACAAAACTCAAACCAACTACAACACTCCTAGCATAATAACACTACTACTGCAGTTTCTAGAATATAACAAGAGTTCAGATATAAAGTTTATATAGTCTAGCCGGGGCTGAAGAAGACCAGTGTAAAGTACTACTAGGGAGGTTTAAAGAAGAATAAGTTCCTGAAAAAAAAATATTGAGAGGAGTTAAACCTCATTGAGTGAATTATTATAATATATATACATGCAACCTAAAGTCATATACAATCAAGAATCAGTATAATCATATACATTTACATGCATTTCACACAAACGCTAAAATTCGCTTTTATATAATAATAAATGCAAAAAAAGTTTATTTAAGTGAAGGATCAAATAGAACTCTAAAAATATTCGCAACCCCAATCATAAAACTCTCTAGCCATGCAGGCTTATTTAATTCCAAAGTAATTTTCTTATTCTATTTTTGGACAGTAGACTGGCCCTGAGATACTAAGTCAACCGAGCTCCCGCAGTCTCATTGTCAGTGTGATTGGCCCCGAGACACTAGGTCAACCGAGCTCCCGCAATCACACTACTCACTCACTAAAATTCTCATTAATCAATCAATTGGATATCTCCTCAAATAAATCTCATAATGACAAATCCTAAGTCTAACACACTGGTACGTACACAGTCTTAGTGTAGCCCACTAGGTAGCACGTTCTACTGTCATCCTTCAATTAAATCATATAATTGTTGGAAAATAATAAATACATAATTAAAACATAATGGCATTCATTTTATAAAGAAATATACCAATTATATCCCAAATATATACCAAGCATATACTAAAAATATTCCAACTATATATGCCACATATATACCAAAATATACCAAAAATATACTAAATCATTTAATAAAATAATTCATGTTTTAAACATATTATGGAAATATGGATGCTCATAATCATGTATTTTATATGCAATACATATATAAAATAATAACTCATAGGTTTGCGCTCTTCTAGACAGACTCGACGAGACTGGTCCGATGCCTTGGTCTCGGTACAATTATAATAAATAAATAATAATAATAAATATTAGAATTGAATACCTAATTCATACTTCTAGAAATTCTAAAGAAAGACTCGATCTAAGACACGACTTAACCAAAAACCAAAACTCATGATTGACCAGACGTCACGTTTTACGAGATTTCTATCAAAAATTCGGCAAAGTCTCCTCTATAAAATGGATATCTCTCTACTAAAAGTATAGTTGATCCCGTAATCAAACACACTTATAAAATCACAAATACACAACACCTCGGGTTGGGACCCCGAACTACACAATTTCCCAACCGAGGATCACGTTACACAATAAAAATTAATAATAATAATAATAATAATAATAATAACAACAATAATAATAATAATAAAAATCATTAAAATCCATAAACATCAATAATAAACCACAATATAATATATTTATATAACAAAAAACTTAAAGCTAATTATTTTTCCAAATTAGTTAATAAAATCTCAAATAAATTATATAATATTAATAAAAATCCATTTTTCAATTATTCAAAATTAATAGCAAAATTCACAATTAATTATTTAAATAGTTTAAATATATAATAAATATATTTAAAAATTCATTTAATCATAAAAATAGTAAATAACTTTCTTATTTGAATATATTTTTGAAAATTATTATTAATTAGTTAAAAATAGTAAATAATTCGTAAAAATTATTTTAATACTATTTATTATCCCAAAATTATTCAAAACATACTAATTAACCATAATTTTAATTAAAACACCAAATTCACTAATTTATATTAATTTTTCACATAAACTTTCAAAAATTCATAGTAAATAATCGGAACATAATTTTCATAAACTTCCTTTACAAACTATATTTCAAATAATCTAAAAAATTTATTAAAAATAAAAAGATTATCAGGCGAGGGTCACCGGAACAGTGATTCACCGAAAAATTCAAACCTCAAAAATCAAATAATTCAAAAAAATTTCAACAAAAATATATTTACATAGATTAAGCTAAACAAAACAACTTTTCTAAAGACAATTAGCTTAAATCACAAGAAAATAAGCTCAAAAAAATTTAAAAGTAAAATTAACCTAAATAAAAACTTGAAGAAAACTTAATATCTACACATTCTAAGCTTAAATTAAGCTTAGAATTGGCTTGCCTAGGGCATGAGGATCTAAACAAGCCTGGGAACACAAGCTTTGGCCACCGGTGATGAATGAACCTCTGTTGCTGCTACTATTGTTCTGGTTATTTCCATTGTCTGGCTGGCATGTTGGACGTGGCGGAAGGGAGAGGAGGTGATGATGGTGGGTGGTGGTGCCAGCGGGGCTGGGGTGGTCTACGCAGAAACTAGGAAGCAAGGGAAGAAAAAAGAAGAAGAAAAAGAAAAGAAAAGAAAAGAAAAGAAAGGGAAGAAGGAAAAAAGGAATTCTGAAAAATTTTGATCCTGACCCCTTTATATATATATATATATATATGTAAACTAATCATTAACATATATATATACATATATATAATACACCACATAAACACATGCATAAATAATAATAATAATAATAATAATAATAATAATAATAACTTCCAAATAAATCCTCTACGTAACAAAATATTTCAAATAAATTAATAAATACTATTCACAAATAATTATAATATATAAATATTTTAAAATATTATTGTAATGATCCTGTATTTTAAATAATATAAAATTATTTTGAGATATGCAGTGATAATAAAATTTTAAATTTTATTTATATATTATTGTTATTATTTGTGAATATTATCCATTTATTTCATTCTAAATATTTTATTTATGTAAAATAATTATTTTGTGAGTTATTATTTTAGATAGTATTATTATTTATATTGTTATTATTATTTAATTAAGGTTAATGTTAATGTTATTGTTGTGTTATTATTATTGTATGGTTGTGTGTTTATGTGTGTGTATATATATATATATATATATGTGGTTAGTAAGTTAGTTAAATACATACATATATATATATAATAAAAGTTGGTCAAAAGTACCTCATGTGGTCAACCACCCATCCTTCCCTTCCATTTTAATTTCTTTCCTTTTCCTTGTTTATTTTCTTTCTTCTTCCTGCGTTATACAACAACCAATCAGCAGCCCTAAGCAACCAGCCATCACCACCATCATCTCTTCTTCTTCCTCTCATCCTCATCGTCACGTGAGCATCGCCTGGAGCACGCCGGAGCCGTTGAAGCCGAAGGTGACCGTGAGATTGCCATTTTTTTTGGTAGCTTTTCCGGTCACTTCAGCTCCTCATTCCAGTGTTGATTGACTCCTCTTGGATCGATGAGTTCATATCTAAGCTCCTTTTAAGTTTAAACTCTCTAGATTTTAAGTTATGTCCAAGTTTAATTTAGGTGACATTAGGGTTTCGAATTTTTTTTCAAATTATTGACTTTGATTCATGAATTTTTTTTTGAGAATGTGTTTGTGTATATCTCAATCTACTCAACCATATTTTTAGTTTATTTTTTTGAATTAATTTGAATTATGGGTATTTTTTATTATTTTAATATTAAAATATTCAATTTTTTATAATTATGTTAATTAATTATTTTAATGGAAATTTAGTTAAATTAGTGTTATTAATTTTAGTTAATAATTTTAGAATTATTAAAATAATTTTTAGTGAATTTATATAATTTTTGAGAATATTATTAGTATAATGTGAATTTTGTATATATAGGTTAATTGTGTATTTTTTTTGAAATTATAGTTAAATAATATGATTTAAATGATTTTAGAATTATAAAGTGTATTAAAATGATTTTTATAAATTATTTAGTACTTTTAACTAATTAATACTAATTTTCAAAAATTATATTCAAATAATATATATTATTTACTATTTTAGTGATTAAATTTATTGTTAATTAATTTTATTATATAATTAGGTTATTTGAGTATATAAAAGTTAATTTTATTATTATATGTGGAATTATGGAACAATTGGATTTTTATTAATATTATATTATTATTTGAGATTTTTATTTAATTGTTGTGAAAATAATTATATTTAGTGATTTAATGTTTAAATGTATAATATTTTGGTATTTTATGGAATTTAATGATTTTTAATATATTTATTATTTTATATTGATTTTTGAAAATTGTGAACCTCGATTAGGAATATGTGCAGTTTGGAATTCCAACCCGAGGTGTTGAGTTTTGTGGTAATTAGAAGTGTATTTTTCTTGCAGGATCGGCTCTACTATCAGTAGAGAGGTGTTCATTTTACAGAGGAGGTTCTGTAGAATTTTCGATAAAATTCTTGTAAAACGTGACGTTAGGTCAATCATGAATTTCTGTTTGTTTGAGTTTTGAATTCTTAGATCGAGTATTTCTTTAGAATTCTTAGAAGTATAAGTAAGAAATTATTCTGATTATTATTATTATTTATTTTCTAGTTACGCTGAGACCGAGGCCTATCGGACCAGGCCCGTCGAGTCAGTCTCGTGGAGCACAAACTTATGAGTTATTATTCTATATATACATTGCATATAGAATGCATGCTTTTGAGAATCCATGTTTTTATTATGTTTTGATATGAATTATTACGTTAAATGAAGAAGTATATTTTTGGTATACTTTAGGTATATTTTTGGTATGTGTGTCATTTTACTTAGTTGCTTTAGTATATAACTTGTATATATGTGACATATCCATATTAGCATGTTTTAGTATATATATTCAGTATGTTTGTCATATATTCAACATATGCATTTAGTATATTTTTAGTATATTTATAGTACACGTTTAGTATATAAGTGATATATCCTTTTTAAATAAATGTCACTTGTATTTTAATTATGCATTTTACTATTTTCCATAATTATAAGAATGATTTGAAGGATAGCAGTAGAACGTGCTACCTAGTGGGCTACGCTAGGACTGTTGCGCGACAGTACGATAGAATTAGGTTGAGAATATGATATTGTTTTTGAGATATTGATTTTGGGAAAGACTAATTGTGGATCCTCGGTTGACTGAGTGTACTCGGGGCTAGTCTACTACCTTAAGTTGGAAAAAAATTAATACTTGGAGTTTTGATTAAGCCTTTTGGCTATTGATTATTATGTTGAGGTTGCGAACCATTAAGATTCTACTCTGGTCCTTCAATTACAATAATTTTATGCATATTATATATATATATATATATATATATATATATATATATATATATATATATATATAATGAATTTTAGCATCTATATGAAATGTCTGTGTATATGTATATATATACTGATGTCTGATTGTATATGTTTTACATTGCATGTATATATATTATAATAATTCACTCAGTGAGGTCTGACTCCCTTGAATATTTTTTTTAGGAGATTCTTCGTCGTCAGACCTCAGTAGTAAATCTATATGTCGTACTTCTTCAGTCCCGGCTAGATTATATAAATTATTTATCTGAACTTTATTGTATTTTAGAATACTGTAGTAGTAGCGCTTTGTATTTGTAGAATTTTTTTTTTGTAAGAGATCTTCCTTTGAATATTGTATGAAAATATTTTACTTTATGAAATGACATTTAAGTTTTAATTCTAGTGTATTTTTATTTATTATTGTATGCGTATTTTATTTTTAAGGCTTGCTACAGGTTCCGGATTCGAAAAAATTTTCATTTTCTAGAGCCGTTCATGATTTACGAATTTGGATCGTGACAATTATTAACATTACATATCTTAAAATATTTTTTAATAAATTAAAATAAAGGATCATTATAATTAGATATTGAAAAATTAGTAGAAATTCTTTTCATCTTTCACCTTATCCTTCTTTAATTCTTTATTGGCTCATACTCGGAGTTTTCTTAAAAAAAAAGTTATGGTAGGAATTGACAAGTTTCCGTACTTCTTTGGAGGCTGGAGAATAATAAGAAGAAGATGTCAGCTTGAACATCTTTTGTAGGAATACTGTAAATGAGCAGTTATATGGTTTTTTTTTTTTTTTTGAATTTTTTTTCTTACATTAATTGGGGGAGGGAAACATATTTTAAGAGACGTAGAATTTTGAATCTCATACCTCGCAGGTGCTTGTGCAAGGAGCTTGGCCATTTGAGCCAAATTTCGCAGGCATGAGCAGTTATATGTTATTCATATATGTTCATGTGTTATTTGAGATTAGACTTGATAAAAGTTTGATCAATATGGTATATCAAAACTCATTTAATGAACGAGAGAGTCTTAAATTACGATAAAGTATGAGACTTCATGGACAAGTTTAAACAAAAATTTATGCATTAATTTGTAATTTTGATGTATTAATTAATAGTTTGTACATATTTTTACTTGTAATAAATATAATTTTTTTAGAAATTCTTATTAAAATAGAAATATAATTTTATTCAATATATATAATTTTATAGTAAATAATTTTTTAATAAAAATCCATAATTTATAGTTTATATATTTTAAATTTATTTAAACATATATATATATATATATATATACACACACCTTAGTTTTCGTGTTAGACTCAGTCATGCATGTGAATGTGATTGTTTAGTGATTAATTAAACAGCTCGCATTCGCCCACACTTCTAAGCTTCTGAAATGTAAATTTATATTTTGTTAAATAAAAAATTTAAAAAGGATAAATATATAAATAATGTAAAATTTCTAAATTAGTATCTCTATCAGATTTACAGGTTAAGGTTTATAAGTTTTATTTTAATTTATAAATTGACTTAAATACTCTTTATAATATTAGATTCATTTTATATTTAAAAATTTATTTTTTCACTTATACATATATTAAAATATAAAAATATATATACTGAATGTTATTAAAATGAAATAAAATAAAAATAATATTATTTAAAAATAAAAATATTAAATTAATTTTTTAAATTTACCAAAAAAAATTACAATTTAACTAAAATAAAAATATATAATAAAATAATTTTTTAATAAATAAAAATTTTATTTAACTAAAATCATGAATAAAAAATTAAATTTAACCATTATAATTAATAAAATAAAAAATAATTAATCATTTCAGTTTAATATGATAATAAAAATACATTTTAAATTTCTTAAAATTTTTAAAAATAATTAGAATAAAAAGTAAATAAAAATTAATATAAAAGAAGGATATTTATATTATATTACAATTTAAAATAAGATATATAAATACTTTAATTTGTAAAATTTATTAGAAACATTATTTTTAAATTTTTTTTTTTTTTTTGCAAATTTAAATAGTTAACTAAAAAAATAATTCAAATATCAAAATAAAAAAATTGAAAAAGTTTAGATATTATTTATTCATTTATCTAAAAAAAAAAAACCTACACTTGATCTGTATCTTTGATGAATTTTTAATAGGTATCTTTGATGAGGCACAAGAAGAGGAGACCGATACTGAACCTAACCATTATCAACATGTGTAATTAATTAATAATTTTGGTCTGGTTACTTTTTTTTTAGCACTGTCTTTTGTGTATAACCGTCCAACATGATTAGTTATAAGATATGAATATTTCAATTAGGAAGTGTTATTTCATATCTATATTATTTAAATATTTTGATATATAAGATAAATATTTTAATTAAAATTTATTTTTTTGAATTTATATTTTTATTTTTGATATTCATGCTACGCTAACTGAATAATAGCGTTTATTATTATTTTTTTTTGTGGCCAAGTGTTGATGGCTTCTTATCATGTTTTTTTTAGTTGTATTTGCAACTTAATATTTTGTTATTATTTTTTATAATATTTATATTTAAATATTTTTTCTAGTAATTCTAAAATGTGTCCTATATTTTGGAGAAATTCAGCCATTTTTTTTATGTAAAATTTGTTTGTAAAAAATTAAAGTAAGCATAAACTACACTTATGTTTTGTATTAAAAATATTACTTTTTTGGAATAAAAAGGCCAGTAAAAAATGGTGCATATATATCGTCGGTGCAGGTGGAGTCAAAAGACAATCAAGAGAAAAATATTCGTTATGTGAAAAATTATTATAACCTCACTAAAAAATATTTAACTCTTATTCACATCTAAAAATTCAAGTATATTCAAGAAAATTTTTCATAAATTTTCTACTAGTATAGCTAATAGCTTTCAATGGTATACTAAATATAAGTAGTGATTGACATACTTTAACCAAAGGGGAGAAGTATATTTATAACTAAAGACTCCTCCCGATTTCTCCCAAATTCCCAATGTGGGAATTTTACAAAACAATAAATCTCCACCTTGAAAAATTCCAAACAGTTTTCTCATAAATATTCCTCATGATTAAAATAAAGAACAACAACTGTCTTACCGTCAGTTATGTAAGTTACAATTCTAAAAAAAAAAATTTGTCATACTCCACCATAAGAGTATATGCACTTAAAATTCACCAATTATAAGAATTTTCACATCGGCTAGTTAATGTTGAAAAATTACTAATAAGTTATAGTGCAACTTCCAATGTTAACTATCTAAGAAATTCATTAGCCATCGACATTAATTCCACCACATACTTTACATGAACTGTTAACTAATGCCTGTGCAAACTATGAACATCCTACCTATCATTCATCCTTTTCCATGGCAATTTAGTTGGTAGCTATCATGCCATAATGATATATATCTTTTCTTATAAAGAAAGTTTATCGCCTCTTTTTTAAAAAATGACTACATTAATAACATTACTTTTAGAGCCATTAGTTGAATTAGCACCACCATTTTTACAATCCTTCTTTACGTGTCTAGGTTGCCCACATCCCCATCAAATAATTTTCTTTTTGGAGCTTTTATTCTTCCTCCCATTTCCATAAATCGACAATGTTATACTTTCAGAAGACTTGTTCTCCCATTTTCAGCCTTCTTTCTTTAGAAATCAGCTTACTAGTCACTTATGAAAAATTCACGTTCTTTTTCCCGTACATTAATACGGTTTGCATGTGTTCATAGGAAGGTGGAAGAGACCATATAAGTCTCAACGTTTTATCTTCATCATCAATTTTTACTCCAATAGATTCCAGTTCATAAACAATCCCATTGAATACACTAAGGTGGTCATAAATTTTTGTACCTTATTCTATTTGTAATTTGTGAAATTGCTCCTTCGAATATAACCTATTTGAAAGACTTTTAGCCTGATACATTTCCTCAACCTTTTTCCAAAGCTTATTTGTTGTTGACCATTTAACAACATTAGCAAGAACATTTTTGGCTAGACAAAGATGAATATGACTTGTTGCTCTCATGCCTAACTCCTCTCATTATTCTACACTTATTTGGATTTTCTTGTGTCTACACTACTGTCACTGGATTTAATTGGCTCCTTTCCTTTGGACAAAGAAGCTGACTTTCCCTTCAAGGCCTTATACAATCCAAACAGAATTAGCATATCCTTGACTTGTACTTGCCACAACCCAAAATTAATTCTCCCATCAAATTGCTCGATATCAAATTTGAAACTCATTTTTGCTCAACAATGCATAGTACCTCTATATATTTGAATAGTACTTCCTACTACAGTGACCTCACATGTGAATAATGAATGAACAATTGTGTATACAAAATGCACTAAGAAAGTTTCCAAGAAAGATTAGGGGGACACAAACAGTACCACTTAAATCCAACCTCCTTAGGCAATTATAGCCTTTGTGACAGCTTTCTTGGCTATACTTACTTACAAATACTACACTCAATAAACACAACACAAAGGACCTCCAGTTGGATTACAACAATTTCTAAAAAAAAATTGTCGATAAGGAATGCCAATTAGCCTAAAGAAAATTTTTATAATAGGAAAATAAGCTTAAACCGCAACTACAGAGCATACTAAAATAAACCAAAAGTTTTGATACCAATTGTTAGAGAAAATAAACCCTTACAATCCAGTAGGTACCTTTACCCCTGTAGATCACAACTTGAACAAAAATACTTAAAAAATAAAAGAGAGAAATATACAGTAATTTAACGTGGAAAACTCCAAAATGGAGAAAAACCATAGGTATTGTCAAGAAACAACCAAAAGAAAAATATTCACTATGTAAAAAATTATTATAATCACACTACAAAATATTTAACTTTCACTCACATCCAAAAACTTAATATACCCAAGAAAATTTTCTATAAATTTTTTATTAGTATAGCTAATAGTTTTCAATGGTACACCAAATATAAATGGTGATTGACATACTTTAACTAAAGGGGGAGAAATATATTTATAACTAAAGACCCCTCCCTATTTCTCCTTACAAAACAGAAGGTGGCTAAAATCTTGAATTCCTGCCAAGTTATAGCCATACGTAGCTGCTCAAAGTTTGAAAGTGATTACTTGAGTTCATTGCAAAAGGTGATGGGAAAACTTGTAGTTCCTGTAGGCCTGTTGCCACCGGACAAACAAAATAAGGTAAGAGAAACCATTGATGGTTCATGGGGTGAAGTCTTTGAATGGCTTGATCAACAGAACCCCAGTCAGTGGCTTTTGTAAGCTTTGGCAGCGAGTTAAAGCTGAGCAAAGAGCAAGTTTATGAGATAGCCTACGGGCTAGAGCTATCAGGATTGCCATTTCTATGGGCTTTAAGAAAATCTAGTTGGGCAAATCACGATGTTGATGCTTTGCCTGCAGGATTCAATGAAAAGGCATGCAGGCAAGGGATTGTGAACATCGGATGGGCACCACAAATACAAATCTTGGAACATCCATCCATTGGAGTGTCATTGTTTCACTCAGGTTGGGGTTCTGCCATTAAAACTCTTCAATTTGGTCAGTCTTGTGCTGTTACCATTTATCATTGATCAACCACTGAATGCAAGATTCTTGGTGGAGAAAGGTTTGGCCGCTGAGATAGAGAGGAGTGAAGATTGGTCGTTTAGTAGGGATGGCATTGCCAATGCTCTGAATCTAGCAATGGAACCGGAGGATGGGAAGAATTTGAGGGCTGGTGCAATTGAAGCTGCAAAAATGATTGGAGATGGGAAACTAAAGAATTCCTATATGGCTACATTTGTGGAGTTGTTAAGAAATAAAAAATGTCAGAATTGACAAGTGTGCGTACCACTGCGGGGACTGGAGAACAAGAAGATGATTGCTTGAACATCTTTTGAGTTCCTTTCGTTCCAAGTTATCACTCTCAATAAGCCCAACGATTTATATGTTACTTTATGCGTTCGATCTCAAGTATTAAAATTTCTTTAATAGACGAGATAATCTCAAAATTACATAAACTAGACTTACGAGATTTATAGGTACTAACTTTCAAATAAATTAAAATTTATTTCTTTTATTTCTTTATTTTTTCATTAAAAATGTTTATTTTGACATTCTAATAATTTTCTTAGATCAGCTATGCTACCTTATTTTTATTTTATTTTTTATTTTTATTTAATAAATATAAATATTTTCTATTTGTTTTTCCAAAATTTTGAATTTTTCTTAATGTAGTTTTTAATATTTTTTATGGAATTTGTTTTTTTTTTATTTAAAATTTTCTTTTATAGATTTCTTATTATCCTTTATAAATTTGTGGAATTTATGTTCGGTATCCTTTATGAAATTTGTATCTTTTTGGGTTGTGAAAATTTTATTAATTTTGTAAGCTTATTTAAGAAATTTTATTAATTTGGCCCCCGTCTCGTTCTATATGACCTTCGGTAATTAATCAGCCTCTGAATTTAGGGTTTTGGTTGGGAAAGATGTGGGAGTGAAGATGGGATGCCAAGGCGCTGAAGCTGGAAAGGCGTCAGATTAAAGGAGCGAGCAACACGAGATAATTGGATTTCGAAATAAGAAGTTGCATCCATCCGGAATTCGATGTCCAAGGTTTTTTATATAAATATATAAAAAAATTAAAAAATCTTTAAAAGAACAGTTAAAGTTTAAAAACTTTAAAAACTATTTTTTCTTTTAAATATAATTTATTCTCCTTGCTATTATTATTTTTAAGGTTATTTTTTTCAATATTTTTTTTTCTTTTTTAGTGATTTTTATTTTATATTTTCTTTTTTCAACATTTTATTTTTTTAACAATTTTTTTATTTTATACTGTTTTTATTTATTTTTTAATATTTTTTTACTGTCTTCATCTATTTTTTCTTAATATTTTTTTCTAATGTCTTCATTTTTTTTCTCAATATTTTTTTTATTTTTAAAGTATTGTCTTCATTTTTTTTTCAATGTTTTTTTTTTACTCAATATTTTTTTCTCTTAAAACCTTTTTTTTTCAAATGAATAATTATGAATTAAATATCTTCAATTGTTATTAAACCAAGAAATAAATATCTTCAAATGTTATAACAACAATAAATAAATAAATTTTTTTCGTTTTATATTCTTAAAGAAAGGATTTTATTTTTTTACTTTAAAAGGATTTTATTTTTTTTACTTTAATTTATTTATTAAAATATTTTTAACTTCTTTTTTTTTTTAATTATTTGATACTTATTTATCGTCAATATATAACAAGTTTACAATTTTTATAATGTATTTGTAATATCAACAAAAAAAAATTTGAAAAAATAAAAAAAATCAACAAACCGAAACAATAAAAAAAACTAAAAACAAGAAAAATCAAAAAAAATTTATGTTGATATTTTTGTTGATTTTTTACTATTTAAAATTTTTTTTTCATTATTAATGATAAAAATTAAGGCCATGAATAAAATTTTTACTTTTATTAGTTTTAATGATAAAAAAAATAATTTTTTTATATATCTTATAATTTTTATTGTTATTTTTTTATTTTGAACAAAAATCAACAAATATAAACAAAGAGAAACAACAAAAACAATTGAAATTTACAAGTGAAAATAAGAAAGGTAATAAAAAATTACAGTTGTTGATTTTTGTTTATTTGTGTTGACTTTTGTTGATTTTTGTTGTTTTTCTAGTTTTTGCATCATTAATAATAAAATTAAGACCATAAATATAATTTTTACTTTTATTAGTATTAATAATAAAAATAATAATTTATTTGATATATTTCATAATTTTTTTGTTATTTTTTATTGAAAAAATAATTACAATTTTTATTTAATTAGTTTAATTTTTAAATTATAAATAATTATAAAAAAATAATTATAGGTAATTTTATATTTAATTAGCTTAATATTTATATTCTAAATAATAGTAAGTTTTAAAATTTTAAAAAATTATTATTTAAAATATAAAATTAAATTATTTAAAGCATACAAATAAAATAAATATATATAATTAACTTAAATTAAATAACATTTAAAAATAATAAATAGATAAAAAATTATAGAAAAAAATAAAAAAAAAACATGAAATTCGCTGAAAATATATGCAAGTTTTCAAAAATAGATTTTAATATTAACATAATTGAAAAGGAAGAAAATACAAATAAAAAAAACATCACATGCCAGCAATAAAATAAAAGCCATTCACGAGGCTATTGGATGAAATTTCCCCATTTTTTTAGTTTCTGAAAATCCGGAGCAGGCTAGAGTTTGGTTTTGTTGGCAATTGTATATTTCACTGGCATCATTAAGTAAACTTACTCCAAAATTCAATCTCTAAAACTTTTTATTGTAAATTGTGCCTGCCTCTCAGTTCCATGCGAAGAACTTGGATTTGCCACTTCTAGTAACTCTATTTATTTGGAAGATTTAACTAACCAACCATGGCGTCAGATAAATGCTACGTATATCGACCATATGACAATCATCGATGCAGATAATTTTTTTTTTTCCTTTTAAAAAGCATCTTTCTTTATATAATTGAAGCATATAGAATTACACTTTATATAATTTTTTTTTCCCTTAAAAGGGCAAAAATTTATATCACAACTCGCTGCAGCATATCATAAATTATAACATAATTACAATACTATTTTTTAATTCAATTTTTTCATAAAATTATAAAAAAAATTACAAAATATGAATATTTAAATTCTAACATGATATATTCATTCTCCGTACAACTTAAATTTTCAATTTAAAAAAAATTTAAAAAATAAAAAGGTAAAAACATAATTATCGCTATTCTATACGTTTATTGAGACGTTGAGGGCAGTAACATAGATGTCGAAGTTAGCGAGCTGTGTCACTACCCAAGTCTCTTTACGTGTTGTCAACAAAACTACATTTTTAGCCCCATACTTACAAGGAGATAGATAATTACTGAGGGGCTATTTCGTAATTCAACGCCGACTCCCATACATTTCTTCATCCAAAAATGGCGTATTTGTGTATTGCAGTGATTTTCGACAGGCAAAAATGGCCAAAGATCTTCGTGTGATGGTGCTTCCATGGTGTGCCTTTGGTCACATGATTCCATTCTTTCAACTCTCCGTATCCTTAGCCAAAGCCGGAATCAACGTCTCCTTTGTATTAACACCTAGAAACATCCAAAGGCTTCCCAGAATTCCTCAAAATTTACAAATCTTACTAAACTTCGTTCACTTTTCATTGCCAACCTTAGAAAATGAACCTTTGCCTATAGGCGCTGAGGCAACTGTTGATGTTACATCTGATAAAATCGAACACCTGAAGATTGCATATGATATCCTTCAACACCCTTTGAAGCAGTTTGTCATTGAGCAACAGCCCGATTGGATTATCATCGATATAATTCCTCATTGGATGGTAGAGATCGCTAGAGAAAACAAAATTCCTCTAATGTTTTTCTCTGTTTTATCTGCTTCTGCACGTCTCCTTATTGGCCATCCTGAGTGTCTGGCAGGTAATACTCAAAAGAAGCTGCGGCCATCGTGGGAGAGTATGACATCACAACCGAAATGGGTTAACTTCCCTTCATCGGTAGCTTACCGAAAGTACGAAGCTATCAGTGTTTTTGAATGGATGTATCGCTCGAATGCTTCTGGCATATCAGATACTGAAAGGGTGTCTAAAGTCTTGAACTCCTGCCAAGCTATAGCCATACGTAGCTGCTCAGAGTTTGAAAGTGACGACTTAAGTTCATTGCAAAATATAATGGGAAAACATGTAATTCCTGTAGGCCTGTTGCCACCGGAGAACCCAAAAAAAGCAACAGAAATCACTGATTGTTCATGGGGTGAAGTCTTTAAATGGCTTGATCAACAGAGGCCCAAGTCAGTTGTTTTTGTGAGCTTTGGCAGCGAGTTAAAGCTAAGCAAAGAGCAAGTTTACGAGATCGCCTACGGGCTAGAGATATCGGGATTGCCATTTCTATGGGCTTTAAGAAAACCTAGTTGGGCAAATCACGATGTTGATGCTTAAATCACGATGTTGATGCTTTGCCTGGGGGATTCAAGGAAAGGACATGTGGGCAAGGGATTGTGAACATTGGATGGGCACCACAGATGCAAATCTTGGGACACCCATCGATCGGAGGGTCATTGTTTCACTCAGGTTGGGTTTCTGCCATTGAAAGTCTTCAATTTGGTCACAATCTTGTGCTGTTACCATTTATCATTGATCAACCTCTGAATGCAAGATTCTTGGTGGAGAAAGATTTGGGCGCAGAGGTAGAGAGGAGTGAAGATGGGTCGTTTACTAGGGAGGGCATTGCCAATGCTTTGAAACAAGCAATGACCTCTGAGGAAGGGAAAAATTTAAGGACTCGTGCAATTGAAGCTGGAAAAATTATTGGAGATGAGAAACTACAGGATTCGTATATGGCTAAATTTGTAGAGTTTTTAAGAAATAAAGAATGTCGGAATTAACAAGTTATGGAGACTAGAAAATAAGTAGATGTCTGCTTGTAGGATTTTGAGTTCCTTTTGTGGCTTATTTTCTGCTGAAATTGTTTCAAAGTTATCCCTATAAACGAGCCCAACGCCTTATATGTTACTCCCATTTGCTCATGTGCTAATAAAATGAAACAATTTCAGATTCTGCAAAATTCGGTTTGTAGAATATGTTTAAATAAAAATTCATTTATTTAATATGTTCGGCTTGCGAGACATAGACAAGTTGAAATAAAAACTCATTGATTAATATATAGTTTTTTTTTGGCCAATTAATTTATAGTTTTAAAATATTAATAGTTTGTATATATTTATATTCATATATAATTTTTATATTAATTAACTTAGTTTTAATTTGTAATTTATATATTTTAAATTTGTTTAAACTGGCTCTGATAAATAATTCAACTGAGAATAAATAAATTAAATCTTAGCTAAACATAATTTGAATGGACTTATTTCGTCTCTACTCCATTTAAAGAATTGGCCGTTGGTGGCTTATCCAAGCAAAAAAAAAAAAAAAAAATCGAGTTTTCACAGTTTACTTCTCCAATTACTGAAGTATGATGGTTCACATTCAGAATGCAGCGTAATAACTATTTGTTCAAATGACAGCAACAGCCACCAAAGTCATTTCAACTCATAGTTTTAGAATTAGAAAATTTTATTTTAATTCTTTTGAATATCATATTCTATTTTTTTTTTTAACTCCAACAAATATATTTTATTTATATTATTTGGACAAAAATTTAATATATCACATCCATCGACACGGTTGAGCTATTCATGATCATGAAGCTTGCCACCAGGATTTGGTGGAAGGACATGTGTACAAAGTTTTATGAAGAAGATGGGATAGGCACCGCAACTAGAACAATTGAGGAATCTCTCCAAAACTTTTTCTTTGTAAATTGCGTTTGCCTCTCAAATCCATGTGAAGAACTTGGATTTACCACTTCAAGGAACATCTGTTTACTCGGAAGCTTTGACCAACCAACCATAGCGCCACATAAATGCTTTTTACGTGTGTGCAGATGTAATAAATACATAACCTTTGCTACTAGAAGTCAATCACAGTTTCAACAAACAATCTTACTGCAGCTGCAATCAGAAGATAACGAAATGCAAGATGATGTAAAAAGCATGTCCCCTTGTATAAAAAGATGATGTAAGATGATGTAAGAAGCATGTCCTCTTGTATAAAAAGACGGATTAAAGTGTCAAAAAGTAGCAGTAGGATTCATTACACTTGATTATGTTCAAAAGACGGATTAAAGTGCCCAAAAGCAACTGTAGCATTCACAAACTGGACATCCATGTATTCAGCCTCGCAACTATTTGTTTCATTTATACTTTGTTAGTAAACAGCCAATCTAAAAAGCGCAACGGTTTAATGGCTTTTCATACCGCACAGAATGTCATCTCAGTGAATATTTGGAACATCATTCGGGACACATTGATCTATAAATTTCAAACGAAACTGCCTTCTTCTTTTCCTTCTTCCGTCAGACTTCTTTTTTTTTTTTTTTCCAACAAACCTTGTTTCATATGCACAAGACACAAGACGGATGATTTGTGAAGCCCAAAATCTGTAGACTCAAACTGGCATAAAGTTGATCTTCACATTATGACGACTCTCAATTCTAGTCTTTGCCAAGCACGATGGGCATTGGGCAACATTCAGTACAAGGGATCTCATTTATCTGCAACATCACCGAGTGGTTATAGATAAGTGATAAGGATATATCCTCATCTGTTCCAACCTCATCTGTTCACATTTAAATTCATCTTAGTCTATCAGTAGTTTGTTCGAAAGCTCCCTCTTGTTATAACAACCTTAGTAAATTGTTATGAACTCTTGCATTATCTATTCAGTTAATGAAATACATACAACAGTTTTATTGGCTCAAAACCAATGTTATCATAGTATCAGAGCAAAAGAAAGATTAACATTTTTTTTTCCTATTCACCATGTCTTTTGATACATCTTACTACTCGATCCACTCCACCTACCAAGCCTTGGATTGTTGACACTGATGCAACCCATCATTTAATTACAGATATGGAAAACTTAGCTATCCATTATGAGTACACTGGACTTGAGGAGGTGGTCATTGGCAATGGTAAAACTATACCAATCTCTCATATTGGACTAACTAATTTTCAATTGAATGGCAAAAATTTTAATTTAAATGATATTCTCCATGCGCCTAATGTTTGTGAAAATTTAATTTCTGTCAGTTCTTTCACTCATTCTAACTTTGTTTCCATTGAATTTTTTCCTCAATATTTCTTAATAAAGGATTTGCAAACGAGGAACGTTCTATACAAAGACCCGAGTGTTAATGGTCTTTACTCCATGCTACCAGATTCCACCATTTCTTCTTTAGTTCATGTTCATTTGTCTTCTTTGTCCACCTAGCATGCTAGATTGGGCCATGCATCCTTTCCTACCGTGAAGACTGCCTTAAACACTTCTTATATTTCTTTTTCTAATGATGTTTCTTCTATTTGTCATGCTTGTAGTGTTAGTAAAATAAAGAAACTACCCTTTCTAGTTTCTACTTATCAGACTAAAGGTCCTCTAGATCTTATTAGTTTTGATCTTTGGGGACCTTCCCCCATTGCTTCCATGAATGTGTTATTTTTTTTTTATCACTATAGCAAATATTCTTGGGTCTATTTTATTAAATTCAAATATGAAGTTCTTAATTGTTTTATCAAGTTCAGACATGTGTGTAGACACCCAATTTCGGGATGATATATTATGGATGCAGCAAAGGACTCCAGTGATGAAAATGTCTTCGATACTTAATCCTTAAAAAATTCTAAGGGCTTTTAAAGGAAGGATTTAATGTTTTCAGGGACTAAATCGCAAAGTTCTTTTTATGACCTTATTGCAAAATTTAAATTTTTTTAGGGGCCTTTTTATAATTAAAAAAAAAAGTGTGTCAGAATTTCATAATTCTGACCGGAATTATGTAATTCCGATCAGAATTACAAAAATTTCGATCGAGATTGTATAATTCCAATCGAAATTACACAATCCCGGTCGGAATTGAATTCTTCCATTTTTTCCTATTTCCGTTTATTTTCAATTCAGTGTTTTAATTGGTTTAAACTTCCTAATTAACTCAATCCTATCTGGTTCAAAATTCCTAAATACACTTTAGGAATTAGAATCACATTAAAATTAGGGTTAGGCTTCCTGGTTCTACTATAAAAAGAAAGGAAGAGAAGCATAGGAAAGGAAGCAGAAAAAAAGAGGAAAAGAAAAGGAGAGAAAAAAGAGAGGAAAAAATCATAGGAAAAGAAGGAAAAAGAAAAGAAAAGAAAAAGAAGGAAAAGAGATGGAAGAGAAGAGGAAAAACGTGATTTTCTCTTGAATATTTTACAAAAATTCCTTTTGATTCATCAATTAATTCAAGACTCGTGAAGAATTTTTAAGGAGAAAGATTCAAAGATTTGTCAAGAATGGTGAACTATCAATCTGAGGAGCACCATAAATCATCCATAAGCATATCATCTTCTTCTATTCTTTATTTTTTTATTTATTTGATTATTTTACATTATTATTTTTATTATTATTTTTCAGGTTATTATCATAATTTATTCGTTAATCATTGTTTTATCTTGTTTTTGTGGTGATTATGGAGGAAAACACATGGTGATCATGTGATGGATGAATTGAATTTCATGAGAAGTCCGTGGAAGACTATGAATAAAGCCTCGTAAAGACTTAGTTTCTAGGGTTTTATTTTATTTTTATTGTTTTTAATTTTATTTATTGTTTTATTTTTATTTTATTAATTATTTTATGAATGAATGTAATAGCCTCAATAGTGGGAATAATAAAATTATGTGTGTGGTTGCATGTTTATTTTGATTAAATTGGTTAGTAAAATTATGTTTCAATTAGGTAATTATTTAAAATCAATGGAAGTAGATTAATTTGGGTTGCATGTTAATAAAAATTAGGGTTTTAGTAAGGAATAAATTTAATTATTTGTTTGATCTTATTTAATTGTTTCTTTTATGTTATTATTTGTTTTTGGGTTTATTTATTATTTTTGAATGTTTTGGGCCTTAGGCCCACTTTAGCTCTTGATTTATTTATTTAAGTTTGGGTAATTCTTTTAGCCCATCTCATTTAATAATTAATTAAGTTTAATTAATTAAAATATATTTTTAGATTCATAATTAATTAGATTTTAGGTTAGAAAAATCCTTAAGCCCATTTAGCTAATTAGACATAGGCCCACCTAATTTAATTTAATTAATTTAGACGTAGCCCATTTAATTTAAGCCTTTCTTCCATAATTTGTAGATTTAAGATCATTATTTAATTAAAACATATAGAATTAAGCCCACTAATTTAAATATTCCATAATTTGTACAATTAGGCCCACTTTTGGAATTAAAATACATAAACTTAAGTTCATTTAATTAAAATCAAAAGGAATTAGGTCTTTAGGTTCACGTATAATTTAAAACATGTAGATTTAACTCATTTATTTAAAATTCATGTAGATTAGACTAACTTATGGATCATGTGATTTATTGAAAGCATTATTTACTTGTATATTTCATGACTAGTTTGCCATGGAGTTGAGTGTTTTTTTAGGGTTTATATGAAATTGCATGTAAATACAGAATAAGATAATAATTCATAAAGTAATTCTAAATGAACACAAGATTGAAAGAAGTTGGTATTCCGTATCTAGAATCTCCTGGTTATAGTGCTAGCTCTCTTTTAGGAAATCGAGTACCACCTTTTTCGATTTGTCCCTGTTATTACCCTAGGTGGTGACTTCTTATCTCCAAGCCATGTCTTTGTGATAGTGGTTAGTTGTTCTCTAAAGCTCTGATCTCAAACAGTGTCGCAGTTGTTAAAATCTTGGACGTGCGCTAAATCCCGCTGTCTATAATGTGGTTGAAAAATTTTTTTGGCCATTCAATTAAATCTTTTCAGGCCAGTTGGGGAGGTGAATATCAAGCCATGACTAAATATTTGTCTAAAAATAGTATAAGTCAACAAAGTTCATGTCCACACATATTTGAACAAAATGGGTGTACTGAGAGACAACACAGACACATTGTTGAAGCGAGTCTAGCATTCCATCATGCTTCTATACCACAAAAATATTGGGATCATGCTTTTGAGGCTACTACTTATACCATTAATCGCTTACCTACCCCTAAATTAGCTCATAAATCACCTTTTAAGGTTTTATTTAACTCAAAACCTTATTATGCTAGCCTTAGAATTTTTGGCTGCTTGTGTTACCCATGGTTAAGGCCTTATGCACCTCATTTTGCTAAAAGTATTTTTTTGGGTTATAGCAACATTCATAAAGGCTATAAATGTTTACTTCTTGATTCTAATAAAATTCATTACTCACGCCATGTTCTCTCTGATGAACAGGTTTTCCCTCTTGCAGAGGCTGATGTGGTTCCTAACAGTGTCCAACATTCCTCTCCAGAGCCCTCTGTGACTATTTTACCACCTCTACCCTCAATGCATCACTTTTTACCACCTATGCAAACTCCACTTTCTAATCCAACTCAGTCTCCTCCTCCTTCCCCACTATCGACCAATCCCATTCCCACTAAACTACCATCTTCTCAGCCCTTTATTCCCTTACCGAACTTAACTGTTATTCATAATTCTACATCTACCTATCCAATGACAACTCGCTCTAAGACTGGCAGCTTAAAGCCAAAAACATTCTCTACCACAACCACTGATGAAGTAAAACCATCTTATTTTACTCAAGCTGTTAAACATAAAAAGTGGCACAAGGCTACGAGAGAAGAAATTGATGCTTTACTTTCTAATGGAACTTGGGAATTGGTTCCACGGGAACAAGCAAGAAACATCATTAGCTACAAGTGGGTTTACTGCATAAAGAAAAATTCATATGACTCTATTCAACGTTACAAAGCATGGCTTGTTGCTAAGGGCTTTCACCAACACCCTAGAATTGATTATTCTGATACTTTCAATCCTGTCATTAAACCGGCAGTGGTTCGTTTAGTTTTAACTCTTGTTATTTCTCTTTATTGGAAGGTTAGGCAATTTGATTTGTCTAATGCCTTTTTGCATGGTCACTTGAATGAGGAGGTTTATATGCAACAACCTCCAGGTTTTGTTAATTCTACCCAACCTAAGCATGTATGTTGCCTAAATCGATCTCTTTATGGCCTCAAGCAAGCCCCAAGGACATGGTATTGTCATCTTACTTCTGCTCTTCTCTCTCTTGACTTTCGGGGCTCCCATACATAGCTCTTTATTTTACTACAATAATGGTACCAAGCTTGCCTTTTGTATGATTTACATTGATCATCTCTTGTTTACAAGTAATGATGATTACTTTATTGATTCGGTGGTGCAATCTTTGCAAACACAGTTTGCTTTAAAAGATTTGGGTCAGTTGCACTATTTCTTTAGTGTGGAGGCAACTTGGAATGGTGATTCTTTGCTGCTCACATAAACTAAATATATCACTGACCTTCTGGTTAAAGCTCGTATGCACAACACCAACTCTATGTCCACTCCAGCTTGTTCAACAACTCGATTACATGGTGAGATGGGTGAGCTTTTTTATGATCTTATTCTCTATCATAATATTGTTGGTGGCCTTCAATACTTGGCCATGACCCGACCTGACATTTCTTATTCTGTTAATAAAGTTTGTCAATTTATGCATAAGCCACACCTGCGTCATTGGGTTACTGTTACACACATCTTACGATATTTAAAGGCCACCTTGAATTTTGATTTATTAATTCAACCCTGTTCACATTCTATTATGCAAGCTTCTATTAATTCGGATTGGGGAGGTGATTTTTTTTATCACAAGAGTACTACTGGTTATGCTATTTATCTTGGGTCTAATTTAGTGTCATGGGGTTCAAGAAAATAATGGACTGTTGCCTGTTCTTTAACTGATGCTAAATATAGGGCCTTAGCAACTATATCTTCCGAAGTTCTTTGGCTATATTGTCTTCTTAAAGAAATTAGGTTTCCTAATTTATCCAAACCTGTAGTATGGTGTGATAATGTCTCTGCTACATATTTGATAACCAACCCCATTTTTCACTCTCGTTCGAAGCATCTAGAAATAGATTTTCAGTTTATCCATGACAAAGTCAGTCAAGGAGAGCTTCAAGTTTGGTACATCAGTTCCAAAGACCAAATTGTTGATCTGCTCACTAAGGCATTATCCAAATCTTGGTTTTAGCTTTTACATGACAAGCTTACAGTTTTTACAAAAACTGTTAAGCTTAAAGGAGGGTGATAAGTGATAAAGATATCTCCTCATCTGTTCCAACCTCATCTGTTCATATTTAAATTCATTTTAGCCTATAAGTAGTTTGTTCGTAGTCTCCCTCTTGTTGTAACAACCTTAGCAAATTGTTATGGACTCTTGTACTATATATTCAGTTAATGAAATATATACAGCAGCTTCATTGGCTTAAAACCAACGTTATCAGTTATATGCTGCTAGGTGCTACCCAACGTAGCACCATGTTCCTTTAGTATCTGAACTGACTGCAAAAGAATATCTTATTCTATAGATTTCCATTCATCTTTACTTTGCAATTAAAATGTATTACAACAGGAATTGGAAAAACTAGAATGCAAGCTCACCCCGTGAAATTATAAAAATAAAGATATATCTAAGCATTGAGCATTCATAATAGATTTCAAACATAGGACTGTAATTACATAACTATGTACTAAAAAGATCCAACTTTTTATATTAATTTTTAATTTTATATTTATTATTGTAAAGCCAATTTTTAGCATTTTATATATCTAAAACCATCTGGGATAAGGTACACTTTCATCCTTAATGTAAACCTTAAAGTGCATTTAAGCACTTAATATAAATTTTGGCTTACTTAAACCAAAAATCAAAGTATTTTTGTTATCCAAGCCCTTCTATTAATGGAGACTTTAAATAACTGTTAGTGGGCCCATAGAATTACCACATTACTATACGTAAAAGCCATGTGCTCTCTTTTTCTTTGTGCTCTACTCCTCCTCCTCCTCCTCTTCTTCTTCTCATCTATTTGCTCTCACTTGTAATGGAAACTTTGACTTGAAGAATTGAAAAGATCATAAATCTAATGGCCAAAAGCCACATTGTTGCATCAACACAAAGCAACACTGCTGAAACCTCAACTAAAAGCCACACTGTGATGTTAGTTGTTGTCGTTGTTGTTATTATTATTATTACTACTACTACTTCTTTTTAATATAGTAATTTTGTTGTTTGATTATTATTATTATTATTATTATTATTATTATTATTATTATTATTATTATTATTATTATTTCAGATTTGAACTTTGGGGAAGGTTGATTACAGTGTATTGAGCTGAAGATCACTTGATCAAAGTCTGATTTTTATGCCATATGTTTCCATAGGAATTATGTTGCACCAGTGCAGTGTGATTTAATACATTGACTTAATAATAAATATGAAGAATGTTGGCCAAGAACTTCTGAAATCTTCAAGAACTATGGTTGATTTATGTTTCATATATTCAAAAGGGATAAAAACTTTGAAGAACAAAAAGAAGCATCAAAGAAGAAAAGAGTAACAAAAGAGTGTGTCTTCAAATAAAGCCATTGAGACACGTAAAAAGGTTTTACCAAATATTTATGTGTTCACATATTAGTTCGTATTTCAATTTATTATTTTCATATATTTCAAGAATCAAATGGTCTCATTATATTATGCCATGCTGTTAACATTAATAATGATTTACAGTCTAGTACCAATGAGACATCTATGTCAAAAAATGCATAATGGTCTTGCTCGCTCCCACCTCAAATTATTGAGATACAGATGGAGTAGATACCATTTTACAAGTTTTAATGCCCCAAAAAATAAGCTCATATATGTCGCACATGCACAAATGGCACTATAACGTCATACTTTTATTCTTGTCGATCATCATTCTATAAAAGTTATGTGAATGAATAGTCTAGTGCATTTCATTTTCTTTTTTTTTTAGTGGTTAAGCTGCAGTTATCACTCCCCGTCAGGTGACATCTGGTTTAGGTTCTCATATAGTAAAGGCAATTACAAATGCCAAACATCATATTATTCTTACTACTGAGGTTGAGGAGGTCTTCACTTGGGGATCCAATAGAGGTAAAATAAAAAGTTCTTTTGAATTATGTACAACAATTGACAAGATTTTCCAAGCAATTAGCATCTAATTTTCAATTTCAGCTTTATGTGTTCCCTTCATTTTCAATGATATTACTAACCATTTATAGATTTAAAATAGAATTTAAATGTTAACTGTATCTACTCCTATTATTTTCTATGCAGGATAATCAAACTCCTCTTCCTCAGCAATCTGAAGCTTTTGCTGAGTACCAAAATGTGTCAATGGTTTCAACAGAATAAATGCTTAAGTATATTGCTCAACAAGTACCTAATTTTGGAACTGAACATGTGTGCTTTTTTGTTGGTTAATTTGTAATAATAATCTCAATACTATATATTGGTTATATTCTATTTGCATTGGCATGTGTCTTATTTCAATGTTGTGGCTTTATATGTGGCAGGATAAAGCTCATTGTGCTTCTGTTATGGGTCACTCCTAACGGAGCCCATAAGTTTGAAAAAAAAAAAGTCAAAGTTTATAGCACTAAAATCGGTGTTGCTTTTGTTGAAAATTTTGGTTGAAAAATTGGCCAACACAATGGCTATATAAAGCCATGGCCATGGAGAAGATGAATAAGTAAGTAGCAAGAAAAGGCTATAAAGAGCGAGAGAAAATGTGAGGTGTGTGCTTGTAAGGGTGGCCAAAACAATTTTTTCTTTGATGAGTTTGAGAGAATTTTAAGGGTTTGAGAAATTTTTTCTCAAAGAGTAAGTGACAAAATAGTGAGGTAATTATTTTGAGGTATTTGGGAAACACTTTGAGTGCCACTATTTTGGTGAGAACTCTTTTATTGTGTACCTTCAGTGTTGATCTAGAGAAAACTCTCTCTTGTACCTACTATTTTTATAGTGGAAGAAAATTTTGGATTTTATCCAGTGGACATAACCCAAGAATTAATGATGAACCACATTAAAATATTAGTATCATTTTTATTATTTATACGACAAGTTTTACCGCCTATTTAACTCACATATTGGCCAATTTAACTGTCTTCATTTATTTATTTGTTTGATTATTTCTACAGTAATTTTATTTTGTTTCTGTGAACATTATTTTGTTATGTTAACTCTATTAATTTTCCCAACACCTTCCTTCATTTTGAGGTTGGACTAGGTTAAGATTAGTTGGGAGGAAGAGAACAAGAGAACAATCATCAAACACGGTAAGGAAAAAGAAAATTTGATGAAATGATGGATAGGCAAGAAAGCAGAGATAAAAGGATTGAGAGGCGGTAAAAATGGTGCTAGGTTGTTGGACTAGTTTGGAAAAGAGATATTATCAAAAAAAAAAATTATGCATTTTTGGTCCATATAAAAAGAAGATGAAACAATAAGAAAAATATTTTACTTGTTCCAATAGGGCCCACTATTAACTATGCCAGTTTCAATAACGGTTGTTTAAAATCTCCGTTAATAGAAGGGCCTGGATGACAAAAATACCTTGATTTTCAGTTTAAGAGAGCCAAAATTTAATTCAGGTGCCTAAGTGCTTCTCATGGTATACATTGAGGACGAAAATGTACCTTACCCCTTCATGATCCTGAAAGGACATGTCACATTGGCACAAGGCACGCTACATGAAGAAGATGGGATGGGCACGGCTACTAGAAATTTAATGTGTGAAATGCATTTTTGCACTGAACTTTACTTAATTAACTTCAAATACTTTTTAATTTTTATTATATTTTATTCAATCTTTAAATTTTTATTTTAAACTTATATAACCTTTATAATATATAAAATTGAAGTATTTTATAAATTAATGTTGATATAGACACAACAAAAATTTAGATAAACTAAAATAATATTTAATAAAAGAAAAAATAATTTTTTTTTAAACTTTTCTAATACTAGTTTTGAAATCCATTTATATTATTTTAAAGCTAATTTAAAAATTTTATGTGTTTAAAATTATTTAAAATTACATTTTATTCATTTCAATATTATATAAGTTAAATAGAATCAAAAAAATATAATTTGAAAAGTGAAAAGAGTTCAAAATAAAAAATTTAAAAGTTAGATAAAAATTAATAAAAGTTAAAAAGTGTTACAGGTTAATCGTATAAAAGTTTAAGGGTGAAATTATACATTCAACCTTACATTTTCCTAAAATTCGACCTAATTGACACTTTTTCCTCTCTTATTTGAAAATAAAACTTTTTTATTCTTCAATTTTTATTTCTCAACACTTTAGTCCTTTGATAGGATTCCAGCAAATATCTTACATCAAAAAACATTGAGGTCATTCTATTTTGTAAAGACAAAATAATTTAGTCTCTCTATTTTATTAAAATATACAGTTTAATCCTTCATTTTAATACAATTAATAAATTTTTTTAAAAATAATAAAATTTTTAAAAGTAACTATTTTTTCAATATTTACGCATATTTCTATCAATACCTTATATTTAAAAATTAAATTCTAATTTTAATGAATTCATTAATTTGCTTGATTTTCACTATAAAACTCAAGTTAATCATTTTTTTAATGTTTAATTTTAATTATTATAATTTTTTAAAAGTTATTAAAAATAAAATTAAATTAAATTAATATCAAACAAAATGATGAAAATTTATAATTTAATTTTTATTTTTTTGAACAATAATTTAATTTTTATTTAATATATTGATAAATGCATTTATAGATGTTAAAAGTTTAGTTGAAATTGAAATTTTAAATTTATAGTAATTAAAAATTTGAGGAACTAAGATTGTTTTATAATATTTAAATACGGGGATTAAAATGATTTATCTTTATAAAAAAGAGGGACTTAATTAAATGTTCTTTTAATATAAAAGATTCACCGAACCCTATTGGAATGATTAAAATGTTGAAAAAATGAAAAATAAAGGATACAAAAATTTGATTTTCAAACAAGATAGAAAAAAATGTAAATTAGTTCAAATCTCAAAGGAAAATGTAATTTATACAAATTTAAGAAAAATGTTAAATGTCGCAGTTCATAACATCTAATAGTAAATTGCGAAGGGGCAAATCTCAAAAATGACCTTCCCCACAAGTAGAAACAGAAACTTTTTTTATCGGAATTGATGTGATAATTTTCTAGGGACCTAGAGGGCAATTTGTCGTGATTCGCGACATAATCGTGATTCCAAATTTAATTTGAACACAGTGACCGCTGTTTTACTCAGGATATGGAGTTCCTTTTTTTTTTTTTTTGGCCAATAGGATATAGAGTTATATTATCCGAAAGCTGCAATTTGGTCCCCGTCTGGCTCTATATTAAATTTGATAATTAATGAGAAGGTGGAAAGGAGGGCTTTTGGTTGAGAAAGATGTCGGAGTGAAGATGGGATGCCAAGGCGCTGAAGCTAGAAAGGCATCAGATTAAAGGAGCGAGCAACTGAACCTGCCGAGATATTTCAAAATAAGAAGTTGCATCCATCAGGTTCGATGTCCATAAATTTTTTGAGTTTCTCAAATCCAGAGCGGGTTGCAGAAATTTTAAATTGCTTCAGTTTGGTGTTGTTGGCAATTGTATATTTCACCGGTATCATTAAGTAAACTTACTCCAAAATTCAATCTCCAAAACTTTTTCTTGTAAATTGTGCTTGCCCCTCAATTCCATGTGAAGAACTTCGATTTACCACTTAGGAACTCTATTTATTTGAAAGATTTAACGAACCAACCATAGCGTCAGATAAATGCTACGTATATTGACAACATGTATCATTGATGTAGCTATAGCGTGTATTTGGATATTGCAGTGATTTTCCACAGGCAAAAATGGCCAAAGATCTTCGCGTGATGATGCTTCCATGGTGTGCTTTCGGTCACATGATTCCATTCTTTCAACTCTCCATAGCCTTGGCCAAAGCCGGAATTAAAGTCTCCTTTGTATCAACTCCTAGCAACATCCAAAGGCTTCCCAGAATTCCTCAAAATTTACAAACCTTACTAAACTTCGTTGACTTCTCATGGCCAACCTTAGAAAATGAACCTTTACCTATAGGCGCTGAGGCAACTGTTGATGTTACACCCGATAAAATCGAATACCTGAAGATTGCATATGATCTCCTTCAACACCCTCTGAAGCAGTTTGTCAATGAGCAACGGCCCGATTGGATTATCATCGATATGATTCCTCATTGGATGGTAGAAATAGCTAGACAAAACAAAATTCCTCTGATGTATTTCTCTGTTGTTTCTGCTTCTGCACTTCTCTTTCTTGGCAATCCTGAGAGCCTGGTAGGTGATACTCAAAAGAAGCTGCGGCCATCGTGGGAGAGTATGACATCACAACCGAAATGGGTTGACTTCCCTTCATCGGTAGCTTATCGAAAGTACGAGGCTGTCGTATTTTTTGAGGGGGCGTATGGCTCAAATGCTTCTGGGATATCAGATGCTGAAAGGGTGGCTAAAATCTTGAATTCCTGCCAAGCTATAGCCATTCGTAGCTGCTCAGAGTTTGAAAGTGATTACTTGAGTTCATTGCAAAAGCTGATGGGAAACCCTGTAATTCCTGTAGGCCTGTTGCCACCGGACAAACCAAATAAAATGAGAGAAACCACTGATGGTTCATGGGGTGAAGTCTTTGAATGGCTTGATCAACAGATGACCAAGTCAGTGGTTTTTGTAAGCTTTGGCAGCGAGTTAAAGCTAAGCAAAGAGCAAGTTTATGAGATAGCCTACGGGCTAGAGCTATCAGGATTGCCATTTCTATGGGCTTTAAGAAAACCTAGTTGGGCAAATCACGATGTTGATGCTTTGCCTGCAGGATTCAACCAAAGGACATGCGGGCAAGGGATTGTGAACATCGGATGGGCACCACAGATGCAAATCTTGGAACACCCATCCATTGGAGTGTCATTGTTTCACTCAGGTTGGGGTTCTGCCATTGAAACTCTTCAATTTGGTCACAGTCTTGTGCTGTTACCATTTATCATTGATCAACCACTGAATGCAAGATTCCTGGTGGAGAAAGGTTTGGGCGCTGAGATAGAGAGGAGTGAAGATGGGTCATTTACTAGGGACGGCATTGCCAATGCTTTGAAACAAGCAATGGCCCCGGAGGATGGGCAGAGTTTGAGGGCTCGTGCGATTGAAGTTGCAAAAATTATTGGAGATGGGAAATTACAGGATTCGTATATGGCTAAATTTGTAGAGTTCTTAAGAAATAAAGAATGTCAGAATTAACAAATTATGCAGACTAGAAAACAAGTAGATGTCTGCTTGTGGGACTTTGAGTTCCTTGTGTTGTGTGGCTTATTTTCTTCTGAAATTGTTTCAAAGTTATCACTGTAAATGAGCTGAACGGCTTATACCATATGTTACTCCCATTTGCTCATGTGTTAATAAAATGAAACAATTTCAGATTGTGCAAAATTCAGTTTGTAGACTATGTTTAAATAAAAATTCATTTAGTTAATATGTTCGGCTTGTGAGACTTATAGACAAGGGGCTTTTTAACAATTTAGGGTGAAATTTTTTTTTTTCCCAATTTAGGGTGGCTTTTAAAGTAATTCCATATTTAGGGTAGTTGAGAAACTTATTACTATTGTGTTCAAAACCTGCAAGGGCATGGATCGTGAATTGTAATACAAAAGATATCGTTCCTACGAGAATTGTAATTGAGTACTAATATCTCTACTTATGTTCCTAACTAGCAAATCAATAAAGTAATTTAGAAAATAAAAATATAAATCTAAACAATTGAAATTAAAAGAGAATCAAATGACACAGAGCTTAGGTTTAGTTTCACTATTTTAATCAGATCATGAACACTTTAACAAACAAAACGTTGATTTCAGTTAAGGGTAATTGTTCTAAAATACCTAAAGACTCTCTCAAGTTCAATTAAGCATGCCAAGATTAAGATTTAACCTACTCTCGTGAATAAGAAATTAATCCTAGCTCATTAAATTCTTTAACAATTATTTTATCCCCAAAGAGCTCGCCTACTCTCGTGGTTGAGTAATCTAAGTCCTATGAGTCATAAGTTAATAAATTCTCCTAACTCTCGTTGGTGAATCTACCCATAAACATGCAAACAAGATAGCCAAGAATGAAAGCATACATTAAGTGCAACTCATAAAATTAACTGAAAATCAAATAATAAAGTTTTGTGTTCAATCATATCATAGAATAACTACTTATAGCTTAAACCCTAAAAGAAGTTTAGCCAAACATGGCTTTAAAAAGAATTACAAACATAAAATAAATAATAAGAGAATGAAGAAAAAGAATAATAAATAAAACTCGTTTAAGCACGCTTCAATCTTCAATCCTCGTTAAACTCTTTGTTTGTTGCCTCTTGAGTGCTCAATAAATTCCCCCAAATACCTCTTAACATCCCTTTATATAGGAAAACCTCTTTTAGCCTTTAAATTCCTCTTCCCTTCTTGCTTAGTAAAAAGTCTCCTTTTCTTCGATACACCCATTGTACAACCGTGCTAAGCCAGTGTGACATTAATCTTTTTGGCACAATCTTTAGCACAACCGTGCATGAGCTCGGATTCAAATTTCAGAAGGTTGCACACTTTCAAGCACAACCATGCTTGAAACCATGTTGCACTTTCAAAACTTCTTCAATTCAAACAGAAAGATGCACTAGTAGCAACACACTTATGTTGCTCATGTGTGACATGAAGCTTGCATTCTAGTATATTGCACAGGCAACAACACAGGTGTGAGCAAAACTGTATTGCCCTTAACATGATCTTCTCAATGCAAATCCTTAATTTCTTTAGAATCCTTAGCTAGTTTCCTAAGGGAAATACTTATTAACACTTGAATATAATTCCTAATAGAAACAAATTAATACAAAAAACAAATAAAAACTAATTAAAATATCAAACCAAAATAATTCTTGTTTAGGCCTAATTCCTACCTAAATTAATTTGAATATTTATACAAAACTCATTAAAATTCAAGTCAAATATATGTAAAGAATTACACACATTAAATTCCCCCACACTAAAGCTTTGTTTGTCCTCAAGCAAAAATCAAATTTGATAGTTAAAAGAATAAACTCAACTTTGCTTAAAATTTTCAAGCTTCTGAGACACGTAACCAATAATACCGAGACTGAAACATATTTACTAAAGAGGATAGCTGGACAAAAGTATATTATATATAAACAATTTACTAATCACAACCTAAACACATAATTCTTTAAAATCCAATGAACATATTTCTATAAGAAGAGCATCTAAACTTATAATCCCTTTAAAACAAAAATTGGTTGTGAATGTGTTTTACGCTCTATTTCACAACATTTTTTCTTTTATTTGAGGAGTGCATTTTATGCTCTATCTTACCACTTTTTTTTTACTTTCTTTAATCAAATCTTTCCACTCTTAGTCATCCCCTGTTATTCTCGTATTACTAAGCGTGGATACCGCTAAGTGGGTCCTTTGAATACTCTTACTCTAATTAGAGCATTGGAGTTGATTCAAAGCATATAAAAATTTTGATTTAAGTACTGCTCTTACTAAAGAAAACAGAGTTTTTTTTTTTACAAACCAAAATGCATTCTCTCCCAAAATCGTGCTCAAATTCAATCTCCAAATTCGTGTTTAGATTATAAAAACTAAATCATTCATACATAATATCCCTGTCCAACCATCTTTATCAACAAATCACTTAATACTTTGGTAGTTGAACTAGAAAACAAGCTTATACACTATTTAGAGTTTAACTAAAGTTGAGTAATACTTTTGCACAAAATGGAAACAAAATATAAAATTTTGAAAGGACAAGATAATTCTAATGTGGAGAAAATGAGCTAAGAATTAATGAACTTAGGATAAGTAAATAGTATTATTATTATTATACATTTGTTTTAATTATTTGATTTTTGATTTTTTTTTAATTTTTTTTTAAATGGAAGACAATAAAATGACCAAACTCCCCCACACTAGTGATGTCATTGTCCCTAACGACCAAAGCAGGAGAAAAAAACTTCGAAATATGCAAAAAAAAAAAGAATATAAAGAAAGGTACTACCTAGTGATTGGTTGCTTGAGCATAAAAAATGCTAGAAACAAAAGGAGAATAATAAAAGCAAAAACAAATATAGAGAGAAAAAAAAAGAATTATTAACAAGAACAAAAAAAAATAGAAAATAACCTATCATTTAACATAGAAAAGGAGAAAAAAAAATACAACCTAAAATAAAGTCCAAAAGAAAAATAAAGAAAACCATCCATAAGTGCAAAAACCAACATCTTAAGTAGAAACAAAAAGATTAAAATAGACAGAAATCATCCAAGGGTGCAAAATCATCATTAAAGCCAGTAGGGTCATGATCATCAATTGCTTTTTCATCATCAACAATTTGTTCGATGGTAGCTGTAGAAGTGGACGCTGGATAAATAAGGCAAGGCGACATGGTAATGTTGTGAGTATGATAGATGTTAGTGATACCAATACTCAGCCACTGAAGCATGTCAGTGTGGTAGCAAAGAGTGGTCTCAAACTGTGATGCAAAGATGGGGGTTATAGAAGTAGAAGGCTCAAATAATGGGGGAGAGTGTTGAGGTTGTGGAGGTGGTGTTTGTTCATGGGCAGGGGCATTAACCAAAACATATCTTCCATCCCTCACAGTAACTAACTTGATGTTCCTCATAAAATAAAGATTAAAAGGGATCATGGGACACATCTCAATCAAGTTCGAGCAACCATCAAAGACACCTAAACATTTAGCTAGATAAGTGATGTACCCACCCCCATACAATGCTCCTTTTTTTCTTTTTGGACATTCCATTCATATAGAGAGCAAATCTATACGCCAAATGAGGAATAAACCCCTTGTTATAGCACCAAAGGTTAAATAAATCCTTAGTGGAAATAACTTCAGTACTCTCACCCCTACCACATATAGTGAAGGTGATAAAACAATGCAAAAAATGTAACTAAGGTCTGATAATATTAGTGCTCTTACTAACTCTAGGATCATAAATCCTATTGCCCCTATCATGAATGATTTCTCGCCAGTAATCCTTAGGGCTATCAAAACCAAAGTCAATGACTATATCGTTAATAAGTTCACTAGTAGCAAAGAAAGGCTCATAGAAACCACAGTTTATTGCAAAGTCATTTAATGAAAAAGAAAAGAAATTTCCTCCTAACCAAAATTGAACCACATAAGGTTTATCAAACATAATCAAACCCTTTTTAAGAGTAAAACTAGATAGAAATTCTAGGAACAATTTTGGATAAGTGGGTTGGTTAATTCTAATAAAATTCTCCTATTTAAATCAGTCAATCATGCTTAAAATAGAATCACACAAACCCATAACCCTAAAATCATTGGTAATGATATGATAGGATGGGTGAAGGGGTAAAAGGAGTAAAGCACTTACTTGCTTTTGATGTTCTTTATTTAGGAAATGAAGGAGTGGGTACAAGGAGGAAGAAGAAGGTGGTGGTGCAGAAGTTGACATCGATAGCACAATCGTGCAACCACTAGTGCGAGGGCATTTCCTTGGTGGATTTAACTTTTTCCCAATATGCTTTTCGTGACCCATGATTGTAGAAGACAAGGTATTGACAAAATTTATGGGGATAGGGGAGAGAAAGTCAAGAAATTTAAGAAAATCTAGAAAGAAAGTGAAAAAATAAACAGGGTAAAAAAGAAAAAGCAAGGAAGGGACATATGGCAGCTAGGGTTTGCAAAAAGGGAATATTTATACTAATTGGACCACACAAGTGTGTTGTGCATGTATGAAAAACCGTGTGGTGTGGAATAAATGGAAGTGTAATGTTGCACGATTGTGTGGAGCTTGTGTCAAAAATTGTGCAACCTTCTACTTGAAAGAAATTATATTGTTTAATTCGCTGCACAGGTGTGTGGAGGTTGTGTGTGAAACCGTGCAACATTCTGCCTAATTCAATTTTGATGATAGTATACACAACATGGTTGTGTGGAGCATATGCCATAAACCGTGCAAACTTCTACCCAAAAGATTCAGCTAAAATTTTTTATGACATAACTATGCGGTCCTGGCACTACCCTTCGTGACGTAAAGCATCTCATCACACGATCGTGTGGTGACCGTGTGTCAAAGTGTACAAAGGTCTGGATAATGCTTATGGATGGAAAATGGGATAACATGACCATGTGCTACCCGTGTATAAAACTGTGCATGTTTCTACCTTAAAATTTAAAGATAAGAATTCTCACATAATTAACACACAACAGTATTGCAATCCGTGCAAACATCTAAGCAGATGGAATATTGACACATAGTTATAAACACAGTTGTGTTATGATCGTGCGTAGCATATGAATGATAAATGCAGTGTTGCATGCCAAAATACGATTCGAAGCACAACCGTGTGAATGTCCGTGTGGAATGTCTAGACACTTTATCCTTAGCTTTTCATCTTTTCCCTTTCGCTCATGAGAAATCTAAGAAAAAAATATGTAAAATACAAATAAAATTAAGGAAAATAAAGCACATAAAAATAATTATTAAAAAGATAAAAAAAAAGAAAAAAACAAGTTTAAGTAAAGAAGCAATGGGTTGCCTCCCATATAGCACTCGTTTAGGGTCATTAGCTTGACCAAGAGTTCAAGATGATAAGGCTTTAAACATTGCCCATTAACTTTGAAAGTCTCATTGGCCTTATTCAAGAGTTCTACCGCTCTATGAGGGAAAATTTATTTGATCGTGAAGGGACCAAACCATTATGACTTGAGTTTTTCGAGAAAAATCTTTAATCTTAAGTTAAAGAGGAGTACTAGATCTCCTTCTTGAAACCTTTTCTTTTGAAAATGCTTGTCATGCCATTTCTTAGTTCTTTCTTTGTAGATCTTGGCATTTTCATAAGCATCCATTCAAAACTCCTCAAGTTCATTCAGTTGGACAAGCCTTTTAGTTCCAACTTTTGCTATATCAAAATTTAGAAACCTTGTGGCCCAAAATTCTTTGTGTTATAGCTCAACCAGGAGGTGCCATGACTTTCCAAATACTAGAAGAAAAGTGAAGTTCCAATTGAAGTTTTGAAGGCTATTCTATATGCCTAAAGTGTATCATCTAAATGTATAAACCAATCTTTGCAGGAAGCATTAACCGTCTTCTCCAATATGCTCTTTAATTCCTTATTTGAAATTTCCATTAGTTTGAGGATGGTATGATGTGGCTACTTTATGCTTGACCCCATACTTTGAAAAAAGATTCTCGAATTGACGGTTACAGAAGTATGAACCACCATCACTTATTATAGCCCTAGGAGTTCTAAAGTGAGTAAATATGTTTCTTTGAAGGAATTTAGTGACCACCTTAGCATCATTAGTTTATGAAGCAATTGCTTCTACCCATTTAAATACATAATTGACCCCAACCAAGATGTACTTGTTCCTATAGGAGCTAGGGAATGGACCCATAAAATCAATTCCCTATACTTTAAAAAGTTCAATCTCCATAATGTTTGAGAGAGGCATCTCATTTCACCTTCCAATATTCCCTGTCCTTTGACAACGATTACACTTTAGCACAAAATCTCTTTCATCTTTGAAAAAAGATGGTGAATAAAAACCACTTTGAAGTACCTTTGTCGATGTCTTGGTTGAACTTGCATGTCCCCCACACTCAAGTGAATGACAATGAGTAAGGATTCCTAGAATTTCCTCATCCGACACACATCTTTTTATCAAACCATCTCCACATTGCTTGTATAAGTAGGTTCATCCCATAAATATTGTTTTACATCTCAAAAGAACTTCTTCTTTTAATGGTAATCTAGATCAAGGGGAATGATGCAGGCATAGAAGAGCAAGCCCATCAATATATGGAAATTTTTGACAATTTACAATAATGGCATTTTCAAAATTTTTTGTAAGTTCCAGGTATCGGATTTAGGTGATTCAAAAGCCTATTTCATATGTAAATGGGTCAATAGTTCAAATTCACAAACTTCACTAATGAAGTCAGTCGCTTTTTAGGCAATTCCTTCGTTTAGACCCTCAAACAAGCAATTTTATGTTTTTCCTATTTTAGGATTTGCTTTTCCTATTTTTTTATTTTTGTTTTAGGTTTTTGCTATTTAAACCCTTTGTTTTCATTATTGGATGACAATTTTAATGATAATTGAATTCTTTTTCTAATTTCCAAAATTTTTATGAAAATTTTGATGCCTATAGCCTAGTTTGGCCATAGAAGATTGATAATTGGTAGTCATGCACGATTCAACAATTGTCAATTATTTCTATTCCACCCTTCTACTATGTTAGTTTGGTATTAGAGTTGTGCTCCTTAGACAAGATGTCTCACAGAAGACAGCAATAGCAACCACAACAGCAGCGTATAGAAGAGGTGTATGTGCCTCATGATTTGCATCATTTAAAGCAGTGAATGGAATAGATATGGATCAATGGATTAACACCCTTATGGAATAACTCACAGTGAGGATAAGGGAGTTGTTAGTCAATTAAAATAGGGAGCAGCTTAATCAAGATCAGAGACGGATCCTTAATGTTGATGACCAGAGGAATCATTTTACTAAAGGAAATGATGATGAAGATGATGATGGTGATGGTTATTATGATGTAAACCTTAGATGTCATAGACAACATGTGGAGATTGATGACAGGCAGCGTTGGGAAGCAGGTATGCGAACTAAAATCCTTGAATTTCATGGTACCCTACAGCCCGAAGAATTCCTTAATTGGTTGGTCACCGTAGAAAAGGTATTGGATTTTAAGGGGTGCCAAAAAATCATCAAGTACCATTGGTGGGAACAAGGTTTCGAGATAGGGCGATGGCTTAGTGGCAACAAACTAAACAGACCCGAGTCAGGTTGGGAAAGTCAAAAATTATGACTTGGGAGAAGATGAAGAAATAATTGCATGCCATATTCCTACCTTATAATTATCAGTGTTTAATGTACTAGAGGGTACAGAACCTAAGGCAAGGAGTCCATTCAGTTGATGATCATACAACTGAATTTTATCAATTAATTGCTCGGAATGAAGTGCATAAGACAAAGGACTAACTAATGGCTCAGTATATTGGGGGTCTAAGTGAACAAATTTAGGAGAAAGTCAATATGTTTGATCCCATGTCTATTTTCATGACACATCAATGGGCTTTGCAGATTAAAAGGAGACATTATGGTAGCTTTATGCAGAATACTGGACAGAGAAGCACTAAAAGCGATGCTAGTGTGAACTGTCCAAGTGGTGGCTTGGCCACAGGGGCTGTAAACAAGCCAGTAGTTATGTCAAGGCCTGGCGATATTAAATGTTTTACATGTGGTGAGACAGGGTGCAGGCAGAATGAGTGCAAAAAAGGAGAAAAAGGGTCATGCTTGCTTGTGTAGATGAGCAATATGACGAGGAGGTTGACACAAACCTAATAGGAGACCTAATATTTGATACAGAGGCTGTGGATGAGGAGGATGTGACTGGTGATGTAAGGACTGCAATGGTCGTGCAGAGATCCTACCTAACAGCTTGAGCTGTTAATGATGATTAGCTATGAAATAATATCTTCCAATCTACCTACACTATCAAAGAAAATGTATGTACATTTATGATCAATGGGGGTAGTTGTGAAAATATAATCTCAGCAAAGGCAGTTCACAAATTAAGAATTGTAACTATCAAGCATCCTAAGCCATATAAATTGGCATGGTTGAAAAAAGAGGGCGAGGTAACTGTGTCAAAATGTGCCTTAGTTTCCTTTTCTATCAAGACAAATTATAAGGATGACGTTTGGTGTGATGTGATAGCCATGGATGTATGTCATTTATTGTTAGGGCAACTGTTGCAGTTTAATAGAGATGTGACTCACAATAGGATGACAAACACTTATAGCTTTATGTTTGAAGGAATAAAAATAGTGTTGGTCCTTAATAAGGATCATGAACATTTTGAGACGATGTAGGGAGAAAGCAAGGGTTGTGTCAACTTATTAACTTTGTCCTAATTTGACAGAGTAGTGTAGGAAGTTAAAGTTATTTATGTCATATTTGGGAAGGTGGTAGACAAAGAGGTGGTGATTCCATAAGTAGTTTTACCACTTTTGGAAGAGTTCAGTGATGTGTTTCCAGAAGAACTACCTGAAGGATTACCTCCCATGAGGGATATCCAACATCAAATTGAGCTTGAACTAGGGGTAACTTTGCCAAATCGACCACACTATCGGATGAGTCCTAGTGAGCATGAGGAATTGAGGAGGTAAGGAGAAGAGCTGCTAACCAACGGGTATATTTGTGAGAGCTTGAGTCCATGTGTTGTACCTACTCTTCTAACACTAAAGAAAGATGGTTCTTGGCAGATATGCATAGACAGTCAGGCCATTAACAAAATAACTGTCAGTTATCATTTTCCTATTCCTAGACTGGATGACTTACTTGATCAGCTTAGTGGGGCAATAATTTTTTCTAAACTGGATTTGAAGAGTGGTTATCATCAAATTCAGATTCAAGCAGAGGATGAATGGAAAATAGCCTTCAAGACAATAGAGGGGTTGTATGAATAGTTAGTGATGTCGTTTAGGTAATCAAATGCACTAAGCACTTTTATGCGTGTTATGAATAAGCTTTTAAGGCCTTTCATAGGAAAGTGTGTTTTTGTGTACTTTGATGATATTCTGATTTATAGTGCTAAACTAGATGAGCATTTACAACAGTTACGAGAGGTCCTCAATGTGCTTGGTAGAAAGAAGTTCTATGCTACAATTAAGAAGTGTGCATTTTGTACTCATAAGGTGTTGTTTCTTGGCTATATTATGTCAAGTAAGGGGCTACAGGTAGACGAAACAAAGGTTGAGGCAGTGAAACATTGGCCAACACCTACATCCATTGCTAAGGTGAGGAGTTTCCATGGATTGGATTTATTTTATAGGCATTTTGTTCCACATTTTAGCAGCATTATGACACCTATTATTGATTGCATGAGGCAGATTGGAAAGTTTGTGTGAACTGATGAGGCAGAAAAGGCGTTTGATTTAATTAAAATACGCCTGACAACAGCTCCTATTTTAGTGTTACCTTATTTTCATTAACCTTTTAAGTTACATTCAGATGCTTCAAAGGTGGGAATTAGAGTTGTCCTGAGTCAAAGCAGTAGAGCAGTGGCATATATTAGTGAGAAGTTGTCAAGGGCTAGAATGAACTATAGTACTTATGATGTCGAGTTATATGATGTTGTGCAAGCTGTTAAACATTAGCATCATTATTTATTTTAGAGAGAGTTTTTTTTGTATATAGATCATGAGGCCTTGAAGCACTTACATCGTCAAGACAAATTTTCTACTAGGCATGCGCATTGGGTTGTGATACTAGGTACCTTAGCCATTTTTGGAGAAGTTTGTGGAAAATGGTGAACACACAGCTAAATTTTAGTAGCACCTATCATCCACAAACAGATGGGAAAACTAAGGCGGTGAATCAATCTTTGGGTAACTTTTTGAGATGCCTCATAGGTGAACATGTGAAAATTTAGGATCAGAAACTATGCCAAGCAAAGTTCACTCATAATCATGCAGTCAACTGGAGCATTGGTTTCAGTCCTTTTACAGTAGTGTATTTGGTTCTGCTAAGAGGACCTTTAGATTTGATTCCTCTACCAACAAAGACAAGAGTTCATGGCAAGGCAGAGATTTTTGTTACTGGATTGCAGTACATTCATAAGGTTGTTCATGATAACCTAATGCATGTTGCCTCCAAGTATAAACAAGCTATTGACAAGAAGAGATGCCATGTTGAGTTTGATGTGGGGGATTATGTGTGGGTTTTTGACATAGTGAAAGAGTGGATTAAACAATCGAATATTGTTGAATCATGCACAACTGCCAATAAACAATCTTTTATAGAAATTTAGACTATAGGCATCAAAATTTTCAAGAAATTTTGGAAGAATAAAGAGAATTCAAATTATCATAAAACTACTGTCCAACAATAACAATAACAAGAAAAGCTTAAATAGTAAATTCTAGAAAAACCCTAAATAAAAATTAGGAAAATAAAATCCTAAAAAAAGAAAATAACAAAAAAAAGCCCGTTTAAGGACCTAAATGATAGAATTTGGCCAAAAAGTGATGGATATCACAAGAAAAGCTTATGACTTTGAACTGTTGGCCCATTTCCATATGAAATAGGCTTTTGAATCACTCAAATCCGATACTTGACCAAAATTATGAAACTGCCAGCATTGTAATTTGTCAAATTTTTGCATAAATTTTAGGGCTTAGTCCTCTATGCGGCCTGCATCAGCTGTTCTTACAAATGAGCGATTTCCTATAGGTGAATACAATAATTTGTCTGCCAAGAAGATTAGGCCAATTGAGATTGTTGAGAAGATCAACCCTAATGCTTACCGTTTGAAGTTACCTAGCCACATTCGGACTGCAGATGTCTTTAATGTTAAGCACTTGGTTCCTTTTGTAGGTGATTCATCAAATGAGTCAGATTTGCAAGCCCTTCAATATACGAAAAATTTTGACAATTTACGGTAGTGGCATTTCTATAATTTTTACAAGTTTCAAGTATCGGATTTAGGTGATTCAAAAGCCTATTTCATATGAAAACAGGCCAACAATTCAAATTCATAAACTTTGCTCATGAAGTCCATCGCTTTTCAGGTAGATTCCTTCATTTAGGCCCTCAAACAGGCAGTATTGTGTTTTTCCTATTTTAGAATTTGCTTTTCCTATTTTGTTTAGGTTTGTTTTAGGGTTTTGCTATTTAAACCCTTTGTTTTCATTGTTCGACAGCAGTTTTTAATGATAATTTAATTTTTTTTATTTCCAAAATTTTTATGAAAATTTTGATGCCTATAGCCTAGTTTAGCCATAGAATATTGATAATTGGTAGTCATGCACGATTTAACAATTATCAATTGTTACTATTCCACCCTTCCGCTACGTTAGGGAAGAACTTCACATGCTAGATAATTTACCAGATCTATATACCAAGGAACACTTTCTTACACTTTCATGAGTTGTTCACCTATAAGTTTATCAAGAATAAGAAGAGAGTCTAAATTATGATGGTTCTTAAGATGATAAAAGTGATAAGCTACTAAGATCTCAGTTCCCTTATGATCTCTTATCTCCAAATCAAATTTTTTCAATAAAAGAATCCAGCAAATAAGCCTTGGCTTAGCATTGTAGACAGTGGGTTTTAGCATGTGTCCAAGATTTTAGTAACCGCGATACTATTTAGGCTCAAGGCCTTAGAGAACACACTAACCACTATCACAAAGACATGGCGTGGAAATGAGGAGTCGCCACCCAGGGTAATAACTGGGACAATCTGATTGGTGGTACTCGATTCTCTAAAAGAAAATTAACACCACAACTAGGAGATTCTGGATACAGAATACTAACTTCTCTTAGTCTCATGTTCATTTAGAATAATTTTATAAATGATTATTTCATCCTCTAATTACATGCAATTTTATTAAACCCTAATTAATATCCATCTACCCAAAAAGACAACAAGTCAATAAAATTACACGTAAAAAATGCACTCAAGATCACATTGTCCCTAAGTCTAAACTATATTAATTTTATTATAAAAGTTAACTAAATCTACATTTTATTTACAAGTGAAATAGAATAAAAGTGGACCTACATTTTATTAATTAATGAGCCTAAATCTATTTTTTTAGTATTTCTAAGATATGAGCTTAAGTCTATTCAATTTTAAAGAAAAATTAAATTAGTGGGCCTAAGTCTAACTTGGTTTTATTTTAAGTGAAATGTGGGTCCAGGTCTATTTATTTTAAAAGAAATGCAATTAAGTGGGCTGAGCTAAGTCTAAACAAGTTTTAATTAACTAAGTGGGCCTAAAATCTAATTAACCTAATGGGTCTAAGTTGATTTTAATTATTTAAAGTCCTAAATCATTTTTTAAGCCTATTTATTTAGTGGGTTAGACCTAAACGTGGGCTTGGGGCCCAAAAACATAAAAAAACAAGCCCAAAATAAGTAAAACACAAAAAATAGATCAAACAAACATTACAATGATTTTCTAAAAAAACCCTAAATTAATTACATGCAAACCCTAATTAACTAAAACCACCATTAGTTTTAATTAATTTTTACCCAATTGAACCTAATTACTAATTAATTTTAAAGTGCAGAAATTTAAATCTTTCATTATTCCCACAACTGAGGCTATTACAAACTACGTACAGAATTAAAATTAAATAATTATACACCTAGAAATTAAAATAAATTACACAGGATACAAAAAATGCAGAACAAAAATTAAAATCCTAAGAACTATTATTAAAACAGTACAGGTTCATCCATGGCATTCCATGGATCTTTTGTTCAATTAAACACAGGCGATTTCCTCTTCCTCAATCCACATACGAACATCAAAACAAGAAAAACAAAAAAGCAATCAAATTCTAAAAAATGTTACAATTTAGTCCCTAAAGTTCATAAAATCAACAACCAAATTCAATTTTTGAATAAATTTCATCATAGGGGCTTACGTCGTAATTGTGCACAATTACATCCCGAAATTGGGTGCTTATAAGCATCTTTTTTTACTAAGAGGTACTTGAGGGCTAAATGATCTGTGTAAATAACCACCTTACTTCCAACTAGATAAGATCAAAACTTATGCATTGCATGCACCACTGCTAGAAGTTCTTTTTCAGTTGTTGCATAATTTATTTGAGCTTCATCAAGAGTGTGGCTTATGTAGTAAATTGCATAAACCTACTTGTCTTTTCATTGCCCCAATATAGCCCCAATAGTATAGTCACTTGCATCGCACATGATCTCGAATGGGAGGCTCTAATTCGGTGGTTGCAAAACAGGTGTTGTGATTAAGGCTTCTTTTAACCTATGAAAAGCATTAAGACATTTATCATTAAACTTAAATAGGACATCTTTAGCAAGCAAATTAGTCAAGGGTTTAGCAATTTTGGAAAAGTCTTTAATAAAGTGACGATAAAACTTGGCATGACTAAGGAAATTCCTTATTCCTTTGATGGAGGTTAGTGGTGGAAGTTTTTCAATTACATCAATCTTGCCTTTGTCTACCTCAATTCCTTTTTCTGATAAGATATGTCCAAGTACAACTCCTTTGGTCATTATAAAATGACACTTCTCCCAATTAAGCACTAGGTTAATTTCCTCGCATCGCTGCAACACTTTAGAAAGGTTATCTAAACATGCATCAAATAAAGTACCATATATAGAAAAATCATCCATAAAACTTCCATAATGTCTTTGAAAAAATCATAAGATATTGACATCATACATCTTAGAAAAGTTACGGGTGCATTATATAACCCAAAAGGTATTCTTCTATATACATATGTTCCATAAGGACATGTGAATGTGGTTTTTTCTTGGTCATCAGGATGGATGGGGATTTGAAAGAATCCTGAATAACCATCTAAATAACAAAAGAAAGAATGATTTCCAAGCCTTTCTAAGAGTTTATCAATGAAGGGTAAAGGAAAGTGATCTTTCCTAGTGGCCTTATTTAACTTCCTATAGTCAATGCACATGAGCCAACCTGTGACAGTTCTTATGGGAATTAATTCATTGTTCTTATTGTAGACAGCGGGGTTCAGCACGCGTCCAAGATTTTAGCAATCGTGACACTATTTGAGCTCAGGGCTATAGAGAACACACTAACCACTGTCACAAAGACATGGTGTGGAGATGAGGAGTCGCCACCTAGAATAATAACTGGGACAAATAAAAAAGGTGGTACTCGATTCCCTAAAAGAAAGCTAGCACCACAACCAGGAGATTCTGGATACGAAATACCAACTTCTTTCAGTCTTGTGTTCATTTAGAATTACTTTATAAAATAATTATTTTATTATCTATTTACATGCAATTTCATATAAACCCTAAAAATAATCAACTCCAAGGCAAACTAGTCATGAAATATACAAGTAAATAATGCATTCAATAAATCACATAATCCCTAAGTTAGTCTAATCTACATGGATTTTAAATAAATGAGTTAAATCTACATGTTTTAATTTATATGTGAACCTAAAGACCTAATTCCTTTTGATTTTAATTAAATGAACCTAAGTCTACTAATTTTAATTCTAAATATGAGCTTAAATCTACAAATTATGGAATATTTAAATTAGTGGGCCTAATTCTACATGTTTTAATTCTAAGGTGATCTTAAATCTACAAATTATGAAAAAAAAAAACTTAAATTAAGTGGGCTAAGCCTAAATTAAATAAATTAAATTAAGTGAGCCTATGTTTAATTAATTAAATAGGCCTAAGGATATTTCTAACCTAAAATCTAATTAATTATGGACCTAAAAATATATTTTAATTAATTAAACTTAATTAATTATTAAGTGAGATAGGCTAAAAGAATTACCTAAACTTAAATAAATAAGTCAAAGCCTAAAATGGGCTTAAGGCCCCAAAAGCACATAAAAATAATAAATAAGCCCAAAAACATAAAAAAAACAATTAAATAAGATCAAACAAATAATTAAATTAATCCTTACTAAAATCCTATTTTATTAATATGCAACCTAAATTAATCCACTTCCTCCATTGATTTTAAGTAATTACCTAATTAAAAACCTAAATTTACTAATCAATTTAATCAAAATAAACATGCAACCACACATATAATTTTATTACTCCCACTGTTGGGGCTATTACAATAAATAATAAAAATAATAATAAATACACCCAATAAAATAAAGCAATAAATAAATAAAAATAAACTCTAGAAACTAAGTCTCTATGAGGCTTTATCCCTAAAATTTCACGGACTTTTCATAAATTCATCCCTTCCGCTGGATCACCATGCGTTTTTCTCCATACTCACCAAAATAAAAAGATAAAATTGTAATTAATGAATAAATTATGACAATAACATATAAGAAAAAAAATATAAATAATATAACAATAAAAAAATAAGAAGATGATGATGATGCTTATAAATGATTTAGGGTACTCCTTAGATTGGTAGTTCACCGTTCTTGATAAATCTTTGAAAATTTTCTTCTTCGAAAATTCTCCATGAATCTTGAATTAATTATTAAATTAAAAGGAATTTTTTTGTAAAAAAAAATAACTCAAAAGAAATAAAATCACGTTTTCTTCTTCTTTCTCTTCTTTTCCTTCTTTTTTCTTCCTTCTCTCTTTTTTCCTCTTCACCCCCCCCCCCCCTTTCTTTTCCTGCTATTCTCTCTTTATATAGTGGAACTAGGAAGCCTAGCCTCAATCCTAATGTGATTCTATTTCCTAAAGTATAAGATTAATACTTAAAATTATATTTAGGAATTTTAAACCAGTTAGGATTGAGTTAATTAGGAATTTTAAACCAATTAGAACTAAATTAAAAACAGGAAAATAGAGACAGAAGAATTCAATTTCGACCGGGATTGTGTAATTCCAATCGGAATTATGGAATTCCGACATGTATTCTCTTTTTTTTTAACATTTAATTACAAAAAGACCCCTTAAAAAATTCAAATTTTACAATTAAGTCCTAGAAAAAACCTTACAATTTAGTCTCTGAAAACATTAAATCCTTCCTTTAAAAGTTGCATTTAAACCCTTAGAATTTTAAAGATTAAGTATCGAAGACATTTTCATCACTAGAGTCCTTTGCTGCATCCATAACACATCATCCTGAAATTGGGTGTCTACACTCAATCTTAACCACTGTCTTTCCACCTTTCTTAGGGACCACATGAATTAGGCTAACCCAATCACTATCTGAAATGGGATAGATAATCCTTACATTAAGCAACTTTATAACCTCCTTCTTAACCACTTCTTTCATGTTAGGATTCAATCTTCTTTAATTTCCAATTGAAGGTTTAGAGTCTTTTTCCATGTGTATCCTACGCATGCAAATAGAAAGGCTAATTCCCTTAAGGTCATCAATGGTATAGCCAATAATTTTTCTATGTGGCCTAACTCTCCTAAACAATTTTTCTACCTATTCATCTTTCAATTCAACATTCACAATAATTAGATATGTAGAATTTGGTCCAAGGAAAGCATAACTCAAGGATGAAAAAAGAGTTTTTTATTTTACTTTAAGTGCATTTTCTTCCTTTAATATACTTACACTATAAGCATTATAGGGTAAGGGCTCATACCTTATTGATTGCTTCTTGTTTAGTGTAGGATTAACATTGAGAATGTGATTGAACATTACCACTTCTTTATCTATGTCATCTTCTTTTGCATCATGGACCAAGCAAGTTTCAAGTGGGTCTTGAGTGAGTTACTTTTCAAAAACCCCTTACACAAAGCTTTCAATTGCATCCACATAAAAACACGATCCCATGGTGGTAGTTTGGCTTGCCATTTTGAAAATGTTAAACTCCACTTTGTTATCTCTGATTTCCAGTAGAATTTTCCTCGTTTAACATGTATTATTGCACCGGATGTGGCTAGGAATGGATGCCTTAAGATTATTGGGATTGATGGTCTTCTTCTATCTCCAAAATAATAAAGTCTCCCGATACATAATAGTCTCCAACTTTGACGGGTACATCTTTAAGAATTCCATATGGATAAATGATGGACCTATCCGCTAGTTGTAATGACACCATAGTTGATTGAGGTTAACCTATGTTCAAATGCCTGTAAAATAAAAAAGGCATTATGCTTACACTTGCACCTAAATCATAAAGAAATTTACCAATAAATTCATTCCCAATAGTTCAAGGAATAGTAATAGTCCCTAGATCTTTAAGCTTTTGTAGAAGCTTATTTTGAATGACTACGCTGCACTCTTCATTGATAGGAATGGTTTCATGATCATCCCACTTACGCTTGTGCAAGGTGATGTCCTTGAGAAATTTTAAATATACGGGCATTGTGTTAATCACATCTAAAAGTGGTATATTGAGCTTGAGCTGCTAAAAAAACTTCATGAATTTCTTAAATTGCTTATGTAATTTTGATTTGTGTTGCCTTTGAGGGAAAGTCAATGGTGGGGTCTTAAGAGGTGCCTCCTTCTTCTCTTCTTCCTTTGCTTCAATTAGTTCAGACTTTTATTCTTCCTCTTATGTGGTTTGAACAGCCTTATCATCTTGCTTTTTTATCTCAGCCTCTAGTAATTGCTTCCCACTTCTAAGTGTTATGGCTTTAGCTTGCTCCCTAGGATTTTCTGATTGACTAGGAAGCATTCCACTTTACCTCGAGCTAGATGCTTGGGATGCAATTTGATTTTCTAACTTCTTATTGTGAGAAAAGAGCTGACTCATTTGAGAAGTTAGACTTTTGATGGCCTCCTTTTATTATAATTAATCCTTTAGAAATTTTTCCATCATGCTTTCTAAATTAGGCTTGCTTTCATATTGTTGATGAAAAGAATTCTTTTATTGGAAACCTGGTGGAGCCTACTTGTACCCTTAGTTGGTGTTTTGAACTCCCCCTTGATTTATCCATGAAAAATTAGGGTAATTTCGCCAAACTGGGTTGTATGTGTTAGAGTAGGGGTTCCCTTAGTTCCTTTAAAAGTTATTAAGAGCATTGAGTTGCTCAAAGGAAGAATTTTGAAAAGAGAAACTTACTTGACATTCTAGAGCTAAATGTCCCCTCCACAATACTTATAAGAATAAACTAACATTGGATTTTGCACCTTAGAGGAAGCCTCTAACTTCTTTGTGTGCATGTCAATTTTTGCATTTAAGAGGTTCCAACCATCCACCTCATGCATTCCTACAACTCTCTTTGGCGCACTTCTTTCTCTTTGCCGTTGATAGTTATTGGACACCATAGTCTTAAGCAAATTATATGCCTCATCAAGCGTCTTACTCATAAAAGAGCCTTGAGCTATAGCATCAATGGTAATCCTCATTGGCTTGGTAAGTCTTTGGTAGATGGTTTGAATGAGCAACCATTGTGGAACTCTATAGTGTGGGCATTGGCATTGTAAGTCCTTGAATCTCTCTCATGCCTTATACAAAGATTCACTATTGTGTTAAGTGAAGCTTGCAATTTCTTGTCTAAATTTTGCTATTTTTCTCAGTAGGAAATACTTACCCAATAATATTTTTAACATCGTGTCCCATAAAGTGATAGACTGTGGTGCTAAAGAGTGCAACCATAACTTAGCCTTATCCCTCAAAGAAAAAGGGAATAACCTAAGCTTTATTGCATCAGGACTAACCCCATTCATCTTGCATGTATCATAAATCTCCAAAAATTGAACTAGATTGGCATTAGGATCCTCGCTTAGGATACCTCCAAACTGAAATTGTGAGACTATTTGAATGATCGCTACTTTGATCTCAAATGTATTAGCATCAACAGTTGGCCTGACAATACTGTTATGGGTATCTCCTAGATTAGGCATTATGTACTCTTAAAGAGCGAGATTCCTACTTAGTGGTGGTGCTTGATCTTTAGCCATCTTCTGCTTGTCTTTCTCACACTTTTCCTTTTGGTTTTTCTTGCACGATTTCTCGATTTCATGGTTGATCTTCTCCAAGTTCGTCCCTTTAGATCAAGTGTTCATAAACTAGCAAAAGTTACATAAAAAATCAATTAGCAAATTAAGTTAAAACTAAAGAAAGAATACTAGTCTAAGAAAAGTAAAAATTAAATTAATATCAATATTGTCAATCTCTGGCAATAGCGCCAACAACTTATTGAGTTCAAAACCTGCAAGCGCATGAATCATGAATTGTAGTACAAAAGATATCGTTCCCACGAGGATTATATATTGAGTACTAATATCTCTACATATATTTTTATCTATAAAATCAAGAAAGTAATTTAGAAAATCAAAATATAAATCTAAACAACTAAAATTAAAAGAGAATCAAATGATAAAAACATAGAGCTTAGGTTTAGTTTCACTATTCTAATTATATCATGAACACTTTAACAAACAAAACATTAATTTTAGTTAAGGGTAATTATTCTAAAATACCTAAAGACTCTCTTGAGTTCAATTAAGCATGCCAAGATTAAGATTTAAATTACTCTCGTGATTGAAAAATTAATCCTAACTCATTAAGCTCTTTAACAATTATTTTATCCCCGAAGAGCTAGCCTACTCTCATGGTCGAGTGATATAAGTCCTATGAGTTATAAACTAATAAATTCTCCTAACTCTTGTTGGTGAATCTACCATAAACATGCAAACAAGATGGCCAAGAATGAAAGTATACATTAAGTGCAACTCATAAGATTAACTGAAAATCAAATAATAAAGTTTTGTGTTCAATCACATCATAGAATAGCTACTCCTAGCCTAAACCCTAAAAGAAGTTTAGCCAAACATGGCTTTAAAAAGAATTACAAACATAAAATAAATAACAAGAGAATGAAGAAGAAGAAGAATAGATAAAACTCGTTTGAGTGCATTTCAATCTTTAATCCTTACTGAGCTCTTTGTTTGTTGCCTCTTGAGTGCTTAATGAATTCCCCCAAATACCTCTTAACATCCTTTTATATAGGAAAACCTGATAGGAGATCTTTTAGCCTTTAAATTCCTCTTCCCTTCTAGTTTAGGAAAAAGTCTCCTTTTCTTCAACACACCCACTGCACGACCACGCTAAGTCGGTGTGACGTTAGTCTTTCAGCACAGTCTTTAGCACAACAGTGCATAAGCTCGGATTCAGATTTTAAAAGGTTGCACACTTTCAAGCACGGCCGTGCTTGAAACTGTATCGCACTTTCAAAACTTCTTCAATTCAAATAGAAAAATGCACCAATGGCAACTGCACCTGTGTGACATGAAGCTTGCATTCTAGTATATTGCACAAGCAACAACACAAGTGTGAGCCAAACCATGTTGCCCTTAACATGATCTTCTCAATGAAAATCTTTAATTTCTTTGGAATCCTTAGCTAGTTTCCTAAGGGAAAAAGAGAATATTTGTTAACACTTGAATAAAATTTCTAATAGAAACAAATTAATACCAATAATAAATAAAAACTAAATAAAATATTAAGCCAAAATAATTCTTGTTTATGCCTAATTCCTACCTAAATTAATTTGAATATTTATACAAAACTCATTAAAATTCAACTCAAATATATATAAAGAATTACACACATCAATTACTAATTTGGAGTGAATTTTGCTGATGTGGTCTAATAGGAGAAACTCCGTCAGTTGGAATAGTAGAGAATCCATTTATGCCATCCACACTAGTAGAGATGGGACTTAAATTTTTTTTTAATCAACTCCGCCATCTTAGATGTTGGAGTTGATATGAAAATGTTTATTTTTTAATTTCTGTTGTTGGCCACTCTGCATATAGAAAAGGAACATCCTTCATACATAAAGGCCATGCACTCATTTTATAAGGGAATTATGCACACAATGTCATGCACTTATTTCATACATGAAGGGAATTATAATTAATTTATAATAATTATTATAATATGAAAAAATTAGTTTTAATTTTTTAATATTAAAAAACTAGTTTTAAAATTAAAAAAACTAGTTTTAATATTAAAAAACTAGTTTAAAAATTTTAAAAGTCATAAATAATAATAGTAATGATGATGATAAAATTAAAAAAATATAAAAATCATAATATTATTATAATTATGATATTATTTTTAATATTATTAGAATTAATTAATAATAATCATTATAATATTTAAAAAAATAACCAATTACACAATACACACAACACTCATGCAAATTCATGCATAAATGCCCCCATACACAACACTCATGCATAAATAATATTAAAAATAATAATAATAATAATAATAATAATAATAATTATTATTATTATTATTATTATTATTATTATTATTATTATTATTATTATTATTATTATTATTATTATTATTATTATAAAAAATAAAAAATATATAATATTATTATAATTAATTTATTATAATCATTATAATATTAAAATTAAAATTAAAATAATATTAAACTTGGTCATTTTGTGCAAGAGCAACATTCATGCATTATTATTATTTTTTTTTTCCCCATGCAGTAGTTTTTGGCTCCCATTCATGCATATGCATTAATTTCATGCAACAAAATAGGAGAGTTTGCAACATTAAGAAAAAATATAGGAGAATATAAAGAGTTGAGGAACTGACAAGGGGAGGGAAAAATTATTGAATTAGCATTAGTGAAGTTTGAAAATAGTTTTACTTGCAACATCCATCAATATGATAAAAGAAGAATTTTTATTTAGTCAGGAGAGTTTTTTCTATTATTGAGTTGGGTAATTGTGCAACCTGTGAAGTTGGTCAAGAGGAACAGTTTGTGACAGATTTCCGCTAGTGTGTTTCCAAGGCATGACATGCTATGAATCCTCTTAAAAGAGAGGGGTGGCCTTAAGAAAGAGGACATAGGTGGCGCATGGCTATCGTCAGCTCGTGTCGTAAGGTGTTGGGTTAAGTCCTGCAACGAGCGCAACCCTCGTGTTTAGTTGCCACTGTTGAGTTTAAAACCCTGAGCAGACTGCCAGTGATAAGCCGAAGGAAGGTGAGGGGTTCAATGCAGACTTTGATGGGGATCAAATGGCTATTCATGTACCTTTATCATTGGAGGCTCAAGCGAAGGCTCGTTTACTTATGTTTTCTCATATGTTCTCTTATCTTCAGCTATTGGAGATCCCGTTTCTGTACCAACTCAAGATATACTTATTGGGCTCTATCTATGTACTAACAAGCAGGAATCGTTGGGGGTTCAAACCTGATTATCCCTAAACCCAATGTGAGTTTTCCTCTTTTGACTTATTCCCTTGCCGTCGTGATCGAATGAGAATACATAAGAGGCTCATAGGATTGACGTAAATTAATGCCTCAAATGGCGAAAGAATCATCGTATGCTCCCGAACATAGATTATTAAGAGCCATACTTCGTATTCAGGTATCCACTTCAAAGGAAACTTATCTAAAACTACCTATAGGTGGTAGAGGGCGAGTTATTGATGTGAGATGGGTTGCAGCTTTTGACAAGGCTTTATCATCTTCATTGGAATTGTTTCTCAATTTTTATTTTTTATTTTTTATTTTTAACAAAAATTATAATGTCAATCAAACTGACGGAAATCATTTATCATCTTGCATTTCCGTCACTTTAAGTGGTTTAATTATTTTTTAAAATTTTTTTAATTATTTTTTTACTTCAAATCTAGAAATACTTTGACAAGTATCTTAAATTGGGAAAATTTTTTCCTTTTTATTTTAAATTGGTAAAAAGCCCTATAGACAAGACAAGTCAAGTTGAACTAAAAACTCATTGATTAATATATAGTTTTAATATTAATTAACTTAATTTTTTGGATACAATATTAATTAACTTAATTTAAATTTATAATTTACGTATTTTAAATTTATATAAACTGGTGGATAGTTTGTGATTAAATAAATTAAATCCGAGCTAAACATAAATGATTCTGAATAGAATTGTTTCGTTTCTACTCCATTTAAAGTACTGGCCGTTGATGGCTTATCCAAGCAAAAAAAAAAAAAAGGAGCTTTCACAGTTTACTTCTCCAATTACTGAAGCATGATGGCTCACATTCAGAATGCAGCGTAATAACTACTTGTTCAAATGACAGCAACAGCCACCAAATTCATTTTCAACGCATAGTTTTAAAATTCAGTAAATTTTATTGTAATTCTTTTGAATATCTTATTCTATTTTTTTAACTACAACAAATATAGTTTATTTTATATTTTTTTACTAATTTTATATTATTTGCACAAAAGTTTAATATATCACATCCATCGACACGGTTGAGCTATTCATGACCCTGAAGCTTGCCACCAGGATTTGGTGAAAGGACATGTGTACAAGGCATTATGAAGAAGATGGGATAGGCACCGCAACTAGAACAATTGAGGAATCTCTCCAAAACTTTTTCTTGTAAATTGCGTTTGCCTCAAATCCATGTGAAGAACTTGGATTTACCACTTCAAGGAACATCTGTTTATTCGGAAGCTTTGACTAACCAACCATAGCGTCACCTAAATGCTTTTTACGTGTATGCAGATGTAATTAATACAGAACATTTGCTACTAGAAGTCAACCACAGTTTCAACAAACAATCGTACAGCAGCTGCAATCAGAAGGTAACGAAATGCAAGATGATGTAAGAAGCATGTCCTCTGTATAAAAAGACGGATTAAAGCGTCAAAAAGCAGTAGGATTTTTTTTTTTTTTGGGGGGGGCGAATGCAGTAGGATTCATTACACTTGACTATGTTCAAAAGAAGGATTGAAGTGCCCAAAAGCAACTGTAGCATTCACCAAACTCGACATCCATGCATTCAGCCTCGCAACTATTTGTTTCATTTATGCTTTGTCAGTAAACAGCCAATCTAAAAAACGCAACCGTTTAATAGCTCTTCATACCGCACAGAATATCATCTCTGTGAATATTTGGAACATCATTCGGGACACATTGATCTAAATTTCAAACATCATTTGGAACATCTTCCGCCATATTTCTTTTTTCCAACCAACCTTGTTTCATATGCACAAAACACAAGACGGATGATTTGAGAATCCCAAAATCTGTAGGCTCAAACTAGCATAAAGTCTTTCCAAACTCTCATTTCAAGTCTTTGCAAAGCACGATGGGCAACATTCAGTACAAGGGATCTCATTTATCTGCAACATCACCGATTGGTTATATCCTGCCAAGTGCTACCCAGCTTAGCACCATGTTCCTTTAGTATCCGAACTGACTGCAAAAGAATGTCTTGTTCTGTGGAGTACCGTTCATCTTTACTCTGCATTTAGAACGTATTACAGCAGGAATTGGAAAAACTTGAATGCAAGCTCACCACATGAAATTATAGAAACAAAGATACATCCAAGCATTGAGCATTCATAACAGATTTCAAGCACAGGACTGCAATTACATATCTATGTACTGAAAAGATATATAATATATATACACAAGATTTTTGGACATATCATATTCAGCCAATTTTCAACTATGTACTGAAAAGATATACAATATAATATATATACACAAAATTTTTGGATATATCATATTCACCCAATTTTCAGAGGCCAGCCTATTAAGAACCTTCCCGGAGGTACAAAGCTCACTTAATATGATCGGATGAAATTGTTATATGAGCTGGTGAGATCTTGGATTATCCATAACAATTATGAATCAGTGTTGTTGTTTTTAAAGTTTACATATAGTACAGTGTCAACTCCAAAGAGGATAGTGTCGTCCTTATGTTTCCTTTTCTAATCAATGTCCCTTAAACTGGCTAACTATAAGCAAAAGACAGTCTTACATGTTATGATATGCTAGATGATTATTACATGCTAAGATAAGATATGCAGAATTTGATAAATTCATCATAATTAAGCAAACACCACTTAAATAAAGGTAAATTACAAGGTACATTCTATCAATGCTAAAGGTATTGTCAAATGGAGAGGGTCGAGATGGAGAACTTACCATGTATTTGAGATTGCATCCAATAGTCAATTCTGCAAAAGAGCTTTCAATCCTAGACAAATAACAGTATGGGGCCTCCATTCCCAAGAAAATTTTTGGGTTCGACTGTAGCATCTTTTTTATGTCATTTGATACCTGAGGGATCTTATCCAGGTCTTCAGTATTTACAGGAACTTTAGTGATCATAGCACGCCACTGGGCACGAGATTTGTTCACAATTACCTACAAAGTGGTAGGCACCAAAGTTTTTTAAAAGCTAATATTACTAGCAACATACCAAAGAATGTGGATCAGTGATGCTATTTGAATAAAAACCCAACAGGGATCTCAGTACATATGAAAACATATGAAAACCAAGCCAAAAAGACATGCCCATTCTAACTGCGTAAAATTTTTTGCCATATTGTTGGAGCTTCAGGCAGGCAAAATCATTCCCTAAATTATTTTGCTTGAAGTGAGAAGCTTTGGCAAAAGAAGTAAATAACATCTTTAAAGCTAAGGTTACTGAATCGTCAAATATCATTGCTTTTGCAAAAGAAATGGCAATAAAAGGGTAAACAAGCCTGTGGACTAGTAAACATTCATTTTCTGTTGCCAGAAAATATGATCAGTCACTACAAGTGCTAACCCCTAGCATCAAGGCATTCGCAAAATGGTTCTATTCATCAGCACTTGCAAACAGAAAGTAGGATCACGAAGTAGAAGGGTAGAACACATAAACCATGATATACATGAAATATGACCAAAAAAAATGCTGGGGAAAAGGAGCCTACCTGACTGGAAAATAATGAATTTGGAACTATGACAGGAAATTTCTCAGCATTCAGTAATATCGTGGTAGTAAGTCCCATTTCAACTACCTGGCCTTCTATAGATCCAGCCTACAGTATAAGATTCCATTAATTTACCACAGAAAAGGACAACTAAACAACACTTACAAACATAGTTCAACTTTAAAGGTTAGCAAAAGTCTAACCAAGGAATGCTTTTAATCTATAGCTTCCCTCCCATTTTTTCACAAAAGAAATAGTTGAAATTGAAGTGTAAGCTTAGTTAACCATTTTGGTCGACAAAAAATTGAAGTTGAGGTGATCATGATAATTACCAGAGTTGTTAGTAGGAACACTATCAAATAAGAATATTATGGGTCATTGTGTAGTTGAAGATGCAAATTTGGTGGGCTGCTGGAAGTAAAATCAGAATATGAAAAGTAGATCAAAAGGCCATCAAATATAGTCAACAAATCATTCACTATTTTCTTAATAAGACTGCGGCAAACTTTGCCGGAAAAAAATCTTTCATCCATCAGAACAAATGAACTTGGATCAACAAACAAAAAATGACTTATCCAGCGCACTTTTATTGTATCTCCAAGTGAAAATGGCTTTGAGAATTGCATAGAAAACCCACTCAGCACATTCCCAAGTATGTCTCTGGCAGCAAAAGCAGTGGCCACTCCTGTGAAGGATTACAATAAGAGAAGACCCCTAAGTTAATATAACTTGAATTACTTGTCAGGTAGATAAAGATTATAGTTAAAAGCCATAAAATTGTTCTTTACAGAAGCTTTTCAGATCACCAATAATTAATTAAATGAAAGAGCACGTGCCATTAGCAGTAGCACTCACCTCCTATGCCACCCACAGTTAAGATGGACTGCACAGCCACTCCACATGCCTCAGCTAAAGCCATTAGGCCAATAACAAATAGGCCAACAGAAGAAACTTTATCAAGAGTTAATACTTTTTCTTTATCAACCAGTGACAAACTGCTAGCAGTCAATGATCGACTAAACACATTTGTCTTCCACCGATACAAGAACCATATAAATGAAAGAACAACTGCACCCCTCCATCCCTGTGCTATATACTGCGATGCAATGGTAGTTGGCGCCACCATCTTGCCACTACACATGAAAGATATCATGCATCAGCAATAAAACAAAGTCACAACAGAAACCTGTAAATCCAAATATGAAAAAAGACATTTAGTTGGAACCACTAACATTTGTAAAAATGCCATAAAAGTGACCAAATATCTGATAGGATCTTCTAAAGCACCCCAAAAACTTTTCTCATATGGAACTGGCTCCTTGGATATGCTGCCAGATAGTAAAGCAGCAGGAGATTGCATAGAGTATTTGTGAAACTTCCTCAAAAGCCTAGGCATCACTACCCATGCCAACATGGTACCAACACAAGTATAACCAATTGGAACAATCACATTTTTAAAATAAGGATGTGAATTAAGAAACTGCTCAAAGTGAGGGATAAGTTCATCAGAGACCTCTTTAGTCTTGTGCCCAATGGTAGTCATTGCATCAACGGCACTCTGCCAAGTCTCATCAGCCTTACCAATCCAGTCAATTCCAACATCACCACTGTTACCAACATCCAGATCACTACCACTTCTAGCTGAAACTTCAACATCACCAGATTTGTCAACTTTGCCAGCAGAAGACGAAGAAAATGATCGATAGCTCAACATGGAGATAACTGAACCAAAAGGCATGGCTCCTTGAAAGTAAGAATTCAGTGGCGTGGCTGAAAATCTGGAATTGACTTTGCAACATTGAGTAACAACTGAAGAGTCACAACTTGAAAATCTGCCAAAAGCATTTGCAGAGTTTTTGTCTTTCTTACGGAAATCTTGATCCAGAAAAGCATAGGATGATCTTACAAAACTTTGATTAACACACGTTGCAGGTTTTGAGCACGAGCCTAACGTACGCAGCTTTGAGGTGTGATTAATGGAACTACAGAGTGAATTTAGCATTGAAAACCTAAATCGAGCCATTGAAGCAACTCAGGATATTACAATAAATGTATATATATATCTAAATCGTAATTGCAAATGCAGCATCAGTCTCAAAATAGCACAATCTGCGAAAAAAGCAAAAGCAACATAGCAGGTGATTAGCAAACTCATACAATAATAACATTACAACATGAAATAGCAGAAATCAGACATCAAAACAAAAGATTGTGAATAAGACAGCATCCATAAACCCTAGATTTGAGTGTGAATTACATGGAAAAAATGCAGGGAGAGGAAAGTACATTGACAAATTTTGTTCCGAACAACTCAAATAAACTATTAGAAACTCAAGCGAGACAATTGCAGACTAAAGATTTCAAAAAAAAAAAAGTTTCCGGTGAGCTACTAAATAGAGAATTTGCTTAACGTAATGCGACGATTGATTTTGGAGGCATCAGCGATGTCATGTGGGGTTTTGACTTGGACGAAGGGGGAAGATGGATGGGTTTAAGAAGAGAGAACGGCGAGCCGCATCATTTCTTTTTACTAGGGGAAGATTTTACGGCGGGAGCTATCAACGGTTCTTTAATAAATATATATTTTAGATTTGCAATAATAAATAAATATTTATAATTTTTTTAACTAGTAAAAAAATTGTATATTTTATATTTGTTACATAGTTATTTTTATTTTTATATAGACTAATAATTTTATTTAATTTAAAAGACATTTAATTCATAGAGGGATATTCTAACGTAATTTTGATTTTGATTTATTTTATTTTTACTTTATTTTTATCACTATTTGATGAAAATATATTGAATGATTCAACGATAGTTATTAATAAAATAAATTTTATTTTATAAAAAATAAAATAATTATAAACTACACCATTTATAGAAATTATAAACTTGAATTTAAAAATTAAATATATTTATGTTTGGTGAATTTGGCATAATACATATATAGTTTTTTGTATTTATCATTTTTTGTCAATTTAACGTCATTTTGACACTTGAATTCGGCTAAAATGCATTAGTTTGCACTAATATAATAACATAACATAATGCATCTATCAACTTTTTGTCAATTTGACACTTATATTGTAATTTGTAGTCAATCAAACACTTATAGCATAACACATGCTAATTTGATATTTGATGTCACAAGTAATGACAGGTGTTCTAAAATTATATTTTAGTCAAGGTGTCAAAATAACAACACTATAAATTCATGTATCAAACTAATAACAAATGACAAATATAGAGGTCATATATGAATTATGCCTTTTAAATAATGTCATACTCAATATAAAATTAATTTTTCTTTTTTAATTATTAAAAATAATCAATTTAGCCATAATGATTTTGAACTCATGGATTATAATAAAGAATGCATTTGAAATTTTTATTTAAATTTAATTTATTCGTGTAATACATATCAAACTTCTTCATTAATAGAATCTATATCTATATATCTATATATTTGTATATATTAAATGTTTAACTTTAAATTATTAACCAAGTAGAAGTTTTTTTTAAAATGTTAAAAGTTATTTGTTGAGTTATTAAAATTTATAATATTTTTATAATAAATATAAAAATTTTATTTTATAATATAAAATTTTTATTCTATATAAATATTCTAATTCTATTACATAAAAATTATTTCTCTTCCAATAAATCAACAATAAGCATTCATTTTTTCAAAAATTTTATTATTATTATTATTATTATTATTATTATTATTATTATTATTAACAAAAAAATAATAAAAGAAAATTATTGTAATAATTTTAAATTTATTTTTATATTTAATTAAATTGTAATTTTAATTTATTAAAATTATTTAATTAGTTATTTTAAAATATATATTATTTACCGTCCCAACGTCATTAATTAACATTTTTTTATTGGGCGTTAATTGCCCATCTACAAAGTAGTGCATGAGAAATCAAAATCCTTTTCAAAGTCAAACACCTTGGGTTTGCTAGAAAAGGGTGGTTCACGGTATACAGAAGAACCCATGATCATCGAAGCATTAGTAAATGCAAATAGACTTCTGATGGAACTCTAATTTCTTGCTGTACTTAAGTTGAACCATCATCACCGGTTTCTTTTTTAAAAGAAAAAAAAAATTATTGGTCCCAGTGCTCAGCTAGCTCCCTCTTAATTCTTCTTCTGCAACTCATAATGAAATTGAAAGATCAAGAAAGTGTCTTATGGGATCACAACAACATGAAACCCAATTCTTTTGTATTTACCTTTCCAAAATTAATGTTTTGCTTTATCATCATAATCAGTGCTCCTTACCTGTTTTACTCAGTAAGCTCACTGCTCTCTTTCAATTTGCTCAAACCAGAAACCCTCAATAGTAACCGGCATCCGGGCACGTCGTCAGTAGTTGATCCTCCACCTCCCAAAATACGTAAAAGCCGAAATCTTGACGAAGCTCCCCTTCAAAACTCGAAAACCCAAATCGTCAGCAAAACGAGTATCCACCATGTAGTTTTCGGCATTGCGGCATCTTCCAGACTATGGGACAAAAGAAAAGAATATGTGAGATTATGGTGGAGACCTAATGAAATGCGAGGCATAGTTTGGTTGGACAAGCCTGTTAAAGAGGACCCTAGTGACTATGATCTTTTGCCACCAACAATGATTTCAAGTGACGCATCAGAATTTCCCTATAACAACCCTGAAGGTCAGAGGTCCGCAATTCGTATATCGAGAATAATATCAGAAACTTTGAAACTGGGATTGGAGAATGTGAGGTGGTTTGTGATGGGAGATGATGATACGGTGTTCATTACTGATAATTTGGTCAGGGTTTTGTCCAAGTATGATCATAATCAATATTATTATATAGGGAGCTCATCAGAGAGTCATATACAGAACATTCATTTTTCTTATGCCATGGCTTATGGTGGTGGTGGTTTTGCTATTAGTTACCCACTGGCGAAGGCTCTTGAGAAGATGCAAGATAGGTGTCTAAAACGATACCCAAGATTATACGGGTCCGATGATCGAATTCAAGCTTGTATGGCTGAGCTTGGTGTTCCACTTACCAAAGAACCAGGATTTCACCAGGTTAGCCTTTCCTTATTGTTATGATATCATTTTTCTTAATACTTGTAGAACATTCATAAGATTAAAGTTGGTCTAGGAGCACATTATGTTTTGTGATGATGAGATTGAATCTTTTATTGAGAATTATCTCTTGAGTATCACACTTTTTTATTCGTAAAAGACTTCTAATTGAGGTGGGTTGTCAGTTATATGATTTATAAAGGATAATGTTTGTTGTTTGCAGTTTGATGTGTACGGAAATCTGTTCGGCCTTTTAGCAGCCCACCCAGTGACACCTTTAGTTTCACTTCACCACCTGGACTTAGTATCACCTATCTTCCCAAATGCTGATCGGGTGCATGCCCTACGAAGACTATGGACACCGTTACAGCTAGACTCAGCAGCACTCATGCAACAGTCCATTTGCTACGATAATACCCGAAACTGGACAATATCAGTATCGTGGGGCTACGCGGTTCAAATATTTCGGGGCATAATTCTGCCGAGAGAAATTGAAAGACCAGCAAGAACATTTTTTAACTGGTATAGACATGCTGACCATCGTGGTTATCCCTTCAACACTCGTCCTGTTAGCACCGTCAAATGCGAAAGGCCCTCTATATACTGTCTTTCAAATGCATTTTTTGATTCTCATACCAATCTGACTGCTAGTGAGTATGTTGGGACTGGAATTCCAAATCCTCAATGCAATTGGGAGATGGCCAATCCTTCAAACATTACTAGAATTGAGGTCTATAAGAGTCATGATCCCCATTTATGGGACAAGGTACGTAATTATTATATAGTTTCTTCACATCGTAGGGGTAAAATTTCTGAAATTACCCCTCCAATTGATAGCCCCCGCATCAGGAGGCAAAAAAGGAAGTAATATTTTTTTATCATTTTGTGCTACCCACAACACGATATCCTTTAATTTTATACATTGTATTTAATTGTAATTAGTAGAGTTAAAGTGATAATTTTTTTTTTGTTTTCCTTTGCAGGCTCCAAGAAGGAATTGTTGTAGAGTCTTACCGACAAAGATGAACGACACTGTAGTCGTTGATGTTGCAGAATGCAAAGAAGATGAAGTTATTGAAATTAGATGATTGGAAAAATTTTGAGAAGGTGATAGTTTTGCAACCAACAAAGTGTAATGATACAATTTTGTATGGTTACTTACCATTATCATAATAGTTGATATATGTAATGTTTGCATATGATATTACTTAGTACCCTTTCGACAATTTTTTAGGTGGTTGAAGTGAATAACTTTTTACCATAATAGGAAAAGTAAGGAGGAGATTTAAATTTAAACTCTGTTTTTCAAATCTTGATGTTTGTATTTGTTGTCATTTACACTATTCATGGGATGAATGCTCTTTTGTAGGGCTATGCAGAATCCGCCTAGAGGTGGAAGGGCGGCACAATTCAGTTGGGTGATGAGGGAGTTTTTAGAGTTTGATTTTCGGTTCAAGTGAAGAAATATGACACCCAAACCCACCCGAACTTCCAAAGTTTATATAATATATGTATATATGAACGACGCCGTTTAAACATAACCCTAATACACTAACCTACCCTAACTGTAAAAGCATCGCATTATTCTTCAGTAGCATTTCTTACCATTTTGAAAACCCTAATCTTGTTTCCTTTCACTGAGAGTAAGAGGCTCTCACTCTCTTGTGTCGCCTACCTTACTTCTGTCTTCCCTAATCTCTTATTTTTAAAACCTTAATCTCATTTCTCATCCACTCATCTATTGCATCTTTCTGTCTTATGGTTCTAGAGCCTTCATTTATAATAATGCAGAGAAGGCACTCTTGATTTGGTATTCTTATTTCTGTTAGATCATCAAATACATAAAAAAAAATAGTTTTGATCTTACAGGAACAAGAACAACATCGCTCGTTATTGAGTGTTTTGTTATATTATTCTTTCTTTTCCCTTTAAAATTTAAAGGGTTAGCAAAAAAAGGTGTATAAAAACATTAGATCTATGAAATCAATTAATTTTTTTTAGAAAATTGTTTGATCTGTATCAAGCTTTAACTTTTTTTTGCTTTCTATGTTCTTGCATGTATGTATCTATGATTTTAATCACATTCCCATAAGGTGGAAGCCATAACATTGATATATTTGAGCATTTTGTGACTACTAAGCCTTCAATTTGCGGTGGAAAAGAAGAATAAAAGGTATATTTATGTAAAAATTGGTTAAATTGTCAATTTTTGTTCGTGTTCTTGATGACTTGATGGTTTCTGTGATTTATGTGATATTATTCATTTTGTGCTTTTGCTTTCTCCTTGCTGTGATTTCTGTTTTTTTTTTTACTAAACATTATATATATATATATATATATATATATATATATATATATATATATATATATATATATATATATATATATATATATATATATATATATATATATATATATATATATATATATATATATATATATATATATATATATTAAGTTTATATTTATTAATTTTTTTAATATTTAGTAAAATAATTTAATTTAATTATAATTTTCTAAATTTCAAAATTAATTTATTGTATACAGATATTAATTAATAACTTATCATTCATTTTTTTCTATATTATTTTAATCTAAATAAAACTTATATTGTTATGTAAATTTAAGATTTTAATAACTAGAGTTGAATTTTTCTTTATGTTTAATGTTTATCTATGTTAATTATCTAGCTACTACTGGTTAATTGTGTTTATTATTTAGTTAATGTTTATTTATTTTCATTTTATAGCAACAGCTGGTTAATCATGTTTATTATTTTGTCAATGTGATTTTTGTGATCATTTTCTAACAATTGTTGGTTGATTGTGTAAACATTTTATGTTGTTCTTCTTTCTGAATATGTAGATGGACACTCCAGGTGATGCTAGTGGCAATTCCATTGGTACTCGTGATCCTATCAATACTATAGAAGCCAACGAAAACACTCAACAGTAACCTAATGTGTAATAACTCGAGATTTTATATATTTTTAAACTGCATCAGGATATGCAGTATTAATAATTTTAATAAATATATTTGACTATTTAATTAATTTGTTAATTATTAAAGTTAATTTTTAATTATTTTAAGTTTTCTATGTAAAATTTTTCCGAGATTTATATTTTTAAAAAAATAAAACCTAAATAATTATTTATTTATTTACGTTAGCTCGTTTTATCAAATTGCATGATTCCATGCATGATTATATTTTCATATATATATATACATAGCATAAAGTTATCAAATTTACGATTGATGTCATTGTCTCCTTCCTTAAACCACCCGACACCTTCCCCTCCCTCACTGCTCAAATCGTCTGTTTCCCTCATCGTCACTATGCTTGCCGGCATGCCACTGCTTCCCTTAGCTACTCCGCCACCTGCCACCTTCTTCTCCGACGTTGTTTAACCGTGAAATTGGCCGTAAACCCAAAACCTCCATAGATTTCGTTCTCCCTTGTCCGGCCACCGTTCTTGATGATTCTGGTGTGGTTTTGCTCCTATAAGTCGATTCTAAGCTTCTGGAAGCTTGAAAACTTGATCTAGTAAGGATTTAAGCTTAGTTTTAAATTCAGCCTCTTTTGCTTCTTGATTTTTTTAAACTTCAATCTTGATGATTCAAGCTTACTTCCTTTACAAAATTTTCTTCTAGTAGCTCAATCTACATCCTGTAATTTTTTTGGAATTTTTGGAATTTATTTTTATTTTTGTGAATTTTTTATTATTTTATTAATATTTTCTAATTTTCGTAAATTAATTAATTAAATTGTGAAATTGTGATTTATGGTGTTTATAGGTGTTAAAATTAATTTTATAAATTTATTTGTAATTTTTATGATTTTTATATAATTATTGTGAATTTATTTAGTTTATGTGATTTTTAGAAAATTAGGTTAATTATGTATTTTATTGAAATTAATTGGTTAATTGAGTATATTTGTTGATATTATTGAATTATATGTTAAGAAATTAATTTTTATCAATTATACTATTTTTAGTGAATTTTTGAATAATTATAGTGAATTTATATATAGTAGGGGTATTTTGGTAATTTGGCAATAAAGTGGCTAAAAATATAATTAAATTGGTTTTAATAGTTATTTGAGGTATAAAAATGATTTCTATAAATTATTTAGTATTTTTAACTAATTAAAACTATTTTTCATAAATTATTTTCAAACTATATATAATATACTATTTTCGTAAATAAATAAGTTTTTATTGATTTTTAATATGTTTTAGGGCTAATTATGTAATTTAGAGTTATAAAATTTATTTTGGCTAATATTTATGAATTTATTAAGAATTATCGATTTTTAATACTATTTTATTAAAATTAGGGTTTTATTTTAATTATTGATAAAATAATTATTTTCAGTGTTTTAAATATCTAAATTTCTACATTTTGGTATAATAAGGGTATTTTGGTATTTTTGGCATTTTAAATGTGTTTTGTGTTATCTCGTGAATTGTGAACCTCGATCGGTAGAATTATAGTTTGGAAATCCGACCGAGGGGTTGTGTGGCTGTATATTTTTGAAGTGTATTTCTTTGTAGGACCGGCTCTACTTTTTGAGTAGAGAGATGTCCGTTTTACAGGGGTTCTGTCGAATTTCGGTAGACTTCTTGTAAAACGTGATATTCAGTCAAATCCCTATTCTTATTTTGTGTCTTGTACTCTTAGATCGAGTCTCTAGGGATTTCGTTAGATTTATTCTAATTTCGTATTGTCGTTTGTTTATTTAGTTGCACCGAGACCGAGGCCTAGTGGACCAAGCCCATCAGATCCATCTCGAGGAGCGCATAACTGTGAGTTGTTATTTTATATATATGTGTATTAGGATGCATGTTTTAGAAATGTATGTTTTATTTGTATGAAATATGGATAAACAGTTTAATAATTGCTTAGGTATATTTTTGGTATATTTTAAATTAAATGTATGTTTTATTATTGAATTATACCTAAAATGTTTTTTAGTATATATATAGTTTATTTTTGATTTATTTTATAATTAAATTGAATTTATTTGACGTATATACTCGAAATATACTTAGTATATTTCTGTATATTTCGAGTATATATATGGTTTATATTGTTATTTTAATCAATGTCATGCATCATTTATTTTAAGAATGTATGTTTTATATATAAATGAAGGATATCAATAAAACATGCTACCTAATGGGCAGCACTAGGACCGAGTACGTACCGGTATGACGATAGAATTTAGGTTAAATTACTAACCTATTGTGGATATTGATTGGACTGATGTGTGATGTGATTTGAGAGTATGATTGCTGGAGCTCGGTTGACCAAGTGTCTCGGGGCCAATCACACTGACAGTCAGACTGTTGGAGCTCGGTTGACTTAGTGTCTTGGGGTCAGTCTACTGTTCAAATGGAACAAGTGAATTTATTTGGAATAAGTGAGCCTATATGGCTAGAGTGTTGTCTAACACTGTTTAAGGTTGCAATCATCTAGGGTTCTATTTGATCCTTCATAAACGGATGTTATTTTTAGTATATATATATATAAAATGATTTTGCTACATTTGTGTGATTTTACCTGTATATATATTTATTATATATATTATTGATATTATTGAACGTGTGCATTGTCATTTAGCTATGCATGTATATATATTATAACAATTCACTCAGTGAGGTCTGACTTCCCTCCGTTTACTATTTTTCAGGAGAGTTCTTCATCTTCAGACCTCAATAGCAGACCCTTACGCCGGATTTCTTCTGCCCCAGTTTTACTATATAAACTGCTTACTTAATTTTATTTTATATTCTAGACACTGCAGTAGTTATAGTCAAGTTGTGGGATTTATGTATTACGTTTGTATGAGATTTGTATTTTAAGGATTTGAACTGAGATTTGTATTAAAAGTTTATATATATATATATATATATGAGATGGATTTGTGTTATTAAATCTGTTGGTGGATTATATTTATTGTATATGAGATTTTAATTTCCGTTGTAAAATATTTTATTTATGTTATTAATTATTGCATGATTTTATTTTATTTTAAAGGTTTGCTACGGGATCCGGATTCCAAAGAATTCATGTTCCCTAGCGCCGGTCTTGGCCCCTATTTTGGGTTGTGACATAATGCTTCTGTTGAATCTCAACCTGTCCCATCTACAGAACAGACTATTGCTAAAAAAAATGAAAGTAAATTGATAACAAATATGTAGTGTGGGAGCATTTTGAACCAGTAAAGGAAGGCGATAAAACTGTAATAGCTATATGCATATATTATACTGATTTTTTAGTGCTGATTCAAAAAAACATGGGACTTCTTCCTTTAGGAACCATGTTTCACTTACAGAAAATACCAACATGACAAGGCAACTAGACAACAACTTTTAACCTTGCATCCAACATCAAATTTTTTTGGTTTTGAGGGTCAAAGTGCATTTAATATAGGGATTATGGGAACCTGGAAATTTGACTAGGACTTGATTAGGACTGCATTAGCCAAATGATAGCTACATATGAGTTGCCTATAAGATTTATAAAAAGGGATGGGTTTAGAAACCTGATGAATGTTGTATGCCCTCATTTTAAAATCCCATCTAAGTGGACTATTACTAGGGATATTTTTAACATCTATGTTAAAGAAGATTAAAATTGAAAATGAAAGATCCTTAGAGGGGGGTGAATAAGGGTAATAAGGGTTTTAGTAAAATAAAAATGATTTTAAGGAATTAAATAAAAATTAAATGAATGTTGAGAATAAAAAATAAAGAACATAATGATTTAAGAAGTTCGAATTTAACAACAATCCTATGTCTCCACCTAACTTATCCTCAAGTTACGATTTTCAATCACCCACAATCTTATTCATAAGATTGAGATTACATAAAAGTTTTATAGATCACTCTTACAACCTTACAACTTGAGTTTTCAAGGCTCACTTAAAAACCAAATCCCAAGTGTTTCAATGGACAACACTTAAATCAATTCCTTTTATAATAGAATCTCACTTCCCATTTTCTTAATCCCAGAAAATAGAAAAAAAAAGAATGTCTATTTTGACACTCACCAACTCTCACAAGAGTTATACAAATACAAAAATTGTTTAAAAGAAATTTGAGAGCTTAATTGAATGCTTAAGAGAGTATGAATGATAAACAAGTTTCTTAACCTTTCAATTGAACTCTATGGAGTGTTTATATAGAGACACACTCAAAAATATGGTTGTTGGATGTATCAAACATGTCTCTAATATTTATAATTTATTTTTGAATTAATGTTGGACTTTTGCAGCATAAATAATGCTCATAATCGTGAGGAAGCCATTCTGGCTCATGAGTATTAGTTTGAGGACTGTTGCATTCAAAAATATCCATTGAATATTGTCAAATGTGTCCTCACAAGCTACTCATGATCATAAGGAGAGTTTATGAGGAGCACTGCCCATTTTGCTAAAAAAAAAAAAAGCTTTTGAGTCACTATTCAAGGTTAGCTTGTGACCGGTTTATGAGATGTTCATGAGCGAAACTGAAGACAATCAAATCAGCATAAACTTTTATCATAAAATTTGTAGATAATTGTCTTACCTTTCCATATCACTTTGAATCATTTCAATTGAACCTCTTTAGCTCAAGATATTGCTAAAATGAAAGTTGCATATGATTACTTTGACTCCAGATTTTCATACCCAAATGAGCTTGGATTTTGACAAGTATGCTCAATTCAAAAAGCTTAAGATGTCTACTTAAAAGTGAAGCTAATCATTTTCTCATTATAGAGCCCTAAAGATGTCAAAAAGCCTCATTGAATCTTAAAAGTCAAATTAACCTAAATTACCACTATATATCAAAAATATATATTTTTGGAATATAATTTCCTACACACTTAGTTGAAATCATTAGTGTCAAAATTGTTTTTCTAAGTCCAAAATTAAGAGTTTGATCATGCAAATGGTCAACAATCTCCCCCTTTTTGGCTTTGATAAATAATTTTTTAAGATAATAAATAAAGTGTGTGAGTGTCAAAAATAAAAGACATGAATAAGTATGCATTGTACAGAATAGCTCCCCCTCTCAAATAAAATTAATGCATTATATGAACAAATTTTCTCCCTCTTAATATATGCATAAAATTTAATAGAATACACCATGTATCATGGCATAAAAGTAATTGAATTAACATGGTGTATATAAGGGATAGCAAATTTTTCTTATATATTTCTTTATTACTCCCCTTTTATAGATATGATAAGAAATATAAATTTATTTTATTCCCCCTTTTTTTCAAAAATAAAGATAATATAATCATGTTATCAAGAACATGGCCTAACATAACAAAATGTGTTAAAAACATAATAACATGATCATTAAAATAAATTATTAGGAAATTTGAAGGAAATAAATTCAAACATATATGCATATAATGCTACTAGAATGCATCACAAAATTAGTACATATGCATTATGAAAATACTACATATAGCACTATATTGAAACTTAAAAATTTAACTATCACATGATCCTATAAAGCTTAGCTAGTTAATGATCATGTAGCACTTAACATGTTATAAACATAGCTTCTTCTCCCCCTTTGTCAAAACAAAAAGAAAAGAGAGAGATATAAAGGGATATGAACTAAAGGAACGAAAAATTCTAGAGGGAATAAAAGATCAAGAACCAAAATAATGAAAATAAAGATATACAAAATCTTTATAAAATCTATGTCATACTTAAACAAAGTAATTAAAACAAGGCCTTTTATCGCATATGTTTTATGACAAAACTAGCCACACTTACAATATTACTATGCATGCATAAACAAAATTACGTAAAATAAATTTTCTCCCCCTATTTCAAATAATTATATCACTAACACAAATATATCTTTGAAAATAGTTCATCCCGAAAAGGAAATTAACTAAGTACACATACAAACTTAATTATTTTTTCTCCTTTAACAAAATGCAAAAGAAAACTTTAACAAAATAAAAATTTCATTAATAAAAAAAAGATAGAGTTACAATAATATTCAAATATCAATTGTAAATGATTGTAAATGAAAACACAAACAACAAAAGCACAAGACATAAACTAGCATCTTAAGGCTTAGAAAACTTGAAAATAAACAGTAAATAAATCAAACATAAACTGATGAAAAATAAAGAAAATATAGTCTTGTGGAGGAAGAGAAGGATTCCAAGTGCATTGTATGTTGTGATGAGCATACAATTAATGATTATCATACTTCATGTGATCTATCCTATTCTCAAAATAATCAATTCATATGTCCACTTGATCAAACCTATTGTTGAAGCTGGATTCAATAGTGGATAGACGATAAAAAAAATCCTCCAACCCAAGTGAGTTCTTCATCAACACTTTAAGAAGTGGAAGGTCCTATAGCCTTTTTCTTTAAGATTGAGGAGGAGTATACTCTTAAGGGATTTCTTCTTTAATTTGAACACCTTCAAGACCATGACTGCCTATATGCTCAATATCTTCTAAGTCTTATTCTAGCTCCTCATCAACATCTTCATCTCCTACTTCATCTTTCCAAACCTAAGAATTTTGAATAAGCTTGAATTGCCTAGAGATTTTCAAGAGGTTTTCATCAAGAAAAGAAGGAGGAATGGAAGGAGTGTTGTTCAAGTTAATCCCAAAGTGATGAGAAATTTTAGTGATGTAGCCTCCCACACATAAGGAACCACTAATACTATTATAGACAACGGAGTTTAGCATGCGTCCAAGATTTTAGCAACCGCGTCACTGTTTGAGCTCAAGGCTCTAGAGAACACACTAACCACTATCACAAAGACATGGCATGGCATAGAGATGAGGAGTCACCACCCAGGGTAATAACTGGGATAAATCGAAAAGGTGGTACTCGATTCCCTAAAAGAAAGATAGTACCACAACCAAGAGATTCTAGATACGGAATACCAACTTCTTTCAGTCTTGTGTTCATTTAGAATTACCTTATGAATTATTATCTTATTCTCTATTTACATGCAGTTTCATATAAACCCAAAATAATAAACTCCAAGGCAGACTAGTCATGAAATATACAAGTAAGTAATGCATTCAATAAATCACATAATCCCTAAATTAGTCTAATCTACATGGATTGTAATTAAATGAGTTAAATATACATGTTTTAAATTATAAGTGAACTTAAAGACCTAATTCCTTTTTATTTTAATTAAATGAACCTAAGTCTATGTATTTTAATTCTAAATATGAGCTTAAATTTACAAATTATGAAAAAAGCTTAAATTAAATAGGCTAAGTCTAAATTAATTAAATTAAATTAGGTGGGTCTATGTCTAATTAACTAAATGAGCCTAAGGATATTTCTAACCTAAAATCTAATTAATTATGGAACTAAAAATATATTTTAATTAATTAAATCTAATCAATTATTAAGTGAGATGGGCTAAAGAATTACCTAAATTTAAATAAATAGATTAAGACCTAAAGTGGGCTTAAGGCCCAAAACACATAAAAATAAACCCAAAAACAAATAATAACATAAAAGAAACAATTAAATAAGATCAAACAAGTAATTAAGTTTGTTCCTTACTAAAACCCTAATTTTTATTAACATGTAACCTAAATTAATCTACTTCCCCCATTGATTTTAAATAATTATCTAATTGAAAACCTAATTTTTATTAACCAATTTAATCAAAATAAACATACAACCACACACATAATTTTATTACGATTCCCACTATTGGGGCTATTACATTAATTCATAAAACAATTAATAGAATAAAAATAAATAAAATAAAGATAATAAAAATAAATAAAACCCTAGAAACTAAGTCTCTATGAGGCTTTATCCATAGTTTTCCACGAACTTCTCATAAAATCCATTCCTTCTCCATGATCATCATGCGTTTTCCTCCATAATTACCATAATAAGATAAACAATGATTAATGAATAAATTATGATAATAAATTTAAAAAAATAATAATAAAAATAATAATGTGAAATAATCAAATAAATAAATAATAGAAGAAGATGATATGCTTATGGATGATTTAGGGTGCTCCTCAAATTAATAATTCATCGTTCTTGACAAATCTTCGAATCTTTCTCCTTAAAAATTTTTCACAAGTCTTGAATTAATTATTGAATCAAAAGGAATTTTTGTAAAATATTCAAGAAAAAATTACGATTTTTGTTCTTGTTCTCCCCGTCTCTTCCCCTTCTTTTTATTTTCTTTTCTACGCTCCTCCTCTGCTCTTCCTCCCCTTTTTCTAAGCTCCCTCTCTCTCTTTTATAGTGGAACTAAGAAACCTAACCTTAATCTTAATGTGATTCTCATTCCTAAAGTGTATTTAGGAATTTTAAACCAATTAGGATTGAATTAATTAGGAAGTTTAAACCAATTAAAACACTAAATTAGAAGTAATTAGAAATAGGAAAGAACGAAAGAATTCAATTCCGACTAGGATTGTGTAATTCCGATCGAAATTGTACAATCCCAATCGGAATTATGGAATTTCGATATGCACTTTTTTTTAACATTTAATTACAAAAAGACCCCCAAAAAATTTAAATTTTACAATTAGATCCTAAAAAGAACTTTGCGATTTAGTCCCTAATAACATTAAATTCTTCCATTAAAAGCCCTTAGAATTGTTTAAAGATTAAGTATCAAAGACACTTTCATCATTGGAGTCCTTTGTTGCATCCATAACTTGTCATCCCGAAATTGGGTGGCTACAACTATCACTAGCTAACCAAAACCTCCATTAAAGCCATCTTTCTAGCTCAACATCCACACTCTCAATAAGACATCTAACAAGGAAAAGATCATTAAAGGAAATAGCTTCATTACTCAAGCCTTAGCATGAAAAGAGTAAGTAATAAACCTATGCACATACCAAAGAGATTTTGAAGCAAAATTAGACGCTTTATTGTGTCCCGCTTCAAAGTATTTTGCATTAGGTTTGGAATGTTAAGTCCAAAAAGGATTAAGAAGTTAAGAAAAAATAGGAGAAGCTAAACTCCCTTGTCTAAAATTAAAGATGCTATCAATTCTTGAGAGGTAAGGAATCTATCTCTCCTACCTAATTTAAATCTTATGCTATTTATAGGATTTTGCTAATTAAAGTAGTAGGTTCTTAAGCAATAAGAGGCAAGAAATTCATGGACTAAGGAGGGATAGGTATGATAGGCATTGAAGGCAAAAATTATACATACCAACATTTTCAAGAAGAGTTCTAATTTCATTGTAGCATCCCATTTTTTCTAATGTGGCTTGAGACATAAATTTGGAAGAAATTATCTTTCTTTTCTTGAATTAGGCAAGTTTTTACCTAAATTGTGTTGCAGAGTAGGAAAAAGGAGTAGTCTTCTTGAGTTGTTCCTTGGAGGCTCTCCTAGAGGGGGAAGGAACATCTTGAGATGTTTTCTTCTTGGCATGTTAATGAGAAATTTTTACAAAGAAGGCTTGAAGGAAAAAAAGAGAATTTACTTTACGAATGCAAATAATGATGTGTGGTGGATGTTGTGAGAATATAAGGTTTATATAAAGGACAAATAGGTTTAAAATAATGAAATTAAGTCCTAAAAATATTTAAAAAAAAAAAGGAAAAGAGTCATTTAAGAAGGAGATAAAACAAAAAAAATGCAATCCTAATAAAATTGGGATTTTGTGAGGGACATTGGCTTCCTCACGAGCTGCTCATGATCATGAGCAACGCTCGTGAGGGTCACTGCCTTCTAATATAAGGTAACGATCATGAGCAGAGCTCTAACGACTCATGACTCTAATTACCTTTAGGTCCTTAAACATTCAAATTTAGTTTAATTAAGTCCAAAAAGCTTTACAACTAGGTCCCTATATATTCAAATCAACATTTAATCACATTAATTCATACTCAAACTTAATTGCTTCCATAAAAATGATCATAAGTGAATATTTTGAAAATTTTAATTTTTTTTAAAAAATAAATCATGCAATTGTTATTTTAAAATCAAATAATTTTGAGAATATAATTAAATTTTGAAAATCAGTTATTAAATGACATAAATTAAAAATTAAAAATTATTTCAAATATATTATGCAAATAAAAAACAATAATTTCTATGGACAATTTGCTTAATTTTAAATAAACAAGAATTTGGATAAAAAAATTAATTATGAAATATTTAAATATCAAATAATCTATACTTAAAATATATCATATACGAAAAATGTACCAATAATAAATATGAAAAATGTACTAAAATTGACTATTAACAACTTTTTTTTTTATGAAAAGGAATCAGATATAGAAAATAAATAGAAGGACACATAAGAAAATGCATGAACCAAACTATCGAATTAGCAAAATTGCAAATTGTCAAGACAAACTTGAACCATCAATCATACCAAGCTCATGCTTAATAAAATTCATTCTTTCTTCACAAAGAGGCTTGGTAAAAGTGTTAGCTAATTAATGATTAGTATCAATGAATTCAAGAAAAATATCATCATTTTGCATATGATCACATAAGAAATGATGTTTAATATCTATATGTTTAGTTATAAAATGTTGAATAGGATATTTATTAAGGTTTATAGCACTTGTAGTATTACATTTAATAGGAATATGATTAATATCCTTACCATAGTCCAATAATTATGATTTTTTTGCAACAATAATTAGCCACCACATATTCCGCTTCAGCAGTAGACAAGGCAACCGAAACTTGTTTCTTGCTAAACTAAAAGGCTAAGAAAATACCTAAATTTTGACAAGTTCCAAAAGAGCTTCTTCTATATAGTAAACTACCAGCAAAGTCTACATCCAAAAAACTGATCAAGTCAAAGGAAGAACTCTTAGGATACTAAAGTCCTAAATGCATTATACTATAAAGATATTTGAAATTTCTTTTGACATCATTCAAATAAGACTCTCTAGGACTCAATTGAAATTTAGCACACAAGCAAGTAGTAAACATAATATTGGGTCTACTAGTAGTTAAATAAAGAAGGGATATGATCAAACCTCTAAATTGCTTTTCATCAACCTGTTTGTCATTCTCATCCTTGTTAAGTTTGGTTGTGGTGCTCATTGGAGTTTTGCTTGATTTAGCTCCATCCATACCAAACTTCTTAAGAATTCCTCTTGCATATTTGGTTTGATTAAAGAAAATATCATATTTATATTGCTTAATTTAAAGTCCAAGAAAGAACTTGAGTTCTCTTATCATACTAATCTCAAATTCTCCTTGCATTAGCTTAGAAAATTTCTCACATAAGCAATGGTTAGTAGTAATAAAAATAATATCATCAATATATATTTGAACAATTAATAAATCATGCTTGGATTTCTTTATGAAAAGAGTTGTGTTAACTTTTCATTTAGAGAACCACTTAGTAAGAAGTTACTCAATATTTCATACCAAGCTCTTGGAGTTTGTTTCAATCCATACAATGATTTAGAAAGTTTAAACACATAATTAGGAAAATCCAAAACATTCAAAACCTGAAGGTTGCTCAATATATACCTCTTCTTTAATAAAACCATTTAGAAATGCACTTTTAACATTCATTTGATAAAGTTTAAAATTCATGAATGATGTAACTGTAAGTAGCATTCTAATAGCTTATAACCTTACAACTGGGGAAAAGGTTTGATCATAATCAATGTCTTCCTCTTGATTATAACCTTTAACTATTAGTCTAACTTTTTTCCTAGTTATGACACCTTGTTCATTCATCTTATTTCTAAAAACCTATTTAGTGCCTATAATAGGATGATATTTAGGTCTAGGAACGAAGGTCCAAACTTTATTTATCTTAAATTGATTTAAGTCCTCTTGCATAACAAGGATCCAAAATTCATCACACAGAGCATCATTAACATTTTTAGGTTTAATTTAAAAAATAAAGGCTAAATTAATAATAGACTTAAGTTTAGATCTAGTAGTTACCCCTTTTGTAGTGTCACCTATAATGAGGTATTGAGGATGAGCTTCGTAAATTGCCAATTCTTTGGAAGTCCATCCTTCAATGTAGGTTGAGATATATCCTCATTATCCTCCTTACTTAGACCTTCAAGTTTCAAAGGCTTACTAGCATTTTCTTCTTAAGTATCCACAATCTCATTTTCACATATAAGATCATCAACATTAAAAACATCCTTTCTAGGATTAAGCGAATTTGATTCATCAAATATTGCATGCATTGACTCTTCAACTACTAGAGTTCTCTTATTGAAGACTCTATATACTTTACTAGAAATATAATAGCCTAAGAAAATTTCTTCATTGGCTTTGGAATCAAATTTACCAAGATTATCCTTAGTATTTAATATAAATCACTTGCATCCAAATATTCTTAGATATGAGATTTTGGGTTTTGTATTATTCCATAGTTCATAAGATGTTTTATTTAAATTGGTCTTTTGAAAACTCGATTTAAAATATAACAAAATGTGTTAATGGCTTTTGCCCAAAAGTATAGAGGTAAGTTATACTCATGAAGTATTGTTCTAGCCATTTCCACAAAAGTTGAATTTTTCCTTTCAACTATCCCATTTTGTTGAGGAGTTATAGGAGATGAAAACATATATGAAATACCATTTTCATTGTAAAAGGTTTTAAAAAAATCATTCTCAAATTAGATTCTATGATCACTTATAATGGATGAAATACAAAATCCTTTTTCTTTTTGAACTCTTTTTGAAAAAATTTCAAAATTTTTAAATGCATTATTCTTATGAACAAGAAAACACACTCAAGTAAATCTAAAGTAGTCATCAACCAATACATATGCATAGTGCATTCCACTGAGACTAACAACTCTAGTTGGTCCAAATAAATCCATATATATAAGTTCAAATAGCCTAGAGGTGGACACTACATTTTTTAGCTTAAATGCAGACTTGGATTGTTTTCCATTTTGGCAAGCATCACAAGGTTTGTCCTTTGTAAATTCAAGTTTAGGTAAACCAATTACAAGTTCATGTTTACAAAAATCATTCAAAAGTTCAAAATTTGTATGTCCTAACCTTTTATGTCATATTCATGTGTCATAGGAAATAGACATTAAGCATTTAATGTCTTTATTATCAATCTTATTCAAATCAATAATATAAAATTATATAATCTTTCACCACTAAAATTTACTTTGTCTTTATCATGAATACTAATAAAATAATTTCTAAGATAAAAGTCACCTTATTTTCCATGTCATATAATTGACTTATACTTAGAAAATTATGTTTAAGTCCATTAACAAACAACACATGATGTATAGGTAAGGATTGAGGATTACTAATTTCTCTAATGTCAATAATCTTTCCTTTTGCATTGTCTTTAAATGTGACATATCCTCTATCCTTATCATTAAGCTTATTGAATTACTCCTTGTCTCCCATCATATGCCTTGAACATCCACTATCGAGATACCACTTACTTTTCATTCTTGTGGATTTTAAGCACACCTACATAAAATAATTTAAGTATTCTTTTGAACCCAAGGTTGGTTAGTTTCAAGATAATTTAAAGGAAGCAAATTCATGTATAGTCTTATATAGAAGCATACATTGTTGGTATGTCCATTGACCTTATAATGTGAATATATGATATTTTCAAATTTATTTCTCATAGGATGATATGTTTTCTTAGTGTATGAAGCATGTCTTTCATGTTGTGTTGGTATGTGCTTCTTATAACTCTTTTGTGTCGTAGTGTGAGACATACATTAACAATGACAATGTGTATTTTAATAGGTTTATGCAACATATTTAGGTGCATAGTGCTATGAAACATGTTTATGAGTGTTGTGTCTAGTGTACATGTAAGCATATTTAGGTTATGATTGTCTCGTCTGAGACTTAACTCTTTATGTCATATAGGATTGAGTCTTATAAGACTTTCCTTTAATATTTGACACATGAGACTTATTAGCTTTGAAAGACTAAGTCTTAATCAGTTTAGAGGTAGAAGGAGTGGAATCATATAAGACTTTAACAAAATTAATGTATGATGATGATGATGAAGGCATTCCATTTTTATATCCAATTCTATGGGTATCTCCATGAAATTTTTAAGAATTAAGAAAACTATCTAAATTTTCTTTTCCTCTCTTAAATTTAGCAATGAAATCTTTAATTTTAAGACTTCCTTAAAAAGCTTATGATTTTCATCACTTGCTTTCTTAAGTTGATCTTCCAAGGAATTAAAAAGTTTGCATTACTAACAACTCTTTCATTTGATTCAACAAGTTTAGCAAAATCATTTTTTAAACTATCAAATTCCTCAGTTAACCTAAATAGTTCATGTTTGTAAAGTTTCTTCTTAGAAAGCAAGCTTTTGCATTTAACTAATAATTTTCTCACGATAGAGCTCTCATCATCATCATCATCATAATAATGATGATTATCACAATCATCAAAGGAAGAATAAGAAATAGATGGTACCTCATTTTCATTTTCAAGAGTCATGAAACAAATACTAGCCACTTCTTATTGTTCCCCTTCCTCTTTGGATTCGGAGGAATCATCCCAAGTATCTTTGAAGGTCGTCTTTTTATCCATTGCTCCCTCATTCTTGAATTTGAGTTTAGGGCACTCACTTATAATGTGTCCTGGTTTCTTGCATTCATAGCACATAACCTCTTTGGTTTTCTTCTTGCCTTCTCCTTCGTACTTCTTATTGAAGTCTCTTATTCTTGAGAAATTTTTCTTTTTCAAGAACTTTTAAAATTGCTAGTGAGCATGACATTATCACCATTTTCATCATTAGAATCTTTAGTGTTTTCCTCTTTACTATCTTCTTGAAGAGCTTTTAATGTTATGATCTTTTTCTTTTCTTCCTTTTCTTCTTGCTCTTCACCTCTTTAGTTAATTATAAGTTCATATGTTAGGAGCTTTCTAATAAGCATATCGATTAAAAGGGTAAAGAGGTCTTGAGCTTTCTCAATTGAAGTGACTCGAGATTCCTAATCCTTCTTAGGTAGGATTTTTAGAATCTTATTGTTCACCTATTCTTTGAATAAATATTTTCTAAGTTTCTTAAAGGTTATGAGGAGAGCATTGAGATGGTTTGTCATCTCCACGATTGCTTCTTGAGACTTTATTTTGAAGAGTTTATATTCATACATATGAAGTTTAACCTTTTTGGTTTTTACTTATATATTACCTTTATAATGATTCTCCAAGGTCTTCCATATTTCCTTAACCAAAATGTAATATTGTAGCTTGCTTGCTTCTTCTCTTGTCATGAAAGAGAGTAGAGTGATCATAGCTTTCTTATTATTGTAGTTTTCTTCCTCTTGATTATTGCTCCAATCACTTCTTAAAAGAGTAGTTTGTACACCACTAATGGTAGTTTTTAATGGTTGGCAACCTTTAAGAACAACTTCCCAAAGTCTAATGGAATCACAATCTAAATATAGCTCCATTTTGAACTTCCAAGGAGGATAGTCACTACCATCAAAGAATGGTCTAAGTGAAGAAAACTTTTGAAGTTCACTCCCTAAGATCTTGTATTCTAGCAATTAAGTTCCTAAAATCCAAGCTTTGATACTAATTGAAAGAGCCTCAGAGGGGGGTGAATAAGGCTAATAAGGGTTTTAGTAAAATAAAATGAATTTAAGGAATTAAATAAGAATTGAATGAATGTTAAGAAGGAAGAGTGAAGAACACAATGATTTAAGGAGTTCAGATTCAACAACAATCCTATGTCTCCACCTAACTTATCCCCAAGTTAGGATTTTCAATCATCCACAATAAGATTAAGATTACATAAGAGGTTTATGGCTCACTCTTATAATCTTACAATTTAAGTTTTCGAGGCTCACTCAAAAACTAATCCTAAGTGTTTCAATGGACAACACTTAAACTAATTCCTTTTAGAATATAATCTCACTTCCTGCTTTTTTAATTATAGAAAATAGAAGAATAAGAATGTCTATTTTAACACTCACCAACTCTCACAAGAGTTATTGTCACAACCTAAACTCGAGAGTTATAACTGGAGCTAGGGAATAGGAATTCGCAAGAATTTGAAACCCATTGCATGCCTAAAATATCAAAAAACTGAACAAAACATAAACATAAATATGCCTCAAAATTAAAAATTTTTAAAATATAAAGAAATCTCTATATCATATAATAATAAAATATGTTCATACAAATATTCAAATGCAAAACATCTGTCAATAACAATATAAAATACTATAACAAAACATACTACTACTGCAACATCTAATAAATACAATAAGTGATAGTTCAACATTTACATAAGTCAACCACTAAGGAAAGGGTCTAAAGAAGAGAACTACTATGAAAGGTCTGATGAAAAGGATCTTGAAAAATAATTGAGGAGGGTCAGACCTCACTAGGTGAATCATTGTTATATATATGCATGCAACCTAAGAACACATACATTCAAGCTTCAGTAAAATAATATTTATATATTTATATTTATTTATTTTATACATGCATTTAATATAGATGCTCGAAATCATTTTACGATAAATAAATAAATGCAAAAAGATTTTTAGGTAAAGGATCAAAGCAAAACCCTAAAATTTTCTACAACCTCAATCACTGAACCTCACTAGCCAACAGGCTCACTTTAATCTAAAAATATTTCTCTTCTCAAATTTGACATTGGACTGGTGTAAGCACCCAATTTTAGGATGCAATTGTGCATAATTGCTACGTAAGCCCCTATGATGAAATTTATTCAAAAATTGAACTTGGTTGTCGATTTTCTGGACTTTAGGGATTAAATTGCAACATTTTTTAGGATTTGATTACAAGAAAGTCAATTTTTCAGGAGTCTTTTGATAATTAAAATTTTAGGGATCAACATTTAAAATGCCGATTGGCATTTGTGTAATGTTAACGAGCATTACACAATGCTGACCGGCATTGTATAATACCGATCGACATTGCGACATTGCACAATGCCGACGCGTAAAAAGTCCTATTTTTTTACTTTTCGTGTATTTTTTTCATTTTTTATCAATTTTTTCAGTGTTTTGATTGGTTGAAAATTTAATTATTATTTTTATCTGAAAAAATTTTCAACGCGTTCAAAACGCGTAAATAGCTTTCAAAATCAAAATTCTTATTAGTTTATTTTGGAAGAGATGAACCTGTTCCTGCAAACTTGGGGAGTCAGTACGTAGGTAGACTCTGCTTTAAAAAGCAAAGAGTCTGTGTGCGTGAAGGAGCTTGAGACTCACATAGACGAAGGAACTGAGAGAAACTCATACACACATAGACTGAGAGAAAAAAAACCCAATTGCATAAAAGAAATCCTAAAATCAAAACATTATTGATAACACCCGCAGACCAAACTTTGATTTCTTCTGTTCTTTCAAAACCCTAATTTTTACAATTCATTTTACGAGGACAATCCAGCATTTTTTTAGTTCCAATCCAGAATCATCAGTACTTCAATTTTAAATGGTGAAAATCCTAGTCTGAGGGGATTTGCACAGCATCTAAAATCATCAGTGTTCTTTTCTATTTCATTCTTTTCTATTCTTTTCTTTTTGTGATTTTTATTTTGTTATTGTTTTGATTATTCAATTTGGCTATTAATCTGATTATTTCTGTATTTTATTTTGATGTCTGAATGTGGATTGGGGAGGATGCTGCTTGTGTTTAAACTGAACAGAAGGTCCATGGAATGTCATGGAAGAATCTGTGTTATTTTTCAATAGAATTTAGGGTTTTATCTTTATTTTTCATTTTGGTATTCTGTGTAGTTATTTTTATTCATAGTTGTGTAATTGATTGATTTTAATTTCTGTAGGTAGTATGTAATAGCCCTAGCAGTGAGAATAGTGAAAAGATTTAATTTTCTACGTTTAAAATCAATTTGTAATTAGATTCAATTTTATCAGAATTAATTAAAATCAATGGTGGCAGTAGCTTAATTTAGGGTTTGCATGTAATTGATTTAGGTTTTTTTAGAAAATCATTATAATGTATGTTTGATGTTTTTTATAATTTATTTATTTTTGGATTGTGTTTTTTTTATTCTTTATTTTTATTTTGGACCGCAAGCTCACGCTTAAGTCCAACTCACTTTAAATAGGCTTAAAAATGGTTTAGGGCTTTAAATAATTATAATCAATTTAGGCCCATTAGGTTAATTAGATTTTAGGCCCACTAATTTTACTTTCCTTTAAAATTGAATAGACTTAAGCCCATTCCTTAGACAAACTAAAATAAATGGATCTAGGCTCACTAATTAATAAAAAATGTAGGCCCACCTTTAGTCCCTTTGTCACTTATAAATAAAATGTAAATCTAGCTAACTTTTTAATAAAATTAACATAGTTTAGACTTAGGGACAACGCAATTTTGAGTGCATTTTTTATGTGTAATTTTATTGACTAGATGTCTAGGGTTAGATGGATGTCAAATAGGGTTTAAATAAAATTGCATGTAATTAAAGGATGAAATAATCATTTATAAAATTATTCTAAATGAACATAAGACTAAGAGAAGTTAGTATTCCGTTCCCAGAATCTCCTGATTGTGGTGCTAACTTTCTTTTAAATAATCGAGTACCACCAATCAAATTGTCCCAGTTATTACCCTGGGTGGCGACTCCTCTTCTCCACGTTTTGACTTTGTGATATAGTAGTGTGTTCCCTAAGGCCCTAAGCCTAAACAATGTCGCAGTTGCTAAAATCTTGGATGCACGCTAAACCCCGTTGTCTACAACTGGCCTCGAGACACTGAGTCAACCAAGCTCCCGTGGTCTCACTACTAGTATGACTGGCTTTGAGACACTAAGTTAACCGACCTCCCACAACCACACCACTCTCTATTCATAATCTTAATAATTAAATATTTATCATAACTCAAATTAATCAATATATCATAACCTATCATCAAGCGTACGATTGCGCAATAGTCCTAATGTAACCCACTAGGTGGCACATTCTACGGCTTTCCTCCAAACAATATTTCATAAATAAAATAATAAAATTCATATTAAAATATGGCAGCATCCATTAATAACAATTAATGTTCACATATATATGTATATAAAAACATATATATTTGCAATAACAATAATAAATAACATTTAATGCAATATAGCATAATAAAATTCATATTTATTCAAAATATGGATGCCAACAATATTGTCTACATGCAACGTATATATATAATAATAACTCATAAGTGGAATGCACCCCTTTATAATAACTCAACTGGCCCTGTCTTGTAGGTCTCGGTCTCAGCACGATCATAGAAAAATAATAATAAATTAATTAGGATAAAAATTCTAACCTTATATATTCTAGATTTCTAAGGAAAGACTTGATCTAAAACACAATTCTAATAGCTCAAAACTAAATACAGATCCGATGTCACATTTTACGAGAAATCTATCGAAAATTTGACAGAGTGTCCTTTGTAAAAAGAATATTTTTTCTACTAAAAGTAGAGTCATTTCTACACAAAAATACACTTTAAATATATCCCAAAACTCAACATCTCGGGTTAGGCCTCCGAACTATATTTCACGCCCAACCAAGAACCAACATCACAAAAAATATATATAAATGATATAATTTTCTCAAATCACTAAAATATATTATAAAAATATTAAAGAAATTATTTTCCAAATAAATAATAAAATTCTAGTTTATAAATAATATTTTTCTAATAAAACGCATTAATGGAATAAAATTCCATTTTACAATTAAATTATCATAAATTGTAAATAATTATCAAAATCACTCAATTATATTATAAAAATAATAAAATGCTCATTTAAGCTTGGAAAATAATAAATATGCTTTTGTTGATAAAAAAAATAGTCTAAAACAAAATAATCAACAACAATTTTAGTTAAAATTAAATAATTTATTAATTTCCAACAATTTCTCAAAAATACATATTTATACATAACCTTTAAAAATTCATATTTAAAATTCTATAAAGAATCTCATAAAAATTTCTTAACAAAGTTTACTTTACATAATTAATGAAATTTATTAAAAATATAAAATTTTTTGGGCCGAAACAGTATCATGAATAGTAACTCGAACCCGAAAATTTTGAAAAAAATCATAAAAATAATTAAAAATCACCATTAGTCAGATCACAACATTAATTACATTTAATCTCAAAGCAACTATATCTAATTAATTGGAATTTAAAGTCATTTTAACAAATTAGCCTAAAATTAATTATATAAAATTGAGGTGTTTTTCGGAGTTACCCGGACAAATTGAGTGAGGGGAATCAAAGTCCAAGATGTCAGGATTCAAACAAGGCCAGGGACGTTATCAGAGGTGTCCAAAATTGTCGTCAGTGACACCCTCCTCAAACCGACACCGAAAAGAAGAGAAGAATAAGAAGAAAAAGAAGGATAGGAGGAAGGGGAGTAGTCCGGGTGTGGAGAGGAGCTCATGTCGGCATTTGGAAAATTTTGGCAATGACATTGGGTGACTGGAGTGGCAATGGCAAGTGGGTGGTGGTGCTGTCGGTGGGGGGAAGAAGAAATAAAAAAGGAAAAGAAAATAAAATAAGGTGAAGAAGAAGTGGCAATAGCCATGTTTTACTTTTTTTTTTTTACTTTTGTTGTTAATATATGTATATATATACTTAAATAAATTCATATATACAATATACACTAAATTAATAATTTTCCTAAACTATTCTTAATAATAAATTTTATTAAAAATACTCATTTAACACTAATTGAATAAAATAATATTTAAAACTCAATAATTTCCCTTTTAATTTAATAAATAAAAAATATGGGTCATAATAGTTATACAAATATAAAAATTGTTTAAAAGAAAATTTAAGAGCTTAATTGAATGCTTAAGAGAGAATGAATGATAAAAAAGTTTCTTAATCTTTCAATTGAACTCTATGGAGTGTTTATATAGAGAAACACTTAAAAATATGGTTGTGTCAAACATGTCTCCAATGTCTATAATTGATTTTTTAATCAATCTTGGACTTTGCAGCATAAATGATGTTCATGATCTTGAGGAAGCCTTTTTGGCTCGTGAGCATCAGTTTGAGGACCATTGCATTCAAAAATATCCATTGAATATTTTCAAAGGTGTCCTTATGAGCTACTTATGATATTGAGGAGTGCTCGTGAGGATTACCGCCCATTTTACTAAAAAATGAGCTCTTGAGGCACTATTCAAGGTTAACTCATGACTAGTTCATGAGATGCTCATGAGCGGGACTGAAGACGATTGAATTAACCTAAACTTTCTTCATAAAATTGTAGGTAATTGTCTTTTATTTCTATATCACTTTGAATCACCTCAATTGAACATCTATAGCTTAAGATATTGCTAAAATACTAAGAGTTGCACAACCTAAAATGAAAGTTGCATATGCTGACTTCGACTCAAGATTTGCATACACAAATGAGCTCAAATTTTGACAAGTAAGCTTAATTCAAAAAGCTTAAGATGTCTACTTCAAAAGTTAAGAAGATCATTTTCTTATTATAGAGCTCTAAAGATGTAAAAAAGCCTCATTGAATCTCAGAGGTCGAATTAGCCCAAAAGACTACTATATATCAAAAATGTATATTTTTAGTATATAATTTCCTACACACTTAGTTGAAGTCATTAGTGTCAAAAAATTTTATCTAAGTCTAAAATTAGGAGTTTGATCATGCAAATGGTCAACAGAAAACCTTTTTCAAATTAAATTATCAAAGAGTGTGCCTAACAATAGATTATTGAACTTCTATCCAAAGAATCAATTATATGTGCATTACTGCACATTTTATAGACAATGAGTGGAGGCTGCATAAGAAAGTACTCGCATTTATGCCTATTTATTCTCATAGGGGTGAGTATATTGCCAAGGCATTAGAAAACTCATTGCTTGAATGGGGTCTTAAAAACGGTTTTACTGTGACTCTTAATAATGTTGCTTTTAATGATAATGCAATGTCATTTTTTTACAAATATTATTCAGTTGGGAATTAAATAGCATTAAAGTTAAGAATGTGCATGTGAGGTGTATAGCCCATTTTATTAATATAATTATGAATAAAGGCCTAAAAAGGGTGAGGGAGGTGGTGCAGTACATAAGAAATTCACCAGCTAGATTAAGAAAATTCAAAGAACATTCTGAGTTAATTAGTATTGAATCTAATTGTGGCTTATGTCTTGACATGCCAACCCGGTGGAATTCCACTTACTTGATGTTGACATCTACGTGCACATATGAAAAAACTTTTGAAAAGTATAAGGAAAATGAATCCTCACTCGGAAGAGATAATTCCCCTGACATGTTTGATTAGGAGTGTGCAAAAAATCTAGTTAAGTTTTAAAAGAATTTCTTTTATATGACTTTGAGAGTCTTTAGTTCTCTGCATGTCACTTCTAATTCATTTATTTCTGAGATTACTGATTTATTCTATATACTGACTGAGTGGAAGCAAGAATGTGATATGTCTATTAGGTCTATGGGACTTAATATGAAATTAAAGTTTAATAAGTTGTTATGGAGCAGGCAACACACCAAGTTCAAAGAATTCAACATGATGAAGATGAGCATGGTCAAGAATGCAAGGATCAAGTTCGAGAGGTTTTGAGTCCAATCAGCATGTTTCAAGAACCTATAGCAGGTTCTCGATCCAAGAAGCTTCAACAAGCCTTAATCCATCATTTACAAGGTTTAATGAACTCAGTTAGTGAAAGTTTACAAGGACACTAAAGCTTTATGACAAGTGCAGCTCAAGTTCAATACAACTTAATTCAAGAGTTACTAATGGGTTTAATTAAGTATATAACGATCCACATTTGTTATGGGCTGGCTGAATATGCATGAGAGAGTTATTTAAGCATTGTTATTTTAGTTTAATTATGTTAAATAAAGGCTAGACGAATTTTTTATTTTAAAAGCCCATTAGTTTTAATTAGTTTAATTAGAGTTATTCTTAAAATAGAAAGTATGTCAGAATTCCTATTTGAGGTCTGATTATATTAGTTTCCTATTTTCGTGATTAGGGTTATTAGTTTTCCTTATTCACTATGGAAAACCTTGTAAAGGCTATATATATGCCTTGAATGAATTATTAGGAGGTAGAATCAAAGTTTTTAAAACCTAAAGGTTGTTTTGCTTTTATCTTTATGCTCTTGTGTATAATACATGCTTTAAGGAACATTTAAGTAGATTGATCATCTTCTTATAGAGTATTTCGAAATTAGAATTCAGAAACGAGTTTTTCTTTATTCTAATTCTTTAATCATCTAAATAATTTAATTTCTAACCATTCTTAGGGGTTGTTGTTGAACTGACTATTGGGGTTTTTAAGTTAATGCTTTGGGGGTTCGAATACATAAAGGGGTTCTCAAGCTTATTTTTAGAGGTTCCATATCATAAGTACTGGGGATATCCTGATAAAATGAACTAGCTTATTTTTTTTAATGTCCTGGATCCTCAGTACAAACTGGATTATCTTGAATTTCTTTTAAAAGCTATTTATGGTGATGTCATTGGTGTGAACTTGTTCATCAATGTTAAAGCTGCCTTATATGAACTTTATGATGATTTTATGAATGAGGATAAGTCTATAAATCAATCTGCTACTTTAAATAATGCTTTGTCTGTGATTGGTGGAAGCCAAACTACTTCTATTCTTGATATGCAATCAGGTGTTAAATCTACTTCAGTGTTAAAAGCAAGGTTTATGCAATATAACTTGGAGTGTGGATTAGGTGGAAGTAAGAAAAGTGAGCTTGATTCTTATTTATCTGAGTCATATGTTGATATAAAAGAAGAAAGACTGAATGCAAAAAGATTCCCTATACTTTCTAAAATGGCTCATGTTATTTTGGCCATCCCACTTTCAACAATTTCTTTAAAATCTGCTTTTAACACCAATGGATGATGGCTTGATGCCTTCAGGAGTAGTTTAACTCCAAAACTTGTTGATGCATTGATCTGTGTTTAAGATTGGATTAAAAATCCAAATATTTCTATGATTATTGAAGAAAACATGGTTGAATTAGAAGCTTTTGAAAAAGGTATCAATTTATTTGACATTTCACTGCTTTAATTTATTTGACTTTTTTTTTAATTTAATTCTACTTGTTTTATTCTCTTTTTTTATTTCTTAGCAGACCTCCCTTCAATTGGCCTACATTCTACAGGCACTTCCACTTATGGATCTTGATGCTCACTAACTTGAACTTATGCTTATCTTGTCTTCGTTTTGTTGCCACTTAGTAACATACCTTCTAAACCTTATTTTCATTTTTGTTTCTTATAGTTTTCTACTCAATGTTTGCCTGCTACTTTTGGTAGTTATCTGTCAGTTGGATTTGGTGATCATTCGGTGCCTTCATATATTGTGCCATTATTGAACCTGAGCTGCATTGTATTTGTGTTATGACTTGAGTCTGTGACACATGTGTGCCACATCTGTGTTGCTACCTCTTTAATGTGAACTCCAAATTGGTCAAATAACTACTAGGGTTTTTATTTTTTTATTGCTATATATAAACGCTCAGGTGGCTTGTTAAATTTGGCCAACTAGTTTAAGAGTTGAGGTTTGTAACCCAAAAATGTGGTGTATATGTTAGTTGCAAACCTCAAATGAGATAATAATGAAGCTTCCACCAACTTTTGACAATTGGCTGCATACAAAGTTGTGTGATTTTTAGATAGCAAATGGTTTGCAGTTTGTTGCGAGAAAATATAGCTTGTGTTCATCCAATGACATGAAAATTTAATTTTGAGCCTCGTTGTTTGATTTATTTAATTTGTGTATTTTGCTTATTTGCTTCAATTGATCTTTGTCATCTCTTATTTTCCATGTTTGACTACTTTTGTGCATCTATGAAAAGTGAAAACACACTTTCTAGTCTATCCTCATTTTTTGGCTTGAGCAAGCTCCTTAGTCAATCTAAATGTCTAATGCTTAAGTAAATTTCATTGATTTTTGTTGTTATGGGAATTATTTTTTGTAAATGGAAGAAAAATAGTACTATTTTTGTATATGATATAGCAATGACTTCGGCAGGATATTTTTTGTATATTTTTACATAGCCTAAAGATATAGTATACAAACTTAGGCTGTATTTAAGGGATTTGACCCTTATTTTATAATAGGCTTGATCCATTTCATTAACATTATAGTATAATTTCTATTTGAATCTTTTTATTTTGAAACCAATCCAATTAAACCTAAATTTTTTTTTTGAACCGAACAACCCAATTTTTTCAAATATCCGAATCAATCATTTCAGTTTTTAAATATCATCAGTTCGATAATCATTTCACATCTTCTGAACCCGATCAATTTTCACCCTCAAGCTTCCGAATTGACCGATGCACAGCCCTGCTCTTTTGACAATTAAACTAAACTTAAATCAGTATTACTTTCTCTTCATTAATTTGGTTTCAACTGATTTGCGAACTCCAAACCATTTTCAGTATTAATAGGTCAATTTAAAAATAAATAAATTGCAACTTAAAAGTTTCTTGGTGTTCCTCAAAAAGGTTAGTTTTGGGGGCGACGGTCAAAAGCCCAGCAAATACGCCTATGTGTGGATTGGTGGTAGGGCCATGACCAGACGCGTAAAAAGGGCGTGGACATGGAGGAATCTGACAGCACAGCTTGTCCGAACGCGTAGACTCCGATCCGAATCGCTGACTCGCTGTGTCACGCATTAACCACAGAACCGACAACAATATCTCTCTTATTTGTAAAATCTTCCAATTTCAGTTCAAATTATCTGAAGCTCTTCTAAATCCTTTTTTTCTTTCGATTCTCTCTTGCAATGGAGATACTAGCCATAAAGCCTACTGTTTCCCTAATTATCCTCGCTTTATGTCTAATCTGTACCCTCTCCTTCGCCACCTTCTCCCCCGCCGATAATCACCTCATCAACTGCGGCTCCGCCGTCGACGCAACCGTCTACAACCGCCGCTTCGTTTCCGACGACGAAATTTCTAATTCTAACTCCCCGCTTCTTCATTCCACTCGAACAATTCCACTCGCCAATCGAAGTCCGATCCTTAAGTCTTCTCAAATTTACCACACGGCTAGGGTTTTTAAGAAACCCTCGAAGTATGTTTTCGAGATCAAGGATCCAGGGACACACATGGTACGCCTTCACTTTAGCCCTTTTGTCTCTTCGAATTGGAATTTAAACAACGCTCAGTTTCACGTTTTGGTTAACGGGTATGTCGTTTTGAGCAATTTTACTGTGGCAAATGTGGCTAACCCTCTAATTAAGGAGTATTTTATCTGGTTCGATTCTAACAAGGTTGTTATTACCTTTATTCCTAAAAGAAAGGGTGAATTTGGTTTTGTTAATGCAATTGAAGTCATATCTGCTCCTAAAGATTTGATTGCTGATGTAGCCACTCTTGTGAATGGTGATAAAAATGAGCAAATTGATGGACTGAGTAAACAGGCTCTTGAAATGTTGTATAGGATTAATGTTGGAGGTCCAAAAATTACACCTTTTAATGATACAGTTTGGAGAACATGGATTCCTGATGATGGGTTCTTCGAATCAAATGAGTGGGCTACAAGGATCTATTTCAGTGGTAGAATTAAGTACCGAACTGGAGGTGCTAGTAGAGAGGTTGGTCCTGATTTTGTGTATAATACTGCTAGAGTAATCGCTAGCACGAATTCTTCAGTCCTTAATGTGAATATGACATGGGGATTTCCAGCTGTCCAGGGTTATCAGTATCTCGTAAGATTGCATTTTTGTGATATTGCTAGTATGTCACTTGGTTTGCTGTATTTTAACATATATATTAATGGGCATTTAGCATATGACAATTTGGATATTAATTCTATTACATATCTGTTGGCTTCTCCAGTCTATGCTGATTTTGTAGTTAATAGTGATAGCAATGGGGTCATAACAGTGAGTATTGGACCTTCAAACATGAGTATGGAACATACAGTTGATGGTATTCTGAATGGGGTAGAGATCATGAAGATGAATAATTCAGTAGGCAGTCTTGACGGAATGATGTGTGCAGGGATGGTTTGGAGGAGTTGGCCAAGAGGGAATATTGGTATTTTGGTACCTTTGGTTGCTGTCGGGTGTTTGTTGCTAAGCATATATGTGGTTATGCATAGGACTACCGGTAGGAAGGACTCTGTGGGATGGTCAAAATTACCTATTGATGTTCCAGAAGCCATGTTTAATCGTGGCAATCAACATTTATCCACCAAAGCGTGATGCTACTTCAAGATCAATGCAGGGTTTTGTATGATATAATTAAGTTGAAATGTGATAGGATAATGGTCTTCTTTGTTTCTTGCGTTGTGCTATTAAAGGTTCTGGATGACTCTGAATGCTTAAGTTTGGGTCTCTAAAGAGCTTTATTATACTCGGAATGTGCTATAGAAGGAATTGTAAGTAAGTTGTATTAATAGCATGTAGCGTATTGAAAAAATAACCGTTTTGCATTTCCTTATTGCTGCTGTGTCCCTTTTGCTTTCCTCTTATGTTTGAGTTTGTTGTGTTCTTATTGCTAGCAAATTTGTTCTATTTTTCATATCCACGCAATCTCCAGAATTTGTGTGATGATGATTTTCTCAGAGTGAAATTATTCAAACAAGATTGTCATTGTGAAACATAAAGTGCCCTATGCACAATGATGTAGCTGATTGATTTCTATTTTTCTCTTTTGTTTATTCGCTTGAATAATTGGCTCTGTAGATGCATGAAACCTATCCAGTTTGCACATATGCAGAGAGGAGAAAATAATGGCAATAGCAGCCATGATTGTCTGATTTAACTCTTTATCAGAAAATCATTTATCCTGTTGTATTATATAGTCTGATGTTAGGAAGTTGGCAACTGTTTTGAGGTCTAACCCTCCTGGTAATAGATGACTGATGCCAATGACCAACAGGAGCTAGCTTTTTTTGACTTTGAGAAGGATAACTTGGAAAGTTGTGAAATTGTACAAATTAGTTCCCTCTTCAAAAGGGAAATACTTGCCCGCAGAAGCTGGCAGCATTTCACAGCTCAAAGCATTGACGATGATGATTGCGAATTTTCCATAACAGTGAGAGAAAGGAGCCTTTAAAATTGTAAATATGTAAACAAAAAAAGTGAGTAGGCTTTTCCGCTTTGGACTGGACTTTTGATTCTTTGAATCAATCCAACGATAGGTTTACAATCTGTTTGAAAGTTGTAATTATTTTGATATAGAATTGCATCTAATTATAATTAATTTTATAAATTTAAAAATTGAAATTATAAATAATTTTTACAAAATATTTATCTAAACCAAACAAACATTGTTTAAATTTTGCAAATGTGAGGTTTATTTATACCAAATAAAAAAAAAAAAAAACCTTGTTATTATTGTGTTCGCAATTCTTAGAGTTCATGTATTATTTTTTTTTTTCCAAGTTTAGTATTAATTTATAATTATTTATAGAAATAAAGAAAAATGTGTAGGCGACAGGGTTTAGCATACATCCAAGTGTTTGATAATCACGACACTGTATGGGTTTAAAGTCCACTAGAAAATATGAAATAGGTCTTAAAACCTATTCGAAGATGGAGTTGTCACCCAGATGAAAGTCGAGACACACTTATACGGCAATTAGATTTTACGGAGATTCTCAAAAGTTGTCATCAGAAAACAAGTTCGAAAACTAGGTATAGACGTTTGAATGTCCATCCAACTTTACAGTTGGCCTCCGATTGTGTTTTATAATTTATTACCCTTAATTATTCAATGATTTTTTTTATTACCAAGCGAGTTGTAATTTCCTTCTAACAATTGTCATATTTTATGATTAGGCCGGCGTTTGCACATTAATTTCTTTCATGCTACTGGTCCTAACATTCACCATGGAATAAAACAAAAATTGTAATTTATAACCATACATTCCAAATCAAGCGGGGAAGGGATTAAGGATTACAATATTTTGTGCCAAGCAAATAAATAAAAAATAAAAAATAGAAAATAAACCGCTTGAATTAAATAAAAAAGCCTCTCAAGAACTAATTATGGCATAAATATTTGATGATTAAAAATCACTGATGAATCCCTACAACAGATAAAATCTTAATTCCCCGAAATATCATAAAGATTCCATATGAAAATCCACAAATTCAACTCATGAACCAATTTAGTAAAACGAAGAGACAAAGCCACATAAAAGGTAAATATTAATTTAACAACATTATGGGACAATCATCCAAGATAGACTTGAGTATAGTAAGGCCTACACATGTGTGGAAACCATACATAATTTACAAAAAAAGAAATAAGGTCATATGAGACCCTATCAGAGGCGATCACCTTATAGTGATGAGGCGACATGGTTTGTAGAGGCTAGGCTGAACAATGAACTCATGAGGTCCTACCAAAGTGGCGATCATCTCTATGAAGAGGCGTCGCCTCATTAGAGGCGATCGCTTGATCAATAGGCTCAAATGACTCTCAAACTGGTAAACTTTCACTTCAAGTAAAAATCTACTATTGTGAACAAGCTAAATACACAACTACACCTGAAGTTCAGTGGATCATGTCAAAAGCAAGGCATATTATCAATAATAAACACAAAGGAATGAATATAAAAGCTAGTAAAGAAATAAGCTAGAAGTTATATAAACAAGTAAGAAATGAATCATGCAAATCTATGAATTAAACTTGAAGAGAGTTAAGATGTTTACTAAAGAATGAACTTTCTAAATATAGTTGGCCATCAGAAATGATTAGAGATATTGATCTTCCCTTGATTGCAAGTTTCTTCCCTTTTTCTCTTCAAGAAAAACCAACCTCTAAGCTTTTTTTTCTCAAGAACATTTCTACTTCCTCTCCCTAGAGCTCTCTTCCCATGAAACTCCTTTTTTCTTCAATTGCTAACTGCTCTCTTTCACTTCTTTCTCAGTCTCTTTCTCTTTTCTTCGTTTTATTCACACCTTTAGCCCATGCCCCTACTATTTTCCCTCATCATTGTATTTTTCTAGCCTTTTCCTTTTCTTAAAAATTTCTCTTTCAGACCAAAGGCTAAGCTCCAATCGAGGTGGGCCCGACCTTAACGACCATTGTCACCTTTTCATTTAATGTAGAGGCAAGTGGAAAGGTGTAGAGGCAACGCCTTTACGATGAAGCGATCGCCTCATCACTTGCTACCATAGAGGCGATTGCCTTTTCATAGAGGCATCACCTCTCTGGCCTACCCACCACTGGGCCTACTGGGCCGAGGCAATGGGCCTACCTTATAAGGATTTTAGGCTCTGAATTTATGGTTTCCAGCCCTCGAGCTCATTTTTTAGAAGATTTAAGGTTTCTTTTTTGCATTTAAGTTTTACATTTCTCGTCATCAGACTCTGTTACAGGCCGACCAAATCGAGCATCCATAATTTTCTCACTATCATGGGTAGATCGAACTGGGTGTCTACAGTTTGCCCCTTAATTTTTTAAAAAACCAAATGTATACAATGATAATTTTTTAAAAAATCACATGCAAATCATAAGAAAATAATAAACAACATACCTGACTTCCAAGTTTCACTTGAGAGACAAATTCTTCAATCTTGAAACATGATAGTGATCCTCGGGTTTTTCTAGCCTGATCAGTCATTCATTAATAATTTGTAAAATATATACAAATGATGATCCTCTAATTTTCCTGGCCCGATACACCACTTAATCGAAATGCAGACTCTCTAGTTTTTCTAGCCCAATAGTCACTTAACTAAAATGCCAACTCTTGATTTTTCTTAGCTCAATCATTACTTAACTGAAAAAAAGACTCTCGAGTTTTCCTAGCTCGATTTTCACTTAACTGAAATGCCGACTCTCAAATTTTCCTACTCGATCATTACTCAACTGAAACAAAAACTCTTAAGTCTTTCTGGCTCGATTGTCACTCAATTAAATGAAGACTCTCATGTTTTTCTAGCCTGATTATCACTCAACTCAAATGAAGATTCTTGGGTTTTCTTGGCCTGATCGTTGCTCAACTGAAGTATGAACTTTGGGGATACAACTAAATAGTCTTTTTTGAATCACAGGCTTCGAGGATACAACCTTTCACTTGATCACAAGCTTTGGGGATACAACCTGAACAGACCTTTCTTAATCACGAGCTTTAGGGATATAACCCGAATAGCCATTGTTTTCATCATGAGCTTTGGGGATACAACCTGAATAGCCCTTTCTTGATCACAAGCTTTGGGTACACAACTCAAATAGCCCTTACTTAATCACAATCTTCGGGGATACAAACTGAACAGCCCTTCCTTGATCATGAGCTTCAGGGATACAACCCCAATAGCCCTTTCTTGATCACAAGCTTCGGGGATACAACTTGAACAACCATTCCTTGAGAAACATGATCCCCGGGTTTTCCTAGCCTATTACGTTGCTTAACTTAGAAAATTAATTAGGGAACTTTCATCTCATGACCTCGATTCTCGATATGCTCTTGAGAAATTTTTTTTTTTAAAACTACATCTTCCTTTTTTGAATTCTCCTTTATTTCTTTCCCAAGATTAGCCCTTTCGTTCTCCCTTTTTCTCACCATATTACTTTTATCTTTTTCCAAAAGACCTAACTCAAACCCTCTTCTTTACTATAAAAATATACTTTTCTTTTTCTTTTTTCTTTTCTCCTTTTCTTTTTTTTCTTCTCCTCCTCTTCTTTCTTCCCTCACTCTTCCTTCTTTTTTCTCGTGTACATACTCTTTTGAAAATGGATGATGAGAGGACACCACTAATGCCTAAGTGGAACCGAACTCCCCCTTGTATAAATGCCCCACGCAACCTAGTATTATTAAAGGGAGATACCATTCCTCTGCGAATTTGAGAAGTTATATTTATTCTTTGACATCCAGAGAGGTAAGTATTCAAATCCTTCTCCTTTTTTTACAAATTGCATCAGGTTAGGTTGTATTTATGTTCATGTATCATTCATGATTGAAAACTAGATTGATTGAACATGCATTTTATGGGTTTGGTAAAAAAAATAAAAATTGCTCACTTTTTTTCACTGTACAAAGATGATCGCCTCTTCGTTGAGGCGATCGCCTTATGAAAGGGGTGATCACCTCTAAACTAGTGTGCAAGGGCATCGCTTCATACCTAGAGGTGATCGCTACTACGAAGAGGCGATCACCTTATCAAAAAGGCACTACGCCTCATTAACAGGGCAAACCAGCCTGATGCGATTACTTAATCATTCTACTTTGAAAAATAATACATTTGAGTGGTATTTATTCAACTTCCCTTATTCCCATTTTTCTTTTGTAGCATCATGCGCAAATGTTCAAAGGCAATAGAAATTTCCATCGAGCCTGAGTCTTCTACAATGATCTGATAGAGGATCAAAAAAACTAAATTTGGGACACTAGATTTGAAGACTTCATCCTCTCACTTCCCTCATAGCAAGGCCAGATAGACTACCAGCTTCTCCATACGTTAATGGAGAGGTGGATTGACACAACACATACTTTCCACCTCCCCTTCGAGGAGCTTACTCTAGATCTTATTTCTTTTACTGCTATCACTGGGATTATATATACTGGATATCCTGTTCCTCTTAATGCGAGCTTGCACCAGTTGAACCCAGAGAAGGCTGCCTATATTGAGCACCTTTTAGGTATGATTCTAAACATAAAGGGGACTTATACTATTAAGCTCAAGTAGATTTGAAGCTTTTACTCTCGGGATAGAGCTGTAGCGATGGTCACCCTATGTGAGATTGATCAGGTGGTGCATGCCTTTTTGGTTTATTTTCTCGACACCACTTTCTTTGCTGACACTGCCAACTCAATGGATTTGATGTTCCTGCTGCCTCTTCGGGACTTGGATCAGGAGTCTTCACTCGATTGGGGTATGATTATATGTTAAGTGTAGTAATTTTTTAGGTTGGGTTTATGCATATTTATGGTGTTTATTTTTTATAATATGGTTATTTCTATGTTTATGTTTTAATTTATGTTTATAGTATTTATTTTTATTTTTTTTTATTTAGCCATAAAAGAAGCATCAGTTGTAATGGTAAGGAAGGTGAAAGTCATGGAGAAGATGGACATATCTTTATTTGATAATTGTTAAACCAAGTAAAAAATGGTTGCACACTGAAATGAAAGTTTTAAAAGTTTGCTGCTTCAAATTGCTAAAGATGGTGCTAACAAATTACTAAAGATGGTGCTAACAAATTGCTAAAGATGATGCTAACAAATTACGAAAGATGGGGTGAAAAATTTCCATCCTTCATGGCTATATAAAGAGTCAATATACAACCTTGAAAAAGACTAAAAAAAATGAGTCAAAAATCCGCTGCCTACCATTGAAAAGTTGATATTTGGTTTTGCTTTCTTTAGCAAAGAAATGGCTATATAAAGCCATGCATGCAACGTGAAAGAGGAGGAGTGGCTTTTGTAAGGGTATTAAATGTTGTGTGTATGAAATAAAAAAAAAAAAGACTTAATGGTATGTAATATGCATGGTTCATGCAATACGAAAAATATAGAAAAGGAAGAAGTAGAAAATAGAAAAGGGATGCAATATGAAAAATATAGAAGAGGAAGAAGTAGAAAATAGAAAAGGGAGAAGACAAGAAGAACTGTTGGAAGAAAAGTTGCATTAAAAAGAGTTTTTTTTTCTTTCTCTCTTCTTTATTTTTCTTAGTTCTTAATGTATTTTAATTTTGAATTTGAAAGCATTACGAATTTTATGTTTAGCTAAATTTATTGAAGTTAGGGAAGTGTAAAACTCATTTAATTTAAGCAATTTCATATTATTTCTTTTAATTTGCATAAAGTATTCATTATGCTTGATCGTTTATGATTTGGCCAATCATAATTAACTTTAGATTAAGACTAATGATTGAGAAATATTAATCTTAATAGATTGTGAATTCTTATTGAATGATTTAAATCTAGAGATAGTTTAAATTATTTCAATTCCAATTGGGTGTGATTATAATTTATTTGCTGACATTATTTAGGCTTGAAATTAATGAGAATCATTTGAAGTTCTTTTTAATTAATGGAAATAAATTAGGTAACTTTTACTTAAGAAAGATTAATTACCTATTGTGAATCCCCAAGATGTGCATTTAAAGAGAAAACTCTTTTTATTTGAATTGCATTTGAATTGCTTAAAGAAAATAGAGTACTACATTCCCTAACATCTTGGCTATTTATTATTTTTGTTAAATTTAATTTTGGTTCATTTTTTTTATTTAGTAAATTTAATTTGATTAATTTTTATACTCTAGCTTCATATTTAGCATTTAGATTTTAGTAATTATAATTCACTCAAAATTTGGTTCTTAAACAAGTTAAAAACAAAATTAATAGTTGGAGGCATTCAATCCTCGTGGGATCGACTTTTATTTATTACTTGACAAACTCGTATGCTTGCGAGAAACCAACCAATCAGGGTAGCTGTACTTTGGCCTATCTATATTGGAGCATGGATGAGGTTGTCTATGGGGCTAAGAGGTTTTGCGGCTTCTAGCACACCATCTTGGTAAGCTATACTTTCCCCCTTCCTTGATTTATTTTAATAATTGTTCATTAACATGTGTTATCCCTTTTCTTTTACAAGTTTGAGCCATGGAGCTAGAGTTACCCATTGATGTAATGTGAGTGGAGGATGATTATCCCACCATCAACAAGTGGGGTAGTAGCCGTGCCTTGAGGAGGCATCTAGCCTAAGTACATATCCATCAGCAGTACTTGAATTCCCTAACATAGGATGCAGTACCTACAATAATCACACTCATGTTAGTAACATTATAAATTTAATTCACTTACCTCTTAGTGCTTTCATTGCAGATTTAGAATGATTTTTAGGGCCTTGAGGGTCCTTCTTCATGGGCTAGGCTATCGAGTCTGGTACCTTGGCAAGCAAATCCTGAACTGAACTAGGGAGCTGGCACAAGTTGTGTGCCCAAATCTCCTCCAAGGAGCATGATGTGGACTCACGAGCTAGAGAGCGCTAAGCTGAATCAAGTTATCATTGGAGAGCCAGCTATGGACCATATCATTCAGATTAAGAGCTAGTACATAGATTTTTTCCAAACTCATCTCTTGCTGATAGTTCCTTTGGCTGCTACCTCCACTTCTCAGGTAATTATTTGATATTCCCTTTCTATTTAGAATTGTCATGCCCCAACACAGTCTTTTTTTAATTTTTAGGCTGTAACAAATAGACCCAATCCTCCTACCAAACCTCAGGTGTAGGAAAGAAAGCCTCAGAGACGTTGCCTTGACCCAAGTAGATAAGGGATTTCAGCCACAACCAAGGAGATGAGACTCCCTACCACTCCAGTTCTTAGTTTTTTATTAGTAGTTTTGCTCACACTCCTTATTCTTTGGCTCACTATTGGGTTCCTTCCAGAGAGCTATCCCATCAGTTTCTAACTCTAAATGAGGATCTCGTGCCTGTATGCATTCCAAGGGGTGCTACCCACATAAGCTTTCTTTTAACCTGCCTCTAGAATCACCCTTGACATGTTTGTTAGTCCTAACACTTGATTAATGATGTAGATTTCTTTATAGCAAGGCCTCTACATGTATCACATGATTGAGGTTCAGAGGGACTATATGTTGGATGTCACCCAGCAGTGGAGGGTAATAATCTTTCCTATACCTACATGTATGCATGCTTGTATGATTTACTAACATGTGATTTATTTGAACAAGATCATGATGAGGCCAACTAGGCGAGAATTGCCACTCTCGAGCAACAAATTAAAGTTCTTCATATCAATGAGGATAATAATGATGATGAAGATGGTAGCGATGACAGTACCAAAGGAAGGGATGACCTTAAGGGCACTGAGTCAGATTCTTGATAGATTAGGATCCATGAAATATTCCCTTTTTTGTTATTGTTTTTATTTCTTTATTTACTTCTAACACTTGCACATTTTATATTTTGTTAACCGAATGCTTATAGAATTCAATTTTTATCTCAATGAATTTTAATTTTGCATAAAATTTTAGCATCGACAATTACATAGATGTCATCTTTTTTTACTGCTACATTTCAATTTACAAGGCTGAGACTATTATGATCCATTAGAAGCTTGTTAACTATCTTATTGGAGAAGCTATTACTTTCTACTAAGAAGGTGATCGCTCATGGCCTTCTACTAAAGAGGTGATCGCCTCTGCATATTGAGGTGGTGCCTCTTTGAAGAGGCGATTACTTCATCGCTAGGTCGGTTGGTCTCTTTTAAGCTCCCAAATCCTTACCTCCAGTCCTAATTTTAAACATCTTCACCCCTAACCTTTATTCTCTCTCATTGGATACTCGTAATAGCTTAAATTATGATTGAAGAAGCCTTAAACTACTACAATCGATATGAAGAGCTTACACAACACATCATAGGCCAAATTAGAGTAGTTTCACTTGTCCATCTTCAAATCAATTCATGCTAAAAAAATCAACTTCCCATTTCTTCATACAGTAGCTCAGTTCTAAGATCCTTAAAAACACGTCTTTCAGTTTAATATAGTTGAGCTATGCCCCTTATTAGAGGAGTTTGAAGCCCTTCTGGGTTTTTAAATGGATTCTTTTTGCCAACTCATAGTCCTTATGCTAGAAATTCCATACTCATATTCTCTTCAATACCATATGGCTTGATTGTTCAATTTTTCACCCCAGTCATCATCTCATTATTTCCTTGGTTTGAAGATTACATTAGAGTCTTTCTTTAAAGCTATTATAGACATAAATAGGGGAGAAGTCTATTAGCCTTGGAAGATGGCCCTTTCCTTGTACGCCCATTTATTTCTAGTTTCGCTTTTTGGAAACTATGATTCAAAACTCCTCCACATTCTGGAGCAAGTGGAAGAAGGACTAAATATGTTCCTACTCATTCTAACAGAAACCATCACTGGACTGGATAACTTCATAAAGACCAAGCAATTTTTTAGAAGTCCATTCTTGTTGGAAGCAAGCTTCTTATTTTCTAACTTTTGTTTTCTGATTAGCTAGCATATTATTTACCCATCACTCTTACAGATGTGGTTCCTCAAGAAATTGAGACTACTTGAACCTCCTTGAAACATAGCACGGTATAGAGCCAAGCGCTACCGAATTAAAAAGCTACATCCCATGCCAAAGAATATTCAAAGGTGGCTATCAACATTCCCTAATACTTTAATTCGGTGGATGTGCCCATGGTGGAGGTTGCAATATATGACTGTTCGATCTTACACCTACTGTGTTTTGATCAAAGGCCTTTATTTTGCCAACTTCTACAACTCTACCCGTCTCTACTGCTAATATGGACAAAAGCAACTAATAGTGGAGTTAGTGCATAGTTTGAGCCACCCCCTCTCTCAAAACTTCCTGGATAACTTAGTGGCTACCTGGCCTCGCAAGATCACTCAGAGGAACATAGACTATAACAACTATCCAACCACCAATGATCATTACAAGGCGTGGATTCAATTATAACAAACGAAAAATGATGAGTTTATTAGAAATAAAAGAACAAGAGGATTACAAGCATCAAGTGCTTGGGATACTCAACGAAAGAGGAGAAAATAAAATTAGTTCATGAATTAAGTCTTCATTTCTCTTTTGTTAGAAAGAGTTTTCCTTTTTAGTTATATAATTTATAATAGACACTTAACACAATGCTTAACAGTAATTAAAGAAATCTATTTCATTTAAATTAAGCATAATATGAATATACATTTTACTTATGACATATCTCATGTCATTAGTTGGCTTGCCCTTGTAAGTTTTTCAACTAACCATTTTTGTCTCTCTCTCCTCTTTCGTATGTCCTTAACTTTTGCCTAGATCGCCTCTTTTGAGGTTTTCAATCTAGCAAATTTTTTTTTAATTTTTGTCTTTAATCTTTTCCTAGACATCCTCTTTTTAAGGTTTTCTACCTAGTAAGACTTTTATAAAAAATGTTTTTTGAGCTTGTCCAAGTTGATAGGCTCTCAGAATTCAATTCCTTCAATGTCAAATAGGATAGGTGCACCTTTAGAGAATAACTTTTTCACCACATACGGGCCTTCCCAATTTGGCTTGAACTTTTCTTGTGGGTCGGTCATAATTGGCTTCAGAAGCTTCATCACTAAGTCTCCCTCTTTGATTAATCTTCTTATTATAAGCTTTAGGTTATCCTTTTCTAATACATCTGAGAATGATAAATAGCCTTCATCCTCTTCTTATCCAACAATACCAGTTATGCCAATCGACTTTCTACCCATTGGTATTCAGGGATCTTGGATTCTATAAGAACCCTTAGAGACATCCTTTTTTTCTTATCAGCATCCTTAGGGAACTGCTCCATCTCCAAGTATTGCTGCAAGTTATAAAACTAAGGCTTCTCAGCGGTATCCACCGGTAATACCCTTATTTCTTCATAGCAAGGGATTTGAGACTTTGTTAATATTAGCGGCCTAACCTCTGTTTGTTTTCCACTTTCCCATATAGAAGCTAGAGTAGCTAGAGCATCAGCTATCTAGTTCTCTTCTCTTGGTAAAAGAATAAATTTGCATGAGTAAAAGATAATGAAATAGCAGCCATATAATTCCAATATAAACGCAATCTGTCTTCCTTCACTTCTCACTTATTAGAAGCCTATTTTACCATAAACATTAAATCTACATACATAGAAACAATCTCTGCCCTCATACTATATGATGCTTCTAAATTGAAGATGCAAACTTCATACTCTGCTTGATTGTTTATTACCTCAAATTTAAGCCTTTTGGCCATTGAGATCATTTCCCCTTCTGGCATGATAAGGATCATACTAATACTAGCCCCTTTGTTATTGATGGCTCCATCAAAGTACATTTTCCATCCTTGTACCTCTCTAGCCCCTAAATGTTCATCAAGAAATTCCAATTCCTATTCTTGTTCATTAACTACTGGATTCTAAGCTAAAAAGTCTGTTACCACCCTCCCTTTTACTACTTTCTTCACCACATAATCAATGTCAAATTCGTTAAGCAAAACTAACCATCTGGATAGCTTTCCTGTGAGTGAGGGAGTTTATTGAAGGTATTTGAAAGGATCATGTTTAGAAACCGCCTGCACCCTATAGGACTAAAAGTAATATCATAGCTTTTTTATTGCTCAATTATAGCCAAATATATTTTCTCTACAAGACTGCAATTGGCTTCATATGAGATGAGTTTTTTACTCAAGTAATACACTGTATATTCAATTCTCTCTTTATTTTGTTGGGCTAGCATTGCCCCTATTGCATCTTTTTCAATCATCAAATATAGGATTAAGAGCTTACCCAGCTTCGGTGGCTATGAAACTAGAGGATTCATTGAATAAGTCCTAATGGCTTCGAAATTTTATTAACATGCATCATCCCAAATCACAGGCTAATTTTTCTTTAAAATTTTAAATATTGGCTTACAAATAGTAGTCAACTTAGCTATAAACCTGCTAATATACTACAAGTGCCTCATGAACCCTTTGACTTCTTTTTCATTCTTCAGTGAGGGCATTTCTCTAATCACTTTAACCTTATCCGTGCCTACTTCTATTCCCTTTTGACTGACAATGTGTCCCAATAGTTTACTAGATGTTACCCCCAAAAACACACTTCTTTGGATTTAGTCTGAGGTTGTACTTTTTGCCCTCGCCAAGAACTTATCTAAAGCCTCGAAGTTCCCTTCTCTAGTTACAAACTTCACCATCATATCATCTACGTACACTGTTATCTCTTTATGGATCATATTATGAGCAAAGCAGTTGACATCCTTTAACAAATAGCTCCTACATTTTTTAATCCGAATGGCATCACCCGATAATAATAGATACCCCACTCAGTGATGAACGATGTCTTCAACTTATCTATTACTGCCATTATGATATGGTTATACCCCGAGAACCCATCCATAAAAGAGTAAATTGCATTAGAAGCCACACTATCGACCAATGTGTCAATGTGTGGCAACGGGAAATCATCCTTCAAGTAAGCCTTGTTCAAGTCTCTGTAGTTCACACATATTATGACCCTTCCATCTTTCTTAAGAACTGCAATTATGTTTGCCAACCATTAAGTGTCCTCTACCACCTCTAAGAACTTTGCCTTTAGTTTTTTCTCGACCTTTTCTTTGATAGAATAGCCCTAAGTAAATACTTTCTATCTTTTTATTAGTGTTTCTTTCATTTTCTCTCTCTTATCATGAGTTAAATCAAAAGTAAGCAATATATTTTTAGGGTTGTCATTTGTGCCTAAATTAAATTATTCAATTTTCATGGAATTAATATCAAACATATGCATGAAATGATCATCATAAATAGAATAACTATTAGCAAACACATCACACAAGTAAACAAACTCAGACTTCATTGCATTCACTTTTAAAAAGAACAAATCATTAGTTTCAAACAAAGTAGTAAGAGAAATATCAAAATCATTATAAAAGACATCCATAATGGAGTTGAGGACATAGGCTTTAAAATCCTGCTCCTTGCCCTGCTCATCAACGTCCTTTATCTCTGGAGCAGTTATGTTCTCCTTAGACCCTTCTTCGACTGGTACCAGCTCCTCCACCAAAACTTCCTCAATAGCATCTTTCTTCATTTTGTTCCACAAACTTAGTAACACTAGAATAACTTCTCTGACCATCAAAAGAGGTTATGGAGTCCTATTCTATGAATACCCGATGCCTTCTCCCATAAAAGTGTCCTATAAAGCCTTTCTCTCGACCATGACCCTTTCCTCTTCCTTCTCAGGCTGATCCTAAATGTCAACTTCTTCTTTAAATCCATTTTAACAATACTTACTTTAAAATGGACTAAGAATAGGCATGAAAGGCCCATCTTAACAAGGTCCATTTGTAACGGGCTTGAGTTTTATTTTAGGGGTCTATTAAAGGGCATAAAACACAAGTAATTGGAAAATTCCTAAAGGAAATTGCTAAGTCACTACATGAGCTTGAGTCTTGGGTAGTAAGCTTTGGCTCGTATAACGATATACATCCATATACATCTCCCCACCCAAAGGTCCATACGACGTGGATAAGTACGTGTTATAAGTGACAAAATCAAATATTCCACTAAATGTAGGTAGCAAAATACTGACTATTGTCTGGTTAATTTAGGACTAAAGTGCTCATTGTGTGCAGAGAGTATAGTGAATGCAATAGAAATACAAAAAAATAAAAGAATAATTAAAGATGATAAATTACAAAACACTTAGAATCAGTTTCTCTATCCCCAATGGAGTTGCACTATAGGTGACAGGGTTTAGCGTGCACCCAAGTGTTTAGTGTAATATCCCGTGTTTTTAAATATTTCTATACTGCATCGGGATATGCAGTGTTAATAATTTTTGTATATATATTATAATATTTTTACGAGTTTACATGTGTTTAAAACCTATTTTAATTATTGTGTCTTATTTACAATGTTTTACATAAAATTTTCCCGAGACTTTTATTTCCGGGGAAATTTTCACGTAAATAATTTATTATTAATTATTTTAAATATATTTTCGGACTTGCATGAACTCATACATATTTTAAAATATTAAACACCGTGTATACATGTAATTATTTATTTAATTAGGGTTTAATATATTACCCTAATATTTTATTAATTATTTATTTATTTTATTGTTATTTAATTATTTTTAATTAATATTAAATTTTAAAATATTAAATTATATGTGTGTGGTGTATATTTAATGTGTGTAATTTAATATTATTTTAATATATAGTATAAAGTATATATATATACATATAATACATTAAAAATCAAACTTTTGGAAAAATTACCATTTTGCCCCCGTGTGCATCTTCTTCCCCGATCACCTTCCCCATCGCCGTCCGCCGTCTGTCACGCTATTCCCTTGATGTTTCTGTGCCGTCCGGTGTGCCACCACCTTCCCCAGCCTCTTTCGCTGCCTGTAGTAGCTGATTCCGGCGCCTGGAAGCCATTTTTGGCCGAAGAAGCCGAATTTCCTTCCACCATCGATCACGACGATTTCAGCCACCATTTTTGATACCGCCAGTCTCTTTCTTCTCCTTGAGCTCCGGTGAGTGTGATTCTAGCATTGGTTTGAGCTGAATTGGTCTTGATTTACTTAGGTTTCGAATTTTTGATTTCGGCCATTTTAGGGTTTTTTATTTTTTTGAGCTTTGAATTGATTGATTCATAAAAACTCGCTTCACAAATGTTGATCCTAGTATCTTAATCTACATGTATGAATTTTTTTGGAATTTTTGGAGATTATTTTGATTTTTGGGTACTTTTGAATATTTTAATATTATTTTCTAATTTTCGAAAATTAATTAAATAAATTATGAAATTGTGTTTTATGGTTAAATTAGGTGTTGAAATGAATTATAGGAATTTATTTGGAATTTTTGTGAATTTCTAAGTATTATTTTGAATTATTTAAGTTTATGTAATTTTTGGAAAATTAGGTTAATTATGTTTTTAATTGAATTTAATTGGTTAATTGAGTTTAATTATTGATATTATTGATAAATATGTTGAGAAAATTAATTTTTGGATAATTATACTATTTTTGGTGAATTTTTGAAGTAATTATAGTATATTTATATAAATAGGGGTATTTTGGTAATTTTATACAAAATTGTCTAAAAATGTAATTTAATTGGTTTTAATAGTTATTTAAGGTATAAAAATGATTTCCACAAATTATTTAGTATTTTTAATTAATTAAAACTATTTTTCGTGAATTATTTTCAATTATATATATAATATACGATTTTTCTAATAAAATGAGTTTTTATCGGTTTTTACTGTGTTTAAAGGTTAATTATATAATTTCTAACTATAAAATGTATTTCTATGTTATAAGGGTATTTTTGGTATTTTTGAAATTATTCTGTGTTTGTGGACCCCGGTCGGTAGACAGTAGTTTGGAGTCCGACCGAGGGGTTGTGGATTTGTTTTGAGCTCGTTTTTCAAAGTGTATTTCTTTGCAGGGTCGGCTCTACTCTTTGAGTAGAGAGATGTCCATTTTACAGGGGAGTTTCTGCCGAATTTTCAGTAGAATTCTCGTAAAACGTGATATCCAGTCGAACCCTAATCCTGTTTCTGTATTTAATATTCTAGATCGAATTCTAGGATTTCTGTTAGGGTTATTCTGATGTTTTTTATTATTGTTTGTTTAGTTGCGCCGAGACCGAGGCCTAGTGGATCAGGCCCGTCGGATCCATCTCGTGGAGCGCACTGAGTGTGAGTTGCTATTTTATATATATATGCTTAGGATGCATGATTTAGAAATGCATGTTTTATTTTGATTAAATATGCATAAATAATTTGATTATTACTTAAGTTTATATTTAGTTTATTGTTGGTTTATTTTTGGTATATATTAAATTATATGCATGTTTTGTTAATAAAATATATTTAAAATGTTTTTAAATATATTTCTAGCTTAATTTATAATTTGATTGGATTTATTTGACGTATATATACTCGAAATATACCTAGTTTACTTTTGGTATATTTCCAGTATATATATGGTTTATATTGTTATGTTATTTAAATTCATGAATCATTTATTTGTGAATGAATGATTTATATTTATTAATGAAGGATATCAATAGAACGTGCTACCTAGTGGGCAGCACTAGGACCGAGTACGTGCCGGTACGCCTATAGCATTTAGGCTATATTACTAACCATTAGTGGATATTGATTGGATATGATTTATTTGATGTGTGAGATATGGTTTGGAGGTGTGATTGCTGGAGCTCGGTTGACCAAGTGTTTCGGGGCCAATCACACTGGCAGTCAGACTGCTGGAGCTCGGTTGACTTAGTGTCTCGGGGCCAGTCTACTGTCTAAATGGATTAAGTGGACATATTTGGAATAAGTGAGCCTGTATGGCTAGAGTGTTGTCTAACACTGTTTGAGGTTTTGATATCATAGGGTTCTATTTGATCCTTCATAAATGATGATTTTCAGTGAAATATATATAAAATGATTTTATTGCATCTGTGTGTATTTGCCTGTATATATACATATTAGATATATATTGTTGATTGTATGCATTGTCATTTAGTATGCATGTATATATTATAGTAATTCACTCAATGAGGTCTGACTCCCCTCCGTTGATAATTTTTCAGGAGAGTCAACATCTTCAGACCTCAGTAGCAGGCCCATACGCCGGATTTCTTTCGTCCCGGCTTCTTTGTGTAAATTGCTTATCTGAGTCTTGAGTTTTATTTTATCTAGACACTGCAGTAGTCATTAAATACTTAAAGAGATGTTGTATTATATATTTGAACTGGATTTGTATTAAAGATTTATATATATGTAATGATGAGGATTTGATTTAAATCCAGTTGGCGCATATGCTAATATTATATTTATGATTTTTTATTTCCGCTGCATTATATATTGTTATTATTATTGCATGTTTATTTTATTTTATTTTTAGGCTTGCTACGGGTTCCGGATTCAAAAGAATTCCCGTTCCCTAGCGCCGGTCATGGCCCCTGTTTTGGGTTGTGACATTTAGTGACCATGGCACTATGCGAGCTCAAGGCCCACTAGAAAATACATAATAAGTCTTAAAGCCTACTCAAAGATGGAGTCACTACCCGGATGAAAGTTGAGACACATTTATACGGCAACTAGATCCTATGAAGGTTCTTAAAAGCCATCATCAGATAACAAGTTCGAAAACTGGGTATGGGCATTTAAATGCCCACCCAACCTTACGATTGGCCTCCATTTATGATTTGTAATTTATTACCTTTAATTATTAAATTATTTCTTTATTACCAAGCAAGTTATAATTTCCTTCTAATGATTATTATATTTTATGATTAGGCCCAAGTTTGCATATTAATTTGTTTCATGTGACTGGTCCCAACATTCACCATAAAATAAAACAAAAATTATAATTTACAACCATACATTCCAAATCAAGTAGGGAAGGGATTAAGGATTATAAAATCCTGTGCCAAGCAAAAGTATAATAAACAAAAAATAAACTAAAAAGAAATTAAAAGTAAACCGCTTGAATTATAAAAAAACCTCTCAAGAACTAATTAATGGGATAAATACTTGATGATTAGAAATCATTGATGAATCCCTACAATAAACAAAATGTTAGTTCCCTGAAATATCATAAAGATTCCATATGAAAATCCATAAAATCAACTCATGAACCAATTTAGTAAAAAAAAAAAGAAGAAGCCATAGAAAAGGTAAATATTAATTGAACAATATTGTAGGACAATCATCCAAGATATACTTAAGTATACTAAGGCCTATACATGCATGGAAACCCTATATAATTTATAAAAAAATGAAACAAGGTCATATGAGACCCTGTCAAAGTGGCGATCACTTATGTGAAGAGGTGATCGCCTCATAGCAATGAGGCAACATGGTTTGTAGAGGCTAGGCTAAATAATGAACTCATAAGGGCCTATCAAAGTTGCAATTATCTCTGTGAAGAGGTGATCATCTAATCAACAGGCTCAAGCAACTCTTAAACTGGTAAACTTTTAACTCCGTAAAAATCTACCATTGCAAACAAGCTAAATATACAACTACACCTAAAGTTCAATGGATCATGTCAAAAGCAAGGCATATTATCAATAATAAACATAGGGAATGAATATAATATCTAGTAAATAAATAAGCTAAAAGTTATATAAACAAGTAAGAAATGAATCATGCAAATCTATGAATTGAACTTGAAGAGAGTTAAGATATTTACTGTAGAATGAGCTTCCTAAATATAGTTGGCCCTCAAAAATGATTAAAGACAATGATCTTCCTTTGAATGCAAGTTTTTTCCTTTTTTCCTCTTCAAGAAAAATCAACCTCTAAGCTTTTTTTTCTCAAGAATGTTTCTACTTCCTCTCCCTAAAGCTCTCTTCCCCTGAAACTCCTTTTTTCTTCAATTACTAACCGTTCTCTTTCAATTCTTTCTTAACCTCTATATTTTTTCTCATTTTTATCCATACCTTTAGCCTATGTCCCTACTATTTTCCTTCATTATTGCATTTTCTAGCCTTTTCCTTTTCTTAAACATTTATTTTTCAAACCAGAAGTTGAGCTCCAGTCGAGGTGGGCCCGCCCTTAACCACCATTGTTGCCTCTACATTTAGTGCAAAGGTAAGTGGCAAGCTGTAAAGGCAATACCTTTACGATGAGGTGATCATCTCTTCACTTGATGCTATAGAGGCGATTGGCCCTCTACAAACGTGTCACTTCTCTAGCTTGCCCTACACTGGGCCTGGCGAGCCAAGGCAACGAGTTGCCATGTAAGGGTTTTGGACTCTAGATTTGTGGTTTCCAACCCTCAGGCTCATCTTTTAGAAGATTTAGGATTTATTTTTTGCATTCAAGTTTTATATTTCTCATCATCAGGTTCTATTACAGGCTGACCAAACTGAGCATCCATAGTTCGCTCCCTATTATAGGTCGATCAAACTAGATGTCTACAATATGTCCTGCATTTTTTCTCAATGGCCAAGCATACCATAAGATATAGATCTCTCCCAAAATATATTTTCATCCTTGATCCATTTGTACTTGGTAAAAAATAAAGAAAATGTTAAAGCTTTAAAAAAAAGTAAAATAAAAAAATGCATGATAATTGTAAAAACCTAATTTTTGGATAATAAAATATGGATGTGACAAAGGACTCCAATGATGAAAATGTTATAAGTAGGTCTTCAACACTTAAAGTTTGAAATCTCCAAAGTCTGAATGCATTTTCAAAAAGAGTTTAATGGTTTTTTAAGGACTTAATTGTAATACTTTTTAAGACTTAATTGAAAATTTTTAATTCTTTCAGGGGTCTTTTTATAATTAAAAGTTAAAAAAATCAAAATTATAGAATTTTGATTCAAATTATGTAATTCTGATTGGAATTATACCTTTTCTGTCCATTTTTTTGTATTTTTACAAAAAATAAAAAATATTTTTCCTGAATTTTGATTGGCTAAAAATTTTCTTAAATTTATTTTTGGGATTTATCTAGATTTTCAGGGAAATAAAGTCTTTTAAAAACTAAAACTCTTTAGTACGTAGGACCTAGGGTTTTTTTTGTTTTTGCCTATAAAAAGATAGCTTAAGTTCTTGGAAGGGGGATCTCTTTTCTTCTTGAAGCTCTCTAGACTTTTCTTTAGGCAGTACACAAAAAATTCTTTGTGATTTATTTGTTTGGTAAGCAAGGAGCAGGAGATTTTTTAGAAGAAAAATAACAAGTTTTTGAAGGCCTGATAAAATAACAACGGTGATCTTACTAGTCTGAAGGGCAATTTATTCTGCATCCATAAACATTATCTTCTTCTTACCTTCTTTTATTTTTCTTTTTTCTATTATTTTGATTTTATTGAATTTCAATTTTATTCAATTTTTATTGTAATTTTATTTACTAATCATTGTCCCCTTTGTAAAGGTGATTATGGAAGGGATTATATGATGATCTTACTTAGAGAACAAAATCCATGGAGGTCCATAGAATGCCATGGATGGAACCTTGTAACTAAATATAGTTTCTAGGTTTTTTTATTTAATTGTTTTTTATTTTTTTATTTTTTATTTATTTTTTGGTTTGTATTATTTCTTTTTTATTATTTTTAATAGCTCATTGTAATAGCTCCAATAATGGGAATAATGAAATCATATATGTGCGATTGTGTGTATTATTTTAATTAATCTGTTAGTAAAAATTAGGGTATTTAATTGGATAATTAATTAAAATTAATGGCTATAGAAATCATTAGGTTGTTTAATTAAAATTGAATTAGATTTAAGTAGATAGAATTAGGGTTGCTTGTTGATTATTTTATTTTATTTGTATAGAGTTACTTTAATTAAATTAGGGTTTTTAGAATAAGTTAAATAATTGTTTGGTCATTTATTTATTTGTTTTGATTTTTTTTATTATTTTTGGCTTGTTTGTTTATGTTTATGTGTTTTGGACCCTAAGCTCACATTAAACTTTAACTCATTTAAATAAATTTAGGTTTTTTAGGTTTAATTAATAAAAATGCATATTTAGACCCATAATTAATTAGATTTAAGGTAAAGATAACTTAGGCCCATTTAATTAAATTAGACATAGGCCCACTTAATTTAATTAATTTAGACTTAGCCCATTTAATTTAAATATTTTCCATAATTTGTAGACTTAACATCACTTTAGAATTGAAACATGTAAAATTAGGCCCATTAATTTAAATATTTCATAATTTATAGATTTAGGCCCATTTTAGAATTAAAATAAATAGACTTAGGTTCACTTAATTAAAATTAAATAGGAATTATGCCCCATTAGTCTTTAGGCTCACTTATAAATTAAAACATGTAGATTTAGCTTATTTAATTAAAATCAATGTAGATTATACTAATCTATGGATTATGATTTAAATGAATGCATCGTTTACTTGTATATTTCATGACTAGTTTGTCTGGAGTTAATTGTTTTAATAAGGGTTTATATGAAATTGGATGTAAATAGAGAGTAAGATAGTAATTTATAAAGTAATTCTAAAAGAATACAAGACTGAAAGAAGTTAGTATTTCGTACCCAGAATCTCCTAGTTATGGTGCTAGCTTTCTTTTAGAGAATCAAGTACTACCTTTTTCGATTTGTCCTAGTTATTACCCTGGGTAGCGACTCCTCATCTCCACATCATGTCTTTATGATAGTGGTTAGTGTATTCTCTAGAGCCTTGAGCTCAAACAGTGTCATGGTTGCTAAGATCTTGGGCGCGTGCTAAACCCCACCATCTACAGTGGCGACTCCACTAGAGATAAGAGATATTGATTCTACTTGTGTTCTTTAGAATTATTTTATTAATTATTATTTTATTCTTACATTCATTATGCATGTCCCTACTAACCAATGACATTGTTTTATGGTCCCATAATTCCAATAGCTTCATGGGATTGTAAATTGGTTAACCATCACTCTTAGCCTTAACTTGGTTTAAGAGAGATTACCGGGCTCATCTGACCAGAGTCTATAACCCAAGTCCTAAAGGGGGTAGTCTTCTCTCGAGTTTACAAATGATGTCAGGCCCCTCTGACCTTGGCCTGTAACTTAAGTTTTAAAAGAGGGCATCTTGCTAAGGGAACCTTAACATTTTTCATTTGACTCAACTCATATAGTGGCCTAGTAACTTCCCCTAGGATTACCCAAGTTGCTTGTGAATGTTGCCATAAGGTATTTTTATCTATAAAGCCCTAAACCCATACTTTAAAAGCCCATCAAGACTAATAAATAGTGGGCTATGCTTTTATACCTAGAAATACTATTTTTATGCTCTACTAATTTGAGAGATTTGGCATGCGCATCAGTTCTTAATATCCCTCATTGATATTAAGGCAAAGACCAAAAATCCTAAAAAAAGAGACTCGTCTTTGAATACGTGTGTGGGAGGAATAACGTTGGAAGGATGTATATACACTTAACCTGTTACTTAACTTGCATCATGCATATATGCCTATATGCATACATGCATCATACTAACAATTTATCTTACAGCCATCATAGATTCATTCGGGTCTTCCTATGTTGGGAGTTAGAAAGGTGGCAGACTAGTGAGAACTGATTCGAGCCTGTAATTAATCGCAAAAGAGATCCTTCACAAACTGGAAAGGAATCCCATCAATCCACTCTACCTAGAAGATGCATAGCCTAAACAAGCCAAAGAAATAGAATAACGAGAGGGAGGAAACTGGACTCAGGAGGATGTCAAAGGAGCATTGATGGATGACATGAGAGAAATTATGCAAGATGAATTAAGATAAGCTCTGGTTGGATTTATGCCACCACCTGCTATTGTTGCACCTCCTATTGCAGCTAATCCACCTGTTATAGGTACACCACCCGCTAACAATGAAAATAATACTAGGAACATACCTGCTATGAAAATGAAGTTAGAGGATGTTGAGAGTTACATAGTTAAAAAGGCAAAAAGGGAATCACTTGAGCAAGTTCAAGAGATGAAATCCAAGAAGATGAAAGCTCTTCCTCAGAAGATGTCCAAAATGAAAGAATTAATGAGAGGACAAGGCATCAGGTATTCATTTGACTTTGATGATGTGATATAATTTGAGGAGGTAAGTTGCCTGATAAGTTCAAAATGCCACGGCTGTAGAAGTTTGATGGTACTAGAGACCCAAGGATCCACCTTAGTCAATACACAACTACTATAAGCACCACTAAGGCTCCTTTATTTGTGGTTACCAAGTTATTTATGTTATCCTTAGAGGGTATGGTTGTTAATTAGTACCATAGGTTGGAGAAGTCTATCCAAGCGGATTAGAGGGAACTGTGTACAGCTTTTCTGAAGTAATATGACTACAATATCAGGCTTGAAGTGTCCATTAGGGAACTAGAATTGACCAACAAAAGCCTAATGAATCATTCTCAGATTTTCTAACCAGGTTCATGAATAAGGTAGGATTAATGAAGAACAAGCTGACTAAAAAGGATCGCATTAGGATGATAGTCCAAAATGTGTCACCCAATATGGTTGAGAGGTTACAGATGATGAACCCCAAGATATTTTTAGACCTTTATGATGATGGGTTACAAGCTGAGGAGATCGAAAGTGAGAAAAAGAAGATAGTTAGGAGCACTAGAGCAATAAACTACCCAATTGGGGGCAAACAATAAGGAAATGCTAGTCGGGTTATGGGCATCTATGCTATTCAACAACTTAAGAGATTCTCAAGTTTTAACTAGCCCTTATCTAAAGTCCTAAACTGATTGATCCAAAAAGGCCACATTAGACCCTTAACCCCCTTTAAACCGCCAAACCCAAATCTCCTTAGTTATTGCAAATTTCACCAGGTTTCTGGCCACACCATTGAATTTTTCATGTGCCTTAAACATGAAATTTAAAACCTCATAGACTCTAGAAAAATCACAGACCCTGAGAAATCCAATCTAAACCCAAACACTAAAAATAACCCTTTCCCATATTACTGAAACATGTCACCCCCAACAACCATGATGATTAACTTAAGAGTAAGCGAGGAAGAAGTGCTAAACTCTTTTGAGGACCTAGACCTTAAAACTAATGAGGAATCTCCCAATGCCCCTAAAGATGAGGAAAGAGTAGAAGACTTATTAGGACAGCCTTTAAGCAAATTTGACTATATGGTGTTTTATTTCAAACCACCTTCTTTTAATGTACCCATCAAGTCAATTATGCCTATAGGATGGGGTGACGAATTAGATAAGAAATAAAAATGCATGGTTGAGGTATGGAAGGATGGAAAGAAGGATTGAACTATTAGGGTTATAAACATTTAGTACAACTTTGATAAAGAAGGCACTGAAGGCTATAATGTATGAGTTGATAATCCAGAAGTTAGTTATGTCACTAGAAGTGGTAAAGGTTATAATCTGATGGAGAAGATTACAAAGAGGGAGGACGTTGTTGAAAGAGAAGACTCAGATGAACATGGTGACTACTTTATCCTTGAACAGCTTAGGAGGGCAAAAGCAAATATGAGCATTTGGGAGCTCTTGATGCACTCAAGTAGCCATAGGAAGGCTTTGGTTAAGGCTCTAGCTAAGATGAACATTAACACCACTGCAAACCCTAAAGCAATGGTGGCCAAGGTTCCTGACAAGAAGCATGGTGTTATCACCTTTCTTAATGAGGATTTACCTGTGGAAGGGAGGAATCATAATAAAGCCTTGTGCATCCCAACTAAAGTCAGAGGGAAGAAAACCAATTATGTGATGGTGGATGATGGGTCTGCAATTAATGTTTACCTGCTACAAATCTTGCCCAATCTAGGAGTGAAGGTGGAGGATTTAATAAAATCTAACCCTATAATCAAAGTTTATGATGATAGTACAAGGAATGTAAATAGAACATTTATGGCTCCTATAAAGACCAAACCTATAAAAGTAATGGTCAAATTTACTGTGTTGGATATCCCTGTCACTTATGCCTTTCTTTTGGGTAGGCCTTGGTACTATATCTTGGGAGGAGTGCCTTCAATAGTGTATTAAATGGTGAAATTTCTATTGGATAGAGAAGTTGTGACTTTAGATGCTAGTATGGGAAAGACTCTATCTACAGTTATGGATGTAGAAGCAGGTAGTTACCCCTCCTGGTTTCCAAATAGCCATGATTTCTAATGGAATTGAGATAGATCTAAGGGTTATGAGCATGATCAAGAAGATGAATTGTTGACTCGGATAAAGACTGGAAAAGAATGAGCAAGGAAGCCCAGAGTTCTCAAATTTCAAAGGATAAAATGATACCAAAGGATTAGGCTATACAGGAGTTGGGCTTGGTAATAAAAGATCTAGAAGAAGGTTTTTCAACGAGAACAACTTCTCAAAGAATATGGGACCACTGCAGGATAGCTTTATCAAAGAAAGAAAAGAGAAACTCTACCTGGGTGAGAAAGAGCCTATCCAAGTAGCTGGGTTTGAGATCTTCAAGATGCAGATAGTCGAGAGTCTAGTGCAAGATAACAAAGACAAGGTGATGAAAGAAGTTGCTGAGAAGATAAGGATCGAGGCCATTGAAAAGTTGCTCTATCTGCCACCTAATGAAGAAACACCACAGGATTTAGCCAGCATTATTAATAATAGTTTTAATAATATTTTTTTTATGAAGAAACTTATGTAATAATGTCCGGTTTATTTGAGGATGAAAACTCTATTTTTTCTATGATCAATGATATGAACTCTAGTTTTGCTTACATATGTGATGTTGATTCTGATGGTCTTATGCACTTTAGTAATGATCATTCATACATGTTTGACATTAATTCTATTCACTTAGATTTATTAAACATGGGCACAAATGAACAACCAAAGCACATTTTTATATCACATAATTTAATTCTTGAAGAGCGGGAAAAATTAGAGAGAATATTAACAAACAGAAAGGTAGTATTTGCTTAGTCCTATGAGGACATGCCAAGTCTAGATAGAGAAATTACAAAGCATTGCATTCTAATATATCTAGAGGCTAAATCTGTTAAGCAAAAACTTCGTAGGTTAAGGCCAGAGTGGGCAGAAAAGATAAAGGAAGAAATTGCTAAGCAAATTCGGGCTAATTTTCTGTAAGTGGTAGAATATCCTCAATGGTTGGCAAACATAGTACCTATTCCTAAGAAAGATGGAAAAGTTTGAATGTGTGTAGACTTTAAGGATTTAACTAAAGCACGCCTGAAGGATGACTTTCTTTTACCCCATATTGATGTGATTGTTAACAGCGCAGCGTCTAGTACAATGTACTATTTCATGGATGGTTTCTCATATTATAATTAGATAATGATGGCAATCATGGATAAGATTAAGATCGCTTTTATCACAGAATGGGGGATGTATTACTACAAAGTAATGCCATTTGAATTGAAGAATGCAGCAGTAACCTATCAAAGGACAGCAATCTCTCTATTTCATTATATGATGCACAAAAAAGTAAAAGTGTATGTCAATGACATGATGGTCAAGTCAAAAATGAGAGAAGGACATTTTGAGGTGTTAGATAAGTTTCTAGCAAGAATAAAAAGATACAACCTAAGGCTTAATCCAAAAAAATGCATCTTTAGGATCACTTCTAGAAAGTTGTTAAGGCACATAGTCAGTAATAGGGGGATAGAAGTTGATCCAGATGAGATTAAAGCCATTCAGGAGATGCCAGCACCAAGAATAGAGAAAGAAGTATGAGGATTTATTAGAAAGTTGCAGTACATTAGCAGGTTTATTACGAAACTCACCATGGTTTGTAATCTAATTCTCAAGCTCTTGAGGAAGAATCAGCCCGTGGAATGGAATGAAGAATGCCAAAAAGCATTTGATAAGATTAAAGAATACCTTACTAATCCACCTGTGTTAAGGCCACCAAGACAAGGTAAACCCTTAATCTTATATTTGGCTTTAAAGGAAAAGGCAATGGGGGTAATGCTAGTGCAAGAAGGACCAGGAAGGGTGGAGTACACAATGTATTATCTTAGTAAAAAGTTCTTACCATATGAAGAGAAGTATGATATTATGGAGAAGACATGTTTGATTATGATATGGGCTATAAGGAAGCTAAGGCATTATTTCCAATCCTACAAAGTACAAGCCATTTCAAAGATAGATCTTTTAAGGTACTTATTTTAAGCACCAGCTTTAACTATAAAGATGTCTCAATGGTTAGTGCTTCTGACTGAGTTCAATATTGAGTATGTCAATACCAAGGTCATCAAAGGAAGAGCAGTGGTAGAATTCCTAACACATAATGCAGTCGAAGGAAATGAGCAGTAGAATTTAGAGTTTCCAAAAGAGAACTTAGCAGTAATAGAATGACACGAATGGAAGCTTTATTTTGATGGGGTTGTAATAATTAAGGAGCAAGGCTAGGAGTGATTCTTATCACACCAGGAGGAGAAACCATCCCAATGGCTAAGAAATTGGATTTCAAGGTTACGAACAATATGGCCAAGTACGAGGCATGCATCTATGGACTAGAAGCGACACTAGCAATTAAAGCTAAAGACCTACTAGTTTATGGAGATTCCATGTTAGTCATTAGTTAGGTTAACAAGGAATGGGAAGTAAAAAAAGAGAGGTTAAAACCTTACATCTATTATTTGAAGAAGCTAATGAGAAATTTCACTAAGTGTCTCTTTATGCATTTACTAAAAGATGAGAATTAAATGGTAGATGCCTTGGCAACACTTTCTTCAATATAGGATAAACTGACAGGGTTAATGATGAAGCCTTTAGTGATAATGAAATGAAAGCTCTATGTTATGGCGAAGAGTCAGTTATGAGTATTCAGATAGGGCCAGAAGAAAAGCCATGGTTTTATGACATCCAGAAATTCATCGAGGAAAGAAAATACCCAAATGAGGCAACTTCCAAAGAAAGAAATACCCTTCATGTTCTTACACGCCATTATTCAAGTCATGATAAGGTATTATACAGAAGAAAGCCAAATGGAATACAACTGAGATGTCTCAAAAAGGATGAAGCATAATAGGCGATGAGAGAGATTCATGTAGGGGTTTATGGATCTCACATGAATGGGATGATTCTAATAAAGAAAATAATTCAACAAGGGTACTATTGGATAAGCATAAAGAGATATCCAGATAGTAAGACAAAGTCATCAATGCTAGATACATGAGAACCTTACCCACCTTTCCCCTACAATGCTAAATAGTTTAACATCTCCACGGCCCTTTACAGCATAGGTAATAGATATAATAGGGGAGATAAGACCAACTGCCTCAAACATGCATAAATATATAGTAGTGGCAATTGATTATTTCTTCAGATGGATTCAGTACTTTAAAGACTAGACATATGGCAAGGTTCATTGAGAAGAATCTTATTTACAAGTATGGGATCCCACATCATGTTGTGACGGACAATGGTGTTCAATTTTAGATGAAGATAACTGAATAATTGCAGAGATACAAGATTGAGCATCATAAATCCTCACCTTATCGACCTCAAGCTAATGGTGCAGTTAAAGCGGCTAATAAGAATATAAAGAGAATCATCTCTAAGATGGTGAAAACACATAAAGATTAGTCTGAATATCTCCCTTTTGCATTGTGGGGATATAGAACTATAACGCGCACTACTACAGGATAGACACCATTCTCATTAGTATACGGTTGTGAAGTAGTTTTACCTATAAAGATGAAAATTAAATCTTTAAGGGTTGTTATGGAAGCAAAAACCCCTGAGAGTGAGTGGATGCAAAAGAGGTACGACTACCTTGTATCTCTATGACACTTTGTTTCACACTCAGATTTATCAGAGAAGGATAGTGAGAGCCTTTAATAAGAAAGATAAAGGCTAGAGATAAGGTACAAAAGTAGTTAACGGCAATGGTGTTTAATCTAAGAGGAAAATTTAGACCAAATTGGGAAAAGTCGTATTTAGTCAAGACAATCCTACCTAAAGGAGCTGCAAAGATATTAAATCTAAAAGGGAATGAGTTCATTGAGTCAATCAACCTAGATCACCTTAAGAAATACTACCATTAAAAAAAAGTTTGCTGACTAGAAAACCTGAAAAGGCTAGTCAGGCAAAATTAGGACATTCCTACTGTTCAGAAAACTCACAAAGGGCTGATAAGAAAAAATTAGAGAATAAGGTAAAAGAGGTGATTTCGCTATTTAGATAACTCACAAAGAGCTGGTCAAGCAAAAATTAGGGAAATAAAAGTAAGAGAAAAATGTTCAATTAAAAAATCTAAAAGGAATATGTAGACGGCAAGGTTTAGCGCACGTCCAATATTTTAGCAACCGCGACACTGTTTGAGCTCAGGGCTCTAGAGAACACACTAACCACTGTCATAAAGACATGGCGTGGAGATGAGGAGTCACCACCCAGGGTAATAACTGGGACAAATCGAAAAGGTGGTACTCAATTCCCTAAAAGAAAGCTAGCACCACAACTAGGAGATTCTGGATACGGAATACCAACTTCTTTCAGCCTTGTGTTCATTTAGAATTACTTTATGAATTATTATCTTATTCTTTATTTACATGCAATTTCATATAAACCCAAAACAATCAACTCTAAGGCAAACTAGTCATGAAATATTCAAGTAAATAATGCATTCAATAAATCACATAATCCCTAAGTTAGTCTAATCTACATGGATTTTAAATAAATGAGTTAAATCTACATATTTTAAATTATAAGTGAACCTAAAGACCTAATTTCTTTTGATTTTAATTAAATGAACTTAAGTCTACTAATTTTAATTATAAATATGAGCTTAAATCTACAAATTATGGAATATTTAAATTAGCGGGCCTAATTCTACATATTTTAATTCTAAGGTGATCTTAAATCTCCAAATTATGAATAAAAGGACTTAAATTAAATGGGCTGAATAAAAGGACTTAAATTAAATGGGCTAAGTCTAAATTAATGAAATTAAATTAGATGGGCCTATGTCTAACTGACTAGATGGGTCTAAAGATATTTCTAACCTAAAATCTAATTAATTATGGATCTAAAATTATATTTTAATTAATTAAACCTAATTAATTATTAAGTGAGATAGGCTTAAATAAATAAATCAAGACCTAAAGTGGGCTTAAGGCCCAAAACATATAAAAATAATAAATAAAACCCAAAAACAAATAAAATTATAAAAAAATAATTAAATAAGATCAAACAAATAATTAAATTAATCCTTACTAAAACCCTAATTTTTATTAACATGCAACCTAAATTAATATACTTCCTCCATTGATTTTAAATAATTTCCTAATTAGAACCTAATTTTTACTAACCAATTAAATAAAAAATAAGCAAACAACCATACATATAATTTTATTACTCCCACTATTGAGACTATTACATTAATTCATAAAACAATTGATAAAATAAAAATACAACAATAAATAAACATAAAGATAATAAAATAAAATCCTAAAAACTAAGTCTCTATGAGGTTTTATCCATAGCCTTCCATGGACTTCTCATGAATTCAACCCTCCCATATGATCGCTATGCGTTTTCCTCCATAATTACCACAAAAATAAGATAAAATAATGATCAATGAATAAATTATGATAATAACTTAAAAGAATAATAAAAATAATAATATAAAAAAACAAAATAAATAAATAAATAATAGAAGAAGATGATATGATTATGAATGATCTAGGGTACTCCTCAGAGTGGTAGTTCACCATTCTTAATAAATCTTTGAATCTTACCCTTCAAAAATTCTCTACGAATCTTGAATTAATTGTTAATAAAAAGAATTTTTGTAAAAAAAATTCAAAAGAAAATCACGTTTTTGTTCCTCTCTTTTCTTCCTTCTCTCTTCTTTTTCTTTTCACTCGGCCTCTTTTCCTTCTCCCCCTTTTTTTCTTCACCCCTTCCCTTTATATAGTGGAACTAGGAAGCATAGCCTCAATCCTAATGTGATTCTAATACCTAAAGTATAAAATTAATACTTAAAATTATATTTAGGAATTTTAAACCAGTTAGGACTGAATTAATTAGGAATTTTAATGCAATTAAAACTGAATTAAAGTAGGAAACAGAGACCGGAAGAATTCAATTCCGATCGAAATTGTGTAATTCCGATCAAAATCATATAATTTCAACCAGAATTACATAATTCTGGTCGAAACTATGGAATTTTGACACTTTTCCTTTTTTTTAACATTTAATTACAAAAAGACCCCTGAAAAAATTTAAATTTTGCAATTAGGTCCTAAAAAGAACTTTGTGATTTAGTCCCTGAAAACATTAAACCCTTCCTTTAAAAGCTGCATTGAAGCCCTTAGAATTTTTAAAGATTAAGTATCGAAGACATTTTCATCATTGGACTCCTTTGCTGTATCCATAACATGTCATCCCGAAATTGGGTGTCTACAGACTAACTGATAACATGAGTTATGTCATGTGATATAATAAATATACTCATTTTGGACCTAATTAATAAATCAAATTGAAATAGAATTTTTTTTTGAATATTGCATATTCTATCTTTATTACAAAGCATAAAGACTTAAAGGAAAAATAAAACACGAAAGTCATAAAAAAAACAAGACTTATAAGATCACTATTTTTGTTTTTGTTTCTTCTTCTGTAACTCACCTAGCAATACTTAAGTCCTTTTATACTTAGTAAATCCTAGTGGTTCTGTAGCTTGTGTTATAACCCAAATTTTTTTTAACTATTTTATTTAAAATCGGGATATGCAGTGTTAATAATCTTAAAACCATACATTTGATTATTTGATCATTTTGTGAGTAATTAATGTTATTTTACATTTATTTATAGTTTTCTACATAAAAATTATCCTGAAACTTATATTCTTGGAAAATAATATTTTATGTTTAATGTTATTTTATCTTACTAAATTATATTGTTTCATGCATTATTATTATTTTATGTATTAATATATATAAATATATACATGCATATATATTATTTAGGGTTTATTATTTTTTTAAAAGTATATAAATATATGTGTGTGTGTGTGTGTGTGTATATATATATATATATATATATATATATATATATGGGTGTATATATATATAAGTGTGTGCATTTAAAACACGTGGTGTGTGTTTTCTATATTATAAATTTATGATATATATATATATATATATAGAAGAAAACATTTTCTCCTTCTCCCTTTCTTCCCTGACACCGAGCCCTCCCTCTCCCTCTCCCTCACCATTTGTTCCCCTCCATTCAGTGTGCCTCCTGAAGCGCTGCCTCATCCTCCAGCAGCTCCATCGCCCCTGTCATTCTCTCCGGCGCTGGCAACAACTCGAGGAAGCCATTTTTGGCCTAAACTCGTCCTTCCTCCGTTCACCGTCTTTCCAGCCACCAAACTTGGTGATTCCAGTGTCGTTGAACTTCTAGAACTCCATAGAAGTCGATTACAAGATCCTTATAGCTTGAAAACTCGATTTGGTAAGGATTTAAGCTTGATTCCATTTTCGGCCATTTATGCTTTCCGATTTTTTTAAACTTTATTCTTTGAGATTCAAGCTTAGTTCCTTAACAAATTATGTTTCCCTTAACTTTTATGGTGGTACAAATTATGTTTCCCTCCATTTATGGTGGTTGAAATTAATTTTAGAATTGAATTTATAACTTTTGTGATTTTTGTGTAATTATTATAATTTTATTTAGTTTATGTAAATTTTGGAAATATAGGTTATATGTGTATTTTGTTAAAATTAATTGTTAATTTGAGTCTAATTGTTTATTTTATTGAATTATATGTTGAGAAAATAATTTTGGAGTAATTATATAATTTTTTTTGAATTTTTGAGTAATTATAGTATATTATGTGAATTTTTATATACTAGGGGTATTTTGGTAATTTGATAGTAATTTTAGTTAAATATTACATTTAATTGGTTTTAAAAATTATTTGAGGTATAAAAATGATTTTTACAAATTATTTACTATTTTTAACTAATTAAAACTATTTTTGAAAATTATTTTCAAATTATATATAGTATACTATTTTTGTAAATAAATGCGTTTTTAGTAATTTTTACCTAATTGAGTAATTGGGATTTATAAAATGAATTTTCATTAATATTGGTGTATTTATCGAGAAATATTGATTTTTAATAATATTATATTAATATTAGGATTTTTAAGTAATTATCGGTGAAATAATTACTTTTAATGTCTAAATATTTAAATTGCTATATTTTGGTATTAAAAAGGGCATTTTCAGTATTTATGAAATTTTAATATATTTTGTGTATTTTCTTGTGAATTGTGAACCTCGATCGGTGGAATTTGCAGTTTGAGGTCCGACCGAGGAGTTTTGTAAATTGTATTTTGAAGTGTATTTTTCTTACAGGACCGACTCTACTTTTTAAGTAGAGAGATGTCCGTCTTACAGAGGAGGTTCTGCCATATTTTTGGTAGAATTCTCGTAAAACGTGACATTCGGTCAAATTCTTATTCTTTGTCTGTGTCTAGAATTCTATATCGAGTTTTTCAAAATTAAGTTAGATTTATTCTAATTTCATGTTATTTATTTAATTGTTAGTTGCGCTAAGATCGAGGCCTAGTGGACCAGGCCTGTCGGACCCGTCTCGAGGAGCGCCAACTATGAATTATTATGATATATATGTATTGCTTAGGGTGCATGTTTTAGAATTCTATGTTTAAAATATAAACTTTGCATAATTGCTTATTTGAATATTTAAGTATATTTTAGGTATACTTTTAGTATATTTTTAGTATATTGTGAAATAAATGCATGTTTTCCTCTTTAATTAAATCTAGCTTGTTTTTAATTATATTATTGATTTAATTTAATATGTTTCGCGATTTATTTGAGTTGATTATACGTATATATACCTGAAATATACTTAGTTTATTTTAGGTATATTTCTGGTATATATATGGTATATTTGTTTATTTTAAATATCATTATGCATCATTTATTTTCTTGAATGTATGTTTTATATTAAAATGAAGGATATCGATAGAATGTGCTTCGTAGTGAGTAGCACTAGGACCGAGTACATACCAGTACGACAATAGATTTTAGGTTAAATTACTAACCTATTGGTGGATTATGACTTGTTGATTGATATGAGATGTGATTGAGAGTATGATTGTTGGAGCTCGGTTTACCAAGTGTCTCAAGGCCAATCACACTGACAGTCAGACTGCTGGAGCTCGGTTGACTTAGTGTCTCGGGGCCAGTCTACTGTCCAGTTGGACTAAGTGAATTATTTAAAACTAAGTGGGCCTGTATGGCTTAAGTGAGTTCTATTTATATTTGAGGTTGCGAAAATATAAGGTTCTATTTAATCCTTCATAACCGATGGTTTTCATTATAAAAATAATTTTCTTTCCATCTGTGTGTATTTACCTGTATATATATTTATTATATATACCTTTGAGTGATTGCATTTGACATTTAGTTATGCATGTATATATATTATAACAATTCACTCAGTGAGGTCTGACTCCCTCTATTGATATTTTTCAGGAGAGTCTTCATCTTTAGACCTCAGCAGTAGACCTGTCCACCGGATTTCTTCCGCTCCGGACTTATTATGTAAATCACTTACTTGAGTTTTATTTTGTACTCTAGACACTGCAGTAGTGATTGTATTTAAATCTATTGTGGGTTATTTTTGAATTATACTTGTATGAGATTTTAAATTCAAAGTGTTACCCTGAAGAATTGTATTAAAAAAATTTTATTATATATAAGATGTGATTTTCTGATATTAAAGGATGTTGAGGAAATTATTGTATTATTTGAAATGTAATTTCCACTGCAATAAATATTTTATTTATTTTAATTTATTGCTTGCTTTTATTTTAAGGCTTGCTACGGGTTCCAAATTCGAAAGAATTCCCGTTCTCTAGCGCCGATCATGGCCTCCTGTTTTGGGTCGTGACAAAGTTAGTATCAGAACGAAGTTCTATGTCAGGGCCTTAGTTGTGTGAGTCGTGGCTCTAGTTTTCAATGTCGTGTTTTCTTTTGAAATTACTGCAATGAATTAAGTTCGAGTATATCTTGATAAGTATTCCTTGATTTAGTTTTCTGTGTTATCCTCCGTTGTCTGCTTTGTTTGAATCTTTCTGTTTATCTTTTCAGAATAAGGAGGTGAGCGAGTGTCACTCCATCGGTCGTTGAAGCCGAGGATGATGAGTCCTTTCAGGATGAGGTTTTACCTCCTGAGCCGCTAGTTAGGCACAGAGGTCGTGGCAGAGGTAGACCTCGAGGAGCGATAGGTTTCCGTAGACAGAGAGAGATGTAGGATGAGGAGCCTATTGAGCATGAGTACGAGCCCATAAGTTCCTCATTGTGTCCAAGAAATCTTGTCTCGGAAAGAAGCCTTTAAAGTTAGGAATAATAGTGTAATAACCCGAGATTTTTAAATACTTTTATACTATATCGGGATGTGCAGTATTAATAATTTTAATATATATATATTTGACTGTCTAATTATTTTGTTAATAATTAAAGTTAATTTTAAATTATTTTAAGTTTTCTCTGTAAAATTTTCCCGAAACCTATATTTTTGGGAAAATAATACCTAAATAATAATTTATTTATTTACGTTAGTTTATTTTATTAAATTGCATGGGTTCATGCATAATTAAAAGTTTGAATAATATATATACATATACATGCATATATATATATTTGTGATTATTAGGGTTTATTATTTAACTATACATATATTATAATTATTATTATTATTATTTGTGTGATATATATATGTGTGTGTGTGTGTGTATGTATATATATTTATGTGTGGTGTGTGATTATTTTAATTATAATATTATTATATTTTAATATTAAGTGTTAATGTTATATTATATATATATATATATATATATATATATATATATATATATATATATATATATATATATATATGTATGTATGTATGTATGTATATATATATATATATATATATATATATATATATATGTATATATATATATATGTATGTATGTATATAAACTTATACAAAAATTATGTTTACTGCCATCATCCCTAACCTCACGATCCCAACGCCCTCACCCCCTCTCTTTATTGTGCAATCTTGTAATATCCCGTGTTTTTTAAATATTTTTACACTGCATCGGGATATGCAGTGTTAATAATTTTTAAATATGATATTAATATTTTATAAGTTGTTGATTAATTAAAATTGAATTTTAATTTTTTATTATTATTTTAAGTGCTGCAGGTAAAATTTTTCCGGGACTTGCATTTTCGAAGAAATTTTCATGTCAATAATTTACTACTAATTATATTAAATATATTTACGGATTTACATGAACTCATACATATTTTTAAAAATATTAAACACCGTATATATGTGTACTTATTTATTTAATTGGTGTTTAATTAATTACCCTAATATTTTATTATTTATTTATTAGTTTTATTGTTATTTAATTAATTTCATTTATTATTAAATTTTTTTAAAATATTAAATATTAAGTGTGTGGTGTGTGATTTTTCCCAAATATTTTATTAAAATTAATTTTCTTTTCTTTTCTTTCTTTTCTTTTTCTTTTTCTTTTTCTTTTCTTTTCTTTTTCTTTTCTTTTCTTCTTCTTCCTTCTTTCTTCCCAAACCCATCCCTTCTCCCCCTCCGGCTGCAAATCCCGACCACCTACCATCGATGTACCACCAGCAGCTCTGCCCTCCCCAGCCAGCTGCTCCGCCGCCCCTAGCCTCCTTCCTCGGCGCCGGCTGGCTTCCTTTCCTCCATTTTTGGTCGAAAGTTGCATTTCTTCACACCTCGCGATTCCGGCCACCATTTTTGACACCGCCAGTCTCTTTCCTCTTCTTGAGCTCTGGTGAGTGTGATTCTAGCTTTGGTTTGAGCTGAAATGGTCTTGATTTGCTTAGGTTTTGAATTTTCGAATTCGGCCATTTTAGGGTTTTTGATTTTTTTTGAACTTCTAATTATTTGATTCATGAAAATTACCTTAACAAATGTTGTTCCCCTTAGCTTAATCTACATGTGTGAATTTTTTTGGAATTTTTGGAGATTATTTTGATTTTTGGGTATTTTTGAATATTTTAATATTATTTTTTAATTTTCGAAAATCAATTAATTAAATTATGAAATTAAGTTTTATGATAATTATAGGTGTTTAAATGAATTATAGGAATTTATTTGGAATTTTTATGAATTTCTATGTATTTATTTTGAATTATTTAAGTTTATGTAATTTTGGAAAATTAGGGTTAATTGTGTTTTAAATTTTAAATTAATTGGTTAATTGAGTTTAATTATTGATATTATTGATAAATATGTTGATAAAATTAATTTTGGATAATTATATAATTTTTGGTGAATTTTTGAGTGAATTTTCGTATATTTACATATATAGGGGTATTTTGGTAATTTTACACAAAATTGGCTAAAAATGTAATTTAATTGGTTTTAATAGTTATTTAAGGTATAAAAATGATTTCTACAAATTATTTAGTATTTTTAACTAATTAAAACTAATTTTCGTGAATTATATTCAATTATATATATAATATACAGTTTTTCTAATAAAATGAGTTTTTATCGATTTTTACTGTGTTTAAAGGTTAATTATGTAATTTCTACGTATAAAATGTATTTCTATGTTATAAGGATATTTTTGGTATTTCTGTAATTATTCTGTGATTGTGGACCCCGGTCGGTAGACTGTAGTTTGGAGTCCGACCGAGGGGTTGTGGATTTGTTTTGAGCTTGTTTTTTGAAGTGTGTTTCTTTGCAGGGTCGGCTCTACTCTTTGAGTAGAGAGATGTCCATTTTACAGGGGAGGTTCTGTCGAATTTTTGGTAGAATTCTCGTAAAATGTGATGTCCGGTCGAACCCTAATCTCGATTCTGTGTTTAATATTCTAGATCGAGTTCTAGGATGTTTATGTTAGGTTTATTCTGATTTCTGTCGTTACTTTTTGTCTAGTTGAGCCGAGACCGAGACCTAGTGGACCAGGCCCGTCGGATCCATCTCTTGGAGCGCACTAAGTGTGAGTTACTATTTTATATATATATATGCTTTAGGATGCATGATTTAGAAATATATGTTTGATTTTGATTAAATATGCATAAATAACGTGATTAGTATTTAAGTATATTTTTTATTTATTTTTGGTTTATTTTAAATTATATGCATGTTTTATTAATGAACTGTGTTTAAAGTGTTTTCAAATATATCTCTAGTTTATTTTGTAATTTAATTGGATTTATTTTGACGTATATATACTCGAAATATACCTGATTTATTTTTGGTATATTTTCAGTATATACATGGTTTATATTGTTATTTTATTTAAATTCATGCATCATTGATTTGTGAATGAATGTTTTATATTTATTAATGAAGGATATCAATAGAACGTGCTACCTAGTAGGTAGCACTAGGACCGAGTACGTACCGATGCGCTTATAGCATTTAGGTTATATTACTAACCATTTATGGATATTGATTGGATATGATTATTTGATGTGTGAGATATGGTTTGGAGGTGTGATTACTGGAGCTCGGTTGACCAAGTGTCTCGGGGGCCAATCACACTAGCAGTCAGACTGCTAGAGCTCGGTTGACTTAGTGTCTCGGGGGCCAGTCTACTGTCTAAATGGATCAAGTGGATATATTTGGATTAAGTGAGCCTGTATGGCTAGAGTGTTATCTAACACTGTTTGAGGTTGCAATATCATAGGGTTCTATTTAATCCTTCATAACGATGATTTTAAATAAAAATATATAAAATGATTTTATTGCATCTGTGTGTATTTGCCTGTATATATACATATTAGATATATACTGTTGACTGTATGCATTGTCATTTAGTATGCATGTATATATATTATAGTAATTCACTCAGTGAGGTCTGACTCCCCTCCGTTGATTAATTTTTCAGAAGAGTCATCATCTTCAGACCTCAGTAGCAGGCCCATACGCCGGATTTCTTCCGCCCCGGCTTCTTTGTGTGAACTGCTTATCTGAGTCTTGGGTTTATTTTATCTAGACATTGCAGTAGTCATTAAATATTTAAAGAGATGTTGTATTATGTATTTGAACTGGATTTGTATTAAAAGATTTATATATATATATGAGATGAGTATTTAATTTAAATCCAGTTGGTGCTAATGCTATTGTGATATTTATGATTTTTATTTCCGCTGTATTTAATATTGTTATTATTACTATTGCATGTTTATTTTATTTTTAGGCTTGCTACGGGTTCCGGATTCGAAAGAATTCTCGTTCCCTAGCGCCGGTCATGGCCCCTGTTTTGGGTCATGACAAATCCTATTCCCCTCCATTCAGTGTGCCTTCAGGAGTGATGCCGCCTTCCCCACCTGCTCCGCCACCCTCTTCCACCAATTTCCGACGTCGTTTGGTTGTGTTCTTATCGGGAACCCGAAACCCACCATCACCTTCGTTCAACCACTTTTAGGCCACCATTTTCAATGATTCCAATGCCATTTTTCTTCTAGAACTCTATAGAAGCCGATTCCAAGCTTCCTTTAGCTTGAAAACTCGATTTGGTAAGGATTTAAGCTTGATCTCATTTTCAGACATTTGAGTTTCTTAATTTTTTTGAACTTTGATCTTAGTGATTCAAGCTTAATTCCTTCACAACAGTTGTTTTTATTAGCTCAATCTACATCCTAAAATTTTTGTGGAATTTTTGGAATTTATTTTGATTTTTGTGAATTTTTTATTATTTTATTAATATTTTCTAATTTTCGTAAATTAATTAAATAAATTGTGAAATTGTGATTTTTGGTGTTTATAGAGGTTGAAATTAATTTTAGAATTTAATTTATAACTTTTATGATTTTTATGTAATTAATATAATTTTATTTAGTTTAAGTGAATTTTGGAAATTGAGGTTAAATGTGTATTTTGTTAAAATTAATTGGTTAATTGAGTATGATTATTGATTTTATTGAATTATATGTTGAGAAAATAATTTTTAAGTAAGTATATAATTTTTAGTGAATTTTTGAATAATTATTGTATATTATGTGAATTATTATATATTAGGGGTATTTTGATAATTTGGTAGTAATATTAGTTGAATAATAAGTTTAATTGGTTTTAATAATTATTTGGAGTATTTATTTTATATATTGATTCGAAAAATTTTAATTTTGTCATACTTTTTATTTATTTATTGCATGATTTTATTTTCTAAGGTTTGCTACGGGTTCCGGATTCGAAAGAATTCCCGTTCCCTAGCGCCGGTCATGACTCCTAGTTTGGGTCGTGAAAAATAGTCACAATAAATTATGGATGACCATATTGACAATAAAGGCATGAAGGGGGAAAGAAGGTTAAAAAGTGCAACCCAGAAATAAGAACACAGTGGTCATACAGGTTGATAGTTACAAACTTCCACCAAGGACAAATCTATGTAATCTCAGTGTCAATAATGTCTTTCATCTAATTAATCCATTAATCTATAGTACGCTTATTCTTCATCTTTAGTGGATAAGACTATAGATAATAAGGTTGATAAATCAAGGCATTAGTAAGGGGATTAAGTAGACTCAATTTCTCCTGTAGCCAAATAAAAAAAAAAAGCAAGTTAAGTTGAAAACCTGAAAGGGTAGCTTAGGCAAAAAAAAAATTGAGCTATGTACCTGAAGGAGAAGTAAACTGCCTAAATATTGATTTTGAACCTTTAAATTATCTAACCTAATGATAGTTTTAACAATTATGATAGGCACAGGGTTAGCTCTAACTTCTACTTGTTCTAGGATACTGACAATTCTTGTGGTTAGCATCTCTATAAGAAGCCACTAGTAAAAACTAGGTATACAAGTAAAAAGAGATAGTCCTAATCTAGGCCGCATTGTTCTTGTCCCTAGTTCCACAAGAAGTGATCAGAGAAGAAAGACTGATAGTCCCAGGGTTATGTGTGTACATGTAGATGTCACTTGGGGGTATATCAAAGAATGCCACTAGTCTACCGAAAAACTGCATCTCAAGATCATAAAGAGAAATCATAGCAGCTGAGTCTAAAGAACAACTAAGGATAGCAGCAAATTCCTCAATTAATGGACACAACTCTGTCCATTGAATCTAAATATATGGTCTTTGATGTCCTAGAAGGTGGCAGCAGCATGAAGATAATTATGGTCTATTTTTAGATGCTGAAGGGATTTCAAAGATTTGACATGACAAGGTAGAAGTTTATTTCAATCATCTCCCTTAAGGCTCTTGAGAAACTTTTTCATCAAATCCAGGGTGGTTTGTGTCATGATGAAAGCCAATAAAAAGAAGAATAGGAAATAATCCTTTTGGCAAGCCCTTTCTATAGCCATAAAGGATAATTTGGATGGGATTAGGATTTTATGTTTTTGGATCAAACTTAAATAAAAAATCAAAATGGAAAAAGAGCTAGAGCCGAATTTTTGAACAAAAATTTAAAAATCCAATCGGAAATCCAGAATTTCAATTGAAATTCCAGAAATCTGATCAAAAATCTATAATTCTAATTAGATTTCCAAGATTTTTTATTGAAAAAAAAGATTAATTAAATTCTAGGGTATTGATCCAAAACAAAAGTCCACAAACCATTCAAAAAAGAGGAAATAATTCATAGTGAAAAAGGAATATGAAGTATGTTCATGAAAGCACAAGTCCTAAAGATAGAAGATCAGTCATCCTAAGCTTCAGTGTCTGGCCAAGGACTCCACCCTCTAGCTAGATCGTCGCTTTGATCTGGTGGCATAGAAGTCCTATCGTCATGATCGTCAAAACCAAAACTAGCAAGCTGTCAGTGAAGCCTCTCATTCTTATTCTCTAGATCTCTAGCATAGCTCTATCGCATTAAGAATAGTTAAAATCATGTATATCATACATAGCATGCATACATTTGCATACTTATTGTAAATACTAACCCTCCAACTATTTGTGATCTACATAGTAAATAATATCTAGGATGAGGCAAGTCCATATAGATACTCGGCCTATATCCGAGGGATCTGTAAAATGACATATACTAATTCAGCAACAAGTGTCAATTTATGTAGGATTGAAAATGTAAAATGCACTTATATATAAAGCATCAAGAGGAGAAAACTGTAATATTCCGTATTTTAAAACATTTTTACATTGTATCGGGATATGCAATATTAATAATTTTTGTATATATATTATGATATTTTTACGAGTTGATATGTATTTAAAATCGATTTTAATTATTGTGTATTATTTACAGTCCTTTACGTAAAATTTTCCCAAGACTTTCATTTCCGGGGAAATTTTCACGTAAATAATTTATTATTAATTATTTTAAATATATTTTCGGACTTGCATGAACTCATACGTATTTCTAAAATACTAAATAAAGCCTATGTGTACTTATTTATTCAATTAGGGTTTAATTAATATTACCCTAATATTTTATTAATTAATTATTTATTTTATTGTTATTTAATTATTTTTAATTAATATTAAATTTAAAATATTAAATATTAAGTGTGTGGTGTATATTTAATGTGTGTATTTTAATATTATTTTAATATATAGTATAAAGTATATATATATACATATAATATATCAAAAATCAAACTTTTGGAAAAATTACCATTTTGCCCCCGAAGCATCTTCTTCCCCGATCTTCACCCTCACCGCCGTCCGATGCCTGCAACTGCCGATTCCTCGCCGTTGGTGTGCCACCACCTTCCCCAGCCTCTTTCGCCTCCTGTAGCAGCCGTTTTCGGCGTCTGGAGGTCGGTTTTTGGCCGGAAGCCGAGGAGTTTGCAATTTCTTCACACCTCACGATTCTGGCAACTATTTTTGACACCGCTGGTCTCTTTCTTCTCCTTGAGCTCCAGTGAGTGTGATTCTAGCTTTGGTTTGAGCTAAATGGTGTTGATTTGCTTAGGTTTCGAATTTTTGATTTCGGCCATATTAGGGTTTTTTGATTTTTTTTGAGCTTTTAATTGTTTGATTCATGAAAACTCCCTTCACAAATATTGTTTCTCCTTAGGTTAATATACATGTGTAAATTTTTTTGGAATTTTTTGAGATTATTTTGATTTTGGGTATTTTTGAATATTTTAATATTATTTTCTAATTTTCGGAAATTAATTAAATAAATTATGAAATTGTGTTTTATGATAATTATAGGTGTTGAAATGAATTATAGAAATTTATTTGGAATTTTACGAATTTCTAAGTATTTATTTTGAATTATTTAAGTTTATGTAATTTTGGGGAAAATTAGGTTCATTGTGTTTTTAATTGAATTTAATTGGTTAATTGAGTTTAATTATTGATATTATTGATAAATATGTTGATAAAATTAATTTTGAATAATTATACTATTTTTGGTGAATTTTTGAATGAATTTTAGTATATTTATATATATAGGGGGTATTTTGGTAATTTTACCCTAAATTTGCTAAAATTGTAATTTAATTGGTTTTAATAGTTATTTAAGGTATAAAAATGATTTCTACAAATTATTTAGTATTTTTAACTAATTAAAACTATTTTTCGTGAATTATTTTCAAATATATATATAATATATGGTTTTTCTAATAAAATGAGTTTTTATCGGTTTTTTACTGTGTTTAAAGGTTAATTATGTAATTTTTAATTGTAAAAATGAATTTCTATGATATAAGGGTATTTTTGGTATTTCTGTATTTGTCCTGTGATTGTGGACCCCGATCAGTAGACTGTAGTTTGGAGTCCGACCGAGGGGTTGTGGATAAGTTGTTGTGCCTGTTTTCGAAGTGTGTTTCTTTGCAGGGTCGGCTCTACTCTTTGAGTAGAGAGATGTCTATTTTACAGGGGAGGTTCTGTCGAATTTTGGGTAGAATTCTCGTAAAACGTGATGTCCGATCGAACCCTAATTTTGATTCTGTGTTTAATATTCTAGATCAAATTCTAGGATTTCTGTTAGGGTTATTCTGATTTCTGTCATTATTGTTTGTTTAGTTGCGCCAAGATCGAGGCCTAGTGGACCAGGCCCGTCGGATCCATCTCGAGGAGCGCACTAAGTGTGAGTTGCTATTTTATATATATATGCTTAGGATGCATGATTTAGAAATGCATGTTTTATTTTGATTAAATATGCATAAATAATTTGATTATTACTTAAGTTTATATTTAGTTTATTGTTGGTTTATTTTTGGTATATATTAAATTATATGCATGTTTTATCAATAAATTATATTTAAAATGTTTTTAAATATATTTTTCTAGCTTAATTTATAATTTGATTGGATTTATTTAACGTATATATACTCGAAATATACCTGATTTACTTTTGGTATATTTCCAGTATATATATGGTTTATATTGTTATTTTATTTAAATTCATGCATCATTTATTTGTGAATGAATGTTTTATATTTATTAATGAAGGAGATCAATAGAACGTGCTATACGTACCGGTACGCTTATAGCAGATAGGTTATATTACTAACCATTGTGGATATTGATTGAATATGATTATTTGATGTGTGATGTGATTTGGGTGTGATTGCTGGAGCTCGGTTGACCAAGTGTCTCGGGGCCAATCACACTGGTAGTTAGACTGCTGGAGCTCGATCGACTTAGTGTCTCGGGGCCAGTCTACTGTCTAAATGGAATAAGTGGATATATTTGGAATAAGTGAGCCTGTATGGGTAGAGTGTTGTCTAACATTGTTTTTGAGGTTTTGATATCATAAGGTTCTATTTGATCCTTCATAAATGATGATTTTTAGTAAAATATATATAAAATGATTTTATTGCATCTGCGTGTATTTTCCTGTATATATACATATTAGATATATATTGTTGACTGTATGCATTGTCATTTAGTGTGCATGTATATATATTATAGTAATTCACTCAGTGAGGTCTGACTTCCTTCCATTGACTATTTTTCAGGAGAGTCATCATCTTCAGACTCAGTAGCAGGCCTGTATGCCGGATTTCTTCCGCCCCGACTTCTTTGTGTAAACTACTTCTCTAAGTCTTGGGTTTATTTTATCTAGACACTGCAGTAGTCATTAATTATTTAAAGAGATGTTGTATTATATATATTTGAACTGGATTTGTATTAAAAGAGTTTATATATATGTAATGATGAGGATTTGATTTAAATCCAGTTGCTGCATATGTTAATATATATTTATGATTTTATTTCCGTTGCAATATATATTGTTGTTACTATTGCATGTTTTATTTTATTTTTAGGCTTGCTACGGGTTCCGGATTCGAAAGAATTCTTGTTCCCTAACGTCGATCATGGCCCCTGTTTTGGGTCGTCACAAAAAGCTAGGAATCTAAGCTACATTAAAATACATATATTGCTCAATGGGAGTCTGCACCACACGAGCCTAATAGTACATAACCCTATCAAGCAGAGGAACATTACTCATAATGGTACTCGAGGAAGTATCACCTTGAGCAGCTCAACTATGCTGAGTATGCTCAAACTCCTGCTCAGTCCTCTCAGTGTCACCCTCAGTCTCCTCCTCCTCCATAGCAATAGTAGTAGCTTCTTCAACCTGCACAAAAAATAAATGTCATCTGCAGTGATGAAAGAGAATGAAGTAAGATAGTGATAGGGAGAATCGTGATGAAAAATATACCTCAACTGGATATGTAGGAACCTACTCTAGAAGATTCCCTCAAATATACTCCTGATAATGGCGGAGAATGCTCAAGCAAAGTCAAAGTGTCATATCCCTCAAGAGCTGCTTTGAGCTCAAGACAAGTCATGCTGTAACTCCTCAACATGGAAGAGGGAATAAAAGACGGAACATGCCTCCTGGAAGGTCCCTATATGCCAATGATAAACAAGTTCACTAAGATGCTATATCTGGCAACCATAATCAGGAAGCAAAATCCTCGTAGTCTCAAGCCTCACAACAACAGTCATGAAACTGTATCGCTAGATGTCTTCAGCACTAACTAACCAATCTAATCTTACCTGTAAATTCATTCAAATAAATTTTATTTAACTTTTACAATTGATCAAATACTAATAATTAAATTTATCTTACCAGGTCCCACTCTAAAAATTTTAATTGGTCCCGATAAGTCTGTAAGTCATACTTGACACTAGCAAGATGAGAAGAACCCCATCTCTACATTAATGGAAGACTCTTGTTAGAGCTAATAGTGCTAAAGCCTCATATCACCCCGATCTCAATGCCCCAGATCTAAAAAGAAAAAGATAGTCGAAATGAGAAAGGGTTGTAAAAGAGCAAAATTAAAAGGGGGTAGAAGACACAAAGAAGACATACATACAAAATGTGCTGGAAGTCACACATCATCATAATAACTCTACAGACAGTATCAAATCTATAGTAAAGATAAGCAAGAGCTACATATCCATAATCAAAAGTAGCGACTCTAGCAAGAACCTAAAGAGGACCAAGAAGCGCAATGCTAACCTCATTATTAATCTCAAAAAAGAGGGTAGTGCCTAACAGTATCAATAAGAAGCATCTTGCCTTCTAAAGGATCTAGCAAGGTGTGGTGGTGGGTAATCTCCTGAAACCCTGAATAAGAGAAAAAAAGAAGCATGTTGTTTCGATTCTTCCATGTTGGAATAAACTCGAGCAAGTCGTAAATATAACGACTCATGGCATCCTCTAGAAGAGTGCAGTAGTGGATATCAAAAAGAACTAGGGTACGCCTAAAGGTAATCCTAGTGATAGCAGAGAATCTCATAAGAGAAATAATCAGTTCACCCACTTATGTGTGAAAGGTGTGAGTGGTATCCATCCACCTTTCGATAAGAGTACAAAGTGAATAGTGATCTGACCTGCCTCGAGCAATCGGTAGAGTAGCAACGAAGTCTCGAAAGCTAAATGCCCAGATATGCCATACTACCTCTCCCAATAAATCATGAAAGAGTTCTCAAGCCAAATGAAAGTAACCTGAGAATTTTAGTGGTTTCTAAAAAAAATTCAAAAAATGATAGGATTACATTCCTTTATAAACTTTTTATCTTTTTTATCTTTGGGTTAAAAAAATTAAAAGACTAGATTTTCAATCGAAAATCCAAAATTCCAATCAGATTCGGGATTCCTGATTGAAAATCCAGATTTTCGATCGGATTTCCAGATTCATTATCGAGAATTAAAAAAATTCCAATCCAAAATTCAAATTTCCTACCGAAAATCCAAAAATCTGACTAAATTTTGTTAGTCCTATGACATGCTAAAACCAAATTTGCAAAATTTTGCTTCAAAATTAAAATTTTCACGTATTTTATTTAATTTGTATAAAAGATATTCTACAATTACATGCATGAATATGTTAATATATTAACAGGAATATATTTTTACAGAATCAAAGACATAAGAGAAATTTACCTCATCTTCAGCCTGTGAGCATTTGTGGAGGTGCAAGCAAGTTAAAGGGAGCACCTCTTCCCTTTCATTAAGCCCCAAATTGTTTTAAGGGAAATGTAGTTAAGATATGACCAGATCTGATTCTTTGGAACTACTTCCACGTAGTCTACGTAGAGGGTGAGCCATAGGGTCAAACGGATCTCAAATTGAAGGTCAGACGAAAAAATAATTAAATAAATAAGATTTGAAAATCAAGAGAATGGAAAAGAAAAACAAAGAAAAGAAAAGGATAGGAAATGAAGAAATGGATAAGCAAAATGCAAAACTTATAATAAAGTGGCAAACGTCCACTTTAGTCCCTTAACTTCATTTGCATTTAAGTCCAACACTTCTCTTGCAATTTAGTCCTAAATTGCAATGCTACATGATTTGATAATTCATTAAATTATTGAATTGTTAGCATAAAATAAATTAACCAAGTATAGTGTATTCCTATTCAGACTATACGACTGAGTGTGGTGTATTCCTATTTAGACTATATGATTGAGTATAGTCAATATTGTACGACCGAGTACAATGTGTCATTTAAATTCAGGCTATATGATTGAGTATAGTCGACATTATACAATCGAGTACAATGTACTTCTTTCAATCTAGACTATACGACCAAGTATAGTCAACATTGTACAATCGAGTACAATGTATCATTTCAATTCAGGCTATATAACCGAGTATAGTCGACATTGTACGATCGAGAATAATGTATCATTTTAATTCAGGCTATACAACAAAGTATAGTCGACATTGTATGATTGAGTACAATATACTTCTTTCAACCCAGACTATACGACTAAGTATAGTAGACATTGTACGACTGAGTACAATGTGTCATTTCAATTCAGACTATTCGAGCCGAGTATTATCGATATTGTACGACTAAGTATAATGTGTCATTTTAATTCAAGCTATATGATTGAGTATAGTCGACATTGTATGATCAAGTACAATGTATCTATTTCAATTCAGACTATACGATCGAGTATAGTCGACATTGTACAACCGAGTACAATGTTTCATTTCAATTCAGACTATATCATTGAGTATAGTCGACATTGTACGACCGAGTACAATGTGTCATTTCAATTCAGGCTATACGACCGAATATAGTCCAACATTGTATGACCGAGTACAATATACCTATTTCATTCAGACTATATGACCGAGTATAATCAACATTGTATAACCAAGTACGAGTATCATTTCAATTTAGACTATATGACTAAGTATAGTCGACATTGTATGACTAAGTATAGTCGACATTGTATGACTGAGTATAATGTACTTTTTTTAACCTAGACTATACGACCAAGTATAGTCGACATTATACGACCAAGTACAATGTGTCATTTTAATTCAGACTATACTCGATCGACATTGTACGATTAAGTACAATGTGTCATTTCAATTTAGGCTATACGACCAAGTATAGTCAATATTGTACAACTGAGTACAATGTACCTATTTCAATTCAAACTATACAACTGAGTATAGTCAACATTATATGACCGAGTACAATGTACCTATTTCAATTCAGACTATACAACCGAGTATAGTCAACATTGTATGACCGAGCACAATATGTTATTTCAATTCAAACTATATGATCGAGTATAGTCGACATTGTACGATTGAGTACAATGTATTTCTTTTAACTTAGACTATACAACCAAGTATAGTCAACATTGTATGACCAAGTACAATGCATCCTTTCAATCCAAACTAGACGATCGAGTATAGCCAACATTATACGACCGAGTGTGGTGTATCCTTTCAAACTAATACTATACGTTTAAGTATAGTGTTTCTTCATATGTTTAAAGTTTATGCATAGTATTGTACGGCAACACAAGCATTAATCGTGAACTAACAATTACTTATAAGCAAAAACCTCAAAAAGCACACGTAAGTACTCAAACTTTATCTTAAGAAATTGTGTGCTTATTTGCTTTACCGCAATTTGTCAAGCAAACACCCAATTTCGAGATAATAAAAAATGGATGCGACAAAGGACTCCAATGAAAGAAAATGTTATAAGTAGGTCTTCAACACTTGAAGTTTGAAACCTCAAAAGTTTGAATGCATTTTCAAAAAATTTAATGGTTTTTTAAGGACTTAATTGTAATACTTTTTAAAACCTAATTGAAAATTTTAAATTCTTTTAGGAGTTTTTTTTATAATTAAAAATTTAAAAAAGATCGAAATTATAAAATTCCGATCGGAATTACACAATTCTGGTTGGAATTATACCTTTTCCATCCATTTTTTTGTATTTTTACAGAAAATAAAAAATATTTTTCTTGAATTTTGATTAGCTAAAAATTTTATTAAATTTATTTTTAGGATTCATTTAGATTTTTAAGGAAATAAAGTCCTTTTAAAACTAAAACTCTTCAATATGTAAGACCTAGGATTTTTTTGGCTTTTCCCTATAAAAAGATAGTTTAAGCTCTTGGAAAGGGAACCTATCTTCTTCTTGAAGCTCTCTAGACTTTTCTTTACGCAGTACATAAAAAATTATTTATGATTTATTTGTTTGGTAAGCAAGGAGCAGGAGATTTTTTTAGAAGAAGAATAAAAGTTTTTGAAGGCCTACTAAAATAACAACGGTGATCTTACTAGTCTAAGGAGCAATTTATTCTACATCCATAAACATTATCTTCTTTTTTCCTTCTTTTATTTTTCTTTTTTCTATTATTTTGATTTTATTGAATTTCAATTTTATTCAATTTTTATTGTAATTTTATTCACTAATTATTGTTTTACCCTTTTATAAGAGTGATTATAGAGAGGATTACATGATGATCTTACTTGGAGAACAAAATCTATGGAGATCAATGGAATGTTATGGATAGAACTTTATAGCTAAATATAGTTTCTAGGTTTTTTTATTTAATTATTTATTATTGTTTTATTTTTTATTTATTTTTTGGTTTGTATCAATTCTTTTTTTATTATTTTCAATAGCTCATTGTAATAGTCCAAATAGTGAAAATAATAAAATCATATGTGTGCGATTGTGTGTATTATTTTAATTAATCGGTTAGTAAAAATTAGAGTTTTTAATTGGATAATTAATTAAAATTAATGACTATAGAAATCATTAGGTTGTTTAATTAAAATTGAATTAGATTTAAGTGGATAGAATTAAGATTTCTTGTTGATTATTTTATTTTATTTTATTTGTTTAGAGTTACTTTAATTAAATTAGGGTTTTTAGAATAAGTTAAATTAATTTTTTGATTTTTTATTTATTTTTTTATTGTTTTTAGGCTTGTTTGTTTTTGTTTATGTGTTTTCGACCCTAAGCCCACATTAAACTTTAACTCATTTAAATAAATTTAGGTTTTTTAGGTTTAATTAATAAAAATGCATATTTAGGTTCATAATTAATTAGATTTATGGTAGAGATAACTTATGCTCATTTAGTTAAATTAGATATAGGTCCACTTAATTTAATTAATTTAAACTTAACCTATTTAATTTAAGCCTTTTCCATAATTTATAGACTTAAGATCACTTTAAAATTAAAACATGTAGAATTAAGCCTATTAATTTAAATACTTCATAATTTATAGATTTAGCCCCATTTTTAGAATTAAAATAAATAGATTTAGATTCACTTAATTAAAATTAAATAGGAATTAGGCCCCATTAGTTTTTAAGCTCACTTATAAATTAAAATATGTAGATTTAGCTCATTAAATTAAAATTAATGTAGATTAGATTAACCTAGAGATTGTGATTTAAATGAATGAATTGTATACTTGTATATTTCATTATTAGTTTGTCTGAAATTAATTGTTTTAATAAGAATTTATATAAAATTGCATGTAAATAGAGAGTAAAATAATAATCTATAAAGTAATTCTAAAAGAACACAAGATTAAAATAAGTTAGTATTTGATATTCAGAATTTTCTGGTTATACTGTTAGTTTTCTTTTAGAGAATCGATTACCACTTTTTTTTTTATTTATCTTAGTTATTATCCTGAGTAGTGATTCTTTATTTTCACATCATATCTTTATAACAGTGGTTAGTGTATTTTCTAAAACTCTAAACTCAAACAATGTCACGGTTGCTAAGATTTTAGTTACACGCTAAACCCCACTATCTATAATAATTATTTTAATTATATCGAACTTTTATACTAATTTTTGTTATCATCACAAAAATTTGATTTGTTACACATAATAACTTCAGTTTTTTTTTTTTTTTTTTTTTTGATGGAATACACGTAATAACTTTCAGTTGAAGATACAGCATCTCAGCCAAAGCCAGTAGATCACGCACATATAACTCCTGCCATATAAAAAACCACACATCAAGCACACGAACATCCGAGTAAAGATTCATCCAGACACGAGCTCCCTACCTCCGCCACACCATTAGTGAAGGATCCAGTCAGCCACATAATCCACAAATATGTAAAAATTCTGTTTTAATGGAAATATGTATCATTTAATGTGTGTATATATATATATATATATATTACGGTTAATGAGGTCAATTTTTTTTTTTTAAAAAAAAAAAAAGAAGAAAACTTATACGTCCTTTTGCAATTTGCTTAATGATGATGCATGCATGAAAATGATTCCTAACTGAGACATATAAATGCAATATATAAAAAGAGCATAAAAATTTAATCATCGAAAGGGAATGAATGTATTTATGTGTCATTCCTTATGTCATTTTTAACTATTATTTTATGCTTACCATTTGAAGCCAGTAGTATTTATCCTTTTTCATTAACATCACATAGATTTCTTAAAATATTGGAATTGAAATTTTGGGAGAATGGAATATAACTAAAATGAGGTTAGCATTTTATCAGAAATTGCATGAATCTTGCTATCATATATAGGAGTAAACGCATTGCATTAATACCATATTTCAATTAAAACAGAATTTGCCAATGCAATGCCCTACCTCATGATCGATCATTTTTCACTTGCAATGCCATATTTCGAGGGGGACGTGAAGCATGCTTTCTGATCTACATGTACGTCGCCAAATTATGCCTACTGATTAATTAATTTACATTGGTACCTCTATAATTCTATATAATATTAATAAATAAATTCTTCCTTTCCATACATATATATATATATATTAACAGTCATTCAACTCATATTCAACACATGTATAATATATAATTATCTCCACCGAGCCACCTCTAACTGTAGCTATAGTGTCTCCCTTCAGAGAGATGGATTCAAGAGCATCATCAGCTTCTTCAGATAAGGAATCTAACAATGATATGATGAGAAAAGCGATCAAGGGAGTAGTGATGGTAGTGTTGTTAGGCTGGATTGTTTTGTGGGTCATGATGCCCACCAATACATACAGGCATAGATGGCTGCTAAATATGCGAATGAATATCAATTCTACCTCCTCTGGCCAGCAAGGTTTGGAACTTTATTTTATTTTATTTTTTTAACCTTTTTTGTTACATTTATTTGCATTAAATATGTACCCTTAATGTAATTAAATGAAACCCGCCATTATACAAGTTAAAAACACAACTATTTAATGTGAGTAGATTTCCATGTACAATAGATGTGCTTGCGTGTGAGTACGAGAAGTATATTAATGGTTAACCGAATCTACACTGTGCTGGCACACTCAGGCTTGCATAAATAGCCAAAATGCACATGTTTCACTGCACGTTTTACGTTTTACGTTTTCCATATCTCTTTTCTTTTTGTTGCTTTGCGAGACTGAGTGAGAGTTGTATTCAGATAGAGGTGGTAAAAAAATTCACCTTCTTCTCATATTTTTAAAAATATATATATATACTATGGTGAGAGCAGCTATATGGCTACTATCAACAGTAGTGTTTGTGGGTTATATGATGATGTGGGTTATGATGCCCACTTACACATACCGGCACAAATGGTTACCCAACCTTCGAAAGAATCTTAATTCTACTTACTATGGCAAACAAGGTTAATTGAATTCATACAATCTTAATTCTGCTGTGATATGTTTCTTTTTTTTTTGAGTTTAAAGACCTTGTGCTGTGTATATGAATGTTTCAGGCGCAAATCTTCTGGTATACTTCTTTCCAATCCTCTTTGTTGCTGTACTGGGCTGTCTGTATCTTCATCTTAATAAGAGATCCAGTCATAATAAATTCGAAAGGTAATTAAAATTTTTTAAATCTCTAATCCATATTATTATTGATCTCCATTACCATTATCTTAATTTATTCACATTCCACAGCAACAGCAGAAAGAATGTATTGGCTAGTACGTGGAAGAAGCCAATGCTTGTGAAAGGCCCTCTTGGGATTGTTTCAGGCATAGAGGTTGCCTTCTTAATAATGTTCGTTGCACTGTTAATTTGGTCTTTGGCAACTTATTTGTGCAGCAGCTTCGCTACCATCACTCCTCACTCTGCTGCAGAAGACGGTGAAAAAGTGTAAGAACCAAATTAATATCTTTCATTACCAAAATTATTGTCCAAGAAACCACCAGCACACACCCTTTATTGGGGTGTTCATAATTTTTTGATTTAAACGTTGCTAATTAATTTAATTCAATTCGAATAATACTGTAACAGTTAATTAAATGCGACCGGTTACAATATTGTTTTACAGATGGGAAGCTAAATTGGAGAGTTCTGGCCTTTGGCTAGGTATGGTTGGAAATATATGTCTGTCGCTTCTGTTTTTTCCAGTGGCTCGTGGGTCATCTGTGCTTCCACTATTTGGGCTCACATCTGAAGGTAGCATCAAGTACCACATATGGCTGGGTCACTTAGTGATGACCTTCTTCACTGCTCATGGACTTTGTTACATCATTTATTGGGCTGTGACCAATCAGAGTTCAGAGGTAACGTTTTTCATTAACTGGCTGGTTGCTCAAATTCAGCTTACAAAGAACAACATAGGTTTAATTTTAATTACCTTTATATAAGAGATAATTTCAAATATAGGTAAGTCAAACACCTTATTATCACCTTATTATTTATTGCTTTTGTGAGTTTTAGTTGATTTTTGTTATTTTTATTATTTCACTGGTTGTTTTTAATTGTTTTTATTGTTTCTGATATTTATATTTGTTGATATTTTTAAAAAAAAATAAAAAATAACAACAAAAAATAATAAAAATTATAAAATATGTCAAAAAAATTATTATTTTTATCATTAATACTAATAAAAAGTAAACTTTTTATTTGTGGCCTTAATTTGTCACTAATAATGAAAAAATAATTTTAAAAAAAAAACTACAAAAATCAACATCAATCAACAAAAATCAAAACTGTAAAATTTTGTTGATTTTTATTATTTCTGTTGATTTTTTTATTTTTTCGGTTTTTTTTATTGATATTACAAATATATTATAAGTGTTGTAAATTTATTATATATTGATGATCAAATAAGTATCAAATAATTTTTTTTTTAAATTATTAGACATTTTAATAAATAAATTAAAGTAAAAAAATAAAATTCTTATTTTTTAAGAATATAAAATGAGAAACTTTTATTTATTTATTGTTGTTACAACATTTAAAGTTATTTATTACTTAGTTTAACAACAATTGAAGATATTTAGTTTATAATTATTCATTTGAGAAAAAAAATTTAAAAGAAAATAAATATTGAGGGAAAAAAAAAGAAAACATTAAGAATAAAATAAAAATTATACCTTAAAAATAAAAAAAAATTATTGAGCAAAAAAATTGAGAAAAAAGATGAAAAAAATGTTGATAAAAAAAGATAAATATAGTACTATAAAAATAGAAAAAAAATGTTGAGAAAAAAATGTTGAGTAAAAAAATATTGAGAAAAAAATAGATAAAGATAGTAAAAAAATAAATAAAAATAATATAAAGTACAAAAATTGTTAAAAAAAGTATAAAGTAACAAATATTTAAAAAATTAATAAAAGGAAAAAAATGTTGAAAAAAAATAACTCTAAAAATAAGGGTAATTGGAGAAGTGAACTATATTTAAAAATAAAAAAATTAGAAAAAAAATTTTTTAAAAATTTTAAATTTCTTTCTAATTTTTGTTACATTTATATAAATAACCCTTTATATTACGGTGAATTCACACGTAGATGTTGAAATGGAGCAAAACCGACATATCAAATGTGGCAGGAGAGCTATCTTTGCTAGCTGGGCTGGGCCTATGGGCCACAACTTTCCCTCGTGTAAGGCGAAAGATATTTGAGCTCTTCTTTTACGCTCATCATCTCTACATTCTCTTCGTCTTCTTCTTTATACTGCACGTTCCCACCTCTTTCGCCTGTGTTATGCTCCCTGGATTTTACCTCTTCCTGGTCGATCGTTACCTGAGGTTCTTGCAGTCAAGAACCAAAGTTCGTGTCCTTTCTGCCCGTCTTTTACCTTGTGAAACTTTAGAAATCAACTTCTATAAAAGCCCAGGTGATTGAAATTAACCATATATATAATAATTTGTTTCACTCTTGATATTTGATATGTTGGTTTTCTTTAACTTGATTCTTAGAATCTTTACTGATAGGTTTGGTTTATAATCCGACGAGCATTCTGTTCTTAAATGTGCCAAGCATTTCTAAGTTGCAATGGCATCCTTTCACTATTACGTCTAATAGTAACTTGGAACCTGACAAGCTAAGTGTTGTGATTAAAAGTGATGGAAGTTGGTCCAAGAAACTATATCAAATTCTTTCATCACCTTCCACCATTGATCGTCTTGAAGTCTCAGTTGAAGGGCCTTATGGACCTGCTTCAACTCACTTTTTAAGGTTTGCACTGTACATATATGTCTGTTCTTGCAACTGAAAGTGAGAAATATTCTTGGCTAATTAATGGGTGTGCGTTTAGGCATGATACTCTTGTGATGGTAAGCGGAGGCAGTGGCATTACTCCTTTCATATCTATAATTCGGGAAATCATTTGTGCCAGCACAATACACAAATGCAAGACTCCGCAAGTTATACTGATTTGCTCATTCAAGAATTCTTCAGACCTCACAATGCTAGACCTCCTACTTCCAATATCCGGCACTACGTCTTCGCTTTCGGATCTGCAGCTAAAGATTGAGGCTTATGTTACCAGAGAGAAGGCAGCCACCATTGATAACTCGAAGCTCCTTCGAACCGTATGGTTCAAGCCCAGCAGAACAGATGCACCTATATCTGCTATTTTAGGCCCCAAAGAGTGGCTCTGGCTTGGTGCTATAATATCTTGTTCTTTCATCATTTTTCTCATCATAATTGGCCTTATTACCCGCTATTATATTTACCCCATAGATCACAACACAAATAAAATTTTCTCGTACTCTCTCAGATCTTTTTTCGATATACTAGTAATATGCATAAGCATAGCCATGACAGCAAGTGCTGCTGTTTTATGGAACAAGAAGCAAAATGCAAGAGAAGCGATGCAGGTTCAGAACATTGAAGGTTCAACACCGGTTGCATCACCAGGATCATGGTTTTATAATAGTGAAAGAGAATTGGAAAGTCTCCCTCATCAGTCACTCGTAGAGGCTACTAATGTGCATTATGGTGAAAGGCCTGATGTAAAGAGTAAGTCACTAGCTATTCCTTGGATCACAGATTAGAAATCCATTGATTCAGTGCCCTGTTCTACTTGTGGGATTTTAATGTTATGCACTGTCATATTTAGTAAATACAACCCAATTTTAATCTTTGTTCGTTTTGGGTGTAGGGATGCTATTCGAGTGCAAAGGATCGAGTGTTGGAGTTCTTGTTTGCGGTCCAAAGAAGATGAGACATGAAGTTGCAACAATATGTTCATCTGGATTAGCAGAAAATTTGCATTTCGAGTCCATCAGCTTTAGCTGGTGATCTAGTAATCCTTTATACAGCTTTGTTGCTTTTTTTTTGGGTCTTACCTTTTAATCAAAGAGAAACTTTACAGGTTTCAGTTGTTTCTGTTGCAAATGTCATGTAATGTAAAAAGTAATAGCAGCGCTATAAGCAAGCATTAGATTTCTGGTCTTGTCACATAGTGTACATGTTTAAAAGTCACAAACTGGTTATCCAAATTCCAAAGGAATAAAATCTAGTGGCAATAGCTGACTATCTTATTTCCGTTTTTCTCAACCATAATCAAAAAACATAAATTTTTTTGAGTTAATTGGAATATAAAAACGTGGAACTTTTTTTCTCAGAAGTCGCTCAAAAAGAAAGAAAATGGGATGTAATGTGGTCCCAATGAGGCAGGCAAATAAGACTACTTGGGATCAGTTAAAAGCGAAAAGGTCTGCCTTTCACACCATATATCAGGAAGTAGTACAGTAGCTGCAATGCATGTGATTCTTGACAACCAGCCAATGGAACTATAAAGCATCAAGAACATATATGTACGCATACACACACCTTTCCGCACTACTTACGTCATCTATTTGCTCATGAACTACTCTGCATCTCTCTTTAAAAGAAACTACCTGTGCTGACACTCTCCGAGAGAGAACTGGAGATGGATTCAGAATCAGAAATGGTGAAAAAATCACCTTCCTCTCATAACCAAACTTCTACTGATTTGCTTCGAATAGCTATATGGGCGATATCAGTAGTAGTGTTGGTGGGTTATCTCATGCTGTGGGCTGTAAATCCAACTAGCATGTATTGGCATAAATGGGACCGCAAAATCAATGAGAAGGTCATTTCCACTTATCTTGGCTTACAAGGTTTGGATTCATCAGTTTACGTTATTTCTTTTTTCCTCAGTTTTAATTGCTTGATCAGCATTTGCTTTTAGCTCAATTACTTATGCACGTTTCAGGTCAACCATTCTTGCTCTACTTCTTTCCCCTTCTCTTTATTGCTGTGTTGGGCTGTGTTTATCTCCATCTTGGAAAGAGATCAAATCAAAATGCATTTGAAAGGTAATAAATCACACCAATCCAGTTCTGGGTTTTTTTTTTTTTTTTTTTTTTTTTTTTTACTTTCAAGTTACTGTTAATTTTGTCATGCTAATCTTGAATCAACAATCTAAACAAACAGCAATAGCAGAAAGCATCAATTGGCGGCGCTGAAGAAGCCGATGCTGGTAAAAGGCCCACTGGGGATAGTATCAGGGATAGAACTGGTCTTCCTACTAATGTTCATTACACTGTTAGTTTGGTCTCTATCAGCTCTGATACACGGGAGATTCTCTGATATCGCTAAGTTCGCTGCACTTAGAAATGAGAAAGTGTAAGAAGTACTAACACTGCTGTACAGCAAAAACAACAAAAAAATTGAAAGTCACTGTAACTTTTGCAGATGGGAAGCAAAACTGGGGAGTATTTCGTTTATATTAGGCTTGGTTGGGAACATATGTTTGACGTTTCTGTTCTTTCCGGTGGTGCGTGGGTCGTCGGTGCTGCCATTGTTTGGGTTGACATCCGAGAGCAGCATCAAATACCATATCTGGATAGGTCACTTGACAATGGTGGTCTTCGCTGCTCATGGAATTGGTTATATCATCTACTGGGCTCTTACGAATCAAATTTCAGAGGTAACTTTTTCTTAATAATTTTATGACATCATCATCATCATACGTTCTTGAATTGTGCAATGATTAGTCTTAAATCATAAATGCTTTTCACTGGTTACAGTTTCATTTAATTTTAAGGACAAAGTTGAGAAGAGGGGTGGTGTTATTCATACTTTTAAAAAAGAAAAGATATATATAATTATTGTGGTTTTTACGAGGACAATTAATTATATAATATTATTAAAATAATTTCTAAAGGTGCAATTTTCTTCCTTAATTATAGTTAGTAAATCAAATCTAGTAAACGAGTTATCAATATTTCAACAGCAGCTGTCTATATTTCAACTGATGTATCAGAATATTTTCTACTTTTTTTATTGAATTTGGATCTGACCGGGGAGATCGAGCCAAGGTAATTTACTTAAGCTTATGTCCAAATGTTGACCCTTGAAGCTGAAGACATGGCGGTTGCGGCACCCTATAAACAATCGCTAATATTATTATATACATAGATTTTTTTTACTTCTATTTTTTTATTAACTTGGAGTTTATCATGTGACTTACATTTTGAATATATAAATAAGAGCATCTTTTACTTTTAAATTAAACTTTGTATTTCAAAATATTTTTAAAATATATTTATATGCAAATATTTAATTTTAAATTTTAAATATAAAAATTTTAAATATCAAATTTTAAATATAAATATTTCAAATAATAGATAATTACACGATGAATTATTATTGCTTATTTATTTCAAATTCTTATAAATATAAATCTATATAATTCAAATTCAAATTCTCATATCCAAATATAACATTAAAAAGAAATAATTATTTGATTATTTCCGGCTTTGATTTTATAAAAACAAAGGAGGGGTTAATTATGAATAAATATAAGAAGGAATTTTGACCCCAAGAACTCTACAAAAAGAAAATGACAATTGTTGAGAATATTGTTTTAAAGGGTAAAGAAAAGATGTGAAAGAGATCGTTAAAATTAAAAACAGTGGAATCTTAATGCGAGCGAGCCACACAGCAAAAGGCAGAGAAAAAAGAAGTTGAGTCTACCTCTACTTTACTTTACTTAACTTAACTTTAAGGAATGGAATATAAAACGATAAAAGATTGAATAATGGTTCGTAATCGTAAAGCTCTAATAATTGAACCCCTTGGCCTTGTGGAGATCTCATCTCATCCCCCAAGTCAATTTCCAGGGTTTGTCCTAATAGCCTTGTTTTCTACTGCCGATGAGAATAATAGTATAAAAGAATGGTTGTCACTCGTTAGTGCTTCTGACAATATATATATATATCGAACAAAACTAACAACCATTATTTTCAAAAAAAACAACCATTATTTTCGGTTGCCCTCTCCATTTAATTGATTGATGACCAAAATTGATGCTTGGAATCATCTCATGGCTCAATCTTTTCCCAGCAGACAATCTGCCGTAGGCTCCATTACTGAAAATGACATGACTCTGTTCTTGGGTAGGCCTGGCTCCCAACATTCCTAACTCTTTCTAAAATCCAATCCAAAATCTCTACCGCTCAAAATTTTTATTGCCCCTTTTTTCTTTCTTCAAACCAAAGTGTTCTAAAAAAATTTTATTTAATAAGTTCAGAAATTATAAATGAATCAAACCGAAAATTAAATAGTTCCGAATTACATGGAACTTACTACAATTTTATATATGTATGTATAATTTTTTTTGATGAAAAATCTAGAACCATTTATTATAAATAAAATTTAATATCGTTTTGATAATTAATTATTATCCAAATAATTTATTTTAGATAACTTATTCTTAAGTGCTAACTTAAAGTAAAATATTTGAGATCTTAAATACTAATTAATTGTTTGAAGTAAATTAAATATACTTATCAATTAAATTTTTATGGCTAATTTTCAATAAATGTTTAAATCAATAAAATAAAGTTTTTATTGTAAAATTTATAGTCATCTTACCTTATATGTTTTAATTATAATTTTATTAAAATATAAATATAGAAATAAAACTTAAAAATAAAATATATAAAAAAAGATAGTATTATTATTAAATATAATATATTTAAGATATATATTTCTTTATTACTTGAAAATGACAGTTTTCCTTAATATAATGGAATTTTTAGATAATGGATAAACAATATACATTTTCGAATATTGATTTTGCTATGGAGTATGGAGATTTAAATTTTCAGTTGGAATTTAGAAATTTTTTTAGATTCTCTATCTTTCAATTTGAGTATGAAGAATTTACATTTTCATTTAGAAGCAAATATGGGGTTCAAATATCCATCACGGATATTGGGTACTAATTGACTCATCCATCCAACGCTCACACTTAGAAAAATTTCGTGCCTTTTTATGGCCGATAACTCATTGCTGGAGCAGGTGCTAAAATGGGGTGAAGCCAAGGTATCAAATGTGGCAGGAGAGATATCTTTGTTGGCTGGATTGGGCCTTTGGGCAACAACCTTCCCTCGCGTAAGGCAACAAATGTTTGAGCTCTTCTTTTACAGTCACCACCTCTACATCCTCTTTATGCTTTTCTTTACGCTGCACGTTGCTGTTGGTTATTCCTGTATAATGACGTTCCCTGGCTTTTATCTCTTCTTGATCGATCGTTACTTGAGATTCTTGCAATCCAGAACAAGAGTTCGTTTAGTTTCAGCCCGCATTTTGCCTTGTGATACTCTAGAAATCAACTTCTCTAAAAGCCCAGGTGCTGAGCTGATCACTTTCGTGTTCTTGCAATTAGCTGGTACTGATGATTTTGATTGATATAAATGTGTTTCTTTCGTTTCAACTTGCTTTTCTTTTTTATACTGGTAGGTTTGAGTTACAGTCCGACGAGCATTCTGTTTATGAACGTCCCTACTATTTCTAAGCTTCAATGGCATCCTTTCACGATCAATTCTTGCAGCAACTTAGAACCTGAAACGTTGAGTGTTGTGATTAAAAGTGAAGGAAGTTGGTCCAAGAAACTATACCAATTGCTTTCATCGCCTTCTTCTATTGATCATCTCGAAGTCTCAGTTGAAGGACCTTATGGACCTGCTTCAACTCACTTTCTAAGGTTCCTAGCACCATGCAAATATATACATGTGTATTCTGTATAGTTATGGTGTTTTTCTTGATACATATATGGACTAACTATATATGAACTACACATTTAGGCATGACAAGCTGGTGATGGTGAGTGGAGGCAGTGGTATTACTCCTTTCATTTCTATAATTCGAGAACTCATCTATGTCAGCACAACATACAAATGCAAGACTCCACAAATAACACTGATTTGCTCATTCAAGAATTCTTCAGACCTCACCATGCTGGACCTTCTACTTCCAATATCCGGTGTTCCATCCCAATTTCCCAGCCTGCAGCTAAAGATTGAGGCTTATGTTACAAGAGAGCAAGAATCCACCATTGATAATTCGAAGCTCATACGAACTCTATGGTTTAAGCCTCAGTCAACAGATGCACCTCTTTCTGCAATTTTAGGCCCCAGAAGCTGGCTATGGCTTGGTGCTATAATATCATCTTCTGTCATCATTTTCCTCATCATAATTGGCCTTATTACCCGATATTACATTTACCCCATAGATCACAACACATTTAATGTTTTCTCGTACTCTCTGGAAGCTGTTCTCTATATGTTAGTAATAAGCATATGCATAGCCACAACAGCAAGTGCAGCTGTTTTATGGAACAAGAAACAAAATGCAAGAGAAGCTAAGCAGAATCAGATCGTTGAAGGGTCGACACCAAAGGGATCACCAGAATCAGGGTTACATAATGGTGAGAGAGAATTGGAAAGTCTCCCTCACCAGTCTCTTGTCGAGACTACTAATGTGCACTATGGTGAAAGAGCTGATCTGAAGAGTAAGTTTCAGTAATTCCTTTGATCCCAGATTTAACTTTGTCGCTTTAGCATAGCAGAAACCCACTTTTTACACATCTTTTTTTTGGGTTGTAGGAATGCTACTTGAATACAAAGGATCGAACGTGGGAGTTCTTGTTTGCGGTCCCAAGGAGATGAGACATGAGGTTGCAACGATATGTTCATCTGGATTAGGAGACAGCTTGCATTTCGAGTTTATCAGTTTCAGCTGGTGATCTAGTAAACTTCAGATTATTGTTTTCATTGTTAAGCTATTAGTCTGGGCAGGATCAAATTTGTAACTCGGCTAATTTCAGTTTGATCCGCTGCAACTGTTACGTAATCCACTTTTACGATCACTATAAGGATTTCTGTACATGTGTTAAAATTGCTAAGCCCCAATAAAGAAAAAAAATAAAAGCCTTATTACCAGATTAGCTGTTTCCGTGGCCTTGTCTAAATGCATTTTATTGCTAAATTGATGAATGCAAGTGTAGAATTTTATTTATTTTAACTTAGACCACATATTTGAGGGACTAAAACATTTTGGTTGGCTAGGGCTAATTACTAAAAATATATAAACCTTAGAGATCAAGAACTGACCAGTCCGGGAATAACCGAACGCTGAAGTTGATCAAATGGACCCAGAAAGTAAGATCATTTTAATGGCTTTATTAAGATCATTTTAATGGCTTTATTTATATTCATACAACAAAACAAAATGCTATACACATGTAAAAACTATAGAAATGAGAATAACAACACCAATGGAGAAAAAATATGAGGAAAAACAACTGCTCCAGAACTTCAAAAGCCTTATCTACAAGAATGGCCTTTCAATATATCACCCTGCAAGTTTTCCAGGTTGCTCGTTTTACACATTTACCGTGCTACATTGATGAACACAAATTTAGGAACATAATTTTCCAGGATGTACGGCCCGTGAATTAAATAATCTCCATCTTGAAAAAAATTGGTTGATTGGCTTTTTTCTTTTGCAAAGCTGTTCAGTGTCACGAAACTTGCCCTCATTTCTCTTCCATATCTGAAACAGAAGCCAGCCTATCTTCTAAGGCTTCCAGCAGATCTTGATATTCGATAAATACCGAGTGTGACTGAAGTACACATCAAGAGATCAGCAGGGTTAGATTTGCATTAGAACAATGCCAATATTATTAATCAGCAAAACTGTTGACAAATGCATACCTGAAGGGTGATGCCATATGCCTTCCATAGCCGCATGTCATGCCGAAAAAGATCAAAAAGAACCTATATGAGGAATTACAAGAAAATTTTGGTTCAAGACCATTCTATCAAAGGTAGCATAAGGCCCTACGTTAGTGACATAGGATAAATACTTAATCTATGCCAGCTCTTTGATGCAATTCCAATGATGATTAGAGCTTCTTTCTAAAGCATATGGATACGTGGGCGAAGAAGAATAAGTCAATTTTCAATTGGGCCAAGGTTTAGATGGAAACCATTCGCAAACAAGATCATGCTCATTGGCATAAACAAGCAAATAATTTGTGATTCCTTGGTCCATGAATAATCATCCATTTAACTCCTAAAGAATTCCACTTCTGTTGCTCTTCCCTAGCATGTACCAGTATCTCTTACCATGCAGCCATTAGTTACATCACACTACGATTCATTTTGAGCAATCAATTGAAGTACTTATATTGGAAAAGCTAAATTGATAAGAACACCACTCCCAGAATGAACACAAATATAAGCCGAATGATTCAGGGCATGCTAAAATGCTCAAAATGATACTGAGTAAATGATAAAATTTGAGCTGTACCTCTGTTCGTCTTAAGAGTGTAGCCAGGACAACTATCCACTCCTTAAACTTGACAGAACACATATGAGCCAACAGAAACTCAGCATCCAAACGGCTCTGCAACGTATCCATTTGAAGCTGGAAACATACAAACAAGTTCTTATCAACATGAAGATGCAGATGTAATTGATTGGTAGGACCGACCAGAACTTGCTCATAACAGAAGGCATCTTCTGGGAACATAGCAAAGTTAATGATGATTATTTAATGCAAAATTTTTTTACATGCCACAATAGAAACCAAACAGCCACAATAGAAATGTTTTGCTAAACACCCAACAGAGTTGATAAAAACAGACTAGCAAACACCAGCAACTGGGCTCTCACAAATTTTCATATTGGTCTTGCAACAGATAACAATTACTTAATAGTTTATATTCAATAAATGGTTTGCATCCTTGTTGAGTGCCTGGAATGATTAGATATTTGCTTTTGACACTTAGCATGCCACTTGCTTCTCTCTCTCCTCAAAAGAAAATTAAAAGATTAAAAGAGTGATGCTAAGCTGCCACAATGCATCTTGAAGCAAAAAAAGAAGTATGTTGAGCACTAAGGAATACCTTTTGACCAATCAGTTCGAGCCCTGATGCAAAATTTTCCAAGCGAGCAGAACCATATCTTTCTCTTTGAAGATATTCCTGCAATTAATTCACAATTTTAAACTCCTTATAGCAGAACATACCACCTACAAAAACAATGCAATTTTTTCTTACCACTAAATCGAACTGAGTGCCTTTTACAAATGCGACAAGTTTGGAAAGTTCTTTCCCCGACATCAGATAGCTAGCATGGCTTTCTAGAATGTTTTTCACAGAAGCAACATGGGCACTTTGCTCTTTGAATGAGGTGCTGCTCCAAAGAAAAAAGTATATTGTCAGTATAATTCCTGAGTTAAAGTTATGGAGGTCTCAAAAGCAGGAAAACTTTAAGAACTGCTTATAAACCTCTTGTCCAATGATGTCTTCCTGTAGCTAGAACGGAAAAGAAAATAACCCAAGAATCTTGGAGACAGTCTGTCAGAATCTATAGAGGTCTGTTCATATTCTTTTCCAGATCTCAACAAAAATCGCACCTGAGAACCACAAAGAAAAGGGAAAAACATGTTTACATTCAGATATGATTCATTAAAAAAGCATAATCAGGCTCCAAGCCATACCAGCTCTCCAGCAAGTTCATATAAAGATTCATCAAGTGTTGCCTGCGTACATGGTTGTCAATACCGGTCAGAGTTCAACTATATACAAAGCCATGAGGAATGAAAAAGGAGTGGCAGTAAAACTACTAGCTATCATCTACCTGTAGTAAACGTAAAGCACAGTATTGACTGACAGCAGGTCCTTCGAGTTTAGCAATGACCTATAATATTCATAAAACAAACACGTTAATCTAATAATGTTTTATCCTATCCATGTTTTCGCGTAAAAATTTGTTCCTACAGGAAGAAGAAAAAAGTGGTTCTTGCACACCAGTTATTAACGATATTCTAGCACTCAAGAGCTCAAAATTTTAGAAAGAGAAAAACTGAGAAACTCATAACCCTTACAAGTATATAGCAAGCTGCAGTGCGATACCATCTCCGCTGGAAGCATTCCTCAAACAACCTTAAAGTTAGAAACAAGAAAAAAAATGATTGGATGCAATTTCTGGCCTCTTCTTGAAAAAGATAGTATGGTTGCAACTATGAAGTGATAAACAAAATGAAAAAAAAAAAAAAATCTTGCTCTATTAAAGCTTTGTGAAGTGCAACTAACACCAGCATTGTCTGCAAGCTCCAGATCAAAATCAGGTAGTAAAACTAGACAACTCTACCAAATTGTCTAGGAAACCCCTGTTTACACCGAACAGACAAGTCCACCCACCATAAACTATCATATATCTAGACAGAGTTTCAGGCATTATCTTCTTTCAGATGTTATTCCACATATAACTATCTGCCTTTTATACTTGCTATACAAATTTCCTTCTAAATATGTTAGAAATTCAACTCAACTAAGCCTTAACCCCAAACTAGTTGGGGTTGGCTACATGGATCCTTTTCCTCTATTTGGCATGATTTTTTTTTTTTTTTTTTTTTTGCTCTATATATTTAGAGAGATGTAAATCCCCTAAAAGTCCTGTCTCAATTTTACCATGTCAAAAAAAATTGAAAAAAATCCTTTTTTTCCCAATTTACTCTTTTCCCTTAAAGGTGCAAAATCTTACTCTGTTGATCTTCCAGCAGCTGCAAATAAATCTGCCCAGTGTCGACCATCAGTTTTTCTAGCAACACTCACGACTACATCAAGATATTCTGGGAAATTTCTAATAAAATCACAGGTCTTCTCCAAAAGCGAGCAGCTTCCAGCAAGTTTAGGAACTGAAATCTGATTCTTGTTTGAGCCGTGCCTGCAAGTGGCATTCATCAAATTCAAGGAGTGCATGAAGAGTTCAGAAAGTTAATAACAAAAGAAAAAAGGATTTGAAATTTAAACATCTGAAATGATCTTGTTTTAAATTACTTATTCAAAGACAGTGGTCAAGGATGCATCAGATTATGCCTATGTACATCTAGTCAAACGTTTCCTCTAACTTCTCTTTTCTGATTATAGATACCTGGAAATTTCTGCATCAAATACAGTAAAAAGAAGCAATTCCAGACAATGGGAAAAGTGAGGCTTTTGTGCCGATAACTGTGCCAATCTTAAAGCCTCCTCGCGTTTGTCCCTCTGATAGACACAGACACAGAATCAGAATCAGAATCCACAAATGACCCATATGTAAAAAGCATTACCATGCATAGCCAAAAACCAGGTGTTAAGTTTACTCTTTATCAAAACAGCAGGGCTAGCACAAAGACAAGTACCTGCCAACCCCCACAGCAAATTCAAGAAAGGATAAATTTGAATATGTTCCGTGCTTAAAATGAGAAGGTGACAACTTTTTAATATTATGTCAGAACTTTGGGCTTGGGGCCATCATTTATCATCAGATCAGGCTAATAAGCTTGATGACTTAAAGTTAACAACAACTGGTATCCAAGAGAGTAACAGGAAGAAAAAGGAGCTACTGTTTGGCCTGAAGCTCATTGCTATAGACAGGATCAGGAGACTGCTCTTTGAGATGTTTTATAGTATTCCTTTTGACTCCGAGTTAACATAATTCATACTAATTTTGAAGCAATTTGATTCAGGTCATGGAAATTAATTTGATTTTATTGAAATTAAGCTGCTCAGATGAATGAGCATTTAGTTCCTTCACCATAACAGTGAATTTGCGGACACTTTGACACAAATGAACCAATCATTCAACTTCAAGAACCTTTCATTACTAGTTCAATAATGATGATATCATTACAAGCAAAATAATGGTAATAACGCTATGTAAGTCACATCTGAATAGCTGGACCCAAATATAAGTAAAACTGTAAAAGAACGATACCTGAAGAAGGTGCCTGAGTAGGCAATGCAGTATAGTTTGAGCTTGGGGAGTTGGCTCAAAACACGGAAACTCAGTGCATGCTGAAAATGACATTCTCTGAGAGACACCAACAACAACACCAGCATTTGGAAGAAGGCCAAGAGGATACACTTCACGATCAAATTCCAGCTCTGGGTCCAACTAAAAAATCAATGCTGAGTTAGTTGGCAAAATCAAGAAACAATGATCAAATAATTAAATATTGAAATTCAATCCATGAAGGATACCGGTTGAAACATTCAGAAGTAGCATACTCTACTGCAACTGAACAAAGTGCAGCTAAATCAACTACATGCAATGCATTTCATAATCAGGACAATATGCTTGTCTGGAGAAAGCATATTTTAGACATTGCAAAAAGTCATTTCAAACTGTTGTTTAACTAAGTCAAAGTTTAAATGTCCAAAGACATGTCGAATCCACCCTAAAAGATTAATTCAATTGCTTATATTCAACATGGAATTTAACTCAACAATGATGCCAAACAGCCCCATAGACTTGCAGGATAACCTTCTGACTAGAGTAAAGGATGCAACTTTTTTCATTGACAAAGGAACAAACCACACTACCAACCACAAAATCACAAGGAGGAAAAGTGAAAATATCCTTCGTGTCATCTTCAAGGAAATGCAACTTAATCAAAACCCAATCAAGTCGTCTTACATGGAATCCATAGAAAACACAGGCAAGTTCCTTTTCCATTGAACTTTCTGAGCATACAAAGTATGACTGACATTTTTCTAATTGATAAACAGAGAATAAGCACATAGAGATGTCTCCAGATATCCACAATATAATTATCTTTCATGCGAACAAATAAATACCTGCAAAAAATCCTCCCGTTTAAAAGAATCAACACCAGGAGATGGATACCAAACCTGTAAAAAGAAGCTTCCAACAAGAACATTCATCAGACGAGTACAGTTGACAGGAACTAGGGGTGACAAATTATTTATTAATCCATATGTAATAATATAACAAATGGCTTTCACCATAAAGATTAATGTTTGGTTACCTGCATCCCTCGGTGGCCGTAATCTAACCAAGAAACATCCCCAATTAGGTTCGTCTTCTCTTCTGATTGACCACAAGTAACCCAGAATAATTCAACAGAGTCAGTGAGCTCTCTTTCACGTCCATCATCCAAATCCAAAAGTGAAAGCTCCCCATTTGTCCTCAGTATCAAACATCTATTAAAGTATGCAAATATTCAGAGGTTTATAATTTGCAAAAGGTTCTACTAGTCATTGCATAAACACATACCTAGCAGGCTCTCTGACTAACAAATCTGAAGATGGTGAATTATGATTCTGCAGGGCACCATCTCTTAGAATCTGGTCGGGGATAAAACGCATTGCAGCAGGATGACTCTTTGCAGTCATAATTGAGAGTTCTCGTACTGTAGAAAGCTGTTTGTCATTTTATCACTTAATTTGTATGACGAATTAAGTTTCATACAGGCAGTCACAATAATAACAAAACAGAAACCTCAGGAGCACAAGACTACCATTTAAAACACCACATTCAATGTTACAATAAATAGTTAACAAAATGGCAGCCAGATGGCATTCATTTACCTGCAGATTTGGAGTTCTCTGAGGTGTCAGTTCACCATATGTGTTCACATGGAATATGTGGACATCAAATGGGCGATAAGTGACAAGTATATGATCTTGATAGACATCCATCACCATTGGCTTGGCAAGCAATGGCTTCCGACAAAGCAAAGAACTTTGGTCAAGGTGATATCTTGGGTAAAAGAGTAACTCATACCTGCATTAAACACCAAAAGTTCCAATTCAAACACAAGAAGATACAAATTAAGAGCCACTATTGCATATCAAATACTGCTGTGGCTTTTTCCAATCACTTCACAATTGTTTCAGCATCAAACATTGCCACAATTCTAAAAGAGTGCCCTAGATAACAATTCAGAACCACCCAAGTGTCTCCTTTTTTTGCTTAAGCCAATGCCAAATCCCACCCAAAATAATCAAAGTATCAAACTACCTTCTAATTTTTGGAGATGGATGACAGAATACATCTCATGAACCTATTAGTATAGCATTACAAACCCTAAATGCCACAAATCTCACTGATACCATCCAACTAACCTTCAAATACTCTAAGTCTGTGCAGGAAGAAATATTTCTGAAACATGAATCCCCTATTTCATTCCAAACACTAAATAGTTACACTTCACTCAATAAATTTCAACTTACAAGAATTCAGTCCAATCCAGAAACACAAGACTACAATCTATACCCATTTAGACACTAGATATCTTATTTAATCCAACCTTTGTGCACTACAAACTCATTGGCAGACTAGTACAATTCATCACACAAATGTACAAACTCCAAAGGAGCACCGACAGCTTTCTAATTTGGAAACTAATTAAAATATATAAATGGCAACTGATGATAACTCACATTTTGGAAGAATCAACGTAGTTGCAGACAACAACAATCTTCCCCAGCCATAACAAACCTTTGCACTGAATCTTTTGTTCCTGAGTAATATCTCCAAATACTCGCCACTTTTTCAACCGCATATCATATAGGATCAACCCGTGAAGACCAGCAACAGCTAGATACATTCCATCCTTGCTAGCCGCCACATGCTGAACAGGCCAATTTTGAGAGATATAAGAAACCTGGACCAGGAACATGTCATATTAAGCTCCCAAAATTGCAAAGAAATAAATGAGGAAAGTAAATAATTAATGTTAAACCTTTGAACACATACTGGAAGGTTCAGATGTAAAATTTTAAGTTCATCAGTGTCTTCAGACTGTACAACCAGCAACCGATCTTCACCATAAATCACCTGGCGCACGTAAGTCATACCAGAGACTCCTCTGCTAAGACAGCATTTTCCAAAAGAAAATGCAAGAATCCTCTCCAAAGATCCTTCTTCAATTGCATAAAGCTTATACCCATACTCATCCCACTGCATCAGTGAGGTGCCACCCATCAATGGCTCATATGTAAAATCTTGGTTAGGCTTAACTACTGGTGCAGATACAGATTTTACACCAATTTGTCGGATTGTTGACATCAAACGACAGCCAGAGACAGACCAAACTGTTAGTCCTTTCAACTTCCACCCGACAGCAAAAGCAGAATTATCAGGCGCCCAAGCAATACAACTGACAGGACCAGTGGCATCCACTGAATACCTGCAAAGTAAACAAAGTGAGATATAAAAACTTTCAACCTTTATGAATGAAGTCCATTTACAGAGAATTGTAAAATCAAAGTGAAAATCACAATCAAATGTTCATCTAAAACGAAAAGGAGATTAGCCCAGAATCTAGATGCGGCTATGTTCTCAAGTTCATAGGCCGAAGCAAGTGTTCTCAAGTTCATATGTTGACGCAAGTGTTCTCAAGTTCCAAAAAAGAAGAAAAGCCTAGGAAATAAGTATTCAATCATGCAAAACTTACCCCCAATCATGCAAAGAAACTGTACGAATGAGCGATGCAGATTCTGCTAGGTCGTATAACTCTACAAAACCTCTTCTAGTACCAACTGCAAGGATTTGTTGATCTGAAGCCACTGAGGTACATACAGCATCACCAGAACCCAACTTCTTTTCAGCTTTGATAGATTCAGCTTGCTTCAGCCCTTTCTTGCTTACAGAGCATGATACCAGCTGTCCATCAGAGTATAAAACAAATAGCAACCTCATTGGAAAGCAAAGCTCCAACTTTGTAATAGCTGACTTCCTGTTGATATTACGATTAGGTAGTAGGCTTCCTGGAGATGCTCCAGAAACAAGTCCATTAATTAAAGAGTGCGGTAACATTGCTTCACTACTCTCATGTGCATAGGGATCAGGTTCAAAAGACCCACAGAACTGTTGATAAAAAACAACACAAGATCAGATAGGTTATCACAGAATAGACCATTGTAAATAGAATTGCCACAAAAATAACCCAAATGAAAAAATGAAAATGAAAGTAGGAACAGCAATTATTTTCTGATTACCTCTCCTTTCCACGAGATGCTATATAATGACCCATTGGAAAGTCCAAGTAGCATATATTTGCTATCAGTGACAATATTGCTCCTGGAAAGAAAGAGATCATAAAACTAAGATCAACACCAGATAGAAATTAAAATATAAAAAAATCAACCCATAATGTGAATAAAGGGCAAACACTAATTGTTTTGGTTTTCTGTCTGAAAAATAAACACTGCCAACAATACAAAATAACAAAATGCAATGTCAAATTTGAATCAATGCCTGAAATTCAGTAAGAGATAAACTCCACCATCACAAAAAACTTTTAAAAAATAATAAAACAAAATAAAAGTAAGCAATGCAACTCACACTGTCAAATCTTTATGCGCAAAAGGCACCTGCTCACTAAGAAGAAGAGATATATTAGCAAGAAACAAACCGGATGGTTGCTTCCCTCCTATCTGTATTCTCTTTTCAGAGAATTGAATCTTGAAAATGTGTAGAAAAAAGGACGAAGTCTGCAAAAAATATATATATAACCAACAAAACAAAGTTATTGCATTTGATTATACTTTCCAGAGAAAATAAATAAATAAATCACTTCTCCTGTTTTTCTGTGTATAATTTAATTCATTAAGTTGCACCAATTCTTAGTTTCAAAAAGAAAAAAGCACGTAGTCGAGCTCACTGTCAATTCTTAGATCCAATACTAGTACATTGTTAGCAATTTTTCATTTGTCTATGGAACAAGCATTGTGAGTAATTGACCAATTAAACAGAGTCAAGTATAAGAATTTGAAATAAATTAAGAAATTAAAAATTAAAATCAATATAATTAACTTACAAGAACAGCGATCAATTTAGCATCAGGACTCCACACAGCTTGTAAATTCTCTCCCTCTGTTTCCACCGACTTGGCATCTCTCTTATACTTGCCTAACCTCACTTTATGCTGTGCATTATGATCCATAATATAAACACAATTCACAAATCAAAAAACCCTAATTACCACACATAATATTAAAAAATAAATAAATAAATAAAAACCTGAGAGGAGCTCCAGAGCTCGATGTGAGAAGGAGAGACAACAAGCAAGAGACGATTAATGACTTTGAGATATATAATCTGTTGTGAAGATGGACAGAGTCCTGACTCTAGAGGTATCACCTGCGGCCATCCATATGCCATATACATCTTTATTTAATTTTAAAAACAAAAATGGCTATTTCTTTGATTTGGTATTGTGAAGAGCTAATAATGCGTTCGTTTCAGAGATCCGGAAATGGAGAGGTTAGGGTTAGAGAAAGAGATCTTAAGCATTTCTAAAGAGCGGGAGAGTGATGAACCAGAGAGCACGTCAAGACCTCTACCACTTTCAGGTTCTCAGGTAGATCACGGCTGTTCCTTTTTTTTTTTTTTTTTTTTTTTTTTTTTGTTATTATTATCATACCTGATTTTGGGAGGGCGGGACCAAAGAACAACGACGTCGTAAATACCAAAAGATGCGTTTGTTATACGATGCGCTTTGAGATGTTCTGCCAGCGAGATACATATATATATATATTTTTTTTTTCTTCATTCCTAGAGAATTTTTGAATTGGTTTAACTTCTCGCAATAAAAAAAAATAAGAGTTTTAGGATCCAATGAATTTTATTTTTTATATCTAACCTATCACCTAGTTAAACAGTAACATGATTGTTGTTGTTCCTGTTATTGTTTGAAGTGTTCAACTTTGGTGTCAAGTTTTTAGCCAAAATTCTTGCTTGTGTACTTAGTCATGTATACATTAGTTGTTCCTATTTTATTGTCTAGGAATCCTTCATGTATTCTCTTTAATTTCTATCAAGTTGTTTGTATCTTCTTATATAAATACAGGAATGAAATATCATTGTGGTTAATTTTTGAGAGCTGTATTATTCAATTACTTTTGGTGTTCTATCTTTATTTTTTTATTTTTAAATTTGATATCAGAGCTTTTACCTAGGCAAATTTTTCCAATCAAACACCAATCATCACCACTCCTCCAAGAACTCCAAGCTCAAGTGAACCGCATATTTTATCTAGTTTACAAAACAGAAGTTTACCCACTCAATACAACGCAATCAAACTTGATCCACAAATTATCTTCTATGGGAAATCATGATTATCCCGATCATCAGAGGCCACAAGTTAGATGGCTATGTTCTTGGCACCAAGTTATGCCCTCCAGAATTCATGCTAAGAACCATACCAGGGAGCACAGTTAAAATACCAAATCCTGAGTATGAAGAATAGCTTTCAAATGATTAATTACTCTTGGGATGGCTTTACAACACCATGAGTTCAGATATAGCCTCTCAGGTAATGCAGAAATCAACATCGAAAGAGCTTTGGGATGCAGCAAAGGAATTGTCGGGAGCACATACAAGAGCAAGAGTTATATACTATAAAGTTGAATTACAAAAAACTAGGAAAGGAGGAATGAAGATGGAGGAATATCTGACAATCATGAAAGCCATTACTAATAACCTTGCCCTGGCAGGTAATCCAATACCTTTATCTAAACTAATTGTTCAAATTTTGAGTGGTCTTGACACTGAACACACTCCAATTATCACTCTTTTTATTGATAAAGAGTCAATATCTTGGATTGAATTGCAAATGACTCTGTTGACATATGAAAGTAAATTAGAGCGGCTCAATACCTATCAAATAGAGAGTATTAATTTAAATCACGCCACTACTCACTTTGCAATGAACAACACCGACAATAGGCCATTTAATTCCAACAGTGGCAGAGGGCAAAATCGATCAAAGTACAATAACAGAGGTGTTAGAGGCAGATTTCGCGAAAGAGGAGGCAAAAGCAATGGAAACAAACTCATGTGCCAACTTTGTGATAAAGGAGGCCATATTGCCTCTATTTGTTGGAATATATCTGATCATAATTTCATGGGAAGATCATCAAATCAAAATCCAAATGCCCTCATGGCAACTCTTGAGACCATTGAAGATCCCTTATGGTATGCCAATACTGGAGCCAATCATCATATGACCAACAATCCTTAGAACCTCCAACACAAGCAAGACTATAATGGTAAAAATTCTCTTATTATTGCTAACAGAAGCAAGCTTGGTGTTATAACCCGAGTTTTTAAATTATTTTATTCTAAAATAGGATATGCAGTGTTAATAATTTCAAACAATATTTGATTATTTATTGATTAATGAGTTCTATTATCATAATTTTATGTTAATTGGGGTTTCGATATACATTTATTTTAAGATTAGTATTTGGATAATTTATTTGTGTAATATATATATATATATATATATATATATATATATATATATATCTTATTTTAAATAATATTTAACTTACTATATCTTATTTTAATGTCATTTTATCTTATTAAATCACATTATTTTATACATTATTATTTTATGTATTAATATATATATTTACATGCATGCATTAAGGTTATTATCATTATTATTTTTGTTTATTTTATGTGTGTGTAGACGGCGGGGTTTAGCGCACGTCCAATATTTTAGCAACCACGATACTATTTAGGCTCAAGGCCTTAGATAACATACTAACCACTGTCACAAAGACATGGCGTGGAGATGAGAAGTCGCCACCCAAGGTAATAACTGGAAAAAATCAAAAAAGTGGTACTCAATTCTCTAAAAGAAAGCTAGCACCACAACCAGAAGATTCTGGATACGGAATACTAACTTCTCTTAGTCTCATGCTCTTTTAGAATAATTTTATAAATAATTATTTCATCCTCCAATTATATACAATTTTATTAAACCCTAATTAACATCCGTCTACCCAAAAAGGCAACAAGTCAATAAAATTACAAGTAAAAAATGCATCCAAAAGGGCAATGTCTCTATGTCTAAACTATGTTAATTTTATTTTATAAGTTAGCTAAATCTACATTTTATTTACAAGTGAAATGGAATAAAGGTGGGCCTACATTTTATTAATTAGTGAGCCTAAATCTATTTTTTAGCCTTTTTAAGATATGGGTTTAAGTCTATTCAATTTTAAAGAAAAATTAAATTAGTGAGCCTAAGTCTAACTTGATTTTATTTTAAATGAAATGTGGGCCTAGGTCTATTTGAAATTGAAATAGCGTCCGATGAAGTTCACGGGCCATTTCAATCTAGCTCGGAAATTATTTCATGGACTATCAGAGCAGGTGATACGTCTAATTTGGGCTTCTGGATTTAGGCATTTCATTGTTGCACTTTCAACTATTCGAGACTGGTCTGACCGTTATTCTTTATTTGCTTTGATTGAGCAATAGATGGATACTACTCACACTTTTCATACTCGTGTGGGTGAGCTGACTGTTTCACTTATGAGTTTCTCTACTATCACCGGGATTGCCTTTGGAGGATCCCCAGTTCCATTTGACATCGGCTATTGTAGTCTTCCAGAGCATACACGGAATTAGTACGTGCAAGATTTGATCGGGTTCGCTCCAGCATGGAAGAATCGAAAGAACGTTCTTCTTTCATCATTAGTTGAGGGATTTAGACGCCTTCCTACTTCTACTCCTCGTCAGATCATTCATAAGGCAAGGTGTTTCCTTTTGATATTATTAGGTACGACCCTCTTTTGTGAGACTGGTCATGAGGTCAGTATCACTCTATTGGGTCCTCTTCATGACTTGGACAGAGTTGCCACATTAGATTGGGGATCTACTGCACTTGCTTATATTTATTATAGATTAGACATTGTCTGTAGAGGTGTTGTCACAATGCGTGGCTTTTGGCACGTCTTGCATATATGTTCTCTTTCATTTGATCTCTATAGTTTCGCTCTCCTTTGCTTTTTTTTCTGATATCTTTTTTTTTTAGATCTGAAGCATAGAGATCAGGCTTATTCAAGGCTTTAACGCTATCAGTTATGATAGGACCTTTCCTCTGATGATGAGATGGGGTTCTTTTTGCCTTGCTAGTAACATGAATACTTTGCAGACGTACCGTGATCAGTTGAACACTGTCGAGTAGCACCTGGTAAGGAAAAAGAAAATAAAATCATTAGTATGTTACAATTTAATAGAGATTAGACTTAATTTACATAAATTGCAGATAAACTCGGATTGGTTGAAGGGTGTTGAGGACATCCAGCAATATGATTTCATGGCGGCTGCAGCTCGCTTGGAGCCTATGAGGATCTTGCTCTCTGGTTATGGTTGTCTGATATGGTATCTAGGGGAGCGAGTATATCGCTAGTCTTCTGGCCCTTCTCGATGTCGCATTCCATCTGATGTCCCTTCATCTATGCTCTGCAGCTCGCATCTTACAAGTTCAGAGCTGAGGGATGCACTACAAGGATATGCTGCCTTAGATTTCCTTGAGCATTCTCGACATTATCAGTAGTTTATCTGTGAGAGCCTCCTCGAGCATATTCCTATTGACGATGATGAGGTAATTTCTCGTTATTTTAGCATCTATTTCTGGAACCTATGAACCACTCCTTCTCTTTACAGTTTGAGGAGGTTTGCTCTCCTGTTGATGCGGATGAGGAGACTAAGGTCACTCTAGAGACTGAAATTGCTCCAGAGACTGAGGTTGTTCCTGATATTGAGAGCCCTGAGCCCAAACCTAGTCTTGGTCATCATGCTTACACGTTGGGTCTAGTCGCGATGGGGCCTTTACCGGTGCTACACTTAGCAATGTCTCTCTTTCAGACAAGTCTATGTTCTACTGGGCTCCCACTGTTCAGGCTCCAGTTAAGCAGCATATGCAGTTTGATGATGCTCAGCTTCCTAGCTTTTATCTACCAGATGCTTCTCTTGTGAGTCTGTTTGCTTCATTTCTTATATAGATCTACACACTTGACATTGATATTGATAAAATTTTACAAAATAGATTCCCCCGACACAGGCAGAGTATTTATATGGCCTTGCCTTGTCTCAGAGATTATTTACGATGCAGGTTACAAACAGTTGGCGGGTAAGCGCCCTCACTAAGACAATGTAAATGTATGCATGTAATGCATATGATATGGTGTTTTCTGTGTATGTAGAGTTATTCCAACGGTCTAGAGAGGGAGAATAAGATGATTCATTGGCAGCTTACAGACTTGGGCTTTGATCCATATATTACTGGGACTTCATCTGCTAGATCTCCAGACACTCATCATCATGATGACCCTAGTAGAGGATGGAGCCCATGGCCTAATACCAGAGCATTAGATGAATGATTTAGAGTTTATGTATTCCTGACTATTTGTGTGTCTGTATCTGACTGCTCTCTATTGTACTGATGTGTTAACCAACTCTACAAGTTGGATGCACTTCTTTCTAGATTTACAATTCTTGGAGACTTGTTAAAGTTAGTTTCAACCATGATGAATGTATAAAAGTACATTATGATGTTGAAAATTTAGCATGTACTTAACAAATCTCACTATTTTTTTTTATTTTCATGACTGTCACTTATTTGCCATTCGCAAAGATCAAGGCATTATTAACCCTCTTATGTTGAGAGTATAGCATTTACCAAGTGAATAGCTTACTTCCACACCTAATTTTAGAGAGAATTTGCTAAAAAAAACTTGTGGAAATTAAGCATAAAAATATTGAATTTGGAGTATCAAAACAGTCTTTGAATTATTTTTGTGCTTTTTTTCCTTATCCAAGTATTCCCCTACCTTTCTCATATTACTCAGCGTGGATACTGTTGGAAAGATCCTTTGGATACTCATACTCTTATAGAGCATTGGAGTAAATAGAGCAAGTTTTTTTTTATTATTATTATTTTTTTATTTTTTTAACATGGGTCCTCTTTTAGTATTTCCCCGCCTTTCTTGTATTACTCAGCTTGGATACCGCCAGAGGTTCACGTTGATACTCTTGCTCATTTTTGGGCATTGGAGTACATTATACTTGCTCTTATTCTGATTCTCCTCTTAGTGTTTTCCTGCCTTTCTCATATTACTCATCATGGATATCGTTGAGGGATTTGTACTCGTACTCATTTTTTAGCATTGGAGTGGATTATATGCACATTTAATTACCAAAAGACCCCTAAAAATTGACTTATTTGCAATCAAACCCTAAAAAGCATTGCAATCTAGTCCTTAAAGTCCAGAAAATCAACAACCAAGTTCAATTTTTGAATGAATTTCATCATAAGGGCTTACGTCGCAATTGTGCACAATTGCATCCCGAAATTGGGTGCTTACAGTGTGCATTATATATTATTGTGTGTTATATATGTGTGTGTGTGTGTGTATATATATATATATATATAAGTGTGTGGTAGGTGAATTTTGATGACTAATATATTATAAAGTTTATTATATTTTAATATAAAGTTTTATTAATATATATATATATATATATATACATATACCTAAATTTACAAAACCTACCCACTGCCTTCCTCCCCCTCCCGATCCTCACCATCACTGTCGCTGTCACACCGATCAACCACTGTCACACCAATCAACCATTGTCAATGTGCCTCCCTACCTTCCACTGCCTGCAAGCCAGCTCCGCCGCCTCCAGCCACCTTTTCCATCGTCGTTGAAGCATAAGAAGTCGAGAAAGACAAAAATTGAACCCACCTCCGTTCAAGGCGATTCTGGCCACCTCTTTCAACACCGCTGGTCACTTTCCCTTCCCTAAGCACCACTGAGTATGTTTCTAAGCTCTGTTTCACTTGGTTTGGCTTAGATTTCAGTGGTGATCGATTTCTTCATTTCGGCCATTTTTTGTTTTTGAATTTTTTGAGCTTGATTCCTTGTGATTCATGAGAAGTTCCTTCACAAAAGTCGATCCCTCTAGCTTAATCTACATTCCATAATTTTTGTGTAATTTTTGGAATTTATTTTGATTTTTGTGAATTTTTTATTATTTTATAATTTTCGTAAATTAAATAAATAAATTATGAAATTGTGATTTTTGGTGTTTTTGGTGGTTAATATTAATTTTAGAATTTAATTTATAATTTTTGTGATTTTTTTGTAATTTTTATAATTATATTTAGTTTATGTCAATTTTGAAAATATAGGTTAAATATATATTTAATTAGAAATAATTGCTTAATTAAGTGTATTTGTGGATTTTAGTGAATAATATGTTGAGAAAATAATTTTTGTGTAATTATATAATTTTTATTGAATTTTTGAATATTATTAGTATTTTATGTGTATTTTTGTATATTAGGGGCATTTTGGTAATTTGATGATGATTTTGGTTGAATATTAAATTTAATTGGTTTTAATAATTAATTTGAGGTATAAAAATGATTTTTTACAAATTATTTACTAATTTTAACTAATTAATACTATTTTTTAAAAACTATTTTCAAATTAAATATAATATACTATTATTGTAAATAAATGGATTTTTAGTAATTTTTAATATATTTTTGGAATAATTAAGTAATTTAGATTTATAAAATGAATTTTTATTAATATTTGTGAATTTTTCAAGAAATATCGATTTTTATTAATATTAGGGTTTTTAAGTAATTATCGATAAAATAATTACTTTTGGTGTTTTCATATTTAAATTGCTATATTTTGGTACTTAAGGGCATTTTTAGTATTTATGAAATTTTAATATATTTTATTGTATACTGTTGTGAATTGTGGACCTCGGTCGGTAGAATTTGTAGTTTGGAATCCCGACCGAGGAGTTGTGAGAATTTTTATTCGAAGTGTATTTTTCTTGCAGGACCGGTTCTACTTTTTAAGTAGAGAGATGTCCATTTTACAGAGGAGGTTCTGTCGAATTTTTGGTAGAATTCTCGTAAAACGTGACATCAGGTCTAATTCATATTCTCTGTATGTGTTAGTAATCCTAGATCGAATCTCTAGAAGTTAAGTTAGATATATATTTTGATTCGTGATCATTTTTATTGTTAGTTGCACCGAGACCGAGGCCTAGTGGACTAGGCCCATCGGACCTGTCTGGAGGAGCGCATAACTGTGAGTTATTATGATATATATGCATTGCTTTAGGTTGCATGTTTTAGAATTATATGTTTTAAATGTAAATTTTTGCGTAATTGCTTTATTAAATGCTTAAGTATATTTTTAGTATATTATTGGTATATTTTAAAATAAATGCATTTTTTCTTTGTGATTTATTTTCAAATTATGGTAAGTATATTATTGGTTGATTTTGAGTATATTACATGATTTAATTGAATTTATTATACGTCTATATACCTGAAATATACTTAGTTTATTTTAAATATATTTCTGGTATATATATGGTTTGTTTGTTTATTTTAAATGTCATTATGCATTATTTATTTTTCTGAATGTATGTTTTAATATAAATGAAGGATATCGATAGAATGTGCTTCCTAGTGGACAACACTAGTATCGTATATGTACCGGTGCGATAGATTAGAGCTTAGTGAAAATTAATTGTGGTGATTATGATTGATTGATATTGATTTGATTAAGATTGATGTGATTGAAAGTGTGATTGTTGGAGCTTGGTTGACCAAGTGTCTCAGGGCCAATCACACTAACAGTCGAGACTGCTAGAGCTTGGTTGACTTAGTGTCTTGGGGCCAGTCTATTGTCCATATGGATTAAGTGAATTTACTAGGAATTAAGTGAGCCTATATGGCTAAAGTACGTTTTATTGGTATTGAGGTTGCGATCATTTAGGGTTCTATTTGATCCTTCATAAATTGATGAGTTTCAGTATTAAAATGATTTTCTTTGCATCTGTGTATATTTGCCTGTATATATATTTATTATATAAACTTTTGAGTGTCTGCATTCGAAATTTAGCTATGCATGTATATACATTATAATAATTCACTCAGTGAGGTCTAATTCCTCTCTGTTGATGTTTTTACAGGAAAGTCTTCATCTTCAGACCTCAGCAGTAGACCTGTTCGCCGGATTTCTTCTGCTCCGACTTTATTATGTAAATCACTTACTTGAGTTTTATTTTGTACTCTAGACACTGCAGTAGTAGTTGTACTTGACTTTGTCGAGACTTGTATTTGTATTTATACATGTATGAGGATTTTAATTTAGAGTGCTTCTCTGAAGATTTGTATTAAAAGATTTTATTTATGATATAAGATGTGTTATCATTTTATTAAAGGATGTTAAGGAACATATTTTTATTAATTAAGATTTAATTTTCGCTGAGTAAATATTTTATTTATTTTATTTTATTGCATGCTTTTCTTTTAAGGCTTACTACGAGTTCCGGATTCAAAAGAATTCCCGTTCCTTAGTGCCAGTTATGGCCCCCTGTTTTGGGTTATGACGCTTGGTATCAGTCATATAGGTAACACAAAATTTGCAACGAAATGGAAATATTTGTCTCTTAATCATGTGTTATGTGTTCCTAAAATTACAAAGAATCTACTAAGTATATCTCAATTGATGATTAATAACAAAGTGAATACTATATTTAACTCTTCTAGTTATTTTATGAAGGACAAGCGGACAGGACTGGTGATGCTTAAAAGGAATCTTGAAGATGGCCTATACAAGCTTGAAGTTGCGCCCTCCTTAAAGAAGTCTAGTTTTTCAAAATTAAATTCCATAGTCATTTCCTTTTCATATAATTTATCAAAGTCAGAGTCATGTTTGAATTCATTGAGTCCTTCAAATGTGGATGCATGGCATATGAGGTTAGGCCATCCATCTAAAAGAGTCTTATTTCAAGTTTTAAAAGAGTGTAATTTTGATCCTATAATTAATAACATTAATTTATGTGATGCTTATCAGTTTGGAAAATCACATGCCTTACCTTTTAAAAATTCTCTTTCTCAAGCAAAAAATGTTCTTGATTTAATCCACACTGACCTTTGGGGACCTGTACCATTACTTTCGTCATTTGGATATCGATTTTACATTCATTTTCTTGATGACTTCAGTAGATTTACTTAGATTTATCCTCTTAAAGTGAAAAGTGATGTTGTTCAAGCTTTTAACCATTTCAAAAATCTTGTTGAAAACCAGCTTGGAACTAAGATAAAACAACTTTATTCAGATTATGGAACAGAATACTTACCTTTATTATAAATAGTTCAAAAATCAGAAATTATATTCAAACACACTTGTCCATTGTAATGACCCAGTATTTTAAATAAAATAATATTATTTTGGAATATGCAGTTTTAATAATTTTAAATTTTATTTGTATATTATTATTGTTAATTGCTAATATTATTTATGTTTATTTTACGTGGGACTAATTGATATTATTAAAGTTAATAGTAGTAATAGTATTAAATTAGTTAAAGGGCAATATGGTAATTTTATAATTAAATTAAAAAAAATCGGGTTAAATTCTTCCTACCTCTTTCTTCTTCTTCTTCTCATCGTCACTTTATTATTATTATTATTATTAAATTAGTTAAAGGGCAATATGGTAATTTTATAATTAAATTAAAAAAAATTGGGTCTAATTCTTTTTACCTCTTTCTTCTTCTTCTTCTCACTGTTACTTTTAGTCCACGTCGGAGCCGCCCCAACTGCCACCACGAAACACCATTAACTCCAGACACTTTCAGCTATCGTCCAATGTCAATAGTTGTCACATGTCACCACTGTATCACTAAAATACAATAAAAGCCGAAAGTTGACCTCCAACGTCGCCAGTGAGATTCCGACCACCTCAGGACTCCAAACTGGACACTTTTGAATGGTCTTCTAGTGGTGAGTCCATTTTCGAGTTCCGTTTGAGCTCAAATCCTCTAGATTTTTAAATATTTTCAATTTTTAGTTTATGTGTTCTAAGGTTTTTATTTTTATTTTTTAACTTGATTATATTTGATTCTTACAAATTTGCTTAAGAAATATTGATTGTGGTAGCTTAATCTTCTCAAATATATTTTTTTATATTTTTTTGAATTAATTTGAATTTTTGGTAATTTTTTATTTTTTTATTATTTTAATATTAAATATTGAATTTTTTATAATTATGTTAACTAATTATTTTTACTTGGAAATTTAGTTAAATTAGTGTTAGTAATTTGAGTTAATAATTTTATAATTATTAAAATATTTTTTGGTGAATTAATATAATTTTTGAGAATATTATTTATATTATGTGAATTTTCTATTTATGAGTTAATTGTGTAATTTTGTGGAAATTATAGTTAAATAATATGTTTTAGATGATTTTAGAATTATATAGGGTATTAAAATGATTTTTATAAATTATTTACTATTTTTAACTAATTAATACTAATTTTCAAAAATTATATTCAAATAATATATTATTTACTATTTTAGTGATTAAATAGATTTTTAATTACTTTTAATATATATTTTATCTATTTAAACTATTTGAATACATAAGAGTGAATTTTTACTATTTTATATTGAATTATTGAAAATTTGGATTTTTATTAATATTATATTATTATTTGAGAGTTTATTTAATTATTGTGAAAATAATTGTATTTAGTGTTTTAATGTTTAAATATATTATATTTTGGTATTTTATGAAATTTATGGAATTTAATGATTTTTAATATATTTATTATTTTAATTGTATTTGGTGAATTGTGAATCTCGGTTGAAAAATTGTGCAGTTCAGGGTCCTGACCCGAAGTGTCGAGTTTGTGGTGTTAGAAGTGTATTTTTCTTACAAGATTGACTCTATTTTTTAGTAGAGAGATGTTTATTTTACAGAGGAGGTTCTGCTAAATTTTTTGCAGAATTCTCGTAAAATGTGACGTCGAGTCGATTTTGAATTTCTGTGTTTGTCTAAATTTTGTATTCCTAGATCGAGTCTCTTTTAGAAGTATAAGTTAGAAATTTATTCTGATTGATTATTAATATTTATTTTCTAGTTGCGCTAAGACCAAGGCCTATCAGACTGGGCCCATCAAGCCAATAGCACAAACTTGTGAGTTATTATCTTATATATGTATTACATGTAGAATACATGAAAAATAACATCTACTAATTTTATAATGAAATTGAATATGAATATTTCTTTAAATGAATAAGTATACTTTTGGTATATTTTTAGTATATTTGATATATATATGACACATATGCATAGTTGTTTTTAGTATATATTTGGTATATGTGCATCATATCTTTTCAGTATATTTTTGGTATATTATGGTTTATTTTGGTATATATGTGGCTTATATACTTTTGGTATATTTTTTGTATATGATGGGTATATTTTGTTATGAATGGATGCTATTGCATTTAAATTATGCATTTTTATTATTTTAATAATTATTAATTTAATTCGAAGGATATCAATAAAATGTGCTACCTAGTGGGCAGCACTAAGACCGTATATGTACCGATACGATAGATTTTAGGATTGAGTTATAAAATCAATTGAGGTGACTTTTATTTGATTGATTATTTGAGATTGATGTGATTGAGTAGTGTGATTGCGAGAGCTCGGTTGACCTAGTGTTTCGGGGCCAGTCAAACTGACAGTGAGACTGCTGGAGCTTGATTGACTTAGTGTCTCGGGGCTAGTCCACTGTCTAAAATGGGATAAGAGAACTGATTTGGAATTAAGTGAGCCTATATGGCCAGAGAGATATTTTTGGTTGAGGTTGCGAAAAATTAGGGTTCTATTTGATCTTTCATTCAAATAAACACTTTTCAACATTTATTATATACAAAAGTAATTTCAGCATCTGTGTGAAATGTATGTATATATTTATATATATAATGATGCTTGATTGCATATGACATTAGGAGGTGCATGTATATATAATATAATAATTCACTCAGTGAGGTCTGACTCCCCTCAGTTGTATTTCTTTTTCAGGAGATTTTTCATCATCAGACCTCAGTAGTAGACCCCTACGCCGGACTTCTTCAGCCTCGGCTAGTTTATGTAAATTACTTATCTAACTTTGTTGTATTCTAGAAAACTGTAGGAGTAGCATTTATATCTATAGAATATTATTTTTAATGTTAAAGAGCTTTTTTTGAATATTGTATAAAATATTTTATTTTATGATATGACATTAAGTATTAATTTTATATCAATTTAAGTTTTAATTTTGGTGTATTTTTATTTATTTATTGCATGTTTTTATTTTTAAGGCTTGCTACGGGTTCTGGATTCGAAAGAATTCTCGTTCCTTAGCACCGATCATGACTCCCAATTTGGGTCGCGACATCCATACACCTCATTTCAAAATGGTAGAACAGAAAGAAAACATCGCCACATCATTGAAATGGGTTTAACTCTCTTGGCTAAAGCTAAAATGCCATTAAAATATTGGTGGCAAGCTTTTGAAGGTGTTGTTTATCTAATCAATAGATTACTAACTCCTATTCTTCATAATATTTCACCAATGAAAAAGTTATTTGACAAAATTTTGGATTATTCATTTTTAAAAGTTTTTGGATGTAGCTATTTTCCATGACTTTGACCATATCAAAGTTATAAATTCCAATTTCATTCCACTAAATATGTGTTTTTAGGATACAGTGAATTTTTCAAAGGGTACAAATGTCTTAGTTCTATAGGAAAAATCTATATTTCAAGGCATGTGGTGTTTAATGAAAAAGAATTGCCTTTTACTAATGGTTTTCTCACTACCAAAATTGTTTCCACTCAAATTCTCATTTCTTCACCTTTTTCATGGCACATGATGTCAAATAATTTAAGTAACAGTGCAGCTTCTCCTCATATAGATCATCAACAAGCTTCTCCAATAACTTCACCAAATCCTGAAAGTTTTAGTTCACATTCACCAAGAGAATCAAGTCAAGTCGAAGCTGCATCAAATTTTGGCATTGTTGAACCAGATCAATCCGTAAATGTTGTTGGACATGAAAGGCTAGAAGAGAGTGGAGAAATTCAGTTGAATGATCACCTTATAGTCACAAAGGGAAAGAGTGGTATCTTCAAGCCAAAAGTGCCATTTACTGGTGTTGTCAAAGTTATTGATAACCTTGACACAATGGAGCCTCAATCTGTTTCAGCAGCTTTAAAAAGTGATAACTGGAAAAAGGCAATGCAAGTTGAGTATCAAGCTCTAGTTCAGAATAAAACATGGCACTTAATCCCTCCATCTTCAAAGCATTATTTGGTTGGAAGCAAGTGGGTTTTCAAGCTCAAATACAATCCAAATAGAAGCATTGATCACTGCAAAGCAAGATTGGTTGCCAAGGGATTTTACCAAACTCCTGAAGTTGATTTCTTTAAGACATTCAATCTTGTTATCAAGCCCACTACAATAAGGATTGTTTTGACTCTTGTTGTTTTAAAAGGATAAGAGGTTCGGCAACTGGATATTAATAATGCATTTCTAAATGGATTGTTGGTTAAAGATGTGTATATAGTGCAACCAGAAGGGTTCATTGATCCGAAAAAACCAAATTTTGTGTGCAAACTTGACAAGGCCATCTTGGACTCAAACAAGCTCCTCGTGCTTGGTTTAATAGGTTAAAGAACACGTTAGTTGATTGGGGTTTCAGTCATTCCAAGTGTGATACATCTCTTTTTTTTTTCAAGTCTCATAACAAAGTGTTATTTATACTTACTTATATTGACGATACTTTGATCATAGGTAATGACAAAGAATTTGTACAAGCTTTCATTCACATGTTAAATAAAGATTTTTTCTCTAAAAGATATGGGGTTTCTACATCATTTTCTCGACATTGAAGTTCATAGAGATGAGACTGGCATGTTTTTTATGCAATCTAGATATATTAAAGATTTGCTACAAAAAGTTAAGATGGTAAATGCTAAAGCCTATTCAATGCCTCTTGCTACTAGAAAAAATCTATCTAAAGAAGAAGGAGAAGTCATAAGGAATCCAACTTCTTATAAACAGATTATAGGAGCTCTTTAGTATCTCACACACACTCGGCCAGATATAGCATATGTTGTTAACAAATTCAGTCAGTTTCTTCAACAACCAACTTTGGTTCATTGGCAAGCAGTTAAAAGGGTTCTTCGTTACTTAAGTGGAACTGTTTCAGTTGGGTTGCATATTAAATACAATGACAGGCTTTGTTTAAGTGGATTTTCTGATGCAGATTGAGCGAGTTGCCCAGATGATCGTCGATCAGTTGTAGGGTATTGTGTTTACTTTGGTGACACTTTGATTTCTTAGTCTTCTAAAAAATAACATATTGTAGCCAGGTCGAGCACTGAGTTTAAGTACAGGTCTTTAACAAAACTTGTTGCAGAGATGTCGTGGATTACTTCACTTCTTAAAGATTTTTCATTCTCTTTACCTTCTAGACCCATAGTGTGGGTTGATAACTTAAGTGCAGCTGCTCTCACTTCCAATCTTGTGCACCATGCTCAAACGAAGCATATTGAAATAGATGTTCACTTTGTTAGAGATATAGTTTTAAGGGATATGTTCCATCACATGATCAGATAGCAGACTGTCTTACAAAGGTGCTAACAAATTCTCGATTTCAGTTCTTGTGTAACAAACTCGGTGTGGTTGAATCAGCCTTTTGTTTGAGGGGGAGAGTTAAAACAATAATGTGATTGTTGTTGCTTTTGTTATTGTTTGAAGTGTTCAACCTTGGTGTCAAGTCTTCAGCCGAAATTTTTGCTTGTTTACTTAGTCATGTATACATTAGTTGTTTCTATTTTATTGCCTAAGAATTCTTTATGTATTCCTTTTTAATTTTTGTCAAGTAGTTTGTATCTTCTTATATAAATACAGGAATGAAATATCAATGTGGTTAATTTTTAAGAGCTGCATCATTCAATTACTTACGGTGTTCTATCTTTATTTTTTTATTTTTTAATTCACCTACTAGAGAGACCTACACCGCATGGATTTTTTTTTTATGGAGTTGAAATTGTAGTATTTTTAGATCTGCCAAACAAGAGTCATGCAATTGTTTTTTTTAATGATCTTATAATACCTAATGTTTTTTAGTAACTGCATAAAATAAATTAAGTTAAATTTATTGTACTCTTTTAAAATAATATAGCTGTCTCTTCACAGATGTGAAGAAGGCGTATGGTCATATTGAAAATTAATAAATAATAATCCATCAATAGATGGTGATTCAAGAACCACTTTTGAAAATTTGCATAATCTTATTATCTCATCTTAAAGACAATGACTTTACATACCCAATTAAGTATAAGGCATATCTAATCATCTCCCCTCACTTTGATTTCAAGTGAAACTACAAATAGAAGAACTTATGGTTCGCCAGCAAATGCACGTTAAAACAAAATAAAATTTCTGATACGATGCTCTCATTTTCACATGAAAAAAGGGATTGTGAAATTAGCAGCATTTCGGGTGCTACCAATACCATGTTCATTACTCTCAGCAATCTCCTTAAGGCTGGTCCAAGATTTTCTTTTTCTTTTACTCGATGAATCTTTTGCAGCAATATTATCTTCGGGATCAGGTTCCTCTGATTTTTTAGCTCCTGATCTATTTCTCTTTTTTCTCTTTGCATCCAGTAAAGTAGTTCCGCTACTTACTATTGGAGTAGCTGGACTGTTTGTGATAAAAGTGTCCCCTGGAACTGCCTCGTCTTTACTTCCAGTAATTTTGTCCAAGCTGACGATAGGGTCCTCCTTGGAAGGTTTTGACCTGGCACTCGCAGCTGGCTTTTGCTTTGAGGGAGATGGGCATATTTCTTTAACGTAACCTTTTGGAGTTCCTCTCTTCAGGTTACGGTGCGAACAAAAGTGGCACTTGTAAACCACGCTATTCTGCATGGAAGTATTGTTAGGTTTCTTGTGTCTTCTTCGCATTGCCTTTGCACGTTTCCCTTCAATTCGCACCGTGCAGTTAGAACCAGGCTGAAGAATTGACTCACATCTCTGGCACTGAATTAGAGAAAAGTCAGGTTGGATTCCCAATGCCTCCCCAGCAGCAGCGAATCGGCGTCCGAAAAAGGCACCCATTGAGGGGATTAAAGCTTCTTCGTTGGCCCATACTGCTAGGTTCTGCAAATGCTCGAGCTTCAAAAAGGATTTTGGATTACGAATGGCGGTGCTTTTGGTTTGTATTCTGCCAGTTGTTTCTTGTCTCAAAGAGACTGGACTGTGAGATGTTGCCGTTTGTAGTTGCTTCTTGCTGCCTCCTTTCTTGCTCATGTTTCTTAAGTTTCTCTTAGGAATTTAGTCGAACAGTTGGCGGTCAGGACGAGAGAAAAAAAAAACAAAAACACAAAAAAATCAAAGAGCAACCAAGGCCCTATCACTCAATAAACAAAGTGTTTTGACTGAAGAAGATAATGCAATAATACATGATTTTAAGGGTTTAGTACCAACGTTTTCAAGAAGTGACGACGACAGCCGCAGGTGGATCGCGGCAGGCAGCGAGCATTCCTTAAAGGGGAGCACAACCAGGGCCAACACGCAATCAAGCCTGTTGTCTAGTTCTTAAATGTGATAGACCTGATTCTCAAAGCTCATCAGATCCCAGTCACGTGGAAATAGGCCCAACAAGTCAAACCTGAAGCTTTGGATCTTTGGAATATAGAACCGAACTATACGCAAGAAGACATGGGCCTGCTTATTTAAACATGAAGCTCGCGAGACAGTTTTATCCTGATTTACTGACAGGCGAGTACTAAGCAGCAACTGCTCATTTTCTACATAGAATATGGCATGTAATAAAAAACATTGGAATCTAGTACTGATGAATAGATTGAATGGACACAATATCAAAACATGTCTACATCAAAATAAAAAGGAAAAAAAAATCATAAAGTTAAAAGAAAGAAAATCAGTTTACTAGTTTAGGTCCTTTAGGATGGAGACCAGACAATCGAACAAGCAACAAAAACTATTGTTAGAAAATCCAAATCAAGAGTCAAAATAAGTAGAAGCCCACATTTCAGAGAAGATAAGATTATAATTGAGCTTGTGACTCGTGGGTGTTCGTGCATCAATGGTTGTGAGCAGACAAAGATCAGACATCTTGGCTAGGCTCGTGGGTCCCTTGACATGCTTGCTAATTGAGCATTAGTCGTTCCATTGTCAAGATAATTTCAAAGATACCCAGAAAAAAGCACACTTTATTTCACATCAATATATTGTCTAACCAACCCCATCAAAAAATGTCAATAAATTTTGAATCATTTAAATATTAATTCATAGTTCAAAAACGAGTTATTTTTAACTATAAAATAAATGAATTTTTTAAATAATTAATAGTGCAATTTCAATTTATAAAGAAACTCGCAATTAAAATGAATGAATTCTATATTTTGTGGATTTGGTGGGTTTATTATGAAGGATTGAAGCAAACCCATGTGAAGTTTTTGGAACTTAAAAAGAGTGATCTATCCTTGAAGATTTTGTACTGTCGTGCATGTGTGAAGGCTGTTTTAACTAGTTGCTGTACAAAAACAGTAGAGAATGGAGGACTAAAATGAAAGTGATATTGAAGGCATTGGGCCAGGAATGTCTTGGTATGGGCAGGCATGAAAACGAAAACTCGGCAATATAAAACTGTTGTCAGAGGTAGGATTTCATGTCCAAAATGCACATTTCACCATTAACTTAAGATATGTATATAAATATAATATAAACAGTTGAAGAACCTGGCCGCATAATCCAGCCATGATGCTATGCTGGTTGGCCAGGGTTCTCATCACCGACGATATTTGTGCTGTGTTTTTAATTTCTCTCTCACTTTCTGCTAGAACTAGTACCAGTCTCAAATTTTATGGACCCCCTATTTCTTTTTCTTTTGCATCTATCTACCCCTTATCATGAATATTGAAGTTGGCTTGCCCCACTTTACCATTTATTTCATTACTTTTGTACCTCTTTTCTTTGGTGTAATCTTCAAATAAAGTCATACATAGAATGCTCTTTATATTATTTTAAGTCACCATTTTTAGCCAAAATTTAAAATTATTTTAAACATAATCATTCCAAATTTTATCTTTTTTATTGAATAAAATCGTCTAATTTATAGTGAAATCAATGAATTTGTATTGGAATGTCATTTTTTATGATATATTTAATATTTTATTTCATTTAAAAAAAATAAAAGAGAACACTTTTAAGATGCTAGTTTTTTTTTTTTTTTTTTTTTACAGAGGCTACATTTGTTGTTTGCAAAAGAACTCTAAATCTCTAATAATTGTGATAGGTTTAGCTGAACATTTATGATTAGTTGTGGTTTTGAAAAGAAAGAAGTAAGAAGTTGATATTTAAAGGAAAAGATAAAGCATATATGTAGGAGCAAACAATGATTAGACGCCGCATGGACAGATGCAATTTATATTGTAACTAAGCTTTCCATCATTACATTATTGCTGAATTCAATGAAATCTTGGGCACTAACTTGCAAGATCGTAGCTGGATTATTATGGTTTTGAGTGCATTATGTGATCAACTATGTTATTGCATTCAATATGAATTCTTACCTATAGTCTCTTTTTTGTTTTCAACCGTTACAAACTTTTTTCTCATATTTTATTTATATTCTGTAACTGTAGCAGTTCCACTAATTCAAATATAGTTAGATATATAAATTTTCGTTTAAGAATTTGTTTTTTTAATAAATTTAGAACATTTTAACATTAATAAATTATACATAAAATAATTTTCATATTTTAAATTAAAAATGATAGAAATCGAATCGTGTCCGTAATATATCCTCATAAGGACACACCATTGACAGTACGTAGCCCACAACAGAATGGCTGGAATTTGGGGATTGCCGACTTGAATGAGGCTACCACTCATGGGAGATCAGATGGGACATCCTGACTCTGAGAGAAAAAAAAAAAAAAGAAGACCATTAAATGTTGCTACAAATATATATATATGACTGTGAAGGATAATAAAAAGGCAGTCACTTCAACAAGGACACACATAAATCTTTGAAGAAGCATGCATCCCCCCTTCATTTTTAACTTTCAAATAAATTAACTCACCAGCTTCTTGTGTTTTCTCTTCTTTTATAACAGTTGAAATATAGATGAAATGTGGCTATCCTATGTTCATTAACAGTTTAGTCTATCCACCTATGTTTAATTTCTCATTCTACTATTCATCGACTCTATAATATCAGCTCCCTGTATTTGACCATTTTCATTATTTTGTATCAATTGATATGAAATGTCAACTCATGTTAAAGTGATTTTGTGTGCTCAATTTGTGTTTTGTAATGTTCTTGTTTGAGGGATGATTTATATATATATAATTCTTTTTTCAATTAATATAGTTTTAGTTCAAGTGATTTAATTTTTTTACTATAAGAAAAATATAAAAGGATATAAATTTGAGTCAGACTTTTTATATTTTAGATATTCACTTTTTTTATCAAATGAACCTTTATACAATAATGTGAAGTTTTATTTAATATGCATCGAGCAAAAATAATTATCTAAAGTTAGTTTTTGACTACCGTAGACTAAATTTAATCACTAAAATTGAATAATTAAATAGTAATTTTTCAATTATGACATGTCTATTATTGAGACGAGATGAGTTTCAAATAAGATTTAAGCCTACAATATTTTTCTCCAAAAGCATATATTTTTACCATTTAAGTTAAACCTTAAATATAACAATAAATTTATTATTAATCGTTTGAATCATAAGTTATAAAATTGTTATTACTTAACTAATGTATTCTATCGGGTTTGATTTATAATGTAAATAATCACATTAAAAAATAAATGTTTCATTCATTAAAAATTAATAATACATTTGATAAACATATAATATGAATAAAGTACAATAAAAAAATATTAAAAAAACTCTCACCGAAGATTTTAAACCATTTGTTGCTATTATTCAATCGCGTTAACAAAGCTATTTTGATTTGTAATTCGATGATTTGCTCAATAATTTTTATGTTATACTTAATGAAATTTATTAGTCAATAAATTGACTTTATGATATTTAATTGTATTCAATTGCAAAAATATTGACAAAAGTTTTATAATAAAGAGAATTATAAAACTTTATAAAGGAAATGTAGACGGTAGTGTTTAGCACGCGCCCAAGTGTTTGACGATCACGGCACTGTGTGGGCTTGAGGCCTACTAGGAAATACGATATAGGTCTTGGGCCTATTCGGAGATAGAGTCGCCACTCAGATAAAAACCGAGACATACTGTACAGCAACTGGATCCCACGGAGGTTCCCAAAAGCCGTCATAAAAAATCGGGTTCGAAAACTGGATATGAGCGTTTGAATACTCACCTAACCTTGCAGTTGGCCTCCGTTTGTGTTTGCGTTTTATTACCATTTAATTATTTAATTATTTCCTCATTACCACACATAATAAAATTGCCTTCGGATAATTGCCAGATTTTATAATTAAGTCCGAGTTTGCACATTAGTCCAATTTCATACCTTTAAGTGCCCAACGTTCAACCAAAATAAAATAAATAATTAGTACAACCATACATTCGAAAACGAATGGGGGGAAAGGATTAAGAATTACAACGCTTTTTAGCTAAATAAAAGAAATAATATATAGAAAATAAACCAAACATATACCTAAAATAAACCAATAAGATAACATAAAAGTGACAATGTATAAGGGATAACTCGCAAAAGTGACTACTCGATAACAGAAATCATCAAGTAATTCCTGCAAATAACATGTAGTTAGTCCTTCTTTTCAAGAAAAAAATGAAATCACATATAACGATACTTACAAAAAGACTCTATAAAAAAGGGGTTTTCACATTATGATCTAAAGAAAACATCGAACAATCAAGGCTAAACATCATCATGCAATGATACGGACATGTTTAAGGTCAAAAGAAGACATGCCAAAGCAGACGTCATGACGAACATAGAAAAAATAAAATAAGAAGCAGGCTAATTCTGTCAATGAGGCGATTACCTCATTGATGAGGTGGTGCCTCATTAACAGGGGTCTTTATAACTCCGAGGCAAAAAAAAAAAAAGGTATATAGCACACATAAAAGGAAGACTCCCTAGAGGCCTGTCAATGGGGCGATCGCCTCATTGATGAGGCGATCACCTTATTAAAGAGGCATCGCCTGATCAGTAGGCCGGCTCCGACTCTCAAGACGTATAGACTTCTACTTTAAGTAACAAAACATGCATATACAGACTTTATAATCATTAAACTATAACTACATGCAAAAGTGTTCAAAAATCCATCAATAAAGTGAGATATCAAGCAAGACATACTAAAGATAAACCTAAAATGTACTAAGAACTTAGTCACACAAGCAAGAACTCATAAAATGATGTAATGTCAAGTTTAAGTGTAAGTTTTCTACTAAAAATGAGAGGCTCTCAGAGGTGTTTTTGATTATGATCCTTGCTAGGACGTGATCTCTACTTTTGACACAAGTTTCTTCCTTCTTCTCTTAGGAAAATGTGGACCTTCCTTTACTTCCACCTCTCCTCCTTCCTTGAGGATGTTTTTTCTCTCCTTTTCTCTTTGTCTTTTTCTTTTCCAGAGCTCCTCCCTCTTTTTTCCCCCAACCTCCCCTTTCTTCTCTCTCTTTTTTCTTCTTTATTCCTTAGCTTTCCCATGCCCTTAAGCCTTCTAGCCCATAATGAGCTTTCATAGCCTTTTTTTCTTTCCCCAAAAATAATTTTTTCACACAAGAAGCAGGTCTGGAAAGTGGGGCCCACACCACTTAGCCATCATGATTGCAGCTGCAAGTAGGTTGCCATAGAGGCGGCGCCTCATCAATGAGGCGATGCCCCTTTGGCCCGAGCTTGCGTTGGGCTAGGCGAGCTTGGGCCAAATTTGGATAGTTGGGCTCGATTTTAGGTTTTTCAGGCTTTGGGTTTTTAAGTCCACTTTTCACTAGAGATTCAGGCTTCATTCTCATGTCCAAGTTCCACATTCTCATCATTGGGCTTGACAAAGAGCCGATTAAACTGAGCAACCCTAATTCGTACCCTAACATGGGCCGATTGAATCGGGTGTCTACAGTTTGTCCCCTGATATTTCAAAAAATCAAATGCATGCAATGACGATTTTTTTGAAAAATCACATGCACAACAATAAATAAATAATAAGGTAAAAAGAACATACTTGACCCTCGGGTTTCACCCGAGAGATGAATCCTTCAGTTCTGAAACGTGACCGTGATCCTCGGGTTTTCCTGGCTCGATCAGCCACTCATTAATATTTGAATAAAGGTATTTAAAGACTATTAACCTTGGGTTCTCCTGGCCCGATTACTATTTTATTGGGGACATAGACTTATGGTTTTCCTGGCCCAACCATCAATCATTTGAAACATGATTCTCGGGTTTTCCTGGCCCGATCATCACCACACATAAAACATAATTCTTGGGTTTTCCTAGCCCGATCATCACTTAACCTTGACTTTGGTTCCTAAGTTTTCCTAGCTCGATCACCATTGGGGATGTGATTTTTGAATTTTCCTGGTCTGATTATCACTCCTCCGGGGTCATAGACTTTCGAGTTTTCCTGGCTTAGTTGTCCTTTACTTTCGACTTCAGGGATGCTACCCAAACAGTCATCTCAATCTTTTGAGCTTCGGGGATTCAAACCTGAACAACCTTTTCTTTGAGCTTTAGGGATTCAAACCCGAACAGTCCTTTCTTTATGAGCTTCAGGGATTCAAACCCGAACAACCTTTCTTTATGAGCTTTGGGGATTCAAACCCGAACAACCCTCTTTTTTCGAGCTTCGAGGATTCAAACCCGAATAACCCTTTCTTTTTTATGTGGGTTTTCCTAGCCCATTTCTCCAGAAACTGTATCTCAAAAATCCATACTGGCCCATTTCTCCAGAAACTGTATCTCAAAAATCCATACTCTGAAGTCCATCTCTTGCCTTTTTTTTTTTACAGATCCGGAACGACTTGTGGGGGCCCAAGGACACTTGGACCATTAAGATGACTCGCTCTAGGCCCTTAGCCAGGAAGAGGGCACTCCTTTGTGGCCCTGGATATCGAGCCTAGTATTTGGGAGAGCGGGTCCTAAACTAGAGGGCAAGTATTAGAGCTAGGCGGGTCCCCAGGTCCTCTCCTGACAGTATGTTTTGGGCTCATGAGTTGGAGGGTAATGACCTTGCTCAGGCTGCTTGCCTAAAGATTGTAGGGTGTCTAAACCTTTCAAAATCAATTGTAGGGGCCTCATACTTTGTTCTATCATGTTTGTGGCTTTTCAGAGGTGCCTAAAGAGAGAAACAAGAGGTTAGGGGCGGAGGGAACTCGAGAATTAGGTGAAACAAAAGAATGTGGGTTTTTATAGGGGGAGGAACTCCTGATGCTGAGGTGATTGCCTCATCGATGAGCCAATCACCTCATTAATGAGGCAACCACCTCAGCAGCAAGAGGCGATAGCCTCTTCACTAGAGATCAATGAGGTGATCGCCTCATCAGCAGTATAGGCCGATTGAGCTTCTTCAAATCACCCAGTTTAAACAGGTGCCAACAGTTACGTATGAAAACATTGAAATCAACTCACATATGAAGAAATGAGAAAAGCAAAACAAGTGGATTTAATCGAGGAAAATGTTGAATTATGCAAACATTTTTTTTATATAATCAAAAACCAAAATTTTATATTCACTATTTAAAGACTACACAAGTTTTAACCCCGGTACATCAAGCATTTGATCAAGTACCCTCCGACTCCACTGCCACTCCTGTCTTCATTCTCGTCCATCTAAAATACTTTAATATGACACTCGAGGGTGGTAATCCTCACCCTACTAGCCTCATCCCGATCCTATTTTGGATAAAATGCAAGTTAGTAAACTATACAAGCATGCATACATGTGGAAAATAAAGAGGTTTTTACCCTCTACTACTGGGTGATCTCTAGTATGTAGTCTCTCTAGGCCTCTATCATGTGATACATGTACAAGCCCTGCTCTAGCGGAATCTGCATTATTGAAATAAATATTAAAACTAACATTTGGTTTGAGGATTATAATAAAAGTAGGTCAGGAAAAGAGCCTACATGAGTAGCACCACCAGGGGTGTATACAGGGGTCAGGTCCTCGTCCAAAGTCAAGAACTGACGCGACAACTATCCAGGAGGAACCCAACATCGAGCTAGAGGGTCGGGGACGTGAATAAAATTGCCTAGGACAAACTCAGAACTGGAGGCAGTAGTCGGCCTGGCTTTCTTGCCAGCCGTAAAAGTCTCCTTCCTGCCTGGATCCAGTCAACACCTCAAGGGCTCTCTCTCCCGCACTCGAGACCTAACCAGGGCCACAGGCTTAGCTAGAGCCGTTTCACCTTCCGATCTTCAAATCACTCCACACTAGGAGAAGCAATTTCCCTTTTCTCTATGCCATGGTTCAATTTTGGGATCCCCATAAACACGTTTTCCTATTCAAAATAATAGAAATATGTTCCCTACCAAAGGAATTTAAGGTAATTCTCGGCCACCATATGGACTCTGCTTGTCGGCTTGCGATTCCTGTCCTCAAAAACCCATATTCTCACTTCATTCAGCAATAAATGGCACGTATGTTCAACCTTCCACCCCAATCTTCTTTTCACTGTCTCTCTGACTCAAAAATCAAACTAGAGTCCTTCCTTGAGGTCACCATGAATGTGGATAAAGAAGAAACTTATTAGCCCCGCATGTTAGCCCTCTGTTTGTATGCTCAATTTCTGCTAGTCTCTCCCTCAGGGCACTGTGATATGAAGATCCTTTCCATCCTCAATTAAGTGGAGTCAGGGTTCAATCCCTTGCCTCTCATCTTAGCAGAAACTATCATCGGATTGGATGACTTCACGAAGACACGATGATTCTCAGTAAGTCCATTCCTGTTGGAAGTAAGTTTCCTGTTATCCCTTCCTTAACTTCCATACTGACTATATCTAATCATTTGTAATCCCACAGATGTGGTTTTATGAAAAGTTGGACTTGATCAAACCTCCTCAAGACTTTCGGTGTTACCAGGCCAAGCACTATCGAATAAGAAAACTATATCCCATCCCTGCAGACATTCATGGCTGGCTGTCAACATTTCCTGATACACTGATCCGCTGGATGTGCCCCTGGTGGGGATTGCAGCATGTAACCATTCAGCCTTATACATATTGCATCCCGGTTGCCGGTCTCTATTTTGCCACTTTCTATAATCCAACCCACCTCTGCCACCAATATGGTCATAAACAACTGATTGTGGAGCCTATTTATGAGTTCGAGCCAGGGCCTTTATCTCAAAATTTCCTAGACCACCTGGTGGCAACTTAGCCTCGAAGAGTCATCAAAAGGAATTTAAGCTACGACTGTGATTAGACCACCGATGATCATTACAAAGTGTGGGTTTGTTTACAACAGACAGAAAGAGATGAGTTTATTAGATACAAGAGGACAAGAGAGTTACAAATGTTAAGTTTACAGGGTAGGCAACAAAAGAAGAGAAAATAAAATTAGTTCATGAAATTAAGTCGTCATTTCCCCTTTTGTTAGAAGTAATTTCCCTTTTGTACTAGTTAAACGGCTTGTAATGGACACATTATGCAATGTTTAACGATAATTAAAGTAATATGTTTCATTTTATTTAAGCACAAAAATGCATATACACTTCACTTCTGGTAGATCTCACATTACTAGTCGGCTTGCCCTTGTAAGTTTTCTGACTAATCATTTTGTGCCTCTCTCTCCCCTTTTATATGTCCTTCACTTTTGCCTAGACCACCTCTTTTGAGGTTTTTAATCTAGCAGGACTTTTTTCTTTTTTCTTTTTAGTCTCTAACTTTTGCCTAGATAGCCTCTTTTTGAGGAATTCTCCCTAACGAGACTTTTTACAGAAAGTATTTCTTGAGCTTGTCTAGGTTGATGGGTTCTTTGAACTCGTTTCCCTCCATGTCAAATAGAATGGCAATGACTTTTGAAAATAGCTTTTTTACCAGATACGGTCCCTCCCAATTGGGCTTAAACTTCCCTCGAGGATCGGTCATGATTGACCTTATAAGTTTCAACACCAAATCCCCTTCTTGAATCTTGTCTGGCTTGATTTTCTTATTATAGGCCCGGGCTATTCTTTTCTGATACAGCTGAGAATGATACATGGCCTTCATCCTCTTTTCATCCAGTCAACTGAGCCAATCGACTTTCGACCCATTGATACTCAGGGAGTTTAGATTCCAGAAGGACTCTCAATGACCTTATCTCAGCCTCTATTGGTAAGACAACCTCACACCCATAAATAAAAGAGTACGGAGTGGCTCCTGTCAAAGTTCTAGCAGTAGTTCAGTACCTCCACAATGCGAATTATAAGTAATCGGCCCAATTTCGATAATTTTCCAGTGTCTTGGCCAAGATCTTTTTTACATTCTTATTTGCTGCTTCCACCGCCCCATTTGCCTGTGGCCTATATGGAGATGACCTCTAGTGCTCAATCTTATAATCTTTCAACAATGTGGTTATTTTTTCCCGAAATTGAATACCATTGTCTGTAACTATGTGATGCGGCAATCCATACCTATAGATTATATTCTTTTTTATGAACTTCGACATCTGCTTCGACCCCATAGTAGCATAGGATTCAGCCTCAACCTATTTGGAGAAGTAATCGATAGCCACAATGATATAACAATGGCCATTAGTTGCTTTTGGCCTCACCTTCCCTATGATATCAATCCCATATACAGCAAACGACTAAGGAGAAGTCATTCCTTGAAGCTCCATAGACGGTAGGTGGCTAACATCATCATATGTTTGGCAATTGTGACATTTCTTCACAAATCTAACACAATCTACTTCCATGGTGAGCCAAAAGTACCCTTAGTGGGCTATTTTCTTTGCCAAGATAGTCCATTCATATGTGGCCCACACACCCCCTCATGAATTGCTTCCATAAGCTTTCGACCTTCATCCTTATCAACACACCTAAGGTGTACCCCAACTAACATTCTTTTGTATAACATCCCATTGTGGCTTATGAACTGTCGAGACAACATTTGCAGGGATATCCTTTCTTTCTTATCAGCGTCATCCAAAAATTGCCCAGTTTCTAGATACCTTTGTAAATCATAGAACTAAGGTTTCTCAGTGGCGTCAACTGGCGTTACTCTCAACTCTTCATAATAGGGGGCTCGAGACTTCATGAGAATTAAGGGTCTGGCCTCTGGTTGTTTCCCATTTTCCCATATGAAGGCTAATGTGGCTAGGGCGTCAGCTACCTGGTTTCCTTCCCTTGGCAAATGGACAAATTTACACTGAATAAAGGAGCACAGGATGGTGGTCAAGTATTCCCAGTATAGTCATAATCTGTCTTCTTTTATCTCCTATTCTTTGATGGCTTATTTTATAACTAGCATGGAATCCCCATAGACAATAGCATTTTCTACCCCCGCGCTACGCAATGCTTCTAAACCAAAGATGTAGGCTTCGTATTCTGCTTGGTTATTAGTTGCTTCAAACTCGAGTCTTTTTACCATCGGGATCATTTCTCCTTCTGGCGTAACCAAGATTACCCCTATTCCGGCCCCTTTATTATTGATAGCTCCATCAAAGTACATCTCCCAGCCTTGTATCTCTATCGCCCTTAGATGCTCATCGGGGAACTCCAATTTCCACTCTTGGTCATCATCCACCAGGCTTTGTGCTAAGAAGTCTGCTACTGCTCTTCCTTTCACTGTCTTTTTGGCCATTTATTCTATGTCAAATTCTGTGAGCAAAATGAGCCACCTAGCTAATTTTCCCATAAGAGACAGGGTCTGTTGGAGGCACCTAAGGGGATCATGTTTAGAAACTGTCTGCACTTTATAAGATTGGAAGTAGTGTCGGAGTTTTTTCGTTGCCCAAATCACTGTTAAATAAGTTTTCTCCACTAAGCTATAAGTGGCCCCGTAGGGTAGAAGCTTTTTACTGAGATAATATACAACATGTTTGATCTTATTTCCACTTTCCTGTGCTAACATTGCCCCTATTGCATCCTTTTTAATTTCCAGATACAGGATCAAGGCTTTACCCAGTCTTGGCGGTTGTAAGATAGGGGGATTCATCAGATAATCCTTAATAGTTTCAAAAGCTTATTGACATCTTTCGTCTGACACAACAGGTTGGTCTTTCTTTAGAAGCTTAAAGATGGGATTACAGATGGTCGTCAACTTGGCTATAAACCTGCTGATATACTGTAGATGCCCCAGAAACCCTCGGACCTCTTTTTCATTCTTTAGTGCCTGCATATCCCTGATTGCTCTGATCTTATCTGGGTCGACCTCTATTCCTTTTTGGCTGATAATGTGTCCCAATAGTTTGTCAGATGTAACCCCAAAAACACACTTCTTCAAGTTCAGCCTAAGATTATACTTTTCTACTCTAGCCAAAAACTTGTCTAGTGCCTCAAAATGCCCTTCCCTGGTTGCAAATTTCACCATCATGTCATCCATATACACTTCTATCTCTTTATGGATCATATCGTGTAGCAAGGCAGTCACCATCCTCTGATAAATGGCCCTTGCATTCTTCAACCCGAAAGGCATCACTTGGTAACAGTACACACCCCATTCGGTGATGAAAGACATCTTCAATCTATCTATTACTACCATTATGATCTAATTGTATCCTAAAAATCCATCCATAAAAGAGTACATTGCATTGGAAGCTGCACTATCAATTAATGTATTGATATGCGGTAGCGGGAAGTTATCCTTGGGGCAGGCTTTATTCAAATCCCGGTAGTCCATAAACACTCTGACCCTTCCATCCTTCTTGGGAACTGGAACTATATTTGCTAACCACTGAGTGTTCTTTACCACTTCTAAGAACTTTGCCTTCAGCTGCTTTTCGACTTTTTCCTTAACCAAGAGAGCCCATTCTGGCCTTAACCTCCTTTGCTTTTGCTTTATTGGCACTATGTGGGGGTATGTGGGGATCTTGTGTTATGAGATTTCCCTGTCGATTCCGGGCATGTCTTCGTAACCCCAAGCAAATACTTTCTGTCTCTTTTTTAAGATTTCTTCCATTTTTCCTCTCTCACCATAAGTTAAACCAGAAGCAAATAATATATTTTTAGGGGTTATTGTTTGTGCCTAAATTAAATGATTTAGTTTGCGTGGAATTAATGTTAAACATATGCATGAAATGATCATCATAAATAGAATAACCATTAGGAAACACATCACACAAATAAGCAAATTCAGATTTCATTGCATTCATTTTTTAAAAGAAAAGATCGCCAGTTTCAAATAGAGAAGCAAGAGAAACATCAAAGTCATTATAAATGGTATCTATAATAGAATTAAGGATGTAGGTCTCAAAATTGAATTCTTTACTTTGATCATCAACGCCTTTATACTCCAAAGTAGCTTCATCTTCTTTAAACTCCTCTTCAACCAGTACCAGCTCCTCAGTAGGGGCCTTTTCGACAGTAACTCCTCTGATTTTGTTCACAAATTCAGTAAAAATCTTAAACCCCAAGATAACTTCCCCAACCACTAGGAGAGCTTCTGGAGTCCCGTTGTATGGGTGTCCAGTGCCTTCCTTTACAAAGATTTCCCATAAAGTCTTCTTTCTAGCCATGGTTTTCCTTCTCCTTTTCTTTAGATCGGTCTGATATACCCATCTCTTTCCCAGCTTCGTCAACCTCTTTGAATCCTAACCCATGCTTTAGGACAGGTACTTTATTTCCCACAAACTCTGAAGGTCTGCTCTGATTTTTCCTTAATCCCACACCGGGAAAAAATTTCATATTGCGCATCATTCTCAGAACTTTTTCATCTATCTCATCCTTATAGATCACACAGACTTCAAAATTGGGACTAAAGGAAATCTCCTTAGGGATCAACTTTAGTACGGCTATGGCGACTTCAGTCTTGGCTGAGATGGTAACCACCCTCCCTTCATGTGGAAACTTAACCTTTTGATGAACGGTGGATGGAACGCCACACAGAGGTGAAACTATGGCCTCCCTAATAAAATGGCAAATGTTACTGGGATATCAATCATATGCAGGGTCAACCCAGACTTCTATAGGCCCTGTTTTAACTAACGCCCTGAAAGTTCCCTCCACAGATCTCTTGGTGTCATCGTAAGCCTTGATAACTACCTCATAAGGCTTTAGGCCGGCTACCGTCAACCCTAGCTTCGCAGAATCTTCAGTGGACACATATTGATGGCAGAATCGTTATCAACCATCACATAACAGGTCATCTTCCCTTTTACCTCGACTTTGATAAATAGAGCTTTGTGGTGATCCCTCCTTCCAGAGGCAAATCGTCATTGGAAAATATTATTATTCTTGAGGGGTTTTCGTTAGTGACTGGATAATCTGTTCTGGAGTGGAATTAATGGAAATCTTTTTCTGATCTAGTACTAGGACCAGGGCTTCCCTGTAATCCCTGGAATGCACAAGTAACTCCCAAACACTAGCAATGGTCTCTTTTCTTTGTTCTACCTCCTTTCCCTTTGTTGCACATCCTGCCTTTTCAGGTTCAGACCTGATAACCCTAGGTTCCCCTTTTTTTTCTTTGACTTTCCTCACAGGCTAACTTGGCTCACTCCCCTCATTGCCCCATAGGTCATCCCGTTCTCTGCTTTCATCATCGGAACTCCATATGTCCAAGACTTGTACCTGTAATTCCATGGGTCGTGTGCTTGGCTTTATGTTTTCAGGTTTAGTTTATTGGGAACTATGAGACATCAATGAAGGAGTTTAGGACTTACTCTTCTGTTAGGCCAGAGTTGACCATCAAAATGGGTGGGTTAGGAGGTGGTACATTTCGATAACTGGGCAATGGGTTGGTTTGGGGTGTTTGGTTTTTTATTTTCTGGGTTGGTAATTTTTCCTGAGTCCATTAAATCTTGGATTTCATGCTTTAACCTGACACAGCTGTCTGTGTCATGCCCGATGGTCTGATGAAATTTATAAAAAAGCTTTAGGTTGGCTCTAGGCAAGGGTTGTTATGAAGGTAAAGGTCATAGCAGGTTCTTCTCAATGAGCTTATCAAGGAGTTTAGACATAGGACGTCCCAAATTTGAAAATCTCCAAGGCTGTTTAACTACATTGACTTGCACATTGCTGCTCGACAGTCGAATACCATGAATCTAAACGTTACCGCTCAAGCTGGCCCCTTCTTTGCCCCTAGATCCTCTTCCAAAGAACTTCCTCTCTTAAGCCAAATCTGATTCTTTCTGGACCCCAAATCTGTATAATTCTTCAAAGTTCCTGATCCCTAGATCCCTCAATTTCCTAAACAATGCGGGAACACACCCTTTTATTGCCATGACCAACTGGTCGGACTCAGCAAGCCTATGCCTCATCAAGGATAACTTTCCCCTCCAATGAGTCAGGTAATCAGTAAAAGGCTCGTTAAAGTTCTGTTTGGTATCTGCAGATCTCTCAAAGACACCTCTAGTTGAACGTTAAGACATATTGCTTAATAAAAGTAGCACATAATTCTTTCCAATTCTGACTGAACATGAGGTTCCAAGGTGTAATACCAAGAATCAGCGCTCCCTCCAATGAAATAGGGAACTACTTGACAATTTGGCTCTCAGTTAGCTCAGTAGCCTTCATGTATATTACATATTGCTTCAAATGCAAATGGGATCCTCAACACTAGTATACTTCTTCATGTTTGGGAATTTAAACTTACGAGGCAGCGATTCATCACCCTTTTCCAGATTCAGATTATAATCTAAAGGAGCAACCATACCTTTTTCCTTCATCATCACCTGCATTTGATTCATCACTCTGGTCATATTCTTAGCCCACTCAGTCTGACCACATCCTCGGCTGGGATGACATTTCTTTGATTCACTGGATTGGCCAATACCGTCACATCGTCTTCTTCCTTCCTCTAATCGATATTTCCTCATCGAGATCCATCGGATGGATTGGCGGTGCATTGGGTGGCTGTGCTGGTTGACTCTCTCTAATAAGCTTAGTAATCTCCCTCATCATTTCTCTCATCATAGCCCGAGTTTCTGTTATTACTTCCTCTTTCCACCGTGCCCCAAATGCTTCTGGATCGAACCTTCTTGCCATTCCTAATTCTGAATTTCTGATTAAACGACCTGAGCTAGCTCAGACCCACCTTGCTGAACTTGAAGGATCTATAGCGCTGATAAAATAATAGGTTAGAATGATGCATGACATGAATGCATGATATGTAAGTCCATTTTATTTAGAAATTTAAAAATAAGAGGTCATACACAAAAGATATACAAGATCAAAGCATGGAACTTAAAATGCAAACTTCTGCCCTTATTCCTCCCATACACATATTCAATGGCGAGTATCTTGTCCTAGGATTTTTGGCCTGGGTTTTAATTATCAGTGGGGATAATAAAACTGTCGTAAGTAAGAAAACTCTCAAAATGATTCAGACAAGTAATGGTTCCTTTAAATAAAGCTTGAGTCCACTTTCTATGGGCCAAGATCCTTAGCACCATAAACTCACTTGTCAAGGCCCACTTGAATGGGTCATGAATAGGCATGAGAGGCCCTTATTGACTAGCTTGTTTATAATGGGCTTTGGTTGGACATAAGGGCCCATTTCACTTTGGATTGCTTATTGATGGGGTCAAGATTTATTTTAAGGATCCATTATATGGCATAATACACATGCAAATGGGAAAATTCCTAAAGATAGTTGCTAGGTCATTATATGGGCTTGAGTCTTGGGTAAAAAGGCTTCAATTCCCATAATGATATATATCCATATACGTCTCCCCACTCAAGGGTCAAATAACGCGAATTAGTACATGTCGTGAGTGACAATAATCAAATATTCCACCACCAAGTTTAAGTGAAACATAGGTAGCGAAGTACTGACTATTGTCGGGTTTATTTAGGACTAAAGTGCTCATTGTGTGCAAAATGTGTAGTGAATGCATAAATGTAGGAAGAAATAAGAAAATAATTAAAGATGATAAAAAGAAAAACACTGGAATCAGTTTCTTTAGCCCCAGTGGAGTCGCCACTGTAGGCGGTGGGGTTTAGCACGTGCCCAAGTGTTTGGCGACCACGGCACTGTGTAGGCTCGAGGCCCACTAGGAAATACGATATAGGTCTTAGGCCTATTCGGAGATGGAGTCGCCACCCGGATAAAAGTCGGGACACACTATACAATAATTAGATCCCACGGAGGTTCCCGGAAGCCGTTATTAGAGATTGGATTCAAAAACTGGGTGTGAGCATTTGAATACTCACCCAACCTTGCGGTTGGGCTCCGTTTGTGTTTTGCATTTTATTACCATTTAATTATTTCCTCATTACCACACGTAATAAATTGCCTTTGGATAATTGCCAGATTTTATAATTAAGTCCGAGTTTGCACATTAGTCCAATTTCATACCTTTAAGTCCCCAACGTTCAACAAAAATAAAATAAATAATAATTACAACCATACATTTGGAAACGAATGGGGGGAAAGGATTAAGGATTACAATGCTTTTTAGCTAAATAAATGAAATAATATACAGAAAATAAACCAAACATATACCAAAAATAAACCAATAAGATAACATAAAAGCGACAATATACAAGGGATAACTCACAAAAGTGACTACTCGATGACAGAAATCATCAAGTAATTCCTGCAAATAACACATAGTTAGTCCTTCTTTTCAAGAAAAAAATGAAATCACATCTAACGATACTTACAAAAAGGCTCTATAAAAAAAGGGTTTTCACATTATGAACTAAAGAAAGCATCGAACAATCAAGGTTAAACATCATCATGCAATGATACGAACATGTTTAAGGTTAAAAGAAGACATGCCAAAGTAGACATCACGACAAACATAAAAAAAACAAAGCAGGAAGCAGGCTAATTCTGTCAATGAGGCGGCGCCTCATCAACAAGAGTTCTTATAACTCCGAGGCAAAAAAAAAGGTATATAACACACACAAAAGAAAGACTCCTTAAAGGCCTGTCAATGGGGCGATCGCCTAATTAATATAAGGTAATGCCTCTGTGAAGAGGCGTCGGGTGATCAGCAGGCTGACTCCGACTCTCAAGACATACAAACTTTTACTCTAAGTAACAAGACATGCATATACACACTCTATAATCATCAAACTATAACTACATGAAAAAGTGTTCAAAGATCCATCAATAAAGTGAGATATCAAACAAGACACACTAGAGATAAACCTAAAATGTACTAAGAACTTAGTCACATAAGTAAGAACTCATAAAATGAAGCACATGTCAAGTTTAAGTGCAAGTTTTCTACAAAAAATGAGAGGCCCTTAGAGGTGCTTTTGATTATGATCTTTGCTAGAATGTGATATCTACTTTTGACACAAGCTTTTTCCTTCTTCTCTTAGGAAAATGTGGATCTTCCTTTACTTCCACCTCTCCTCCTTCCTTGAGGACATTTTGTCTTTCTTTTTCTCTCTGTCTTTTTCTTTTCCAGAGCTCCTCCCTCTTTTTTCCCCCAACCTCCCTTTCTTCTCTCTTTTTTTTCTTCTTTATTCCTTAGCTTTCCCATGCCCCTAAGCCTTCTAGCCCATCATGAGTTTTCATAGCCTTTTTTCCTTCCCCAAAAATTATTTTTTCACGTAAGAAGTAGGTCTAGAAAGTGGGGCCTGCACCACTTGGCCGTCCTGATTGCAGCTGCATTAAATGCAGCTGCAAGTAGGCTGCCATAGAGGCGGCGCCTCATCGATGAGGCGATACCCCTTTGGCCCGAGCCTACATTAGGCCAGGCGGGGCTTGGGCCAAATTTGGATAGTTGGGCTCGGTTTTGGATTTTCAAGTCCATTTTCCACTAGAGATTCAAGCTTCATTCTCATGTCCAAGTTCCACATTCTCATCATTGGGCTTGACAACAGGCCGGTCAAACCGAGTAACCCTAATTCATCCCCTAGCACGGACCGATCGAATCAGGTGTTTACAGGAAAACTATCAAAACACCATAAATAGATTAATAACTTCACAAATGAAAAATAAATAAAACAAATAAAAAAATTTGTATTTATTGAATGCAAAAACAAAATAAAGTAGAAAAAATAATAAGGAGGCGACGGCCAAACACAAAAATATTTGATAAAAAAACTTAAAAGGGGGTTAGTTTATGTCTACTTAATGTACTTTTAAACATTGGTGATTCATATAAACAAATATAATAATAATTATTCTCAAAATAATATAATAATTTATTATAATAAAAATTATAAATTTAATTTTTGATGAGTGTACGAGTGAAATTTATCCATAAAAAAAAAAAAAAAACAAATTTGATAAAACAATTAGAAGCTACAACTTGGTCTCAATTATTGTCATGCCTAATGTTGCTTTCATTCAACGTTTATTTGAAGCATATAAAGCACAAAAGCCATCATCAAAGCTAAAAACAATGCCTTTATTTTAGTTGACATAAATAATTAATGAACTAACGTTGCTAGCTAATAGTAAAACTTGTAACAAATACAAATACAAATGAGCTAATAATTTATTTAATAATATTAACCTATAAGCAAAAATGATATCATTTATTATTGTTCTATCTAGAAAAAAAAAAAGAGCCAAACCTTAATTTATAGATATATCAAAGAAAGTTATATTTAGTTACTCAATTTTCGATGGCATCATTTAATTTAAACAATTCATAACAATCTCAATTTAAAATTATTAATATAATTTTTAAATGGTCATTTTCAAAGATGATTTACAATAATCTATTGAATTATTAATACAATCACGACAGTATAATTAAATAATAGAGATTAAAGAGTAAGATAAGGAGATGATAATGAACGAAGCCATTTTCCAATCTTCTTCCTCCACAATAAAAAGATAATAATAATGTGGCACGTGCGTTATTCATTTTTCCATATGTACACCGAATTACGAGTAAGCAAAAAAAAATTACGCGGCCTTCATGACCAACCATGCTCCCCGATCACCCCCGTTCCTTATCTCACAGACCAATCAAAACCCTTTATAACTAACTTGGTCCCACAAACTGATGAATTCGATACCTATAAAAAAAGGAAAAAATTTCACAGTCAGTAATGCTATCACCTCTGCATCACTGAACGCTATAATATACTATAGTACTGCCCGTTTTAGCCCAATACTGAAGCAGAAACAGAAGCTTCCTCCCTTTCCGAAAATTCTCTATAAAAACTTTAAAAAGCCGCCTTTACCTCTCTCCACAGCCTCTGTTGTCTCTACAATTTTCTCAAAACAAGGTGAAAAAAAACGATAGAAAAAAAAAAGCAAGAAAAAGATGGGTTTTCCAGTTGGGTATACAGAGGTTTTCTTGCCAAAAGTGTTTGTTCATACACTTTCTTTTCTGGGTTTTATCAGAAACCTAATTCTTTGCCTTTTTAATTTTCTGGGTCTTTCAGATTTCCTCGAAACAGACAACATTTGGCCAGAAAACCCGACCCGAATTCATTCCCACCCGCCCGTTTCGGCCACCCTGATCCGAGAAATCCTGCCCATTATTAAATTCGAGGAATTGGCCGGCGGCGAGGGAGAATTGCCGGAGAGCTGCGCTGTGTGTTTATATGAATTTGAGAGTGGAGCTGAGATCAGATGGTTAAAGAACTGCAAGCACATTTTTCATAGAGCGTGTTTGGACCGTTGGATGGATCAGGATAGGAACACGTGTCCTCTCTGTAGGACTTCGTTTGTTCCCGATGAGATGCAAGAAGAGTTTAATCAACGGTTATTGGCTGCTTCTGCTGCTGCTGCTGCTTCTGATGATGGCGATGGTGATTTTTTTTACAGTGAGTACAGTTCAGTTCCGGTTTTGTAAAGCAAAGACGGCCCATTTTGGAGCTGTTTAAATTCGTAGTCAAATGTTCCCTAATAAGAAAAAAAAAAAAATCGTAGCCAATGTATATATACAAATGAAATTTTGGCAATTTAATTAGCTAAAAATAAATAAATGACAAGAAAAAAAAGTTTTTGATACTTTTCTTTTGAAATTTTTGATTCTCCAATATTTGTGATTTTTTTTCCGCAGATTTTTATATTTATTAATGTCTCTATTGTTGATATTTAGTAGTTTAATTTGGCCGACAATGCGTATTCAGTTGGCAAGCAATTTCCTAATGTATAAAACTTATTATTATAAAATTTACTATTTAGGTGAACAAAAAGGAAAAGAAAGTGTATGTTTTACGGTGTAAAGACAAAAACAGAGATATGGCAGTGTGGTGAGGTTAGTAATAAGATACCTTGATAAACATTTTCCATTTGTTTATCATTAATTAATGACCACAATGCATGTGCCTCAGAGAAATTGTTGCTGCTAAGTTGTGATTAGAGAATCATGGGCATGCTAATCTGAAATCATTAAATTAAAATATACTCTCATGATTGTAATTTTAAGTTAATTTAATGGGTTTGTCTTCTTAAGCTTTATCTGGTAAGAAATGCCAAGTTAATTTGGGCAAATAATTATTAACAACTTCACCCATCTTTATCAAAAGGATCTGTTGCCGGCGAAGGCTTTTAATTTGCTCATGCCTTTTGTAGAATTTGTATGATTGAATTGGCAATAGTGTTGCAAACGCCTTTCCTTTTTTGTTATCTCTAATAATGCATATGGGTGATGGATTCATATCTATGTTTCATCTCCCTTTGGTATTTATATGGTTTTGTGCAGGTGGTGTTATAAAAGTGGTGCAATTTTATTTGTCTGGATTAGGATTTCATCCGTTCATGCAAGGAGCGGTGTATTGTCTGGAATTTACTGTTGTTTTGCTTCACCAGCTGTCACCAACCATGGAAGGCATAACCTAGTGCTTCTACTTTGTGTTGAGGTAGAAAATTTTCACAGTGATGTGGTCACGAAGAGTACAAACACTCGGGGAAGGAATGTTGCTTCGTCTTGAAGCAGCCATTGCAGGTTATCTTCTGTGCTTGAAGTTCTGTAATGTTCAAACAATTAGGGCTTATCTTATGTTACCAGGTTCGGCTACGGGCCTCCAATGTGGCAATCTAATTGTAATCTTTATTTAGGATCCCCTTGTTTTGGTAAAAAATAAACTAGAAAATCCGAATGGATGATTTAAATTTTTAGAGTTTAATTGGCTAAAATGGAGTATGAGAAAAAATATATGATTTTACCACCAATGAATTCATCGTGTGAATTTTGATCTATTTAAAATCAAATCAAATTTTAATTGGCTAAATATTTAAATATTAATATATATTCTTAAAAAATTTATAAATAAAATATATAAATTAATAAAAATATATATATTAAATGTTTGAATAAAATATATTTATTAAAAATTAAAATTTTTTATAACAATATTTTAATAAATAAATATTTTTAAAAATATTTTATAATAGATAATTTGAATATATAAAAATTTAGTTGTTAAGGGATGTTGATTGTTATTTTCATTTCTTACTAAATCAAACACCTCTTTTTTTTTGTTTTCATTTTATTTTTTATTTTTTTCTATTCTGATTTTAATTTTGGAGTGTTTATCGAATAGAACCTTAATTTAATGAATTACTGTTAGTTGTTAAAAAAATATTGGCATGTCACATGGAAATGGAGACTGTCTTGTCATACTATAATGAATCACTCCACGTTAATGTCTTTTGGATATAGGCCTGCACATGATCTTCCATTTTATCCTTAAAAGTTGGAAGATGTGGTAGTTCTTGAATTTGAAACAGGTTATAGTGGCCAAAAAAGGAAGAACTAGATAAAGATACTGAAAAAAAAAAAAAAAAGTGCATGGAATCAGTAAGGATTGTGGTTGAATATGTGGTGCACTCAAATGCATCGCATAAAACTGAAAAGCAATTATAATTCTTTTTTTGCATATCTGTGCTTTATGTCTCTGTGCTTTATGTCATGGATAGCTATTTCGATTCCTACTTTTAACTTGAATCTACTTTTATGCTCATCTTTATATGATGTTAATAAAAATAGGTATATATATATGAGGAATAATCAGTATCCATGAATCATGCATGTCTTAAATCAATGGCTTGATAGCCCAGCAATTGAGCATCTATCTCGAGCCTGCCCCTTACAAAATTTTTCTTATACCCCTATATGAAACACAGCCCATCCTCGACAAGCTTCTGGCTCTTGAAAATGGGAATAAAACCTTCCCCAGTCCCCACCAGTCGATATATGCATCCATGCCCATGCTGTAATTGATATGGTTTGTCTGAATTTTAGCCAGAATTTGTATAAAAGAAGCATAAGAGCGAAAGAATTTGTCCCAACTGACCAATAAATTTCTTGCCAATCCCAAAACATATAATAATACATCATGAGAGCAACATTTTTAACTTAAAAAAATGTGAATAAAAGTCTTTTTGACAGTTTCAACCTCATTATCAGCTCCAACCAACAACATATCATTGCTTCAGTCTAACTCTCTCTTTCACTTTGCTTAAACCCTAAGCCTCGGTTTCTTGGATCTAAACATTTTCTATAAAGACTTAAAAGAAAAGTTGTCATATGACTCTCTTTCTTTCTCTCTTGTACCCACAGAACAGACCCAGAAACACAAAATGTTCATCAGAACATATCTTTTCCACATAATTATAGTGGCAGTGATATTGTTCATTGGACCATGCAAGAACAGTGTCCATGATCTACCATGTGAGGATGACACGAAATGCAAAACAGGTTCGTGCGACAGTGCTGGTTCTTGCATTTGCAATCTCCCCGATCCATCCACTATTTTAGACGGCGATCGCTCATTTCTTGGGTAAAGTACTATCTTCAGTGTTCTATTATATGCATATCTTCATTTGAAAAAAAAAAAAAAAGAGCATTTCTGATATGGAAAAGGGGCAGGGGAAGATTTTGCGATGAGGAGATGACAATGTGTGATGGTACTAGTTCATTTTGGTGTGAAAATGGAGGGAAATGTGTGGAGATTGTTCAAGGCGAGAATTATACTTGCAAGTGTCCTCCAGGGTTCATTGGAGATCATTGTGAGCATCCTGGAACAGCATGTGGCAGGGGTCACTGCTTTCATGGAGCTAAATGCTTGGTTCAAGATCAAACTTGTGAATGTTCTTCTGATTGGAAAGGAAGTGCTGATTGTTCCCTTCCTAGTCCTACAATTACACAAACAGGTTCTCTCAAGTCCTTTCCCTTTTGGTGCTGTTTGATATCTGTTAATATGTGTAAATTGTTGACTTGATCAAGCTCCAATGAACCTTAACTTTCCATTTAATTTAAGGTTTTAACCCTTGACTGACAGTCTATATACCTTTATTTATTATGATTTGATGCAGGTTCTTCTGTGAATATCACAGCAGCCAGAATTCCTCAGCCTCGGGAAATTTTTAGCAGTAGTTCCAATGTGATTGTAGTTCATAATAATTCTGTTGATTTCTTATGTTTTCTCCAACTATTTATGGAGGAGTCTAATTGGTGTTTCTCTAGATGCAGTGGATGGTAGTGGCTTTAGCAATTTCATTTTCAGCGGGAGCTGTTGCAGGTGGTGCTGTTTATGCAAAGAAATTATTCGGCAAGAAACAGGGTGCTGCTCCCAAATTCCAGCAACTATCACAAATGCAGTCTCATGACATATTGGATGATGATGATGATGATGAAGAAGAAGATGGTACTATGGTTCATAACAATAGTCATTCACATCTTTAATTTGTACAGTTGGTTCGCATAGATGCAGCATCAATTGATTATTGTTGCAAACATTCAATAGACTCTCACATGATAACTCAGCTTAGAAATTTGTTATTTAGAAATAAACGATACAATCTGCATCCAGCAATCATCTTGAACTAACACCTCAACTCAGGATTCTCTCTTTTTTTTTAGTCACAAAATAATAATCTCTTGCCATTTGGTAATGTATCGCTTCTACCAACGAATTCCACATCTTTGCTCAGATGGACATTAAGGATTCCAGGTGAAAAAAATGCGTTCCCCAAAAATAATGTCGATCACATCAATGATTCGAAAAAAAAAAAAAAATTATAATCCCTCTGCTAGCACACTGCTAAATGGACTCACATCCAAACAGAGCCTGCAACATCAAAACTCGCCACCAGGTTTTCACATGAAATCAGATAGCCCAAGGAGCCTTAGGGGCCTACCGTGCTGAATACACTATCCTCCTGTACAATATTCTACCTAATCGCCAAAATTTACCTTGGGTAAAAGTAGCCTGACAATGATTCAGCTCGCATCAATTGGCCTGGTGGCAGTGTTATGATGCAGTCATGCAGATTCATTGATGCAGGGAAACATAGCATAAACCCAATAAAGTGAAAATATCAGTACATAGTATTAACATTCAAATGAAACTCCTTGCTATCTTGTCTTAGTTCAATACTAAATAGCACAAAGCCACAAACTGACTGAATACCCTGTGATCTGTAGTCTCTGATTATCTATTTCTAAATTTACGCATATGGTAATTCACATATGATAACAAGGCAATTGTAAACACAATTGCTAAACCATCAAAATGATAGTTATTAATGAAGCAGTGAATGAACACAATCCAAGCGTCCTTTGAACTTCACACAATATTACCTTCCCTTCACTGAAGAATCCAGATCACTTGGTGTGGGGGTAACCAGGTGGAGGATAAGCACCAGATGGTGGATATTGAGGTGGAGGATACCCAGCAGGAGGATAACCTTGAGCATATGGTGGTGGAGGTTGACCGTACTGGTGTCCGTATGCCGGTTGAGGTGGATAACCCACAGGTGGAGGAATTGGCTGATCAATACGTGACATTTGCTGCACTGGAGGCACAACCATAACAGGCTGTTGCCCAAATTTACCATCTCTTTTATCCATTTCGATCTTGTGCTGTGTCTGCATTATTCCACAGGTATACAAGAGGCAAAAATTATTAGAGTTGACTGTATAACCATCCTTTAACAACATCAAGGAACCGGATTAGTAAAGATTCAACACGTCACAAATCCATTTGAATTGTTAAAGTACTCTCCAGGTCGCCTGGTTATCAAAAGATTTTACTTCTTATATAGCGCATAACAACAACATTTTGATGTTGCTTCCAATCAAAAGATATTTGAATCATTTAGCCTTAAGACTGGCCTAGGAATGATGCATGTTATAAGAGTAAGATGCATTTACTTTCAATCGCTTGACATGTTATTTCTTACACACCTGAATGCATGGGCAAACCCTGCCAAAACAGAACAAAACAAAGAATTAGTACAAGAATTTAAATTTCTCCATCCTCCAAATGAAGGGCGCTAGAGTCCTTACGAGCAAAAAACCAAGTCCGCCAAACAAGACAATGCACTGGCAAGGTCTCCAATTTCATCATTTCCTGTTATGCAAGCAACTAGGGAACATATGCACGCCAATTGCTGCAGGCACATCATAAATCCCTGCAAAAGAAAGCAATGTATTGTAATTGCTTGGCACACATGTAAACAAGCTTACAAGCTACATGTAAAAAATGGAGTCAAGTGAAGGAGGAGAGAGTACAATAATGCAGTTGTCACACTGTGTAGTCTGTATGTTGAACTCATCTTGCAATAGAAAGCGTGTTGAGGCAACTGAATTTGCAAAGCAACAGAAGACCTGAAGAAAACAATGAACGGGAAAGAGAAATTGAAATTTGGAAATACAGATACACTACGAGCATATAGTGCGATGCAAAAACATTTTGTTTCAGATATAATAGAACCACATCAATAGGACCAATGCCATACCTCAGTGCAGAGACAGAGTTCAGGGCAATGACTCTCTCCACATTTGCCACTACAAGGAACATAGCCAGCACAGCAGATGTACCTATAAGAATGCAAATGTAACGAGTAGTTGGCATTAAGAATGGCCATTTAACAGATTTCACATTCATGGAGAAAATAAGAAGCATTACCTTGACATGTCATTGTAAAGAGCTCGCTTGCGCAACATGTATGAAACACACGGCCCACTGTCATAAATAAGAAAAAAAAAAACACATTTATCTGTCTCATAGAGTTCACAATTTGAAACACAGTAATCAAGCAAATGAATCATATAATCATCAATGATAATATGTTTCAAAGTCCATCTTTGAAATTCCAATTCCTATCTTGCTTGGTGAAAAACTAAAATAATTTTAGTAAAAGATGATGAAAATATGCTCCATTCTCGCTTAAGAAAGATTCAACAATATAAACACGTCTTGAACATATGCATAACCGATAACTAAAGGGTGTAAACTGCTATGGCAAAGAAACAGGCTCTACAACTAAAGTTGCGCATTACAGAAATTGTATTATCTCCAATTCCACCAACATTTCAGAAAGTAATGATGATAGAGTTGTTACGAGAGGAATCATATTCCCCATCAACAAGGAATCTAATTCATTGAAAACGGAATGAATCTACTATTAAAAATATCACAGTAACAAAACGTTCAGTCAGAAACAGGTTGCAAAGATAAATACAAAAAGAATGAAAAGTGAGCGCATCAAATACCAGAGAAACTTACCAAAGAAGTGCCAAACAGCAAACTGCACATCAATTCAAGAAAAAAAAAATCAATTAGAGATGCTTGAGAAAGGAAAATTAAACATCACAAGCAGTAACTCAACTTTCTGTTTCGCCAGTGAGATAATAAAAATAATAATAAAAAAAATCAATCACTGGAAATAATAATAATAAGGACATTCATGAAAAAGAATTAGAGCTATGTTACGTCCAATTTTTTTGTAAATTTTCCGGGAAGCCGAACAGATTTTTTATTTTTGTTTCTAAAGAATGTTATCATTGAAAAAGTGGAATTAAACATAACATAATCAATTAGCCAAGGTTAATTCAATTTCCACAGTACTCTCATCTCAATAGAGCCATTATCATCGTCCTAAAATTAACAGAACCACAACATGAAGGGGATTAATAAAGAAAAAAAAATCTCATAAACCAAACAGATACAATTAAATTTAATATTAAAACAAAAAGAGAAAGAAATACAAGGAGTATCGGCAGCGACGGTGCTCATGAGATTGGTGTGCCAAAAATTCCTGTAATTCTGGCGCATCTGCATTTTCTGAACCTGCTCGTCGAGCCCCATTTTGTTTTCCTTAATTTCGCGGCGATCGAGATAGGACCTTCTCTAGCTTGGCGGAAGGTGAAGGAGAAGGAGGTTTGGAAAATAAACAATGGAATAGTCGTGGTGAAGAAAGAGGAGTATTTTTCCTATATATTTTTGGTATATATATATAGTCATAGAAGAAATGATCGCCATCATATCAAATCAGTTAGAGAGCTGCTAAAGAAGAAAAACGAGCAGCTACAGGTATAGAAAGAAATCATATGAAGCCGTTCAAAAATGGACGTAGAATTTGGCTAACTTTTTTGTTTAATTAATTGATTAATTAATTACGCCACGCGGCAGATCATATCAGATCTTAATTTCCTCAAAAAAAAAAAAATCATATCTTAATTCTTTTTTTTTTTTCAAAGATCATATCTTAATTCTTATTCTCTTCTTTATTTCATAATTTAATTTTGCACTGTAATTTTTTATAAATTAATTAAATAAAAATATTTTGTCATAATATGTTATTTATGAAAATAAATATTTGAAAAGTAATTAATAATTAAGGACAAAAAAATATTCAAATGAAAATTTGAAGTTTCAATGGCGTGATATTGAAGTATTTTAATTTTATTTTTAACATGATCATTTTATTTTTTTTTCTTTTTTTTTCCACTCAAGCTTCTAGAATTATTCCAATAATAAAAAAAAAGCTTCTAGAAAAATATTGAATTGTTAGAACAAAGTCAAATATGGTTTCTCAATTTTCTCCATTAACTGAAATATATTTTATTTAGTTTTTCATACTTATTTATATTTTTATGACCATAAATAAATCATTTTTTATCATCATTTTCAAATTTTTTGTAACGTATAACACTTTTTTTTATCATCATGTGCTAACATTACCAGATTATCTAGTTCAATGAATTAAATTATTTATCAAATATCAGAAATTGTGTGACATTGTATTTAAATTATATTTTCGTCGATGAAAAAATTGGTCTACTACGGTTAGATTTTTACTACGTTAAATTAGATTAAATTCTTTTAAATTAGCACTAGCAATAAAAATATAAATAAAAATAAATTTGTATTCAATATGGTATTAAAGTATCTCGTTATTATATAAAATAAAAAATTTATTTTTTCTTTTTTCTTTTTATTTAATATTTTTTATTTATTTGGTTATTTGTTATTTTTAATAATATACATACCTAAACTTTTATGTATTAAAATTTATTTGAAGTCTCCCAATTTTTTTTCATCATTTTCTCAATTCGACACTAACATACATAAAATATCTTAATTAAAATTAAATAAAATATAAACTTGAGGAGGGCTACTCTCCTTTTATTCTTTTTACTCGGCATAATCCATCAGAGTGTATGTATGTATATATACATATTGTTATATTTACATATATTAAATAAAATCAAACATTTTAATATTTTTGTCTGAAAGTTAAGATAAGAAAACAAGTAACTTATTATATATATATATATTCAATAATTTGAGATTTATTTTTAATAACTAAGAAGTTAAAGGGAATATATAACATCAATCTTCTAATGTCCATCATCTAGTTGTTAATTTAAGATAGATTTTGAATTTGAATTATGATGTATGCAACTATATTAAATTAGTAGATTTTATATATCACGACCCAAATTGGAGGTCATGACCGATGCTAGGAAATAAAAATTTTTTCAAATCTGAAACCCGTAATAAGCCTAAAAAATAAAAGCATACAATAATAAAATAAAATATGCACCAAAATAAAACTCAAATTAATATATAATAATAATCTCTGACATATCATATAATAAAATATATCAATACAACATTCAGAGAAAAACCTCTAAATTACAACCAACAAACAGTAAAAATTAAATACAACTCACTACTGCAGTTTTCTAAAGTACAATATAAAATTAAGTAAATAATTTACATAAACAAGTCGGGGTTGAAGAAATCCCGCAAATGGGTCTACTACTGAAGTCTGAAGAATAAAGTTCTCCTATAAAAACATCAACTAAAAGGAGTCAGGCCTCACTAAGTAAATTGTTATATATATATATATATATATATATATATATATATATGCATTTACTAATGTCAAATGCAATTAAACATTAGTATATAATAAATATATATACAAACAATTCACACAAATGCTGAAAATCACTTATATAATAATACTGAAAAACATAAGTTTATAATTGATCAAATAAAATCCTATTTAATTGCAACCTCAATCAACAATAATATCACTTTAGCCATACAGGCTCACTTAATTCCAAATAAACTCACTTATTCCATATGGACAGTAGACTAACTCCGAAACACTAAGTCAATTGAGCTCCAACAGTTTGATTGTTAGTGTGATTGATCACGAGACACTTGGTTAACTAAGCTCCAACAACCACACTATCAATCACATCAAATATCAAATCAATCAATCAGTCTCAATTAAATTATAATACCACTCTTACTCAACCTTAATCTATCGCACCGGTATGTATACGGTCATAGTGTTGCCCATTAAGTAGCACATTCTATTGATATCATTAATTTAAAATTAAACATACATATGGAAAAATAAATAATGTATAATAACATTCATAATAATAAAATAAACCATATATATACCATAAATATACCTAAAATAAACTAAGTATATTTCAAGTATATATATGTCAAATAAATTCAAATCAAATATAAAATATACCAAAAATAAACCATTAATATACTAAAAATATGTTAGGTATATATCAAAAATAAAACATGCATTTATTTAGAAATATATCAAAAATATACTAAAAATGTACCTAAAGTATACTAAACATTTTAATAAAACAATTTATAAATAAATACAATCAAAACATGATTATGTGCTAAAACATGCATTCTAAATGTAATGTATATATAAAATAACAACCCACAAGTTTACGTTCCTCAAGACTGGTTCGACGGGTCCAGTTCACTAGGCCTCGGTTTCAACACAACTAAACAGAAATCAAAATAAATCTAACTTAAGTTTATAAAGAGACTCAATATAAGAATACAGAACACAAAATTTTAGGATTGATCCGATGTCACATTTTACGAGAATTCTATCAAAAATTCTACAAAGCATCATCTGTAAAATGGACATCTCTCTATTAAAAAGTAGAGCTGGTCCTACAAGAAAAACACACTTATAAAACTGAAATTCATACAACCCTCAGTTGGGATACCGAACTACACAATTCCCCAACCGAGGTCCACAATTTACAAAAATCTAAATAATATAATAAATATTTTAAAAATCAATAAATGCCATAAATATTCTCAAAATATTACATATTTAACACTAAAACACTAAATATAGTTAATTTCACAATAATTACGTAAAAATTTCAAAATAATAATATAATATTATTAAAATCTAATTTTCCAATAATTACACATAAAAAAACAATAATTTATTTTATAAATCCAAATAACTTAATTGACCCAAATATATAACAAAAATTTATAAAAACCCATTTTATTACCAAAATAATATATAATATATTATTTGAAAACAAATTTCAAAAATTAGTATTAATTAGTTAAAAATAGTAAAAAATTTGTAAAAAATAATTTAATACCTTAAATAATTATAAAACCAACTAAAATATAATATTTAGCTATAATTTTAACAAAATTACATATTTAACCTAATAATTCAAAATATCCATAATAATACTAATATTACTCAAAAATTCTATAAAAATCATAAAAATTATTTTCTCAACATATATAATACTAATATTAACTAAAACACATATTTAACCAATAATTTCAACAAAAATATTAATTTAGCCCAATAATCCAATATTTACATAAACTATAAATATTACTAAAAATTTTATAATAAACCCAAAAATTAATTTCTCAACACTAAAATTAATATCAACCTAATAAAACACTAAATTAACCAATTTTATAATTTAATAAATTAATTTACGAAAATTTAATAAATAATAATAAAATATTCAAAAATTCACAAAAATTAAAATAAATTCAAAAAAATATATATAAACATGTAGATTAAGCTATCAAGATCAACTTTTGTGAAGAAAGATTGTGTGAATCATCCAAGATCAACCTAAAAAAAATTGAAAAACCCTAATGTTCAAAAACTAAAAAATTAACAAAACTAACAAAATGGATGATTGGTGTAATAATCCGATGTTTTAAACATTTTTATTTTGTGTCGGGATAATGTAGTATTGATAATTTTACTATATATTTGACTATCTAATTATTTTGTTAATAATTAAAGTTCATTTTTAATTATTTTAAGTTTTCTACAGAAAATTTTTCCAAAATTTATATTTTTGGGAAAATAATACCTAAATAATAATTTATTTATTTACGTTAGCTCATTTTATTAAATTGCATGGTTTCATGAATGATTATATTTTGCATATTAATATATATACATATACATGCATATATATATTATTAACATTTTTAGGGTTTATTATTTAACTATATATATATATATATAACCAAAATTACAAATCGTGCCATTGTCTTTAACCTTAAGCTCCCGACGCCTCACCCCCCTCCATTCACTGTGAAACGGCGATCCCCTCCGTTCAGTGTGCCTGTCGGTGTGCCACCGCCTTCCCTAGTTGCTCTGCCACCTCCCACCATCTTCTCCGGCAGTGTAGCTCGTTGGTTTGGCCGGAAACCCGAGAGACTTCATCAACTCCGTTCTCCTTCGTCCGGTCATCGTTTTTTATGATTCCAATGTGATTTTGCTCCTAGAACTCTATAGAAGTTGATTCTAAGCTTCGTGTAGCTTGAAAACTCGATTTGGTAAGGATTTAAACTTGATTTCATTTTCAGCCATTTGAGTTTCTTGATTTTTTTGAACTTCAATCTTAATGATTCAAGCAAAATTCCTTCACAAAAGTTGCTTCTAGTAGCTCAATCTATATCTTATTATTTTTTTGGAATTTTTGGAACTTATTTTGATTTTTGTGAATTTTTTATTGTTTTATTAATATTTTCTAATTTTCGTAAATTAATTAAATAAATTGTGAAATTGTGATTTTTGGTGTTTATAGAGGTTGAAATTAATTTTATAATTTAATTTATAATTTTTTTTGATTTTTGTGTAATCAATATAATTTTATTTAGTTTAGGTGAATTTTGAAAATTTAGGTTAAATGTGTATTTTGTTAAAATTAATTGGTTAATTGAGTATGATTATTGATTCTATTGAATTATATGTTGAGAAAATAATTTTTAGTAATTATATAATTTTTAGTGAATTTTTGAATAATTATAGTATATTATGTGAATTTTTAGATATTAGGGGTATTTTGGTAATTTGGTAGTAATATTAGTTGAATATTAAGTTTAATTGGTTTTAGTAATTATTTGAGGTATAAAAATGATTTTTACAAATGATTTACTATTTTTAACTAATTAAAACTATTTTTTAAAAATTATTTTCAAATTATATATAATATACTATTTTTATAAATAAATGAGTTTTAGGTAATTTTTAATATGTTTTTGGGCTAATTAAATAATTTGGATTTATAAAATGAATTTCTATTAATATTTGTGAATTTATCGAGAATTATTGATTTTTAATAATATAATATTAATATTAGGGTTTTTTAACTAAAAATCGATAAAATAATTAATTTTAGTGTTTTAATATGTAAATTGCTATATTTTGGTATATAAAGGGTGTTTTTGGTATTTATGGAATTTTAATGTATTTTGCGTATATCTCGTGAATTGTGAACCTCGGTCGGTGGAATTGTAGTTGGGAATCCGACTGAGGGGTTGTGTGGTTGTCCTATATTCGAAGTGTGTTTTCTTGCAGGACCGGCTCTACTTTTTGAGTAGAGAGATGTCCGTTTTACAGGGGAGGTTCTGTCAAATTTTTGGTAGAATTCTCATAAAATGTGGCATTCGGTCAAATTCTTATTCCTTGTCTGTGTCCAATATTCTAGATCGAGTCTCTAGAAATTAAGTTAGATTTATTCTAATTTCATGTTAATATTTTATTTATTTAGTTGTGTTGAGACCAAGGTCTAGTGGATCAGGCCCCTCAGATCCGTCTCATGGAGCACACAACTGTGAGTTGTTATTTTATATAACGTGTATTTAGGTTGCATGTTTTTAGAAATGTATGTTTTAATTGTATGAAATCTGCATGTAATATCTCGTGTTTTTTTTAAAAATATTTTTACACTGTACCGGGATATACAGTGTCAATAATTTTTATGCATTATACGATATTTTTATGAGTTAATATGTATTTTAAACCTATTTTAATTACTGTCTATTATTTTCAGTATTTTACGTAAAATTTTCCCGGGACTTTCATTTTCGGGGAAATTTCCACGTAAACAATGTATTATTAATTATTTTAAATGTATTTATGGGTTTGCATGAACTCATACATATTTTTAAATTATTAAATAAAGCCTGTGTGTGTATATTTATTTAATTAGGGTTTATTATTACCCTAATATTTTATTATTTATTTATTATTATTTGATTATTTTATTTATTATTAAATTATTAAAATTTATTATTTTATTATTAATTATTTATTAATATTTAATTATTTTAATTTATTTAATTATTTTTTCTTTTTTTTTTCTCTTTTTCTTTTCCTTTTTCTTTCTTTTTCTTTTTCTTTTTCTTTCCTTTTCTTTCTTTTTCTTTTTCTTCTTCTTCTTCTTTCTCTCCCGCGCCCGACGCCGACCACCATTTCCTCACCGCCGTTTCTCCCTCCTCCGGCCACCGTTTTCGACACCGCCGGTCTCTATCTTCTCCTTGAGCTCCAGTGAGTGTTATTCTAGCTTTGGTTTGAGCTAAAATGGTCTAGAATTGCTTAGGTTTCGGTTTGAAAATTTCGGCCTCTTTGGGTTTTCGATTTTTTTGAGCTTCGATTTGGATGATTCATGGAAAATTCCTTCACAAATGTTGTTCCTGGTAGCTTAATCTTCATGTATGAATTTTTACAGAATTTTTGGAGATTGTTTGGATTTTTGGGTATTTTTGAATATTTTAATATTATTTTCTAATTTTCGGAAATTAATTATTTAAATTATGAAATTGGAGTTTATGGTTGAATTAGGTGTTGAAATGAATTATAGAAATTTATTTGGAATTTTTATGAATTTCTAAGTATTTATTTTTAATTATTGAAGTTTATGTGATTTTGTAAAATTAAGTTAATTATGTTTTAAATTGAATTTAATTGGTTAATTAGGTTTAATTATTGATATTATTGATAAATATGTTGAGAAAATTAATTTTGGATAATTGTATGATTTTTGGTGAATTTTTGAAGTAATTTAGGTATATATATATATATAGGGGTATTTTGGTAATTTTACCCTAAATTGTCTAAAAATGTAATTTAATTGGTTTTAATATTTATTTAAGGTATAAAAATGATTTCTACAAAATATTTAGTATTTTTAACTAATTAAAACTATTTTCCGGGAATTATTTTCAATTATATATATAATATACAGTTTTTCTAATAAAAATGAGTTTTAATCGATTTTTACAGTGTTTCAAGATTTATTATGTAATTTCTACGTATGAAATGTATTTTTATGATTTAAGGATATTTTTGGTATATTTGAATATATATTCTGTGTTTGTGGACCCCGGTCGACAGATTGTAGTCTGGAGTCCGACCGAGGGGTTGTGATTGATTGTGGTGTTTATTTTTGAAGTGTGTTTCTATGCAGGGTTGGCTCTACTCTTTTGAGTAGAGAGATGTCCGTTTTACAGGGGAGGTTCTGCCGGATTTTCGGTAGAATTCTCGTAAAACGTGATATCCAGTCGAACCCTAATTTCCGATTCTGTGTTGAATACTCTAGATTTAATTCTAGGATTTCTGTTAGGGTTATTCTGATGTCGATTAATTATTTCTTGTTTAGTTGCGCCGAGACCGAGGGTTAGTGGATCAGGCCCGTCGGACCTGTCTCGTGGAGCGCATTAGGTGAGTTACTATATTATATATATATGCTTAGGATGCATGATTTAGAAAATGCATGTTTTATTTTGACTAAATATGCATAAATAACATGATTTATATTCAAGTATATTTTTGGTATATTTTTGGTATATAATAAATTATATACATGTTTTATTAATAAAATATATTTAAAATGTTTTTAAATATATTTTTAGTTTAATTCATGATTTGATTGGATTTATTTGACATATATATACTCAAAATATACCTGGTTTACGTTTGGTATATTTCCAGTATATATATGGTTTATATTGTTATTTCATTTATATTCATGCATCATTTATTTTTGTGAATGAATGTTTTATATTTAAGAATGAAGGATATCAATAGAACGTGCTACCTAGTGGGCAGCACTAGGACCGAGTACGTACCGGTACGCCTATAGTATTTAGGCTTTATTACTGACTATTTGTGGATATCGATTTGATTATGATTATTGATATGTGAGATGTGGTTTGGGTGTGATTGCTGGAGCTCGGTTGACCAAGTGTCTCGGGGCCAATCACACTGGCAGTCAGACTGCTGGAGCTCGGTTGACTTAGTGTCTCGGGGCCAGTCTACTGTCCAAATGGATTAAGTGGATATATTGGAATCAGTGAGCCTGTATGGCTAGAGTGTTGTTTAACACTATTTTTCTGAGGTTGCGATATTCTAGGGTTCTATGTGATCCTTCATAAAAGTTGATTTTCAGACAAAATATATAAAATGATTTTTCAGCATCTGTATGAACTTGCCTGTATATATACATATTACTCATATACTGTTGACTGTATGCATTATCACTTAGAGTGTATGTATATATATTATAGTAATTCACTCAGTGAGGTCTGACTCCCCTCCGTTGACTATTTTTCAGGAGAGTCAACTTCTTCAGACCTCAGTAGCAGGTCGATACGCCGGATTTCTTCCGCCCCGGCTTCTTTATGTAAATTGTATACTTGAGTCTTATTTATTTTATCTAGACACTGCAGTAGTTGTGATTTTCAGTAGTTGTGAAATAAAGTATTTGTTTTAAAGAGATGTATTATAGTAAAACTGGATTTGTATAAAGATTATACATTTATGAGATTATATATGCGATGTGATGAGTTTTGAATTGAATCCAGTTGATATGGATGATATTGTAATATTTATGATTTTTATTTTCCGCTGCATATTATATTTTTATGGTTATTATTGCATATTTATTTTATTTTTAGGCTTGCTACGGGTTCCGGATTCGAAAGAATTCCCGTTCCCTAGCGCCGGTCATGGCCCCTGTTTTGGGTCGTGACACTGCATAAATAATTTAATAAATATTTAAGTATGTTTTAGGTATATTTTAGTATATTTTTGTGTATTTTAAATTAAATGCATGTTTTATTATTAATTTATACCTAAAATGTTTTTAAATATATATATGGTTTATTTTTAGTTTATTTTACAATTGAACTGAATTTGTTTGACATATATATACTCGAAGTATACTTGGTTTATTTTTGATATATTTCTAGTATATATATGGATTATATTGCCATTTAAATTAATGTCATGCATCATTTATTTTACGAATGTATGAGTTTATTGTAAATGAAGGATATCAATAGAACGTGTTACCTAATGGGCAGCACTAGGACCGAGTACGTACCGGTATGACGATAGATTGTAGGTTAAATTGCTAACCTATTTATGGATATTGATTGGATTGATTTAATTGATGTGAGATGTGAATTGAGAGTGTGATTGTTGGAGCTCGGTTGACCAAGTGTCTTGGGGCCAATCACACTGACAGCCAGACTGCTGTAGCTCGGTTGACTTAGTATCTCGGGGCCAGTCTACTGTCCAAATTGAACAAGTGAATTTATTTGGAATAAGTGAGCCTGTGTGGCTAGAGTGTTGTCTAACACTATTTGAGGTTGCGACCATCTAAGGTTCTATTTCATTCTTCATAAACATATATTTTTCAGTATTATATAAATTATTTTCAGCATTTGTGTGTATTTGCCTATATATATACTTATTATATATATTTTGTTGAATGCCTGCATTTGACATTTAGTTATGCATGTATATATATTATAACAATTCACTTAGTGAGATCTGATTATCCTCCGTTGATTTATTTTTTTTCAGAAGAGTCTTCGTCCTCATACCTCAGTAGTAGACCATTACGCCGAATTTCTTCCACCCCGGTCTTATTGTATAAACTGCTTACCTGAGTTTATTTTGTATTCTAGACACTGCAATAGTTATCTTAGTGAGCTATATTTATTATATATGTATGAGATTTAAATTTCAAAAGTTTGAACCGAGAATTTGTATTGAAGGATTTTATGTTATATGAGATGGATTTATGTTATTAGATGAGTTGATGAATTATTATTTTACTTTCGAGATTAAATTTTTGCTGCTAAAATATTTTATTCATTTTATTATATTGCATGCTTTTATTTTTAAGGCTTAATACGGGTTCCAAATTCGAAAGAATTCCCGTTCCCTAACACCGATCATGGCCCCCTATTTTGGGTCGTGACAAAGTTGGTATCAGAGCGGAGTTCTGTGTCAGGGCCTTAGTTATGTGAGTTATGGCCCTAGTGTTCAGTGTTATGTTTTTCTTTCGAAACTACTGCAGTGAATTAGGTTTGAGTATGTCTTGATAAGTATTCCTTGATTTAGTTTTTTACGTTATCCTCCATTGTCTGCTTTGTCTGAATCCTTCTGTTTATCTTTCCAGAATAAGGAGGCGAGCGCGTGTTGCTCCACCAGTCATTGAGGCTGAGGATGATGAGTCCTTCCAAGATAAGGTTTTACCTCCTGAGCCGCCAGTTAGGCGCAGAGGTCATGGCAAAGGTAAACCTCGAGGAGCAGCAAGTTTCCATAGACAGAGAGAGTTATAGGATGAGGAATGTGTAGAGCCTGAGTACGAGGATGTTCCTATACCTCCAGTAGTTCAACCTGTTCAACATGCCTATTAGTAGGGTATGTTTGACTTTGAAGCAGCTCTATTCTATGCCAGAGTTGGCAGAATCGCCTTCGATGGGACTTCTGACCCTCTAGATTTTCTGTATGCGATCGAGACTAGGACTCAGACTGCTCACACTGAGTACCAGTGGATTATGATAGTTGAGCTTTCTATTGAGGGACCATCCCTGAACTAGTTTATTCAGATGATCCAACCGTATATGATGACGCTGACCTAGGCTTAGTTCAAAGAGCGATTTATGAGGAGATTCTGCTCAGAGCCGCTTCACATGAGTTACAAACTCTGATTGACTAGTATTTCTCGTAGTGATAGATCTATTGAGGAGTATACTCGAGAGTTCCTCCGGCTTGGCAAATATGTAGAGGATTTGATGTGAGGTCAGTACTTTACAGTCACTACATACATTACCGAATTAGATTCTGCATTTGCTAGTATGCCTACAATGGGCCTTACTCTGAAGTTAGTGATTGAATTGGCCAAGGAGATTGAGCTGAGGTTAGTCAGGTAATGAGCTATGCCTGATTATTACCAGTTGTGTGTACAGTACGGTGGATTCCATACTACTCCATACTCGAGTTTTTAGATTGGATCGTGTAGTCAACAGAGAGGTCCAACCTAGCAGACTCAGAGACAATAGTAGTAGGTGCATTGGAGCAGTAGACATGGCTGTGGTGGTCAGCGTAGACCATTTAGACTTAGGTCAGGTGCTTCGAGCAGCAACAGTGGACATAGTTCCGGATCAATTGCTAGTGTATGTCAGACCTGCGGTAGAGTCCATCAAGGATTGTATTATATGACACTGCTGACATGTTTCAGATGCGGGTAGATGGGACATTTTGCCAGATCATGTCCCTATTTCAGGTATCAGCAGTCGTAGATTTCTCGATTTCCTCAGCAGTTGATTGTGAGTGCTATACCCATTCCTTTTCAGTTGCCTTTAGCCCAGCATCAAAGTTCTACCCAGATTGTTCCCCAACAGGGTTATAGTAGAGGTACTAGAGGAGGTGCCAAAGGTGTTGGCCAGACTTTTACTAGCCAATAGGGAGATCAAGGATAGGCCAGAGTCTCTCATCTCACTCGGTAGGATGCTCAGGCATCCAATGCAATTATGGCAGGTATTATTTCTATTTGTTACCTGGATGTATGGGTTCTGTTTGATCCGGATGACACGCATTCATTCATTTCTCCTGTTTTTACTTCTAAGTCTTGTTGGTAAGCTTCGAGGATGGCTTTTCCTTTGTCTGTTGCCACTCCTCTAAGTGATTCTTTAGGTACCGATGTTATTCTTTCTGGTTGTCCAATTCTTATTGGAGGTAGAGAATTATCTACTGATTTGATTTTATTGAATATGATGGAGTTCGATGTCATTCTAGGTATGGATTGGTTATCTCAGCACTATGCCATGGTGGATTGTCAAAGTAAAGAGGTGACTTTTAGAATTCCTGGTAAAGAAGAATTTAAGTTTGTAGGTGATAGGAGTTCAGCACCTCAGAATCTTATTTCTGCTATTACAACTAGGAAGTTATTGAGAAAGGGTTGTCAGGGATATTTGGCATTGGTTAGGGATACTTTAGTGGAGAAGTTGTCACTCATAGATGTTCCTGTTGCCTATGAGTTTCCTTATGTTTTTCCTGAGGAGTTGCCAGGTTTACCACCACACAGAGAGATTGAGTTCTGTACATATGTGGTTCCAGGCACTACTCCTATATTTATGCCACCCTATAAAATGGCTCCTGCAGAGTTGAAAGAGTTGAAGGAGCAGTTACAAGAGTTATTAGATAAGGATTTCATTAGACCCAGTGTTTCTCCTTGGGGTGCACCAGTCCTGTTTGTGAAAAAGAATGATGGTACCCTGAGACTGTGCATAGACTATAGAGAGCTTAACAAGGTGACAGTGAAGAACAAGTATCCTCTCCCGAGGATAGATGACTTATTTGATCAGCTACAGGTGCACAGTTCTTTTCTAAGATTGATATGAGGTCGGGTTATCATCAGTTGTGGATCAGCAAAGCCGATGTTCCTAAAACGGCATTCCATACTCAATATGGTCATTACGAGTTTCTGGTGATGTCTTTTGGCTTGACTAATGCACCAGTAGCTTTTATGGACCTAATGAACAGGGTATTCAGACCATATGTGGATCAGTTTATGGTAGTCTTCATCGATGATATACTGGTGTATTCAAAAAGTATGGGGGAGCATGTAAATCACTTGAGGACTGTACTGTAGACACTGAGAGAACATCAGCTTTATGCTAAATTCTCGAAGTGTGATTTCTGGATGGAGGGTGTTACTTTTCTTGGACACGTGGTGTCTAAAGAAGGTATCTAAGTTGATCCACAGAAGATTGAGACAGTGTCTAAATGGCCTAAACCAACTTCAGTTACAGAGCTTCAAAGTTTTCTGGGTTTAATCAGGTATTATAGGAGGTTTGTACAGGATTCTCCCAGAATTATAGCTCCTATGACTCGCTTAACTCAGAAGAATGTAAGATTTGAGTGGTCAGAAACTTCTGAGAATAGTTTTTAGTTGTTGAAGGAGAAGTTGACCACAGCCCCAATGTTAGCTTTACCTAATGGTATAGACAAGTTCACAGTTTATTGTGATGCCTCTAGAGTTAGCCTAGGTTGTATGTTGATGCAGAATGGTAGGGTGACAGCCTATGCTTCGAGGCAGTTGAAGAAGCATGAGCAAAATTATCCTATACATGACCTTGAGATGGTTGCAGTAATCTTTGCTCTTAAGATCTGGAGACATCATCTGTACAGGGTGACTTTTGAGATTTCTACTAATCACAAGAGCCTTAAGTACATTTTCCAACAGAGAGATCTGAATCTGAGGCAAAGGAGATGATTGGAACTGTTGAAAGATTATGACTGTGAGATTTTATATCACCCGGGCAAGGCTGATGTGGTAGCAGATGCCTTAAGTAGGAAGTCCTCAGACAGTCTTGCTCATATCAGTGTGGATAGGAGATCATTGATCCAGGAGTTGCATCTGTTGGTAGATCAAAGTCTGATGATGAAGATTAGTAAAGCAGGTAGACTGCTAGCTTAGTTTAAGGTGTGATATGTATTGAGAGATAGGATTAAGGCAGCTCAGAGCCGAGATCCTATTATAGAAGAGCTTACAGAGAATGTCCGTGCAGGGAAGTTCACTGATTTCACACTCGATGATGATGGTGTTTTGTGGATCACTGCTAGATTGTGTGTTCATGATGTGGATAATTTAAAAGAAGAAATTTTAGAGGAAGCACATTCTATAGCCTATAGTGTACATCCGGGTGTCACTAAGATGTACCACAGTATCAGAGATTTACACTGGTGGGACGGACTGAAGAAGGATGTTACTGATTATATTACTAAGTGCTTGACATGTCAGCAAGTGAAAGCTGAGCATCAGAAGCCTTCGGGGAAGCTTCAACCTCAACCTATTCCTAAGTGGAAGTGGGAAAGGATAACTATGGATTTTGTGGTTGGTTTACCTCGTTCTAAGGATGGATATGATTTCATTTGGGTGATTGTGGACAAGTTGACCAAGTATGTACATTTCTTGCTTATAAAAGCCACTTATTCTGTAGCTAGATTGGCGAAGCTATATGTGAAGCATATTGTGTGCCTTCATGGAGTACCTGTGTCCATTGTGTCAGACAGAGGTTCAGTGTTTACCTCACATTTTTGACAGAAGTTGCAAGAAGCGATGGGCACTAGGTTGGACTTCAGTATTGCTTTTCATCCTTAGACAGATGGTCAGTCTAAGAGGATGATCCAGACACTAGAAGATATGTTGAGGATGTGTGTTTTGGATTTAGGAGGTAGATGGGATGATCATTTGCCACTCGTAGAGTTTGCATATAATAACAACTACCATAGCAGTATTAGAATAGTACCATATGAGGCTTTGTATGAAAGGAAGTGTAGATCCCCTTTAAGTTGGGATGAGATTGGTGAGAGAGCTTTAACTGGATTTGAGATGATTCAAGATGCTGCAGAGAAAGTCGCTGTGATTAAGAGCAAATTGGAGATCACAGTTAGCAAGCATAAGAGCTATGCGGATCTTAGGCGCAAAGATGTGGAATTTCAAGTTGGAGACTTTATTTTCCTGAAAGTGTCTCCGATGAAGGGTGTTATGAGAGTTGGCATAAAGGGTAAGCTAGCATCGAGATATATAGGACCGTTTGAAATTCTAGAGAGAGTTGACACTATTGCATATCGGTTGGCTTTGCCTCCGAGTATGTCTCAAGTGCATCTGGTGTTTCATATCTCGATGCTGAGGAAGTATGTCTCAGACCCTTCACACGTGTTGCAGCCCAATAGTGTGGAAGTGAATGAAGATCTGACGTTCTTAGAAGAACCTGTGGCAATCGTTAATTATCAAGTTCGGCAGTTGCGTTCAAAGCAAATTTTGATGGTCAAGGTTTTGTGGTGCAACAACAAGGTAGAGGAGCATACGTGGGAGACTGAAACCGAGATGCGAGCTTCTTACCTGTATCTCTTTCCTCCTTGATTTGTATTTCTTCTTTTTCTGAAATTCAGGGACAAATTCTTGTAAAGGGGGAAGACTGTAATAACCCGATGTTTTAAACATTTTTATTATGTGTCGAGATAATGCTGTATTGATAATTTTACTATATATTTGACTATCTAATTATTTTGTTAATAATTAAAGTTAATTTTTAATTATTTTAAGTTTTCTACATAAAATTTTTCGAAAATTTATATTTTTGGAAAAATAATACCTAAATAATAATTTATTTACTTACGTTAGCTCATTTTATTAAATTGCATGGTTTCATGCATGATTATATTTTGCATATTAATATATATACATATACATGCATATATATATTATTAACATTTTTAGGGTTTATTATTTAACTATATATATATATTAATTTTCATTATTATTATTATATGTGTTATATATGTATATGTATATATATATTTATTTTTGTGTGGTGTGGGATTATTTTAAGTTATAATATTAATATATTTTAATGTTAAGTGTTAAAGTTTTATTTTATATATATATATATACCTAACCAAAATTACATATTGTGCTATTGTCTTTAACCTTAAGCTCCTGACACCTTACCCCCCTCCATTCACTGTGAAACGGCAATCCCCTTCGTTCAGTGTGCCTGTCGGTATGCCGCCACCTTCCCCAGCTGCTCTGCCACCTCCCACCATCTTCTCTGGCAGTGTAGCTCACTGGTTTGGCCGAAAATCCGAGAGACTTCATCAACTCCGTTCTCCTTCGTCCGACCACCGTTTTTTATGATTCTGGTGTGGTTTTGCTCCTAGAACTCCATAGAAGTTGATTTTAAGCTCCTTGTAGTTTGAAAACTCGATTTGGTAAGGATTTAAGCTTGATTTCATTTTCGGCCATTTGAGTTTCTTGATTTTTTTGAACTTTGATCTTAATGATTCAAGCTAAATTCCTTTACAAAAGTTGCTTCTAGTAGCTCAATCTACACTTTGTAATTTTTGTGGAATTTTTGGAAATTATTTTGATTTTTGTGAATTTTTTATTATTTTATTAATATTTTCTAATTTTTGTAAATTAATTAAATAAATTGTGATTTTTGGTGTTTATAGAGGTTGAAATTAATTTTAGAATTTAATTTATAATTTTTGTGATTTTGGTGTAATCAATATAATTTTATTTAGTTTAGGTGAATTTTGAAAATTTAGGTTAAATGTGTATTTTGTTAAAATTAACTGGTTAATTGAGTATGATTATTGATTCTATTGAATTAGATGTTGAGAAAATAATTTTTAATAATTATATAATTTTTAGTGAATTTTTGAATAATTATAGTATATTATGTGAATTTTTAGATATTACGGGTATTTTGGTAATTTGGTAGTAATATTAGTTGAATATTAAGTTTAATTGGTTTTAATAATTATTTGAGGTATAAAAATGATTTTTACAAATTATTTACTATTTTTAACTAATTATAACTATTTTTTGAAATTTATTTTTAAATTATATATAATATACTATTTTTGTAAATAAATGAGTTTTAGGTAATTTTTAATATGTTTTTGGGCTAATTAAGTAATTTGGATTTATAAAATAAATTTCTATTAATATTTGTGAATTTATTGAGAATTATTGATTTTTAATAATATAATATTAATATTAGGGTTTTTAACTAAAAATCGGTAAAATAATTATTTTTAGTGTTTTAATATGTAAATTGCTATATTTTGGTATATAAAGGGTATTTTTGGTATTTATGGAATTTTAATGTATTTTGCGTATATCTCGTAAATTGTGAACCTCGGTCGGTAGAATTGTAATTGGGAATCCGACCGAGAGGTTATGTGGTTGTCCTATATTCAAAGTGTGTTTTCTTGCAGGACCAGCTCTACTTTTTGAGTAGAGAGATATCCATTTTACAGGGGAGGTTCTGTCAAAATTTGGTAGAATTCTCGTAAAACGTGACTTTTGGTTAAATTCTTATTCCTTGTTTGTGTCCAGTATTCTAGATTGAGTTTCTAAAAATTAAGTTAGATTTATTCTAATTTCATGTTAATATTTTTTTTGTTTAATTGCGCCAAGACGGAGGCCTAATGGATCAGACCCGTCAAATTCGTCTCGTGGAGCGCATAACTGTGAGTTGTTATTTTATATATACGTGTATTTAGGTTGCATGTTTTTAGAAATGTATGTTTTAATTATATGAAATCTGCATAAATAATTTAATAAATGCTTTAGTATATTTTAGTATATTTTTTGGGTATTTTAAATTAAATGCATATTTTATTATTGATTTATACCTAAAATATTTTTAAATATATATATGGTTTATTTTTAGTTTATTTTACAATTGAACTGAATTTGTTTGACATATATATACTCGAAGTATACTTTGTTTATTTTTGGTATATTTCTAGTATATATATGGATTATATTGCCATTTAAATTAATGTCATGCATCATTTATTTTACAAATGTATGAGTTTATTTTAAATGAAGGATATCAATAGAACTTGCTACCTAGTGGGTAGCACTAGGATCGAGTACATACCAATACGACGATAGATTGTAGGTTAACTTACTAACCTATTTATGGATATTGATTTGATTGATTTAATTGATGTGAGATGTGAATTGAGAGTGTGATTGCTGGAGCTCGGTTGACCAAGTGTCTCGGGGCCAATCACACTGACAGCCAGATTACTGTAGCTCGGTTGACTTAGTGTCTCGGGGCCAGTCTACTGTCCAAATGGAAACAAATGAATTTATTTGGAATAAGTGAGTCTGTGTGGTTAGAGTGTTGTTTAACACTATTTGAGGTTGCGATCATCTAGGGTTCTATTTGATCCTTCATAAACGAATATTTTTTAGTATTATATAAATTATTTTCAGCATCTATATGTATTTGCATGTATATATACTTATTATATATATTTTGTTGAATGCTTGCATTTGACATTTAGTTATGCATGTATATATATTATAACAATTCATTTAGTGAGATTTGACTATCCTCTGTTGATTTTTTTTTTAGGAGAGTCTTCGTCCTCAGACCTCAGTAGCAGACCATTACGCTGAATTTCTTCCACCCCGCCTTATTGTGTAAACTGCTTACCTGAGTTTATTTTATATTCTAGATACTGCAATAGTTGTCTTAGTGAGCTGTATTTGTTATATATGTATGAGATTTAAATTTCAAAAGTTTGAACTGAGAATTGGTATTGAAGGATTTTATGTTATATGAGATGGATTTATGTTATTAAATGAGTTGATGAATTATTATTTTACTTTTGAGATTAAATTTCCGCTGCTAAAATATTTTATTCATTTTATTATATTGCATACTTTTATTTGTAAGGCTTGCTATAGGTTTTGGATTCGAAAAAATTCCCGTTCCCTAACGCCGGTCATGGCCCCCTGTTTTGGGTCATGACAATTGGAGCTTAAACCGAAGTTGGATTCGTGCTCACCGGTGCTTAAGGAGTTGGTGGACACCAAAAATGTACGAAGAGGTGGCTAGAGGAGGGAGAACGGTCGGTGATTGTCACGACCCAAAACAGGGGCCATGACCGGCGCTAGGGAACGGGAATTCTTTCGAATCCGGAACCCGTAGCAAGCCTAAAAATAAAATAAAAATGCAATAATAACCATAAAAATATAATATGCAGCGGAAAATAAAATCATAAATATTACAATATCATCCATAACAACTGGATATAATTCAAAACTCATCACATCGCATATATAATCTCATAAATGTATAATCTTTATACAAATCCAGTTTTACTATAATACATCTCTTTAAAACAAATACTTTAATTCACAACTACTGCAGTATCTAGAGTAAATAAATAAGACTTAAGTATACAATTTACATAAAGAAGCCGGGGCGGAAGAAATCCGGCGTATCGACCTGCTACTGAGGTCTGAGGAAGTTGACTCTCCTGAAAAATAGTCAACGGAGGGGAGTCAGACCTCACTGAGTGAATTACTATAGTATATATACATACACTCTAAGTGATAATGCATACAGTCAACAGTATAAGAGTAATATGTATATATACAAGCAAGTTCATACAGATGCAGAAAAATCATTTTATATATTTTGTCTAAAAATCAACTTTTATGAAGGATTATATAGAACCCTAGAATATCGCAACCTCAGAAAATAGTGTTAAACAACACTCTGGCCATACAGGCTCACTGATTCCAAATATATCCACTTAATCCATTTGGACAGTAGACTGGCCCCGAGACACTAAGTCAACCGAGCTCCAGCAGTCTGACTGCCAGTGTGATTGGCCCCGAGACACTTGGTCAACCGAGCTCCAGCAATCACACCCAAACCACATCTCACATATATCAATAATCATAATCAAATCAATATCCACAAATAGTCAGTAATAAAGCCTAAATACTATAGGCGTACCGGTACGTACTCGGTCCTAGTGCTGCCCACTAGGTAGCACGTTCTATTGATATCCTTCATTCTTAAATATAAAACATTCATTCATAAAAAAATAAATGATGCATGGATATAAATGAAATAGCAATATAAACCATATATATACCGGAAATATACCAAACATAAACCAGGTATATTTTGAGTATATATACGTCAAATAAATCCAATCAAATCATGAATTAAACTAAAAATATATTTAAAAACATTTTAAATATATTTTATTAGTAAAACATGTATATAATTTATTATATACCAAAAATATACCAAAAATATACTTGAATATAAATCATGTTATTTATGCATATTTAGTCAAAATAAAACATGCATTTTCTAAATCATGCGTCCTAAGCATATATATATAATATAGTAACTCACCTAATGCGCTCCACGAGACAGGTCCGACGGGCCTGGTCCACTAACCCTCGGTCTCGGCGCAACTAAACAAGAAATAATTACTCGACATCAGAATAACCCTAACAGAAATCCTAGAATTCAATCTAGAGTATTAAATACAGAATCGAAAATTAAGGTTCGACTGGATATCACGTTTTACGAGAATTCTACCGGAAATCCGACAGAACCTCCCCTGTAAAACGGACATCTCTCTACTCAAAAGAGTAGAGTCGACCCTGCAAAGAAAATACACTTCAAAAATAAACACCACCATCGATCACAACCCCTCGGTCGGACTCCAGACTACAATCTGTCGACCGGGGTCCACAAACACAGAATATATATTCAAATATACCAAAAATATCCTTAAATCATAAAAAGACATTTCATACGTAGAAATTACATAATAAATCTTGAAACACTATAAAAAACCGATTAAAACTCATTTTATTTGAAAAACCGTATATTATATATATAATTGAAAATAATTCACGAAAAATAGTTTTAATTAGTTAAAAATACCAAATAATTTATAGAAATCATTTTTATACCTTAAATAACTATTAAAACCAATTAAATTACATTTTTAGCCAATTTAGGGTAAAATTACCAAAATACCCCTATATATATATATATACCTAAATTACTTCAAAAATTCACCAAAAATCATACAATTATCCAAAATTAATTTTCTCAACATATTTATCAATAATATTAATAATTAAACTCAATTAACCAATTAAATTCAATTTAGAACACAATTAACTTAATTTTACAAAATCACATAAACTTCAATAATTAAAAATAAATACTTAGGAATTCATAAAAATTCCAAATAAATTCCTATAATTCATTTCAACACCTAATTCAACCATAAACTCCAATTTCATAATTTAAATAATTAATTTCCGAAAATTAGAAAATAATATTAAAATATTCAAAAATACCCAAAAATCCAAACAACCTCCAAAAATTCTGTAAAAATTCATACATGAAGATTAAACTACCAGGAACAACATTTGTGAAGGAAGTTTCCATGAATCATCCAAATTGAAGCTCAAAAAAATCGAAAACCAAAAGTGGCCGAAATATTCAAATCAAAACCTAAGCAATTCTAGACCATTTTAGCTCAAACCAAAGCTAGAATAACACTCACCGGAGCTCAAGGAGAAGATAGAGACCGGCGTGGTGTCGAAAACGGTGGCCGGAGGAGGGAGAAACGACGGTGGCAAAAATGGTGGTCCGGCGGCACCCACGGGAGAAGAAAGAAGAAGAAGAAGAAAAAGAAAAAGAAAGAAAAGGAAAGAGAAAGGAAAAGAAAAAGAAAGAAAAAGGAAAAGAAAAAAAAGAAAAAAAAATAAAAAAAATTAAATATTAATAAATAAATAATAATAAAATAATAAATTTTAATAATTTAATAATAAATAAAATAATCAAATAATAATAAATAAATAATAAAATATTAGGGTAATAATAAACCCTAATTAAATAAATATACACACACAGACTTTATTTAATAATTTAAAAATATGTATGAGTTCATGCAAACCCGTAAATACATTTAAAATAATTAATAATACATTGTTTACGTGGAAATTTCCCCGAAAATGAAAGTCCCGGGAAAATTTTACGTAAAATACTGAAAATAATAGACAGTAATTAAAATAGGTTTAAAATACATATTAACTCATAAAAATATCATATAAAATACAAAAATCACTGACACTGCATATCCCGGTACAGTGTAAAAATATTTTAAAAAAAAAACACGGGATATTACAGTCTTCCCCCCTTACAAGAATTCGTCCCCGAATTCTAAAAACAAGATTACAGAATCAGGAAGGAAAGAGATACGGGTAAGAAGCTCGCATCTCAGCTTCAGTCTCCCACGTATGCTCTTCAACTCTGTCGCTACGCCACAAAACCTTGACCATCGGAATCTGCTTCGATCGCAACTGTCGAACTTGAAAATCTACGATCGCCACAGGTTCTTCCACAAATGTCAAATCTTCACTCACTTCCACACTGTCAGGCTGTAACACGTGTGAAGGATCTGAGATATACTTCCTCAACATCGAGATATGAAATACTGGATGCACTTGTGACATACTCGGAGGCAAATCCAACCGATATGCAACAGTGCCAATTCTCTCCAGAATCTCAAACGGTCCAATATATCTCGGTGCTAACTTACCCTTCCTGCCAAATCTCATCACACCCTTCATCGGAGATACTTTCAGAAAAACGAAATCTCCAACCTAAAACTCCACATCTCTGCGCCTAGGATCCGCATAACTCTTCTGTCTACTAACTGCGGTCTCTAACCTGCGCTTGATCACGGCGACTTTCTCTGCAGCATCTTGAACCATCTCTGGTCCAGTCAAAACTCTCTCACCAATCTCATCCCAACTCAACGGGGATCTACACTTCCTTCCATACAACGCCTCATATGGTGCCATGCCAATACTGCTATGGTAGCTGTTATTATATGCAAACTCAACAAGCGACAAATGATCATCCCAGCTACCTCTCAAATCCAAGATACACATCCTCAACATATCTTCCAGTGTCTGGATCGTCCTCTCAGACTGACCATCTGTCTGAGGATGAAAAGCAGTACTGAAATCCAACCTAGTGCCCATCGCTTCTTGCAACTTCTGCCAGAAACGAGAAGTAAACACCGAACCTCTGTCTGACACAATGGACACAGGTACTCCATGAAGGCATACAATATGCTTCACGTACAACTTCGCCAATCTAGCAACTGAATATGTGGCTTTCACAGGCAAGAAATGTGCAGACTTCGTCAATCTGTCTACAATCACCCAGATGGAATCGTATCCATCCTTCGAACGAGGTAAACCGACCACAAAATCCATAGCTATCCTTTCCCACTTCCACTCGGGAATAGGAAGAGGCTAAAGCTTCCCAGAAGGCTTCTGATGTTCGGCTTTCACTTGCTGACACGTCAAGCACTTAGCAACATAATCAGCAACATCCTTCTTCAATCCATCCCACCAGTATAAATCTCTGATACTGTGGTACATCTTAGTAACACCAGGATGAACGCTGTAAGCTGTAGAATGTGCTTCCTCTAGGATCTCTTCTCTCAAATCATCCACATCAGGAACACACAATCTACCACTGATCCACAACACACCATCATCATCGAGTGTGAAATCAGTGAACTTCCCTGCTCTGACATTCTCTGCAAGCTCTTCCAGAATAGGATCTCGGCTCTGAGCTGCTTTAATCCTATCCCTCAGTACAGATCGTACTTTAAACTGAGCTAACAGTCCACCTGATCTACTGATCTTCATCATCAGACCTTGATCCACCATCAGATGCAATTCCTGGATCAATGGTCTCCTCTCAACACCAATGTGAGCAAGACTACCTGAAGACTTCCTACTCAAGGCATCTGCTACCACATTAGCTTTACCCGGATGGTAAAGAATCTCGCAATCATAATCCTTCAACAATTCCAACCATCTTCTCTGCCTCAAATTCAAATCTCGCTGCTGGAAAATGTACTTAAGGCTCTTGTGATCAGTAAATATCTCACAAGTCACCCCGTACAAATAATGTCTCCAAATCTTCAAAGCAAAGATCACCGCAGCCATCTCCAGATCATGTGTAGGATAGTTCTGCTCATGCTTCTTCAACTGCCTCGAAGCATAGGCTATCACCCTTCCATTCTGCATCAACACACAACCAAGACCAATTCTAGAGGCATCACAGTAAACTGTGAACTTATCCACACTATTAAGCAAAGCTAATACTGGTGCTGTGGTCAACTTCTCCTTCAACAACTGAAAACTATTCTCACAAGCTTCTGACCACTCGAATCTAACATTCTTCTGAGTCAAGCGAGTCATAGGGACTGCAATCCTGGAAAAATCCTGCACAAACCGCCTATAATACCCGGCTAAACCCAGAAAACTCCGAATCTCAGTAACTGAAGTAGGTCTAGGCCACTCAGATACTGCCTCAACCTTCTGTGGATCAACCCGAATACCTTCTTTAGACACTACGTGTCCAAGAAAAGAAACACTCTCCATCCAGAAATCACACTTCGAGAATTTAGCATAAAGCTGATGATCTCTCAGTGTCTGTAGTACAATCCTCAAATGATATACATGCTCTTCCATACTCCTTGAATAAACCAGTATATCATCAATGAAGACTACTACAAACTGATCCACATACGGTCTGAATATCCTATTCATCAGATCCATAAAAGCTGCTGGTGCATTAGTCAAACCAAAAGACATCACCAGAAACTCATAATGACCATATCGAGTGCGGAATGCTGTCTTAGGAATATCAGCTTCACTAATCCGCAGCTGATGATAACCCGACCTCAAGTCAACCTTAGAAAAGAATTATGCACCCTGGAGCTGATCAAACAAATCATCTATCCTCGGGAGAGGATACTTGTTCTTCACTGTCACCTTATTCAACTCTCTGTAATCAATGCACAGTCTCAGGGTACCATCCTTCTTCTTCACAAACAGGACTGGTGCACCCCAAGGAGAAACACTAGGTCTGATAAAACCTTTCTCCAACAACTCTTGCAACTGCTCCTTCAACTCTCTCAACTCTGCAGGAGCCATACGATAGGGTGTCATAGATATAGGAGTAGTACCTGGTACCACATCAATACAGAACTCAATCTCTCTATGAGGTGGTAAACCTGGCAACTCCTCGGGAAAAACATCAGAAAACTCACAAGCAACAGGAACATCTGTGAGTGACAACTTCTCCACTGACGTATCCCTAACCAATGCCAAATATCCCTGACAACCTTTCCTCAACAACTTCCTAGCAGAAATAACAGAAATAAGATTCTGAGGTGCTGAACTCCTATCACCAACAAACTTAAAATCTTCTTCACCAGGAATTCTAAAAATCACCTCCTTATTCCTGCAATCAACCACGGCAAAGTGCTGAGACAACCAATCCATTCCCAAAATAACATCGAACTCCATCACATCCAACAAAATCAAATCAGCGGGTAATTCTCTATCTCCCACGAGAACTGGACAACCAGAAAGAACAATATCGGCGTCCAAAGAATCGCTCAGAGGAGTGGCAACAGACAAAGGAAAAGCCATCCTCGAAGCTTGCCAACAAGATTTAGAAGCAAAAATAGGAGAAACAAACGAATGCGTGGCACCCGGATCAAACAAAACCAAAGCATCCAGGTAACAAACAGAAAGAATACCTGCCACGACTGCATTAGATGCCTGAGCATCTAGCGGAGTCAGATGGAAGACTCTGGCCTGGCCTCGACCTCCCTGCTGACTGGTAGAAGCCTGGCCAACGCCTCTGGCACCTCCTCTAGTACCTCTACCACGACTCTGCTGTGGAACAAACTGAGTAGAACTCTGATGCTGAGCTGGTGGCAACTGAAATGGCACAGGTGCAGCACTAGCAATCGACTGCTGTGGGAATCGCGAAATCTGCTGCTGCTGATATCCGAGGTAAGGACACGATCTGGCAAAATGTCCTGTCTGCCCGCATCTGAAACATGTCAATGGTGTCAGATAACACGGTCCTTGATGGACTCTACCACAAGTCTGACAAACACTGGCCGCTGATCCAGAACTACGACCACTGCTGCTGCTCGAAGCACCTGACCCAAATCTAAACGATCTACGCTGACCTCCATGACCATGTCTACTGCTCCGATGCACTCGCTGCTGCTGTCTCTGACTCTGCTGAGTCGAACCTCGCTGCTGACTACTCGAACCAACATGAAAACTCGAATACGGAGTAGCCTGCAATCCACTCGACTGAACTCCCAACTGGTAATAATCAGGCATCGCTCCCTGCCTAACTAACCTCAGCTCAATCTCCTTAGCTAGCTCAATCACAGACTCCAGAGTAAGACCTGCTGTAGGCATACCAGCAAAAGCTGAACCCAAACCAGTCACATAGGTAGTAACAGCGAAATACTGATCTCGCATCAGATCCTCAGCATATCTACCCAGACGAAGAAACTCTCGGGTATACTCCTCTACTGATCGATCTCCACGAGAAATACTAGTCAGACGAAGACGATAGCTCAAACGAAGAGGTTCTGGACAGAATCTCCTCATAAACCGCTCTCGAAACTGAGCCCAGGTCATCGTCATCATATAGGGCTGGATCATCTGAATAAACCAATCTAAGGCTGGTCCCTCAACAAATAACTCAACGATCATGATCCGCTGGTACTCGGTATGAGCAGTCCGAGTCCTAGTCTCAATCGCATGCAGAAAATCTAAAGGATCAGAAGTACCATCAAAAGCAATCCTGCCAACTCTGGCATAGAATAAAGCTGCCTCAGGGTCAGACATACCCTGCTGATAGGCAGGCTGAACAGGCTGAACAACAGGAGGAACAGGAATATCAAATTCAGGCTTAACAGGCTCCTCGTCCTGTAACTCTCTCTGCCTACGGCGACCTGCCGCTCCTCGAGGTCTACCCCTGCCACGACCTCTACGCCTAACTGGCTGCTCAGGAGGTAAAACCTCATCCTGAAAAGACTCATCATCCTCGGCCTCAACGACCGGTGGAGCGACACGCGCTCGCCTCCTCATACTGAAAAGACAAACGGAAAGATTCAGACAAAACAGACAACGGAGGAATAACGCTGAAAACTACAGCAAGGAATACTTATCAAGACATACTCGAACCTAATACACTGCAGTAGTCCAACAGAAAACACAACTTTAAAACTAGGGCCACAACTCACATAACTAAGCCTTGACACAGAACTCCACTCAGAAACGAACTTCGCTCTGATACCAACTTTGTCACGACCCAAAACAGGGGCCATGACCGGCGCTAGGGAACGGGAATTCTTTCGAATCCGGAACCCGTAGCAAGCCTAAAAATAAAATAAAAATGCAATAATAACCATAAAAATATAATATGCAGCGGAAAATAAAATCATAAATATTACAATATCATCCATAACAACTGGATATAATTCAAAACTCATCACATCGCATATATAATCTCATAAATGTATAATCTTTATACAAATCCAGTTTTACTATAATACATCTCTTTAAAACAAATACTTTAATTCACAACTACTACAGTATCTAGAGTAAATAAATAAGACTTAAGTATACAATTTACATAAAGAAGCCGGGGCGGAAGAAATCCGGCGTATCGACCTGCTACTGAGGTCTGAGGAAGTTGACTCTCCTGAAAAATAGTCAACGGAGGGGAGTCAGACCTCACTGAGTGAATTACTATAGTATATATACATACACTCTAAGTGATAATGCATACAGTCAACAGTATAAGAGTAATATGTATATATACAAGCAAGTTCATACAGATGCAGAAAAATCATTTTATATATTTTGTCTAAAAATCAACTTTTATGAAGGATTATATAGAACCCTAGAATATCGCAACCTCAGAAAATAGTGTTAAACAACACTCTGGCCATACAGGCTCACTGATTCCAAATATATCCACTTAATCCATTTGGACAGTAGACTGGCCCCGAGACACTAAGTCAACCGAGCTCCAGCAGTCTGACTGCCAGTGTGATTGGCCCCGAGACACTTGGTCAACCGAGCTCCAGCAATCACACCCAAACCACATCTCACATATATCAATAATCATAATCAAATCAATATCCACAAATAGTCAGTAATAAAGCCTAAATACTATAGGCGTACCGGTACGTACTCGGTCCTAGTGCTGCCCACTAGGTAGCACGTTCTATTGATATCCTTCATTCTTAAATATAAAACATTCATTCATAAAAAAATAAATGATGCATGGATATAAATGAAATAGCAATATAAACCATATATATACCGGAAATATACCAAACATAAACCAGGTATATTTTGAGTATATATACGTCAAATAAATCCAATCAAATCATGAATTAAACTAAAAATATATTTAAAAACATTTTAAATATATTTTATTAGTAAAACATGTATATAATTTATTATATACCAAAAATATACCAAAAATATACTTGAATATAAATCATGTTATTTATGCATATTTAGTCAAAATAAAACATGCATTTTCTAAATCATGCGTCCTAAGCATATATATATAATATAGTAACTCACCTAATGCGCTCCACGAGACAGGTCCGACGGGCCTGGTCCACTAACCCTCGGTCTCGGCGCAACTAAACAAGAAATAATTACTCGACATCAGAATAACCCTAACAGAAATCCTAGAATTCAATCTAGAGTATTAAATACAGAATCGAAAATTAAGGTTCGACTGGATATCACGTTTTACGAGAATTCTACCGGAAATCCGACAGAACCTCCCCTGTAAAACGGACATCTCTCTACTCAAAAGAGTAGAGTCGACCCTGCAAAGAAAATACACTTCAAAAATAAACACCACCATCGATCACAACCCCTCGGTCGGACTCCAGACTACAATCTGTCGACCGGGGTCCACAAACACAGAATATATATTCAAATATACCAAAAATATCCTTAAATCATAAAAAGACATTTCATACGTAGAAATTACATAATAAATCTTGAAACACTATAAAAACCGATTAAAACTCATTTTATTTGAAAAACCGTATATTATATATATAATTGAAAATAATTCACGAAAAATAGTTTTAATTAGTTAAAAATACCAAATAATTTATAGAAATCATTTTTATACCTTAAATAACTATTAAAACCAATTAAATTACATTTTTAGCCAATTTAGGGTAAAATTACCAAAATACCCCTATATATATATATATACCTAAATTACTTCAAAAATTCACCAAAAATCATACAATTATCCAAAATTAATTTTCTCAACATATTTATCAATAATATTAATAATTAAACTCAATTAACCAATTAAATTCAATTTAGAACACAATTAACTTAATTTTACAAAATCACATAAACTTCAATAATTAAAAATAAATACTTAGGAATTCATAAAAATTCCAAATAAATTCCTATAATTCATTTCAACACCTAATTCAACCATAAACTCCAATTTCATAATTTAAATAATTAATTTCCGAAAATTAGAAAATAATATTAAAATATTCAAAAATACCCAAAAATCCAAACAACCTCCAAAAATTCTGTAAAAATTCATACATGAAGATTAAACTACCAGGAACAACATTTGTGAAGGAAGTTTCCATGAATCATCCAAATTGAAGCTCAAAAAAATCGAAAACCAAAAGTGGCCGAAATATTCAAATCAAAACCTAAGCAATTCTAGACCATTTTAGCTCAAACCAAAGCTAGAATAACACTCACCGGAGCTCAAGGAGAAGATAGAGACCGGCGGTGTCGAAAACGGTGGCCGGAGGAGGGAGAAACGACGGTGGCAAAAATGGTGGTCCGGCGGCACCCACGGGAGAAGAAAGAAGAAGAAGAAGAAAAAGAAAAAGAAAGAAAAGGAAAGAGAAAGGAAAAGAAAAAGAAAGAAAAAGGAAAAGAAAAAAAAGAAAAAAAAATAAAAAAAATTAAATATTAATAAATAAATAATAATAAAATAATAAATTTTAATAATTTAATAATAAATAAAATAATCAAATAATAATAAATAAATAATAAAATATTAGGGTAATAATAAACCCTAATTAAATAAATATACACACACAGACTTTATTTAATAATTTAAAAATATGTATGAGTTCATGCAAACCCGTAAATACATTTAAAATAATTAATAATACATTGTTTACGTGGAAATTTCCCCGAAAATGAAAGTCCCGGGAAAATTTTACGTAAAATACTGAAAATAATAGACAGTAATTAAAATAGGTTTAAAATACATATTAACTCATAAAAATATCATATAAAATACAAAAATCACTGACACTGCATATCCCGGTACAGTGTAAAAATATTTTAAAAAAAAACACGGGATATTACAGTGATGCCGCCTATTGCTGCTGTTACTGTCTCCGTCAATCCATGCCGGAGAAGAAGGAGGAGGAGGTGGCGAAGGTGGCGGAGCTTGCTAGACATCGGGGAGGCACACCGACAGTAAGGGAAACGAACGGCGTGTGGAGAAGGGAGGTGGGTTACAGGGTGATCTGTGTTTGTTTGTATGTTTGTATGTATATATGTATATATTATTAATAAACTTTATAATATAACTATATATTATAATATAATTTAACTTTATGTTTGAAAAAATTCTCCACCAGACATAATAATATATATATATAGTCACACATACACATATACACACACATTAACATAAAATAACATTTGCATAAACAATAAATAATAATAATGCACATAAATTAATGTTATTAAAATAATACTATCCGAAAATAGTAAATATAAATAACGCAATTTAAATGTCCAAAATAATGAATTTCAAAATAATATATTTACGTAGAAAATTTAATTAAACATAAAATAATAGTAAATTAATTAAATTTAACTTTTAAATTTTATTAATACTGTTTATCTCGTTATATAATAAAATAATTTAAAAACTAAAATTATTACACTAATAACAAAAAAAATACTAACAATTGGAAATAAAAGGCAAACTAAGTGAGAAAAGTGTGTGTCCAAAAGCTATGTTATTTTTTTAATATTGTCTTTTTATTAAAATTTTTTAATAGAGATTACAAAGGAATGTGAGACTAAACATATATATATATATATATATATATATATATATATTTTAGGGAGCTCTAAGCCTATAAATTGTATTAAGGCGAATTAGGGGGGGAAAAAAGTTCATTGTTTGTAGGGTCTAACAAAAAGAAGAGAGATAGGGATACATATAAAAACTGAAAAAAAGACCTTTGGAGAGTCAGAGATAAAACAAGGATTGTTGAAAAATAGTGCTCCCTGACACCGGTCTACGTACAGCTGGTGGTACAAGTTACAAGCATCATGAACATAATGCCAAAACACACTACGGATTCCTATTTGGATATATGCAACTACTAATAAACAACTATCCATTTTTCTGTTTAACTCTCTCCACTCCATCGCAATTACTCCCTTCCCCTCTCCCCAGCCATCGATTAAGCTCCCTGCAATATTTGCATTAAAATTATGTCTGGCTTTTTAGATTTTTTATTAGGGTTCCACTGCACATTTGTGGGTCTGTCTCGTGCTTTTTTCTTTTAATGCATTCTAAAGTTACCTTTCTGTCATTTTAACTCCTTTTATCATTTTGGCGGGTTTATGTGGTCATGTCCACGTGTTTTACTCATGTCATTGCTTCTCTAAACCCAATCCTAATCACCGTTATTCCTTTTTTTACTTATAGAAATCCAGTTTTTCAAAAGGATCATCACAATGATTATCTGTTTTCTTCTTTTCTTTTCTTTGATCTTTTTAGTAAGTAAACCGCCAGGGTTCTTAATTTACTATTTTTCTTCCTTTTTTTTTTTTTTTCAATTTTCAATAAATAATTACAAGCATTTTACTCGCTTGATGCTGGACTCCGCAGTTTATATGTGCATTGTTCTGTTTTCTCACTACTTGAATTATTTCCTGTTAGGGTTTATCAAGAAATCTTTCCGTCACCAACATTAGTTGCACATCAATTAGCAAGATCATACACCATATAAAAAATAAATCATGTAACAGTTCGTATACTGCTGCAGCTCAAGCAAAAAACCAGCCTGCACATCAAGACTTTCTGATGTTGCATTATAATCTTTTTGCAGATCGAAGTGATCCAGTTGCTATAGCTACAGCAAGAAGAATAAATTCAGTTAACCTAATGCAAGCAAAGCAATTATTCTTTTGATAATTAGCCAATCCTCATACTTATCGATCTTGAGCCATCATCTTCATCGTGTCCTGTCTTTTCCGTTGAAAAAAAAAAGAAAAAGATAAAGCAGATACGCAGCTGCTAGAGAAACGCTTTCTCCACGACAGAAACCTTTCCACTATGCATATATGTATCGAGCTGAATTTACAATTTTGCTCCCCGATTGTATTTGCATACAAAAAAAGGGTCAGTGACAAAATGTATCTGTAAATTTTATTTTTTTTCTTTAGCAGCTCACCCACACCCTACATCTATCATTAAGAGAAATTTTATAATAATTCGGTAAAAAAAAAAAAAAAAGAGTTCGCTCATATCTTGTTATTTATAATTTTTATTACTTTAATTAAATATTAAATTTTAATTTTAATTTATTAAAAATTAAAATTCTATTATTATCTATATAACATTTTTTTAAAAAAAATAACTATTCATAATTCACTAAAAAATTTAGTTCAATGGAGGGAGTCTACAAAAACAACAAAATTCGTTGGATACGGCTCATGTCCGATTTTTTTAACACAGATTTAGCACTTTTATATTGCCGAAGATGATGATGGCCAATTTTAGAAAGCTCTTCTCACCAGAACAAACAAATCCAGTAATCAATCTTGATTCCTTGTTTGCAGCCTGTTTCCAAAAATATTACGGAAGGGAGATGCGAACAATCTTTCCTTTCTGTGAACTCAAACAACAAAATCAACAGTAACGTCTATAAGAGTTAATATATTTTGTCAACTTCATGGTTAATTATGGATGATGAAATGAAGAAATCTATTAAACTGGGGAGCTGAGATTGAGATGGTTAAAACAGTTCTTTTGTATTGATGCAGTTTACATGTTTAAGAAAATGTCTCTAAGAATGTTTTCAGATGACAAGTATGCACAGGTTTAATTTGATATCATCAAGAATGTGATTGCAAGACCTAATGCTAGATGTAATATCTTGAACATATATATATATATATAAAAGATTTAATTAAATTATTTTTTATTTATAAAATTTTAATTAATTTAATTTAATTCACATAAAATATAAAGGTGCCAATATTGAAATCGAATTACTATGAACAAATATCAACATCGCTGTCGCCCTTTATTATTGTTTTTTTAAAAAAAAAAAAGCGGCCACTTCGGTTTTGTTGCGTTTCCAATATTCGGTGTTGAGAATGATCAGGTCATACAGTGACCTACCTAGCTACATCTTTTTCTTCGATGCAGTAAAGATTCTTAATTACACACATTTCCTATTATATATATATATATACTCATGACAGTCATTTGCAATAAAAAGGAGCTATTAAAATTTTATTTTGATAGCTGACGGAGCTGTTTTTATGCGAATGTGTTAAATGATCTCATTCAAATTTTTATTTTCTCAAATAATTAAAAGTTTTTACCTTTTTTTTTTAAATTATTATTTTGCTTAAATTTTCTAGTTTAAGATGGTTAATTATTTTATTTTATTATAATCTATAATTTTTACTTTTCGTCCACTAATTAATGATATATTTTGGTTTCCCTCTTGATTACAAGCGTATAATTATAAGCTTGAATGAATAGTTGAGCAGCCAAACTTAAAAAAAATAATAATTATTGATAATTTTAAATTTTAATGTTACATAATTAACATTTTGAATTTTAATGTCAGACTATGTATAATTTTTTTACATTTAATATTTATATTATCCAATAATTATAAAAGTTATAATTATTTTAAAATTTAAATTGACTGAAATTATAAAAAAATAAATTTTTTCATATTTTTATATATAAAATTTAAACTAAAAATATTTTGTTATGTAAACTATTACTATTTAAAAATTAATAAAAGTCTCATATGTTTTTTTTTTTTTATCGACGTCGCTTGTTAGTATCTATTGAAGTACAACTGTTATTTGTTAATATTATTTAGGGATGGAAAATCTAAACCTAATTTAGGTGGAACTCATAAATATGAATCTCATCCGTGGAAGCGGTTAAGAAATAATTTTGACATTATCACTGTTCGAACCGATGACATAAGTTACTGGATTTCTCAGCCTTAGAATATTTGTTCCAGGCATCACGAGCCCATATGTTATTGCTAATTAACAAGATGTATACAAAATTTTGCATGTATTTTGGTATTTTGGATTGTAATGGCCATATATGCAACAGTTTATAATGGTAGGTCCTCCTCTATTTGGCAATTTATATATAGTTGGTGATAACATATATGCTGTTGTAGCTATACAACTGTTGTCTGCTATATGTTATCATTATCTTCTCTTTGTTGTTTTTTTTTTTAAAAAAAAAAAAAAAAATCTTTCCATTAACATTAACAAACTTAGCATGCAACAACAAACCCTTTCATTTTCGTTTCATTTTCACCGATAAAATTTGAAAAAACCTGCCAAATCTCAACCCTAGTATCGGATTCTATGTACTCACTCATATCATATCGAATCTTCATCATCTCCTTTTCGCATCAGAGCCGTCTATCTTTCCCTTGTGGGACCCTTGAAAGTACACTCATCAAATCCACGTTTAGTGGGCCAAAAGTGTTCGCCACCTTCCACTCTTTGAGCGTGTGGTTTTGCGCGTGACTTCACTCTCTTCACTTTGTTCCACGACAAAAATAATAATAAGTAAAAAAAGTAACTTTTTTTTTTTAAACAAAAAAAGTAACTAAATTTTTAGTAACATTTCAGGACGTTATGGTATATGCAGTTTGTAAATTTTTTTTAACAATCAGATAAAATAATTAAATTCAAACATTATAAGAGAATGAGATAGAGCGGGGTAGATTTGAATTCTGATTTTTTCAATAAAATATTTACAAATTTTATTATTTAAATTATTTATAAAGATCTATTGATTGTAAATTTGTACTAAATTTATTAATATTGTTTAATTCACATATATAGATACCGACATAGATATTAATATTGGTAATTACATTAACTCATTAATATTAATGTTGACATTTACATTAGCATATCAATATTTATATTGATATATCCTCTATTTACTAACGATAAATATTATAAAGTATTAAATTGTTGCTAAAAAATTATAGAACTAAAAAAGTGTTACAAAAATGAGAAAATAAAATACTGAAATGTTATAAAAAAATATTAAACCACAGGTTACTTTTGTATAATAATAATAATAATAATAATAATTATTATTATTATTATAAAGAGATGTTAGGTTTCGCGTATTTACTCATTTAAAAAAATGAGAAAACAATCGAAGCCCAACCTACATGAGATTCGGAGTAATGATCTTATACTGCGGTCTTTATAGCAAACAGTAGTCTTGGACGAATAAAATAACAACACGAATGCACCAGATGTGTCAAAAAAAGAAAGCCCATTTCCAAATCATCAAATCTCGTGAACGGAAAAAAAAAACAAAATAAATATATACTAAAGAGTAGACCATTTTTTTTGCAATTACAATTAACATAGAGATGTCTGCATCTGATAATAATCTCGGCTAAAATGATTTTTTTAAAAAAGAAAAAATTGGCTTTGGACAACTAGGATGACGTGTAACTTCGGCAGCTTTCTTTATCTCTCTCTGAAAACAGTGGGAAATGACAAAAAAGCCAAAGGATAAAATGGTAAAAAAGGGAAAAAATAATAAATCGAAACATATGAAGGGCCAAGAAAGCAACAGAAAGTTAACAAAACCCTGATTATCGAGTTCTGTGAGATCTGCAAAAACAATACAAGAGGAGGAAATAGCCCTCTCCCCTCACACCCTCTCCTTCTTCTTCTTTTTCTTCTCTTAAAACACACAAACGCACACTGAAAGATTGCTTCTTCTGCTTCTTTTTCCTTGCGTCTCTTGGTGCTGAGATTGGATCTCAATATTAATCTTTTTCATCACCATCATCATCGTTAAAAGGAAAATAATTATGAGGATTCGAAAGAACGCGAACCTCTCTTCGCTTACTATGCTCTCGCAGCAGACTTCCGGAACTGAGGCCTTGCAGACTCACGTTTGCCAGCTAAACCAGTCACCATGGGATGTGATTCCTTTCTCTCAGGATGCTGCTTATCAATCTACGCATCTTTATCAGGTTACTTCTTCTTTCTCTATTCTTTTTATTTTTTGGGTTTTATGATTTTTTAACAGATCTATAAAAACCCTTTTCTCTATTTTTCTCCTTTCTTTTTACCTGCATTTCTCTTCTTCTTTCTAGGGTTTTTTCAAACATCTTGCCTTAGGGTTTCCATTTAAACCCTAAATTTTTTCGGTTTTTGTCGTGTATTTATCTCTAAATGTTCGATTAGGTTAATGGGTCTTCCTCATTTCTTCCTATTATCTTCTTATTCTTTCGCTTTTTCATTTTTATTTTTACTATCAGTACGAAGGAGAGGATAGCTTCAATGGAAATGGTAGCTTAGGTGATTCTGTTGGTGCCGTCGAGAGGTAATTTTTAATCTCTATACCAATTTCATTATCGTTTCTTCTCGTGTCTTATCTAGCCAATATTAGGGTTTTTTGAATAGTTAGATATGCTTGAGGTAATTGTTCAAAATTTGTGATGGGTAATCCAACATCAACGGTTTGTCAATATTTGTGGTTGTTGAATATTGTTATATTGCCATATAATACCACAGCAGCAACGTGGCGTCGTTAATGGAGGAAGACCCAGAAGATAAAGTAGCAGCAGCCATAAAAATAAAAGTCGATAATATGGTCATCATCGACGATAATTATGAAATGGAAGGGTCTGCTAATCCAGGAAAGAAAAAAATGTTCCGAGAAGATTGCGAATTCAAGCTCAAGAAAGGCGATAATAAGGTCCATTGCTGCCAAAGAAGTGACTGCAAGAATGAGCGAAAAGAAGGCCATTATTTGTGCGACCATCACTCGTCTCTGCTCAAATCTTATAACAACAATAATGGTACTTGTATCCCCACTAGTCCATCAATGAAGAAACCAGCTGAAAAAACTCTGGCTCCTGGGACACGCCGCGGGCGGGCAAAAGCAGCAAAGAAAGGGCAAGCATCGAGTTCGAATCCGTATGAATTCTACTATTATTCTGGGTTTGGTCCGTTGTGGGGCAAGAGGAGAGGTGAAGCGAACAAGAAGGAGAGTAAAGAAACGGTAATTAATGGTTCTGGCGCTACTGTTGCCGCTACCCACTACGATACGACGCCGTTTTCGAGTCCATCTCCAATTGAGCATCATGGGGAGCTGGATTTTGTAGACGAGGACGACTACGACGACGATGAAGACAGCGAAAATGGCGATATTGGAAAGAAACGGATGCGAAAACCAGTAAAAGCAAGATCCTTAAAGTCTCTTATGTAAATGGAAAAAAATTTGCAGCTTCGGCTTTGGTGTTTCATTTTGCGTGTTTAATTTTATTTTTAAATTTTATTTTAGGGTTTTGATTGTGATAATTTTGGTGCACAGTCTGTTGCGTGGTATGGCAAGTGAGATTAGATTTGTCGTCTGTAACATGACAGTAGGAGAAAGTATAGGGTGTGGAATTAGCAGACTTGAAGATCGTATTAGTCAACTGTTTCGATATGTAAGGCTAATTTCGTAATTTGACCTTGACTCTTTTTCTTTATTTTTTTTTCTTTGTTACTGACGGGTTGCGTAGATCCTTTAGGTCCGCATTTTGTTCTGACGTGGCGCATTATATATTTTGATTAATTAAATTTATTATAGGCAGTCAGATTCTGATTATTTAAGATTAATTGTGATTTCTTTCTTTATTTTAATTATTTTCATTTAATTTTCTATAATAAAGATTCCAATTAATTTAAATTATAAAAATAAAACTTCGAATGTAAAGGGAATCAACTTGGAATTCCCACTATGAAACAATTTTCAAACATGCACATTTTTGGTAGGAGGGATGTGAAAAATCTAATGCCGTTTTTCTTTTGAAAAAAAAAAAAAATGATAATTCTGACAAAACTCTAAACAAATGGTATCAATTAAAATCCATCAAAAATTCGTGGGCTCCTGCATTTCTGTTTTACGATAATTCTTAAATATAAAATTATGCTTGCATTTCCGGTATTTACTATTCCATGCATTAGGGCTTTTGTTGTGTGAGAGAATTTCCAAAACCATAATTATAATGAATTCATTAAGATTGCTGATGCAGCCATGATAAATAGTTGGGTGTTTAATAAAATTTGCTGTTTATTTTGCAGTTGGTTGTTTGTTGAAAATTTCTCTCTTTTTTTTTGTTAAAATTTTGTCTTCATCAAATGATGTTGAATGATAATGACGGAAGGCGGATATGAAAATAGGTGTATTGCCGCACCCCCTTTTGAAATGGGCAGGCTGATAATTATCTTTTAATTAATTAATTAATTTTTGGGCCAAAAGGTGAATTTTTATACAATTAAAATTGATATTAAACTGTCATATTTTTATTTCAAAACAAGATATATTTTAAAAAATTACACTATTAAATATTTTCTTAAAAATTTTGTATAACTAAATTTTATAAATTAAAAAATTTAGTTTTAATTGGTTGACTAATAAATATTATTTATACTAATGAATAAATTGATGAATATATATATATATATATATATATATATATATATATTGAAACTTTTGTTTAAATTTTTAAAAATTTTACAAGAAAGTATTATTTTAAATAATTTTGTTTATGAGTGAACCGCTAAAATTAATTTTCTCTTTTAATTTAAAGGACTTGATAATAATTTTTTTTGAGAAAATGTTTTGATATAGTCTAGTTTTGAAAAAAAAGATTCCAATGGAAAAAGAAATAAAGAAACTCTTTTCCTAAAGCCACAATTTTTAGATCATGAACTTCAAAGTTACTAAGCTTGATTTTTGAAAAGTGAATTTTTCCATAATTCAATATTTACCTCAAGATTTATTAAAATTTATAATATTTTTTTTATGAAAAAATATATTAAAAATGCTTTTTATAATAAATAAATATAGACTTCTACTAAATATGTTATAGCATCAATCGAGTAATTTTATATAGACTTCTCTTGAAATTTAAAAATAAAAATATAATTCTATTAAATATAAAATTACTATATTATTTCATTAATTGGAATTCTAACTCAAAACAATAATCTTATAAATATAACTACATAAATAAGACAAAAAAAATTCATTTAAACACATCCTTCATATCTAAAAAAATTAGTTGTCTTTGGGTGTTTTAGAGTTTTATTTTCCAAATTGCTTTTATTTAATAAAAAAAGGTTAGTTCTTTACTTTTCAAGCTACTTTTGTTCAATCAAAAAGGTTACTTCTTTTAAATTCAAAATATATAACGTCATATAAATTTTGTATTCTACAATGTTTTAGTTTTTAGCGTTCTTAATTTCTTATAACATTTGAAACTATTATTTTTCCAATAAAATAAAGCAGAAAAATATTTACATACTCAAACCATCCACCGCCAACACATTATCACTTAATTATAGGTGCAATTTAGCGTTGTTCTCACTATTTAATATCTCATTAGAGAGTATAAATTGAAAGATAGTTTATCATGACAAAAGTATAAAAATTTATACTCCAAAAACTTAAAGTTCTTTTATATAAATATACTTACAACATATAAATAGAAATAAATACATATATATTCAGACTAAATGACTGGTCTGAATATATGATACGTAAATATCATCTCATTGATCAATTTAATTAACAGTTTATCATCATAATTTATTAAAAAAAAAATTCTAATTTGCTCATCATCCAGACTCTTATAAAAGCAAATTGATCAAATGCTGGACCACAGTCAGATGATACATTCTGTATGATAATGTAGTGATAAATACATATTCCTAATACCAGCATCATCAAATCATGCAAAATGCTACTTGTTAAAAAAAAAAAAAAAAATATCAATCATGCAAAATGCTTTAGAAAAAATTTACAATTGCACGTTCATAAGAAGCGCGTGAAGACCAGATCATAGGAAACACGACACCAAAGGTGCATACCTAACAACCCCTCCCCTAACCCACGTGTCATCCAAATACAGCATCACTCTTACAATTGGAAAAACGAATATGAAATTTGATAAATATGCTAAAAAAGGCTTACATATATATATATATATATTCGCTACAATCAGACGAGCTTCCGTTGTCGATAATCGATAAACAGAAAAATTACAACTGCTTGGCTTTGGCCATGGCTTTTTATCTGTAAATGGGTACACAAATTATTATTTATATCTATAGTTGCAAAAGCCAAACATTGCCATACCAGTAGAAATCAGCGATCGTGGAAGTGGCTGTGCTTTTTGAGCAAATGCTTCACTTCAACGCTCTGCAAGAGACAAGTACAAACAGGACAAAAGCTACCTTACAATATACAGATGAGACAAAATCTTGATGGTTATCTTAAACTTCAAGTGTGATGTAGCTCGGCTTTAGGAATGGGGATGTAGAAACAACACGCTTGTGTTCTTTTTCTTTTCTTTTTTTTTTTCCTTTGAGAATATGAAGAAAACTTCAAAAATCAACTCATGCCTATTCACTGAAGTATCAAGCAACAGTGCAGCATCAGACCCCAAAGATGGTAAGTCTTTCTTCCAAAATAAGGTTTTTTTCAAAGATTCTATATAAATTTCTTCTTATAAAAAATAATACTAAGACAGCTACTTTTTTAGAAAATTTTAATGATACTAAAAGGTCTGCGCTTTATTCTTTGGATCGGAAAGTAGAAGAAAGAATAGAAGTTATTTTTTTTAATCCAAATTCAAGTTTGAAACTCCAAAAGATTCAACTAGAATTTAATTATTTCTTCATTTCTAGAAGTTTTGATACTACCCACATAATCACCATGCAGGGAAAGCATAAGAGTCTAAAAAACAGAGGGACTGCAATTGTCTAAAAGAGGATCATTTAGCTGTATTTTGTCACTTGGCACGACAGAGCTTTTAAACAGACTAATCTATTCATGTATACTGTAAGTAAGGTTTCATGAAACATGGTTCTTTTTCTGTCTTAATTCCAATAAGGTCTGCAGCTAGAATTGCTTCTGACAAATGACTATAGCTTCCACCATTTCAGCAAATGGCGATGTGATTTCTACTCGAAGAAAAACAAATTTTGTGGACGATAAATATAAGTTCCATATACTTCTATTATGACAAGAAACTTACTTGTATAGATAAGAAGCGATGCCTAAAATTATACAAAGGAGGATGATATCGATGCAGAAGTTGCGACTGGACCTCAGCTGGAAAAAGATCCACGACAAAAAAAAAAAAAAAGATCAGACCCGGCAAAAAGAGGTCTAAAGTGTGCAGTGGTCCTATCATAAGATTAAACAAAAAAGCGTTTACCTTGGTAAGAGTATCCTTAAGTCTCACATTAGTATTTTTGAGGTCTGATGTTGCCCTCTCAACCTGCAAGCAGAATGAAACCATTTTATATGATGATGCAAACCATTTGATTTAGATCATTATAATCCTTAAAACAGACAAATACATAAACCAGGACCATTTCACAATGAAATTACTTCTGCATATTTCCATTTTGAAAATTACATATGAAATTGACAGCGACTAGCACCTATAGATATCCTTCAGCCTCTCCTTCTCCTCTCCCAAACCTACTGAATTCATAAGAGTTCTCAATAAGAATCCATTAATTGGTCTAGAATGCACCCACACAAGCCATGCCCAATTCTAATTCCCAATCTATGCTAAGCTTCCTGATTTGAGTCAGAAGAACAAAGAAAGCTGATAAGAAGACAGAAACATAGAATTACCTTGTCATCTATCTCATCCATCAGCGGCACTTGTCTGTTCAATTCCTGCCAATCAAATTTGCGGGACAACTTAATGAATAAGAAGGAAAATTGTTTAACAAAATCTACATGTAAAGATATACCCTCAAACCTCTTCCATGTCACGGGCCATGTCTTTCAGAGTGTCCAATCCTTCCGCTATAACTTCTAAACCTTGATCCTGCATCAAGTAAAATATAACTCAACTTAATGTTATTTGAAAGAAAATTAAAAAAGAAGATTAGTTACATCATCAGACACTATAACTTAAAGTGACAAGACACAACTTTATCCCGATGGAAGACATGGAATATTCCTACCTCATAGGAATTTCCAACTAAACCAGTAATTTTGTGTGCCCAAAGCAAGCTTACAAAATCTATAAGCAAAACCAAAGATATTCTATACTGTGATCATCAAAACAAACCAAAAGCACAAAAAAATTGCCTGTTTCACTCTACGCATTTCATATTCTTGCCTAAAACGGTCCGACTCTTCAGTTTGCTGGAAATATTCATTATCGAATCTACCATCTGATCAACAAAACCATCGTAGACTCGCATAAGTATCGCATCCAACAGTAGCAATCAAGAGCAACAAGGACCAATAATTGAATAGTTAACAAATTAATTATTACCATAAGTAGAGTCAAACTTGATTCCAGCATGATGAGAAGTGGAAGGTGTGGCCAAATCAGCAATAGTTTTTGTGTTAGTACTTCCATCAGGAATTGTTTCAATTTTGTCTTTTAATGCAGAAACTAAATCACTACGAGCCCCTAGCTCTTCCTTTGAAAGCCCTTTGACCTGCGCAAAAACTCCTTATTCGTCCTTACTTCTTCGTCTTTTTTTCTTTAAAGCAAGATTAAACTAAGAAAATGAGTTCAAAGAAAATGATAAAAGGCAGACCTTTTTAAGAGCAAGCCTCTGTAATTTGGGAAGTTCCTGAAGCAATCGAGCCTTAGTTCTTCGTATCTCTGCATTTATAGCAACAACCGTAGCCCTATTTCTCTCCGTCGCTGCCGATTCCGATTTCTACGGTAACCCCAAAAATTTAAAAAATCTTTCCTGTTGAAATTTTAACAAGCAAAGAAACAGAAGAAGATACATAAAAATGAATTTAAAAAAAAAAGAGTACCTGAAGAGCAGCATCGAGGTCAGCCTGAAGGACGGCGTAGAGGCGAGCAAAAGCATCATCACCAGCAACGTTGAGGTCTCGTTGCTTCTCCACGTCGTATTTATCATATTTCTTGCAAATCACATCCACTCTTGTTATCAAATCGATCACGCTCATCTTCCTCTTATTCCTCTAGTTCTGTTTTTAGTTTCGGGTTTTTTCAAATTTAAAGTAACAGTTCAATAGAACAAAAGCAAAGACAGAAAATGTGCGGAGGGACGGCTTCACCAAAGAGAAGCAGACACAGACACAGACACAGACACAGGCAGTGTGTTCCAATTCAAAGTGCGAGTCTGAGTGCAACTAACTGTGCAGAGGTTCGTTTTTATGATGTGTACTTCGTAAGTTTTTTTTTTTTTTTGGAAAATAAAAAATAGAAAAGATTTCATCATGATTGTTTCGTCAAACATAGTTTTGGAGGTAAGATTCGTTCGGACCAATCGTACAGCTGTTTAGAAGACACATATTCTTCATTTTGTTGTCCTTTTTGGCCCTTCCTTGTACTCAAAATACATACAAGTTTTCATAGAAATAAAATTAAAGAAATAATCATAAAACACCTTATATTTATCACTTGCCACCGTATAAATCTTTATATGCACAGGAATAAAATGAGATTATTTTTATTTAATTATAATTATTAATTATTTTATATGTCAATAGTATCAATGTTTATTTTTATTTTTTATTAATATCAAAGCCATTATTAAATAAGTATCAATTTAATAGTTATAATTTTATTTATATAGTACATTAAAATTTATAATATATATTAATGCTATAATTAAATAAATTTCAATCTGATGATTATAATTTTATTTATAAAAATACATACAATTAACTCTTTTTATACACAGAATAATGTTTTAGTCAAATATTTTATACTTAATTTACACGTGTATAAAAAAATATTTTCCATCCATCTAATTTTTTATTTTTATACTTGTTGCCTTTTCATTCTCCTTCCTTTCGCCAACTTTCTTTTTTCCTTTTCTATACTTTCCCACCCACTAAACCCATCTTAATTGCTGCTTTTTTTTTCCTCTTTTTTTTTTTTTTTTTTTAAATTACTAATATCTATCTTGATTTTTATTTCACATATTGATTGTAAGGGACAGAACCAGTCCTGAGAGCTTGATTGATTGATTATTCACCTTGTCAGAAGCGTGACAAACACGTACAGCAATGTGCTCGTGGTTGTATCTCCGGCAACCCAGACACCGGTCAATCTCGGAACCCTTCACCCAAGCCATGCTATAAAATCCTCATATTATAAAGAAAACATTAATCTCTTTTTTTTTTTTACTCTAATCTTAATCGCATAGCATAAGTGAATGTTTTCTTTCCTCTAATCTCTTTTTAATTCACCTCTGATATCGCTGCTTTTTCTTATTTTTTGGTTTCTCCAAGAATAATGGCAGCAGATGGTTCGATTCTTCTAAGTGTGTTCTTATTCATTTCATGGCTCTTTGGCCACTCTCATTCAATAAACGATTACAGTACGTTCACTGTTTCAAGTTTTAGGTACCCAAAATCTAAGGTCAAGCCGTATGATTTGCGTTACATTAGAGGTGCGTTTAAACCAACTTTAAGAATATGATTAAATCCTTTTAAGAATTTGATTTACTCAGTCTTTTATCTTTTATATTTTATTTTATTTTTTTAACGATCACTACCTGTATCATGATGGGTCGTGCTCAATATTCTAACTTGTTTCAAGAATTTTTTTTTATTTTGTTCTGCTTTCGCTTCTGTCTTTGTTTGCTTTGATCACAAATTTATTTTCTTTAATGTTCACTCACTCCATTGAGCTTTAGTTTCTTGTTTTTGGTTCTGGGTTTTGCGTTTTGAGTTGATTAACTTATGTTTCAGTAATTAATTCAACTCCTGAAGTAAGTTGGAGTGAGATGAATTATTAATTTATCTTTTTTTTTTTTTTTTTTGCAAAAATTTCTATCTGTTTATGATTTTTCAATTTGAATTCTTCTAAGCTTAGTCCAATTCTTAACCCAGCCTTTGGCTCGTGTTAATCAGTAATCTCCTTTCCTATTGTCATAATGACCATAGATTCGTAGTGCAGAAGTTTTTAGCTGAAAGTGAGAATCTTACATTCTTTATTTTTTTGGTGCTATGCGTAAATAGAATATTCGTATCTTTCTTGTTCAATTTTTTTTTAATTACTTTTGATTTACATGTTTCTCTTATGGTAAAAGTACTTTAGATTCAAAATCATAACCACGAAAAACACTGGTTGTCCATCTTTTGAAAGTTCTGATGCTGTGCCTTGTTTCAGTTGATTTGCCTCCGTGGTTCTCTTGTGTGTCCATAGCGGTGGAATCAGATGTGGATCTTGTAAGTATGCATGTGTAAGTATAAAGAAAAACAAAAAGGATGTTGAATCAATTAACATATTCTCATTGCCAATGCCTGTTTTGAGATTTTTTTTGTTGATTATGTCCATTTCAGCTGTATTGAAAAATTTAATTTGTCTTTTTAATCCTGTCTAGTTATAGATTTGGAGGTGTTCTTTGCTGTATTCAGACAGCTAACTTTTATGTTAATCCATGTTGACTGTAAATTGATAAAATTGACTTTTAAATTTTGTTCATTGTAATTATGTTTACTTTTATATTTAGCTTATGGCTCACAATTTTAACAGGATGCTAAAAGCATATCTAAGGTTCCTAAAAGCACACTGCCATTGATCTGCTTCAGAGATGGTAGCCCCCCTTTGCCAGATGTCCTAAGCAGTTCTGTTATAGAGTTAGGTAATTTTCATTTGTTCCCATGAATTCTTGACAACCAAACATCATCTCCATTTTTTGTTTGTTTGCACAAATATGATTGAGAATTTTGATATACTTGTATCTCATTGCATTGTTAATCAAACCAAACGATGACTGAAAGAGATTGTATTGTGGCTGTGTTAGGTCCTCTACATAATGGATCATTTGTAGCTCCAGATGGACCTCATAGTGTTCAGTGCTACCCTATGCAGAAGAATATAATGGTTAAGCTGACAAATGAACAGGTTTGTCCTTTATTTATCTAGTTGTGACAAGAGTTCAGATTTCTTTGCATGTACCAAAATTTTAATGTCAGATTTGTATTTATAGCAATGTTGTTTATTTGCTTGCAGTTGCATGAACAATTGATTTTCCCTTGTATGCATGTGCCCAGTTCTCTTAAGAATGGTTGTGTTATCACAATTTGTTTTCCTCTTTTCATCTATAATCTTTGTGTCTTTGACAATTCTCACTGCAGTTCAGCTTACGAGTTTATCTTCTCTTTTCAGATATCTCCTGGAGTATGGTACCTTGGTCTTTTCAATGGCATTGGACCTACAAGGACACAATCAAAAATGGTACCATCAGTTCAAACTAGCTCTTAATGAGTACTTGTAGTGTCACATCTTCTTTCATTCAGACTGTTGTTTCAATGCTCTTCTTATGCTTAAGTAGATAGCCTGCATGTGTAACTGAGTTATAGGTTATTAGGAGTATAGTGAGTAGAAGGAGACCTATGTTAGTAAAATGGCTTTTTTTCACAAGCAGCATGCTTTCTAGATAGAGAATTATTACTAATATTGAAAGTTTAATGAGGTGATATGGATTGGCTAAAGCTGATGTTCCGTTGTTCACAATGGGAAGCATGAAAGGCTTCTTTCTGTTGCCACTTTCAGGTAATACTAGACATGGTATTCAGAGCGTCAGAAATTCTGAGTCCTACATTTTGCATTTCAGAGCGTCAAAAAAAAACAGTGAGGTATTTGTGCATGATAATAAGTGTTGTATGTGTACAATCATCTTTACAGTATGCTCTACAAGTCCTGTTGGTTTTGTTTTTCTGAGCTCTTCAAATTACTTTTCTTCTCTTGCCTTCCACGAGGGGTCAAGAGTTCTTGAATACTGCAATTAGTTGATATTGTGAATCTTCTGGAATTGCAGATTGTCCGTAGCCCAGCATACTCCTTCAGTGTCAATGTCAGTGTGGAAGGGTGTGCAACCTCAACAATTTGGGGCCAGTACTGTAACCAGACCATTGACCCACTTCCATGTTCTCTATCTGACGGCTATACTGTTACAGGAAATATTTCTGATGCCAACTCCCATGCAGATGAAAATGTGATTTCTTGCAAAAATTTTGTAACTTCATGCCATGGAGAAGGTGAACTGAAAGTCTATTCCCTGGATTTGCTGGAGATAGCAGAACAACTAACAATCATGGCAGTAAATGTCAATACAAATACAACCCCTGTAAATAACACTGTTGGTGCTGGTGGGACTAATGTAACCTATTTTGTTCGGCATGGTACGATGCCATCAATGGCACTGCACGATTATTCTGGTGACATAAATAAAACTCCTTTGGTTATTCGCTCGCCAAAAGTTGGACGCTGGTTTATTGCTATATTAACCTCTCTTTCAGACGAGTTTGGAGAGAGTCAGAGTATTAGTACACAAGTGTGCTATTCCATTAAATGGCAAGTGCTCCAATGTCCACTAGGGAAGGCTGGATTAAATTGTACCTCAGAAAGATATATACTTGAGGTAAGACTATTGAGGACTTAGTTCTCTTTACATCTTAATCATACAATAAAACATAATTTTGATGTGCCTACTGTATTCTTAAATTTAATTCCCCAGTTAAAGTGATCTGTTCTTGTTTAACTTGGCCACATTCAAATGAAAATGAAAATTATTTCATTTTTTTTACCCAAATTAGCTCAAGGTTTCATTAGGGATATTTTGCCATTGTTCTATTCTTATGCACTGGCAAATTGACATATTAGATGTGGGTTTAGATTGGGTTAACATAGAGCTAGAGTTTTGTTATCCCTTTTGTTCCATTAATGATTTGAGTAAACTATCCATGTGAATGTTCTGATTTAATCATAACCTGAGATTGTTTATCTGCAGACAGTTCTCAGGAGAGAATCCTCCCCATTTGAATCCTATTATTTACCGATCACTGAAAAAGTGTCTCCAGATTCAGCTAATTTTCCTGTTGTGCCCCTTTCAAGCAATGCCTCATATGGGGGAGAACCAGATAATACTTGGACTTATTTTCTCTTGAACCTTCCTCATGGTGCAGCTGGAGGAAACATCCACGTTCGACTAACAGCAGATACCAAGATAAATTATGAAATATATGCTAGAGTTGGTGGATTCCCATCTATTGACAATTCAGACTATTATTATGCAAACAGAACAAGCAACAGCGCTGGCTCCCCATTTTTCTTGTTGTATAATTCAACTGAAGATAAGGTTGATTTTTACATCCTATATGTTCAAGAAGGCATTTGGACATTTGGATTGAGGTATTTAAATTCCACCAATAGTAATTCAAATAATCAGACCATCATGTCTGTTTCTGTGGAGAGGTGCCCAAGAAGATGTTCCTCTCATGGGGATTGCAAAGTCGCTTTGGATGCCAGTGGACTGACATCATACAGGTTTAGGCATTGCATTTGTACTTTTGTCTTATTGTTCAATTCATTGGATGTATAGCCTGCATTTATTGATAAATGATTTTTCCTAGAACTATAGGTGATGATATTTGCTGCCCACATTTTGGACTTTAGACAACACATACTACTTGCCTGACTGACTCTTATAGCTATGTTTTTTATTATTGTTATTTTTTCAGCTTCTGCTCCTGTGATCGAACTCATGGAGGTTTTGACTGCAGTATTGAAATTGTTTCACATCGAGGTGAATGTTCTTTTGTTTATTTGTTGTAATGTGTGTGGTTCTTGCCCAATAGATGTTATTGTGTGCTGTGGTTTTTCCCTGAGCTAGTATTTGAAAACTGATGCAGGGCATATACAACAATCGGTAGCTCTTATTGCATCAAATGCTGCAGCCATACTTCCTGCGTATTGGGCTCTCCGGAAAAAGGTGATACTCTCACTGTGTCTTAGTTATGATCAACTATTTTTACCTTCCCAAGTAAAGAATCAACAATTATCACGAATCTTTGTTAGGAAGGTAAGCTTTTTTGGAGGTTCTCTAAAACCTCCAATGTTTTTCCCACCAAGTGGGGGGGTTATCATTTTTAGAAGGTTTAGCTTATTTGGCAGGTTTCTATTTTTAGAACGTTTAGCTTATACTATCAAAAAGTTTGGAAAAAAATAGCTTATATGATCAATATTTTTCACCATCTTTATAAATGATTTTTCATTTAATCCTTTACTCCTTGCAAAAAAATTAAATACCCCACTTTACATTATTAAAAATACCTTGCTTTAGTTTGAACGAAACTTTACCCCATTTTGCTAAACAAAATATTAGTCTTTTTAGTCATTTAATAAATTTTGAATTGGTTTACCTATCAGCCAATTAGAGGAGGTTGGTGATGGTTGTAAATCTCAGGGGTATACCAACCAATAGATATCTGTCTGGGAAGATTAATCATCTTTTTATTTGATTATGAAAACATCCAAAGTTGGAATAGAGCGTCTTGACCTGATGAAATGAACTTTTTGATCCATTATACAATTTTCAATTACAAAAGAACATTTGATTGCTTTTTCCAGGCATTGGCGGAATGGGTGCTTTTCACATCTAGTGGAATTTCAAGTGGATTATATCATGCATGTGATGTGGGCACCTGGTGTGCATTATCATTTGGTGTCTTACAGGTATGAGTTAATCTTATTTCGCATTTGATACTTAAGTGAAATTGCAGTTTCTGAGAAACCCACAAGGATGAGTTGCTCATAAGTTTCTGTGACAACATCGAGAAATCATTGTTGAATCAACTGTGCAAGGGCCAAAGAGTTTTACCTGCCTTTGACCTTTCAAAACAAGAAACACAAAACAGAATTTCAAAGCAACTGGAGGACACTGTTAAGATTGTCTCCAAGAGAGTGTTAATTTTGCATCTCTAGTCGAAACTCTCGTGCGCACACAAACACTTCTAAATTCTAATGCTTAGGCCTTAATGTCCAGTTGTTTTATGTATATCTTTTGTTAGGTAATAACAAATACTAGGTTTACTGATTTGAAATTTTATTTATGTGTGACTTTGAAAATATTTCAGTTCATGGACTTTTGGCTATCTTTCATGGCTGTGGTGAGCACATTTGTGTACTTAACTACCATTGATGAAGCTTATAAAAGGACAATTCAGGCAGTTGTTGCCATCCTCACAGCTCTTATGGCTTTAACTAAGGCTACCAGGTACTTGGAAACAGATTAAATTTTTCAAGTACCATGTTTGATTCATCTAGTGCAACACAACTCACATATAAGATTTTAATCACGATAAACTCCACAGATCTTCCAATATCATTCTTGTGATGGCAATTGGGGCACTTGGTCTTTTGATTGGGTGGCTAATAGAGTTCTCCACCAACTTTAGGTCATTTTCGCTTCCAACAGAGTTATGTTTCAATATCTCCTCAGGGTGAGTACTCGCTTTAAATATATACGAGGTTTTACTTTGATAATTTGTTTAAGCTCGATAGTAAATTTAAACTAATAATACTATATGTTTATGGTAAATTTATGTAGCAGCTTAAAAATATTGTAGGTTATATGATTGAATTCGAGTTTTCTAACATTTGCTGAGTCTTGCTCTGCCATGCGTGCTTGTGATTCAATACAGGCAAATAGAATTAAGATAGAGTGCAATGTATGATATGATGCTAGTAATTCTGACTTCAAACTTTACCGAGTAACATTTCCTTTCTTTATTTTTTTTATTTCTTTCTTATTTTGGGAATTCATGTTTCTTTTCATTATTGGAACAACATACGATTTTCCAGACTTCTGCCTAAAGTCAAAACATGTAGTCAATGATTTAGGCTTGCCACCCAGCACAACTTTTTCAACAAATGTAGTATAATATAAAAGCTGGCTAACTACCTTATTAAATGCTGAGACTTATCATCAAGTTGTCTTGCCTTGGAGTATAGGATACGCATGCATGTATGCCAAATGTATTTAACCATAGTTCTCTCTGAATAAAGCTGAGGATGCTTATTACTGCAGATGGCAGACCATTAGAGAATGTTTGAAAAATTTAATCAAGACAATTCTAAGGAGATTTCGGTGGGGTTTTGTACTGGCGGGATCTACTGCACTGGCCATGGCAGCCATAAGTTGGAAACTGGAAAGCAGCGCAAGCTACTGGATATGGCACAGGTATTATGGACTATTCTTTCACTTTCTTATTTTGGACATCATCTGCAACTGAATTTGATCTGTAAATTGGCTTGCAGCATGTGGCACGTAACCATATACACCTCTTCCTTTCTCTTCCTTTGTTCAAAAGTAAATGTCGAAGATGTTGAGAATCAAGGAAATTATGAATTAACTCGCCACGATTCAATTCCCAGGGGTGCATAAGAGAGGTGGGGTGGAGGAGAGATTTTTGTGAAATTTAGCTCTCAACTCCTGTAAGAGAATAAGCAGGTTGTCAAGGCATGGAGGACAAAGCAGCCGTTGATGCTGAAATAAGACATCTTGGACTGCTTAATCACAGCAGCTCTGACCGAATAGGAAAAAGAAAATATCAATTGCAACCACACAAGCCGTGTGTTGCCATTTTCCCCTTTTTGTAAATTTCATGTACGCTCAGATTAGATAGGTTGAAGAGGTATAGGATTAATAGAAATGATTCCTGAAAGGTTTAGAGGTGTAGAGCAGGACATGATAAAGGTCGGAGAACTTTGGTCATGTATTCTAGAGGCTGTTTGGTAATTATTATAAAATTTCTCGCAATTTTTGTCTTATCTACATCGTGACGCGTGTTCCTGGAAGTAGATGCGAAGGCACGGGTATCATCAGCCAATTGGGCAGACAAGGATGCTGGTGAAATTTAAAGATATCGGGACGGGCTTTAAATGAATTGTTTTTTGTTTGTTTTCTGTGTCTGTTCTCTAATGAAAACCATCTTTGCTAATTTTGTAAATACTCTTCTGTCCATAATAATAAGAAAATGCAAAATTGGATATCTTTTTCATCAATTGGTGAGAGATGAAGATGAAATGCAGGAAAAACATGACTGCCCATCAAGCTGTCCGGCTAAAGACACAGAAAGTTCAATCTTTTTGAATGCTTATGATTTATGGAGTGCAATCCTTAAGTACAACATAAGAAATATTAGTCTGGAACTTCCTCATCCCCCACAAGATGGAAGGGGAAAGAACCACAGATGAAAAAAAATGACCACAAAATCAAGTAGAAGCGAGGAACTTGTCCAAGCAAACAAATTACTATATACAAACCCATTTTTTAATGAACTAGTTCCTCTCTATGATCTTGCAAGCTTCAATTCCAATTACGCTAATTGAAAAACTATTTGGCTGGCTCCTTTGCATCCTTAACCAGCACAACTACCCTCAAATGAGTTGCATCCATTAGAAAACACCCAAATTTAGCTTTCAGTTACTATCCAATTCTCGCCTCTGATGTGAGCTTGCATGCAATTTGAGTACCAGGACCTCATCTTATCCAACCAATTGCTTATTCTTCCCTAATTAAAATAGACCTCGAATTCGAAGAAAATGAACGAAAATCTGAACCTGCTATTTCTTTGCAATCTTTACGAATGGTCCACAGAATCTCTCCACATTCCTTCATGCTTGGCCGGTTCTGTCTACGTGGTGCCAAACATTGCAAGGCCAATTCCAGAATCTTCTCAAGGAGCAAATTATTTGCAGGAGTCCTTTCCAGCCTTGGGTCCAAGATTGAAACTGCATCTCCCTCGGAAAACTTCTTCATAGCCTGTACCAACCCAAGTCACAACACAGACAACTTGATGACTGCATGTAGAACTGTGCTTTTATAATTATATCAAATCAGCAATTAACAGTATACATATTGAGCTAATGAAGAGAGGGAAAAGAAAATGATACCCATATTGCAGTTATGCGATCAAAAAGTTCCCTTTTTGGTTCAATAGGTCGCCTGCTCGTGACTAGTTCAACAAGTAACACACCAAATGAATAAACATCACTCTTTTCCGTCAGTTGATAGGTCTTCAGGTATTCTGGGTCCAAATAGCCAGCAGTTCCTTTAACTTGAGTAGACACATGGGTGGCTCCTGAATCTGTATCGGCTGCCAATCTAGCAAAACCAAAATCGGCCACTTTAGCTCGAAAATTTTCGGTGAGGAGAATGTTGGATGACTTAATATCCCTGTGAATGATTGGGTGATCTACAAGGAAAACAAACAGAATCAAATTATATGTCAGAATTCAGTTTATGCAATTCTTAGAGAGCAACATAACCCCTCCAACTTGATGAATGTCAACTAGGTGAGTTGCAATCAAAAGAAAACCTGTGTACATGTGAAGGTAGGTGACTGCATGAGCCACATCAATTGCAATGTCTAGGCGCATAGGAAGATCAATAACAGTTCCGTGTACGCCTACAATAATTTACCTCTCAAATCAATATTACAAAAAATTAACAATGAGAAGAAAAGTAAGCGGAGAATATGATCATATAACTCACAGTCCAAGTGTTCTCTGAGAGTTCCATTAGGAACATGCTCCACAATAACAATTCTTTCATCTTCATGTTCCAAAAACCCGTAAAACTTCACCAGATTCAAGTGCTCCACCCGTGCTAGTATTCGAACCTCACTCTGAAACTCGACACCTAAATGCTTATCGTATAAACTCTGCCAAGAAAGACCCATAAAAAAAAATCGAACACATTTTGTTAAGCCCTTTAATTTCAAACTCAACGTAATAAAACGAAACTATTAAAAACCTTCACACCAAGAACCAACCTTCTTGGCACGTTTGATAGCAACAAAGCTACCATCTTCAAGTCTACCTTTGTAAACAGTCCCAAAGCCTCCTTGACCAATCTTGCAAGCTGGTGAAAAGTTCCTTGTAGCTTTATATATTTCCTCTATGGTAAATTTTGAACTCCCTGGCTCTGTACGACGAGTCGAATTATGGGCAATTCCATAGATGGCTCCTCTACCTGAACTTCTTCTTCTATCTCTCCCACCCCCAGTTGACTCGGATTCAACTGATCACAGTAGTCAAACCCATTTAAAAGCTCAATTCAAAATAAAGATCCCACATCAAAGATCAAGACTTTATTAACAAAGAACTAAGAATTTACCAGAGCTGGTTTTAAACTCTTGAGAGTCAGCGAAACTCTTGGAGGTGGTGGGCTCAGGAGGCGTAAAGCAGGAAATGAACACTCCAGCCAATGAATTAGCAACGGCAGCAAGCGGGTTCTGCTTTTTGACGGTGGAAGCGTCGGAGTAGGAGGAGCTCGGTGAGTACAGGTAGCCTTCCGGCGTTGACCGTGCGTTCCGACGACCGTAGACGGAGCGGGGACTTTTCATTTTTAAGATAGAGAGACGGAGAGAAAAATGTGAGCTTGTAATGGCGGGTAGTTGTGTGAGAGAGAAAAATCAAAGAAAAGATTTTTATTTCTTGAAAAGCCAAGGTGGGTGACACTAACATGCCCTGTTTACGCGATTAGTCATTGTCGGCACCCGCCATTTTATGATATTGATCATTATTAATTTGAGGGTTAATTACTCTATTCATTTTAAAATTTAGCCTAATTCTCTTTTGAACTGGAAAACGAGTTAAACTAAAAAAAATAAAATTGAATTTTTTAATTTATAAATATTTTAAAATGAAATATATCCAATGTAACATTAAAAATCGACTTTGACTACTAGAAAGTTAAAGAGAAATAAATAATTAAACCTATTAATTCACTTTATAATTTTTATTATTCGAGTCACTAGATTATGAAGGGTGGATGAATTTATTAAATTGATCATCTCTCTATTTGAACAGTTTAATAACTGACTCTTAATTACTTATTTATTATATTGATAAACTTAATTTAAAATTATCATTTACATTTTAGAAATATAAATTTAATTTTTATATTCATATATAGTTGAAAATGAGAAATATATATATTAAAAATATATTAATATTATAATATTTTGTAAGTATTGTATTAAAATCCAATAATATTTTATTAGTTAATCAATTATTATTTTAAAAAAGTGACTTATAATATTGGACAAAAAAACAGATATTCATATTAGTATTTATTTCACATTTTAAGTTAATTTTGATCATTTAAAAAAAAAACTGAACAGGAAAGTAAAATAATTATAGGGTTTTATCATTTTCCGATGCGACCTTTTTTTTTTTTTTGTAGTGTTTACAAAGTTGACGTTGGTAACACTTCGGTGAACTTGGGTAGAAGTCTTGAATTGTGGTTGGATAGATATTTAAAGAAAAAAACAAACAAAAAGACATAAAAAAAACAACTAAAATCCATAGTATTGATTGGTTGATTTACGATTCAAATATGATACTAGCAGAGTGAGAGAGTGACTGGATCGGAGTCGTTACGTTGGGGGTTGTGGGGGCGTCATTGTTGTTTTCCTTTTCTTTTCAGAGAGTGAGTGCTCTGCTATTCACCCACGTCAAAACCCTCACCAGAAACTTCCCACGAAAATATTTGTTGGTTGGGCACAAATTCTTGCACCCTACTTCATAGATGGCTCCACATATGCCAGGTGTCACAACACAATACTATCAGAATTCAGACAGGACCCTAACCAACCCAAGTAGCAATATGGAGTCATTGCGAGCACCAAAATAGCGCTTTCAGTTACCTTCCAGAGATCAAACATTTCGAGCATTGAAATAGCTTTCACTTACCTTTCCAGACACCAATCATGCCTGCCTTCAAGTAGTAAATTGTGCAGCCATAACATTAATTTTCAAAACATCAAGTGCCAATATACAGATATGTCATGAAACCTTTTCATGCTTTTCTATAAGCAGCAGCAACATAGTACAGTTTTAAAGAATGCATCAACTGCATGTTTACGTAAGTTGATGAAATTGACATCTAACAATTATCTATTTGGTTAAAAGAAAAAGAAAAACCTGCACCCCACGGAAAAGAAGACATTGGCCCAACAACATGCGACGTACCTTGCTGCACAGCAAATTCATATTCATCCCTTCGATTGTAAGTCAATCAACAGGAATCTGCTGTTAGAGTGGAGATTGTCAGTGTTACATATATATAATGATTAGCACTTAATTAAGTTGGAGTGGAAAATGACAGAGTTCTGCAGTTTGTTGAAAATTGCCAATGTTTCAAGGAAACCCCTTTCCATCAACACCTATTTCACAAGAAATAGAAATGGATAAGCAGGATTAATTTAAGGGTAATGGAGATATCGAATTATTATTAGATTCCAATCTATTTCAAAATGGTAAAAAGCAATATTGTTGTTCTATTTTCTGTACCTGCTGTCTATTAAAAATCAATATAAAATATAGAAAACGACACCTGAAATGCACATGTAGCATGAGTACTGATGTGATATTCAGTGATGTAATAAAGATTTTAATCAACATCTTACCTTAGTTGTCTCACAAGTAGCTTACATTTGGCCCTGATGAGTTTTAAAAAGTCAGCACCCTAACCTAACATATCTAATCAGCTCGTGCACAACCCCATCTTCACAAGCTCATCTTATCACATACTAAAATCTCCATTTGTATCTAGAGCTTTACCATTCAAGATCAAACAGCAGTAACACGATAAACTATATCTTACAAAATCATGTTTATATATTAAGGCGGAGATATGGTATGCAAGAAACTCGCAAGTTTCAGAAAATGGTAGGATTTAAGCATCACCTCTGTTTGTGGCAGTTCATATGTAACAGTAAGACCAGGCACTTGATGCTGTTTGGATCGAACTTCATGGGAAAAAAAAATCACAATGCAACTTAGAACTGTTTCTCCTTTTGTTCAGGCATTCAAAGACTTTCACCTGCAATGCAAAGAGCAAACTCTAATAAGTTTATTAAGTTGTAAAATTGATTCATAAAAGCAATGGAAATTCAGTTTACAGGAACCCGTATAAACAGAAAATAAAAGACTAGAGAAAATGAAAAAATACCTCAGGATGAAAAGCAGACTTCAGTCTGCATCAAAAGAAACCACCGCTTAACACACACAATTCAAGTCAAGGCCTCGGATCAGCTAGACAGATTGAGCAAATTCATCTAAAACATGTCCTTGCATGGCGTGCAGTTTGGAAAAATAATACTCATCCCTCATTACTCAAGCAATATGACACAGACATGTGTGTATCACCACCAAGTTCCACCCAGCTGCAACCTGGAACTTTGTGATCACACCTGGCCCTCATCAGTTTGCGTACACTTGCCACATCTTGCCACTGACCCTCACAGGCATACACGTTAGATATAAGAGCATAATTTACAGAAGCATTCGGCTCCAACTCCAAAAGCATTTCGGCCGCCCATGTAGCTAATTTAATGTTTCCATGTATTTTACATGCCCCAATAAAGGCTCCTAAGGTGTCTAATCTGTGGTCTATTGGCACTGAGCTCAAGACATTGAAAGCCTCATCCAAAAGACCAGCTCGACCAAGAAGGTCAATGAGACAAGCATAGTGTTCTATGTCCGGCATAATTTGATAATGTTTTATCATTAAACTAAAATAATGAATACCCTCCTTTACTAGTCCTGCATGACTACAGGCAGAAAGAACACCTAGAAAAGCAACTCGATCTGGTCTTACACCAGTCAATAACATCGTCTCAAACTTCTCGATACTATCTTTTGGACAACTACTGAATGCATAAGCACTGATAAGTGAAGTCCATGCGACAACATTAGGTTGTGGAATTGAGTTAAATGATTTAAGTGCATTAGCAGTTTCACCACACTTGGAGTAGGCATTTATCATGGCATTTCCAACTGAAAGAAAGGAATGAAACCCGAATTTCACTACATAGACGTGGACTTGCATAATTTCACAAATGGCCGACTCACTGCCAGACGAACTAAGGATGCTAGCAAGAGTAAGTTCATCTGGAGAAAAATCCTCCAGCATCATTTCTTGAAGAAGCTTCATAGCTTCCTTTCCATGTCCCTGTTGCCCATAAGCCACAACCATAGTGTTCCAAGACACTACATTTTTATCAGCCATATTGTCAAAAGCCTTGCGAGCATCTTTTATATTTTGACTCTTTGCATACATATCAACAAGTCCACTGGCAACTAAAATATCTAAATCTAAACATAGTTTTAAAATAAGGGAATGAATTTGCCTTCCTAAGGCCCAAGAACCCAAAGTCGCACACGAATTGAGCACGCTAGAAAATGTAAAACAATCCCCGGTCAAATTTTCCTGCTGCATCAATTTGTAGACTCTTATGCCCTCTCCTGAAAACGAATTCATTGCATAGCAAGACAACATCACATTCCACAGCACCAAATCCTTGTAATATGGTTTATCAAAAACACACCTTGCCTCCATTATCAATCCACATTTCCCATACAAATCAACAAGAGCACTATTGATAAAACAACTTAACTCATAACCAAATTTCACTACTAAGCAATGCAATTGCCTGCCAATCTCAATGTCATTTAACTCAAGACAAGCACGAAACAAGCCATTAAATGTTATAGGATCAAAACCTACCTTATAAAGCAACATTCTCTTAAAATAAGAAAAACCCATGCAGAGACTCGGCCTGTAATTACTGCCACAATCAATAAACCCACAAATCAGAGTATTCCACGTCACCACATTCCTCACATTCATTTCATCGAACAGTTTATGCGCATCATTGAGTTCTTTGCATTTGACATAAACATTTAAGGTCTGATTTTGCAAAGACAACACGTTAGATAATCCTAACTTCATTAGATGCGAATGCACTTGTTTTCCACCTTGAAAGCAGCCGTTTGTAGCAGAGAGTTTGAGGGCCTTTGATAGAGTTCTGATGAGACCCGACGTCGTTTTGGGAAGCAATGGCATTGTCTCTTTTCTCCACGGATTGGTCAGAGAGAGTCGGAGAAAAGGATTGGCGGGAACGATATTTGATGTTTTAAATGAACGGTGAGGGTTAAGGGAGCGCGGCATTTTTTAGATCGTAGGATTATACTTTGCGCCCAATAATTGTTTGTGGACTCACATCGTAGCATTATACTTGCGCGCCCAATAATTGCTTGTGGACTCAAATGTGAAATGTAAGCCGGTACCCAACTTTAGTTTTATTTCAATTAGATTATCAAATTTTAATTTGAAATTTTTTAAATACTAAAATTCTATTTAGTTTTATAGTATTTACTTAAAAACAGTTTTGTACTTGAATAATCTAAAATTATTATTTTAATTCAGAATTAAAGATTTTTTTAAATAAATCTATATTTTTTATATATTTATAAAAAATAAGGAAAATTTTGAAGTTTATTTTGATTCTGTTTAATAAAAACAAACTCATTTTTAGATATGTCATATCCTAGCAGAAAAATTTCAAACTTTTTATAATTTTTTAATTAAATTTAAAAAATAAAGAGATTAAAAGATTAAATGGTTTTTAAAAGAAATTTAGAGAATTACAAATTTTTAACAGTATTCTTTTTAAACAAAATTAAAATTAATTCTTTTTAAAATAAAATCAAAGTTAAGTGATAAAAAAAATTAAAATTTAGTACCTAAATTGCAATAAACATCAAATTGGGTGACTACTATTACAATTTAGGTGGAGTAAAGTGGCATAAGTTTCTATACATACAAGATTTTCTCAATATTTTTCCCAATTAAAAAAACCTTGATTTCTTTTATTTTATTACAAACCCGTTTTTTAAAAGTTTAATTTACCTACTTTAACTCTAATCATAGTTTGTTCATACGAGTAGCACAAATGGTAAAAAGGTATAGAGATTTTGTTGAGAAAAATAAGATTTGAATACTCATTCTCCTCTTTTTCCCTTTTTACGGTGTTTAAAATTAACCATCTAATCTTATATTGGTTGTGGTGTTGAAAATTAACCATTTAATCTCTACTAGGAGTGTATTTAGATCGGGGTTAAAAAACCGATGTGTAACAGCTATAGGTGTAATAGTTTTATTGTTAACTTTACAGTAATGCATAAACCGTGTAATTGATTTTAAAAAAAAAACTGTTAATATGTATGGAGCAACTAAGAATACATAAATAAATAAATAAAATTTTTCATAAATAATAAAATTAATTTTTAAAATATTAAATAATTAAAAATTATTAGAAAAATTTCATAAAGATAAAATTTCATAATATATTTTATACAATTTTTACTCATACAAAATAGTACAAATATTATAGAATAGAATTAATATAGAATAAAATTAAAAAATTAAAAAAATTACTTATAACAATTAAACTAAAAATAATAAAACCAACATAAAAAATAAATTGATTTATATATATTTTTTTATAACTTTGATTTATATGTCATTAATGTAAAAAATTGAGAAGATGAATAATTTATAAAAAAGAATAAAATGAAAAAACAATGAAAAGTACGTATTTTTTAAATATTTTTTTTTACAGATTTTTACCCGACTCCCAATTAGATTAATAAAAATATACATAAATGGAGTTAACTATTAAGGGGTTAACAATTAACCTTAATTGTCTAAAATTAACCAAAAACAAGGTTAAAGGAAGTTAATGCATCACAAGAGTAATAATTACCTTCATTTAATACCAATCTAAATGCACTCTAGTTGTTAAAAAAATTCAGCAGTAAGTATTATTTCTCTTAGTTAATCATAAAATGATAAATTTTATTCATTATTAATGGATTTTGTGGATGACATAGTAGTGGTGTTTCTTTTATTTACAAATTAGTAATGAGTCCTTCTTTAGTATAAATATGTATTTTTATATAAATTAAATTATAACTGTTAAATTAACACTTATTTAATCATAACTATTAATATATATTATAAGTATTGATATATAAAAATAATCAACAGTAGTAATTAAATAAAAATTAATTTTATAATTTTTATTTTATTTATATAAATATAAATATTTATAATTTTATTTAATTATAACTATTGATTATTTTTGTGTATCAATACTTATAATATATAAATGGTTAAAATTAAATAAGTATAATTTGAAGGTTATAATTTTTTTTATAGAATATAGTGAAAAATAATTTCATAGAATACCCGGCTCATATTTTTGTAGTGCAAGAACGGATGTCGGTCCGAAAACATCATCATATGATTCATATATTACCAAATCTACTTAGAGTTGAGTTATGGATTCTGGTATATTGTACTTCTAGTCCTTCATTTTGCTTCTATTTACTATTTACAACACGAAACAAAACAAAAACAAAATAATATGCGTTGTAAAATACAAATTATGCTGTACGAGTGGAGGGCGCGTAGTATAAAGAGAGAACAACGACAAAGTTCCAAAAGCTCTGTTACTATTTCTGTTCTCTTTTCTTTTTCGCCTAAATGGAATTTTTCTTCCACTACAGTTAGCTCTCTTCCTCTCGAATTAGGGTTTATGCTCTTTCTTTCAGCGTATTTTCTATTGAAAATCTAGTTTAAATTCAACTGATTTGTCCACATATTCGATTGATGCTCTTGCTGTTACCACTGGTATTGATTGTTATCTTTGATTCTCTTTGTAGAATTTAACTTTGTGTTTAGCTGAATTGAATTTTTTAAGTTTTAGCTTTGTCTCGTGTCTTGTTAGTCTGGAATATATACTCAATGTATAGATGGCAGGTTTTGCATTAACTGTTATGATTTATTTGTCGAATGATCGTTAGTAATTTGTCTTATTGGATTTGTAGTTAGTTAAGTGCCTCATTGCTTATATTTATTTTAACTTTTGATGTGGGTATTAACTTTTGTAAGAAGTTAACTTGATTCGTTATCACCTTGTCTGGAGAGCTTGAATAGTTTATAATTAAGTTATATTTTTTTAGTTAAATATTATGTTTCCATTTTAGATTTTGCTATAATTCAATTCAGTTGAAATATTCAGTTGTAATTAAGGCTTGATTGTTTTACGTGCTTATTGGCATCTTTGCTTTTATCTTTCTAATTTGCATATAAATGCTTCTTCAAGTAATATGTATGTGTGTGTGTATATATATATATAGACTTAGGAAGATCTAGGCAATGAAGAAGATGATTGTAGATTAAGCATGCCTGCTTGTCGAATTTTATTCTGCATGTAATAATTAATTATATAGCCTTTTTTTTTCACTCTAATGCCAGACAGCATAAAGCTATGCACAGAAAGCCGGTTGCATTGACTGAATAACAGAAATAATTTCTGGGGATGGGAGGTTGCTGTTGTTCTTCCAGGAAACATCATCTACATGGAACGCCTGTATATTATTATGTGAGTACCGTTTTTCTTCATGCCTTTTGCTTGTGCAATGCTTGTGTGGCTATTTCTTGCTTCTGTTGTTCTTTGTTGCTGATGTTTGTGTTGTGTGATCAAGGTCTCTTGCTTGCACTGAAGTGGATCCAGGCTCTCGCAAGGAGTGGAGGTCACTCATTTGGAATAGTGGAAATCCAATTAACTTAGATATTATCTTGGTCTCTTAGAGTTGGCTATAGAATTTTGTTTTGTTTAGAAAGTCTTAGGAAGTTCAAAATTTTCGATCTGATTGAGAATTTTAAGATCATAATTATATTGTGTTAGTGAATACAGAAAATGGGAGAACTCAATTTGAGAGTCACAAGCCGTTTTAGGGTGTTGCTCTTTTACAAATATGCCTTTCGTTTCGTTATATCACTGTTATCCACTTATTAACTATTCCCCGTGCAAGAGGAGCTCCCCCCCCCCCTCTTCCCTCTCTTTCCCTTCTCTCTCTCTCTTTGTGCAAACAGTTAAACACATGCATAAATATGTGTCTCTTTTGTATGGTGCATGATAATTGATGGATTTGAATCAAAACCCTTGAAATTGACTGTAAAAATTCTTTTTAGTGAAAGAGTAGAGTGGGACACAATTTGTGCATGATTTTACTTGAGAATTCTAAATTTATCCAAGTGGAAATCTCTGAACAAATAGTTAATGTGAAACGGAGTTTATGGGAAATTTCATACCTGAAACTTTTAAAACACTTTTTTGCAGTGCCCACCAGCTTTGGAAGAACATGAGTCCTTAACATCTCACAATGGTGTAGCCTCTGCATTCACTGCAGGTCTCTTGGCAGAATTGAATTTGAATACATCAACACCTGATACTTTCCGGGCCCCTCCTGCACCATTGCCATATGATGTAGTTTTGGGATGTCGGCAATCATCAGATTCTGAATCAGCAAGAGAAACAATTAGTGGTGGTAGTTTTGAAACTTTGCCAGCATGTGAGGATCTTGAGGATTCAGACTGCAAAACTTTGGCAAGTTCTTTGCCAGTCTCACCGAAGAAGCCAGAAATATCAGAGCTAAGTGAAATTGCTGTTTCAGCATCAGAAGAAGAGGATGCTTGTCCCATTTGTCTTGAAGGTGTGAAGATTCACCATCTTAGATGAATTCTGTCACAAGTCCATAACATTTCTGATTAGGGAACACAAGTCACCTGTTCTTCATTTCTTATATATACATTGAGTAGAAATAATTGTTCTGTCTGCTTCTGCCTTCAGAGTATGATACACAGAATCCAAGATTTCTCACCAAATGCGAACATCATTTTCACCTGTCATGCATTTTGGAGTGGATGGAAAGGAGTGATACCTGCCCCATATGTGATCAGGTTTGTTCTTGGAAAATGACATTATGTGCAATTGTTGTGCGAATTTTATATGGGATTATTCCTATATTCTGTGTTTCCCAGGATAATGCTTTATCATATCCCTATTAAAGATTGCTCTCCACTTCCTTTTCTTCTTTTGATAAATCACATTGTTATTTAAGCTGGTTATTTCATGAGGATGATAGGATGTGAGGGGAAAGATTTATAGTTTATTCTTTTACTTTTTGGTGAAACAATGTTGGTACTTATAATACTTGTAGTTGTTAACTCTATGGACTTGCTTTCGAATGAGGGACTTTATCTGTTACTAGGAGTTAGCTGACATGAATGTGCATCATTTGGTTCCTGGCATGAATGTGCATCATTTGGTTGCTGTACACTTACATTCTGCTTCTTAAATATTACAGGAAATGGTATTTGACCATACCTTCAATTAGTAGCTCTTTAATACTTTACCAAGATGGAGATTTTGTTAGTGGTTTCAATTGAAAGGTTGCCAACTTAGTGGGCTACTCACGGACTCACAACGGGTCAGAAGAGTGCCTACGGACTCATTTTAATTTTGGTCTTGGTTGGTTTCAAGGTTCAAAATATCATAGTGTATGTGATTACCCGTGGGAAGGTCAAAGTATAGTAGAGTTCTAATGCAGGAAGAAAACAAGTTGTTGATACATACCTCCTCCTCATTACTAAATCACATGGTCATCAAGGGAATTCAGAAGAAAAAAAAAATGAGAAGAAATTTTCTGCAAACAAATGGTCAGTTCTGCTTTCAATGTTGTGTTAATGAAATCTATTTCACTTCCTCCTCTGCTTGCTTTATTGTATGTTGCATATATTTGGGTCTTATTTTTCACTTCTAGCTTCTGGTTCTGTAAATAAATCTTTCAGTTTTTTCTATGTACCCAATTAATGTTATGAAAGTGTAATGATCAATGAAACGGTATACATATTATGTTCTATATAAATTGAAATAAATCTTAATAATTATAATTGTATGCCTATGTTATTCTGTTGGCATTCTAATGCTGTTGTCAACAGAGCTTAACTATACATAAACTATTTGTTTTGCTCAAAAAAAAAAAGTATTTGTTTGAGTAAATTTCCAAAGAGTGGTTTAAGGTCATAATCCATGCCTAACATGCAACTCGGCAATCATAGAATTAATATTTGACAGCACCAATCATGAGGTGACGTTCTTTCTAAACTAGCAGGCTTTATTAGGTAGATTTGTTTAAATTTTGAAATGTCCTCTTTTTGGTTAGAATTGGAAAGCTGGTGTCTTTTTTTTTATATGAATGTTTAATTTTTTTTAATTAAATATCTAAATTTTAGAAAAATATATTAATATAGAGTCTTCGGTTGATTTAATGTTGATTAAGTTCTGAGTTAAATCAAATTGGATTTACTTTTATCTCAATTACTAGTCATATCATGTATCATGTGTATTGCATTATTTAAAGGATAAAAATACTCTTATTATCTCATTAAATATTATGAATTGATAAAAATAATTTCAACATTAACTTTTGTCGTAGACATAAAAGGTGATTGAATAAAGATAATTTTATCTTTTAAATAATGTAATATATGTGATAAATAATATGGTTAATAACTGGAATAAAAGTGAATCTTGACTGAACATCCAGCTAGCATTAATTCGGTTGAAGACACTATATTGATATATTTTTTTAAAATTCAGACATCTAATTGTAAAAAAAAAAATTAAATACTAAAATAAAAAAAAAACTAAAAAATTTAGACTCTAAATTTATAATTTTTCCAAATTGGAAATGTCTCACTACTGTACTTTCTTGTAAATACCCAATCAAAATATAAAGTAATATAACTGAAGAGAGTGTATATGAGTAGGTAGGAGATTTTTTTAACTTAATTAGATGTTTCGGGTTTGAGTTATGATTATGTTGGTACTTTTGAGGTAGGTTTTTGTCATTTTTGGAGATCATTCTCTAGTTGAATCTAGATTAGTCAAATTTTATAAAATATCATATGGTTTGATATATATTTTCTTCGGAAGAAAAGGATTAAATGTTCTGGAATAATTTATATTCCTGTGTGATTTTTGTGTAATATTAGAGTAAGCAACGGATTACTGTAAAACTAAAAAATTAAAGAATAATTAAGAAAATTTTAAGGAGAGGTATATTTGAAAATTTGGGATTGTTATAATTTTTAGGCACGAGGATGAGAATAAAGAGCTATTTGCACTTACGATATCTCATTTCATTCTACTATACTATCTAACATTTAATTGGTCCTTAAAACTCTCTTAACATTTAATTTAAATCTCACTAAATTACCCAATGTTATTTTCCGTAATTAGTAATGACATGAATTTTACATGGCCACTACGTGTAAACAAATTTTTTTATAATTTTTCCACCTGAGATAGTTCTTTAGCTTCACAAATAAGCTTCATTCTCCTTCTTGCTTGATTCAAAAAATGCAAATCTCACCTATAAGTATTTTTGCTCCTCCGTCATCACCCTCCTTGTTTTCTTCTTCTTTTCCATCCACCAACAAATCACCACCATTATTGTTAATATAATCCTACCAATGTATTACATCATTAAAAATATAGAAACACTACAATTCTCATAAATATCTTTTTACTTTATTTTTTAATTTTTCATCACTTTCCTACCAAACAAACATCCATAACCAAATCTACATAAACTATCTCTCAAACAAAAAATTCATTAAAAATCCAACAATCAAATGCAAAATAAAATTCAGTAATCTTAAAAATTAAACAAAACATAAATAAAATAGAAAAAATGAAACTACTTTGGATCTGGTGCCATAGAAGGCATGAATAGTGACATCAGTTGGTGCTCCGTCTTGTTTAGCTGTTGGACAGTGTTGCTAAGTAGTCCATTTTTTTTTTTTTTTTTGTTTTTTGTCATAGAAAGAGGAATTTGAACTTCACCTCTTAAAAAATGTCAATTCCTTAACTGGATAGTTAATGGAAGTAGCCAACCTATTTAATTACATGGTCGTCCACCTTTTTTTGATCACAAATCTATTATTTTTATTTTTTTTGTGTGGTTGACCTCTTTTGTCCCATGGTCGATAATAAAGATTGAATATTATTATTTACGGTAGGGGGCTTCCATCACAAGGTCAACCTCTTTTTAATTGACGCCAAATTTATTTATTTATTTTATTTTTTATTTTTTTGCGGTTGTATTGATGTGCAAATGTTGCACTTCTTTAGTGGACAACAAATTCTGGTTTAGATGATAATGATGGAGAATATGTAAAGGATGAATATATGGACAATGATGGTGGAGAAGGAAATGGTTGATTTGTGATTAAAATTTGTAATTTTTTTTAAAAAAATAGTTATTTGATTTGGTAAAATGTGTGAGTTTTATTTGTAAATTCATTTTTGAAGTTTGAAAAAATGTTTGGTGTTTAAGAAAATGCATGAAAATGATTGAGAAGAGAGTGACAAAAGAAACGTGCAAAATGAGAAATATGAAAATAAAGTAGACAAATGATAATGATATGGTGATACGTGTTATATTTTTGAAAAAGGAGATCTGTGTTATTTAATCCATATGAAAAATGACAAAAAAAAATAATTGTAACCCATATCCTGCCATATAAGCTCCACTGATCACCGTATAAAGATATTAGATAGTTTAATGAAACTCAAATTAATTGTTAAAGAGTTTTAAGTGACTAATGAAATTTTGGGTAGTATAATGGGATGAAGCGAAAAAGCTAGGTACGTGAGTGCAAGTAACCCGAAGAAATTTTTTTAAAGTTTTCCAAGCAGTATTAGGTGGAAGGTATATAAAAGTCAAAGTAATGTCTGCTATATTGACTTATGAACTCCTGAAACCATTAAGATTTTGACACGGTATGCGCTATAGGAGCATCTGAGCCGTTCATCTCAATTACGTGAGATCACGAAAAAAGGCGGAGCGCGTGTGGTTCTTATTTTATTCATGGATTTATTTACCCGAAAGGATTAATAATGTTGTATACTATTCATTTTACCGAAAAAGAGATAACCTCGTGAGTGGACTTCACTGCATTTGTCTGCCACAACGTCACTCACTGCTACTGTTCTTTTCAGCTTTTTCAGTTCATCTTGTGATTTTACCCAAATAACCTTCCACCTAAATTTTCATTCATTTCGCACCCAATATTTTTATTTCATTTACAAATACCTACTGTACTCAATGTTGTATTTACATTTAATTAAATTAATTAAAGACAATTTGTATAATTCTTTTAATATTAATTACTCTACTCAATGTTGTATTTACATTTAATTAAATTAATTAAAGACAATATGTTGAAATAATTCCTTCATTTATTCAATTTAAGGATAATCAGATTTCATAGTGGCATTTATTCTAAACATGTAGCAAAATGGGGTAGCCTAATACAACAAAAATTTTAAATGATGATGTGATCTAATAATCAAAAGCATTTAAGGCTTATCTATCTTTAAAAAATTACAAATTTAATATCTAAATTTTTAAATTTTTTATATTTTAGTGTCTATTTTATTTTTTTACAATTAAATATCTAAAATTTAAAAAAATATATTAATGTAGTATTTTTGACCAATTTGATGTTAATTAGGTGCTCAGTCATATCAAATAGGACTAACTTTTATTACAATTATTAACTATATAATTTGCTATACGTGTTGTATTATTTAAAAGATAAAATTACCCTTATTCAGTCATTCATATATCTGCAGCTGAAGTTAATGTTGAGGTTATTATTATCAATTTATAATTTTTTCTAAGGTAATTGAAAACTCCAAATTAATATTTTTACTTGTGGAACCTGTATCGACGAGGAGAACGGATAAATGGATGAAGTTTTTCCCATAAATACTCTGAAACTTAAGTTAGTATTAGTATGAGGAAAAAATATAATAAAGCAAATAGGCATAATAAAGTAAAAAATAAATGATGATGTGGTGATGCAATAATAGAATAATGTCTTGGTGATATTGTATGATGAAAATGTATATCATGAGATGTCATGAGATGTATTTATAGGAGAAGATATTGCTCAAAACTCTAGAAATATGATTTCTTAATCTTGTAGGATTGTCTTATTTAGGAGAGGAGTATATTTCCTTGTAGAGTAATCTTTCTCATTAGAATGGACTTTCTTATTAAGGCTTTCTTCTTATCCAAGTAATCCTCTTCTTTGGGGAAAATATAAATCTTGTTAGAATAGGATATTGATATGGGATATCAACAGTTCCCCCTTAAAAGTCTGTTCAGATAATTGTGTCCGATATATCCGGGTCTGTAAGGTGATGGAAACATCATTCTTCCATTGAGAGAGAGATTGCTTAAATCACTGCATTTAATATGGAAGGGTGAGCTGAGGTGGCCAACCTTAGTCACAAGAAAAGATACTGAGTTTTGAAATCATCATATAAGAACATTGTTGAAGTGCCAGCTGGACTTGAGTGCACAAACCTGCAATTAAAAAGGATATGTAATCTGTTAACCTGCTAGTATGGAAACAATATGACAAAACCAGTCATCACTGGAGTTTTGATGCTCGATGCATTAAAAGCATGACCCGAGTGTCGAATCTTAGTACTATATAAATGACCTGAGGGTGACAGTTTCTAGATACTGGTCTTAAATGCTCAAGGCTTAGATGCTCGGTGCAAGGACATGAGGCTTACATGGTCGGAACCTCAGTACTATAGAAGCGACCTGAGGGTGTCAGCTTCAGTCACTATACTTATTCTTAGTGCATAAAAAGTATGGCCCAAGTGTTGTATAGTCTCGGTACATTAAAAGTATGACTCGAGTGTCAAACCTCAATACTATAGAAGCAACCTGAGGGTACCAATTTTCAGTTACTGAACATTGATGCTGGAGCTTTAGATGCTCAGCGTGGAGGGATAGCTAGCAGTGATGTGCACGTGGTTGATAATTGTTATGTCATTTTGATTCCTTTTTTAAACTTTGAATCGTGTAACCATCACGTCTATTCATATGTCAGAAGAGGAGACATTTTGGCTGCCATAATGATGACTGCTTGATAGTGTGTCAAATGTCATTTGATAATTTTTGCATGTTGATATTGAGTGAGGTAATCAAAATGTCTAACTACTTGGATCGATTGGTCCTTAAAGCAGTGACTTTAGTAAATACATTTTCCTTATATATAGTGATAGATAAAAGAACAATAGTTTTGGGATCTTTTAATTGATCTTCATTTAATGATCAGTCCTTATGTAATAAAATATATCAAATGTAATTGATGTATGTTTTGCACGAATAATAATCATGTATATATGGACAAGCATCTATGTGTAGATGTATAAGCATGTTTGTGTGACGAACTATAAATATTTATATAAGAATAAATCATTAAGTGAAAATAAATGTAAAAATAAATAATTGAGAAGGAAAACTTATCTTTTGATTACCTTTTGTCCCTCCTATGAGTGAACGAATATTAATGTTTGTCTTTGTTTATGTAATTATTGCAGAGCACAATGAAAAGGCCGAAGATTCCTATGTTCTTATTTTTAACGTCTAAAATTTTTATCTTTACTGAGCATTTAAGTATCAAGTTAGTACCATACAAATGTTCTATCCAAGTTGGCTTTTATTCTATGTCATTTTACTTTATTTCAAATTTCATCCTTCAAAGAGTCTTAGAAGTTATTATGTTAGTAGGTGTAAGCTTTGGTATTTAGTGTTGATCGGCATTCTTGGGCTTTCGATGATTTGATTGTCCAAATTTTAGACTTCGTTATAGTATCTAGCTCATATATAGGTAAGCCTTACTGTGACTTGGACTCTTGCTGAAAATTTTAGTGTTTATTCCAAATAAAGCATATATGAGAATCAAACTTAGTTGTCCAACTGTCCCTTGGCTTCGGTGCTTTGATACTCGGAGCTTAGAGCTTAACTTCGTATCTCAATAGTCCACTTGTGGTATGCCCCAATGTTTCCACTCCTCCATGTTTAAAGCTAGAATTAAGTTAGTAAAATTAGCTCAAATGCAACTTGTTCAAAGAATCCAGATGTTCTGAAATCCCCCAAGCAAGAGAATGGTAAGCCTAAGCGCTCAATTAATGATGAATGTGCATGAAGCTTACGTCAGATGCTTAATAGTTACTTGCTTTTATCTACAACTCATTCAAATATGTTCGTGAGGCTAATGCTTGGCATTCAGCGGTTGCTCAATGCTAGGTGAGCTTTTGATAATTTAGAGTTTAGTTTCTGATCCAAGAACACTTCTTGTTCGAGGCCTTGATGTTAATTACAACTCAGGCAATTTAGCAGAACTCCATGCTCAGTGGATCCTTGACAGGTGCCTGATGCTCGGTGCTCAATTCTTGATTTGAGAATTAACTCTAAACTCATCTTCTCGATTTATTTATTTTAAAACTTAGTGAGGTAGCCTTCGAGATTCATGCATTGATCATCATTATGTCACATTAGTATACCAGACTTTATCCATCAAGCTTGGAACAACAAGTATAAACACTCCCATGCTCACTATAATCTCATATGCTAATAGAACTTGCCTTAAATTGTAGATTTATTTTCCAAATTATGAATGATATAAGTCTCTATTTATGCTGTTAATTCAGGACGTAAAATTTCCATTGTATATTTAAATATAAAATGAATAAGCGGTTGCACTTTCTTAGATGGTGTGAGAAACAGTATGTTAATAGGTTATTGAATCTTCATTTTGATGCTTGAATTATAATTTTACAAGCAATGGTAGGATAGACTACTTCAGCATGACCAATTACCTCGCAAACTTAAATTTATGATCAAAGTGCCTTTCATGCCATCTTCGTATCCAAGTTTTCTAATATAACTTTTCTATTTGAATGATGTCTAACTAAAAATAGTGCTTCGATGCTTTGTGCTCAAGGCTTAGTAAGTTACTAGTGAAGTAGGTGCCTGATGCCTGACACTCAGTGCTTGGTGGATGCTTGATGTTGGGTCTTTTTGATCCTTATTACTCGACATTCGATGGATGCTCGAAGTGCCCAGAGATCAACTTATGATCCGAGCAATAATTTTAAGCAACTTTGCTCTTTTGTAGCTTTTGAGTATTTAAGTGGAGTTGGCCCACACATTCTAGTTGATGTTCATCTTATAAGCTTAGCTCCCAATCTGAGCTTTTAATGCCACTCTTAATATGAGTTTCTCAACTCTGCTATTTCGAGCTTTAAGCTTTTTCTCAAGTTGCTAACTTTAACGTGGTCACAATTATTTGGCACCGAGTGACTTGGGTCTACTATGAAGCTTGTCTCTAGGATTCGTTGCTAAGATCTTGATAGCCGATCTAAAGTTCATGCTCCATACTCAGTGCTCAATGGATGTTAGAGGCTCAAAGCTTTTAATCTATAATTTTGGTATTTTACCACTTTGGTGGTTATTCAGTGCCCATTAATAAAATGACTTTACAATGGTCAATATTCAGATTAAATAAGCTCAATGGATAAGTTTTTACTATCAAGAGATTTCGAACACAGTTCTAAATTTGCTGACGGTGGACGAATCTTTAAGCTTTGTGACTAGGTATTTATTGTAGTTTTTTATGTCTTCTCTCAAATAGGTGAGCAACAATTATTTAACAGATATAAGCAACACCTTGATGCTTAGTCATCCCTTTGCTACTACTTTAAGTTCCATTAAAACCAAATGACTGGATATAAAAATTAATTGTTGTTTAATGATCTCTGTAACTTATTCGACTATCAAACTTGGAATCATGAATGGAATATGTCAACTGAATCTAGTTCCGTGATAGCTTGGTTTAAAAGCAAGTGCTATGAGAATCCTATGATCATGACATGTGGTATTAATATGCTTAGAACTATAGTTGGATGTCTTATTATTTCTAGGCGTTGATGCTCTAAAGCTCAATGATTAATGCTCTGTTGGATACTTAATACTTAATACATAACTCCTTTAAGGCTTGATGTTTTATGCTTTTAGAGCCTGGTCTTTAAAGATGTACCCTCTTTCTTCTTATATATGTATTGATGCCTAAACGCCTTGGATTTTATAGAGGAATCATCTTATTGTCCAGCTTTAATCAATTCTATTATGATTGTATTTTTAAAGTTCTTCCTTAGCTTTCGCTAATTAAACCAAGTCTTATGCTCAGTAAGTTTTGATTCTTAAAGTTGTATACTTTAATTTTCTCCCTCTCGCTGCGTGAATATACTTTAGGGCTGTACAACTAAAAGATACTATCAAAGCTGATATAGTAGCTAGTCCTTACTCGATTAGCATCTTGGCCAAACCAAAATTAGCAATTTTTGCATTAAAGGCCGAGTCTAAAAATATGCTTGATTCATCATTCTTGATGAATAATAGGAGGTGAACATTCATGATAGGCGCATTCAGATTTTTTTATTTCATGAAAAGGTTTAGAGAAAAAGTTGATTTTGTTGAAGGTTGAGTTGCGGAGCTAGGTTTCCAACAAGCAAAATAAGTCAGGAATTTAATTTGGTTATGACTAGCTCTTGATTATTTTATTTTAAAGCAAAATAAAACGAGCTACTATCCCTACAAACGGCGCCACTTGATAATTCTGAATTGATATTTTTGCTTGTGGAATCTACATCGATAAGGAGAACGGGTAAGGGGCAGGGTTTTCCTCATAAACACTTCGAAACTTAAGTTAGTAATGGTATGAGAAAAAAATATAATAAAGTGAATAGATATAATAGAATAAAGAATAAAAGATGATGTGGTGATAGAATGATGTCTTGGTGATGTTGTATGATCATAAAATATGATATGAGATATATTTATAGGAAAAAATATTATTCAAACCTCTTAAAAATATGATTTTTTAATCTTGTAGGATTGTCTTATTTAGAAGAGGAGTAAATTTTTTTTATAGAGTAATATTCCTAATTGGAATGGACTTCATTAATAATCTTTCTTCTTATCCAAGTAATTATCTTATTTGGGGAAAATATAAATCTTGTTAGAATAAGATATTGATATGAGATATCAGTAATACATGTATTTGCATCCTTTAAATAATATAATACACGAAGCACATAATATAACTAATAACTATAATAAAAATAAATTTAATTTGATCTGACTCAATATTCAATTAATATTAAATCAGCTAGTTATATTTTTTTTAAATTTAGACACTTAATTATAAAAAAAATTAAATATATAAATAAAAAAATTTGAAAATTTGAGATACCAAAATTATAATTATTCCTTAAAATAAAAGACAAAAAGATATTGTTAAACTACTAAAAACTTATAACATTGATAAATTGACGAGGAAAATAAACCACAAAGAGGACAGTTACGTAATATCACTTTAAATAATTCTTACAACCTTTTTGTCCTTATGTTTTGTGTCGCTTTTCAAGGCAGCTTTATTTATTTATTTATGCCGATATCTGTACAAAATCGCACGCACACTTTCTCCTCTCAAAAGTTGTAAAATTGAAACCCCGGGGACTTCACTGGATCATCTACAGATTCAGTCTTGTCCTCTCGCCAGTAAAATATGCCATTTTTCTTTCTGGCAAAGTAACGAGAAGAGAAGCGAAAGCAGAGCAGAGTGATTAGCAATAAGCTCAATGAAATGTCACCAACTATCTCTTTCTTCTTTTTTCTTCTATTAGGAGCTTCTGATGCTTATTTTCTTGCCAAATTTGGACCTGAAATTGCCCAAAATCCCGGAAACAGATTGCCCATGTCCTCAGATTTCGCATTCACTACACAAAAGCAGCTGACTTTATTAGCAGACCACAATGGAGATAGCATAAGCGAGAAAATTGAGATGTCTTCTACTAATATGGTCATCATCACCGGGAATTCCACAATTCCAAGTGAAAACCGCACTTTCCAGATGGGTTTTTTCACTCCAAATGGTGGTTCCAAATGGTACCTTGGCATTTGGTACGCTTCAACTCCAACTCGAACTTATGTCTGGGTTGCAAATCGTGAAACACCCATCACAAATCTTGCTTCTTCCAGCGTAGAAATCACTGAAACAGGAAAGTTGGCAATAATGGAGTCACGAAATTCCATAATCTGGCAGAGTACAAGCAGAGAGAAAGCAGCAAGATATCGTTTTCTAGACGATGGAAATCTGATTCTGCTGTCGGCGACTGGATCACTGTTATGGCAGAGCTTTGATTTTCCAACGGACACGTGGCTACCCGGCATGAACATCACAAAGGTACAATCTTTAACCTCTTGGCGTAGCTTAGCAGACCCATCCCCTGGGTTATACTCTCTCAGACTAAGCCCAAAAGGGTACAATGAAATCGAGCTTGTATTTAATAAAAGTGTAAGATACTGGAGCACAGGCAACTGGAGTGATACTGGTAAGGCATTCGCTGGTGTTCCTGAAATGACAGTACCGTACATATACAACTTCCATTTTTCTGATCCTTCAACTTCCGCCGCATCGTTTTGGTACACGGAAATAGCTCCTGATGCAGCCCTGAAACCGCCATTAACTCGATTTCAATTGGATGTTGATGGGCAGTTGAAACAATATACGTGGGCTCAGCAGGGGGAGAGCTGGGATATGTTCTGGTCACAGCCAGAGAATCAGTGTAAAGTTTATCGCTTATGTGGGGATATGGGGTTTTGTACAAGTACTTATTATACTCCATCGCTAAAGCCTTGTTTTTGTCTTTCTGGGTTTAGGCCTGTTAGTGATTATGATTGGGACTCTGGGGATTTTTCGGGTGGTTGTGTTAGGGAGGGTCAAGATTTATGTAACGAGACTGATGGGTTTGTGGAGGCTGGTGTGGTGGCATTTGATACAGCAGGAATGGTGTCATTTAAAGGAAGTAGAAGTAATTGTGAGAGATCTTGTCTGGGTAATTGTTCTTGTATTGGTTTAATTCATGATGGGAAGACTAATTTGTGCAAGAATTTGTACGTGTCTTTACTGAATCTAAGAAATGTGAGCTCTGACAGCACTTATCAAGATGTGCTATTTATTAGGGTGCCGAAAGAAGGAACTGTAAAGAAAGATGAGTCAAAGACTGTGCTTTTGATTGTTAGTGTTCTTGGATCTATCGCTATTTGTGGGTTAGCCATAGGAACGTTTATGATTCTTCAGATGAAAAGAAAGAAGAGCAACTGTAAGGGCAAGGGTAAGAAGGAAGACAGTGGCTTTCCAATGTTGAATTTGAAAGTTTTTTCTTACAAAGAGCTGTATGCAGCAACTAGGGGTTTTTCTGACAAACTTGGGCATGGTGGATTTGGTGCTGTGTTTCAAGGCGAGTTGTTGGATTCTACTCCGGTTGCTGTAAAACGCCTTGAGAGGCCAGGCAGTGGAGAGAAAGAGTTCAGGGCAGAGGTATGTACCATCGGGAACATTCAACATGTTAATCTTGTAAGGCTTAGAGGGTTTTGCTCAGAGAATTCTTATAGGCTTTTAGTGTATGATTACATGCCGAATGGTCCTTTGAGTGTTTATTTCCGCCAAGATGGTCCTAATTTGAGCTGGGAAGTTAGATTTCGAATAGCAATTGGGACTGCTAGAGGCATTGCATATTTACATGAGGAATGTAGAGATTGCATCATTCATTGTGATATCAAGCCGGAAAACATCCTTTTAGATGGTGACTACATGGCCAAGGTATCGGATTTTGGCCTGGCAAAGCTTGTTGGCCGTGACTTCAGCCGAGTGTTAGCCACGATGAGGGGTACTTGGGGCTATGTTGCTCCAGAATGGATATCTGGAGTGGCAATTACTACAAAAGCAGACGTTTATAGCTACGGAATGACATTGTTGGAATTACTTGGTGGACGCAGAAATGTAGAGGCACCACCATCTTCAGGTGGTGGCAATGGCAACGGCCGCAGAGAGGGTGAAAAGGGTGACAAATGGTTTTTTCCTCCATATGCTGCGCAGCAAATAATTGAAGGCAATGTAGCAGCAGTGGTGGACTACAGACTAGGCAAGTCATATAAAATTGAGGAGGTTGAACGAGTTGCATATGTGGCAATTTGGTGCGTACAAGATGATGAGGATACAAGGCCTACAATGGGGACAGTTGTGAAGATGTTGGAGGGGATAGTGGAAGTGCCCATTCCTCCAGCTCCAAAATTGTTACAGGCATTGATTTCAGGGGACTCTTACCATGGAATTCAAATAGATTCCGGCAATGGTATACCAATGAACGGTGATTGTTCTGGCGACAATATGGGAGTATCTAGTTGGGGTTCACAATCATCTCCTGCTGCTGCCTCCTTCCCTGGTAATAAGAATGCCAAAGTTTAACTAACAAGTTTTATGAAGCTGAGTGTATCACTAACCAAATTTAATTCCCCACAAGTCAGATAGTGTTTGTTTCTTAGCCTTTACTTTTCTTTTCTTGATGAGTTGTAGATTATTGTGCATGTAAAGTGAATCGCAGCTAGGGAAGTTTTGCTTTCAAATGATTTTATGTTGTGCAAGATAATACTGCCCAATCATTATAGTTTCATTGAGAGCTCATTATTGTTGTATGCTTTTATATATATATATATATATATATATATATATTTATTACACTATTATTATCTTGCAATATTGGGACAGTGTCACGATCTTGATTCCTTAATGACCATATGATTTATCAACTGCTTTTTGTTTGCAACAAGGGTTTAGTGCTACCAAATCCTAATTATGGAGTCAATTAAGGCTAGCCCATCATTTTCAATCATGACTTTGGCAGCTGATTAGGTTTGTTGTTCATATTCCACTTTCATCAAATTTTTCTTTTTTTACTGTACATTATCTTAATGTCGACCAAAAAATAATTATAAAAATTAAATTAGTTTTTTCTTAATTTTTTTCTTTTTTATAAATCATGATTTTTAATATAAAAATTATGTTTAATTGCTGCAATTAACAAAACTAAATGTAGACAAAAAAAGACATTGAAACCAAAAGACTAATAGGACCCAGTCAATGCACCCTATTCTCTTAATTTCGTTGTTTTTTTACATATTTCCATGGCTATCCATTTTCGTAGCTGCAGCAATGTGGCCAGCCATATGTACACTTTGTTTCAAAAATAATCAAACAAGGAAAGAGAATTCAGAATTTTTCTTACACCCATCAAAAGCTTTAAAGAAAAAAAAAGAAAGTGTGGGTTTAATCCAAAGAAAGCAAAAATTGCGAATAATAAAGAAAATGATCCACTTAAAGCAGAGGAGAGCAGAAGTTCATCCTCCTCCGCTGAATCATCTCCCATAAAAGAAATGGAATCAAGTTGCACAGCTTCATTGATGGGTGGAGTCATAGCCAGTGATACACTTCTACGTGATGATGAGATTACCACCATCTTTGAAACAGCTGATCTCCACCATGCACCTTCAACTTTGCTTAACGAGGGTGGAGATTATCCTCCTATAGTAACCTTTCAAGATGCAAAATATATCTGTTTTCTTGAATCATCAAAACTATGGTCTATTGCAGCTCCTATAGCATTTAATATCTTGTGCAATTATGGGGTTAACTCATTTACAAATATTTTTGTTGGCCATATTGGAGATATTGAGCTATCTGCAGTTGCTATTTCTCTTTCTGTCGTTGCAAACTTATCTTTCGGCTTCTTGGTTTGTTACCATTTTCAACACTTGTATTTGATTTTTTTTCTTCTTTTTATTAATCTATCTAAATGCTAAGATGTTCTTGATTTTGAAGCTTGGCATGGGAAGTGCACTTGAGACATTATGTGGACAGGCATTTGGAGCAGGACAAATAGATTTGCTCGGAGTATACATGCAAAGATCATGGATTATCTTGTTTGTTGCTTGTCTCTTTTTATTGCCGCTTTATGTATATGCCACACCAATCTTAAAGCTGCTTGGACAAGAAGCTGATATAGCAGAACTTTCAGGCAAATTTACAATGCAAGTTGTCCCTCAAATGTTCTCATTGGCTATCAACTTTCCCACCCAAAAGTTCTTACAAGCACAGAGCAAGGTTGGAGTTCTTGCATGGATTGGCTTCGTAGCTCTGATAGTACACATTGGGGTGCTTTATCTCTTTCTTAATGTATTCAAATGGGGTCTGGCCGGTGCTGCTGCAGCCTACGATATCTCGGCTTGGGGTATTGCTTTGGCTCAAGTAGCGTATGTGGTTGGTTGGTGCAATGAAAGTTGGACTGGGTTATCATGGTTAGCATTTAAGGACATATGGGGATTTGCTAAACTTTCTATAGCTTCAGCTGTAATGATTTGCTTAGAGATTTGGTATTTTATGACCATAATTGTTCTTACTGGTCACCTTCAAGATCCTGTCATTGCTGTTGGATCCCTTTCTATTTGGTACGAGATACCATCTATGCATTAGCAGTTCCACTGAGTTTTTTTACGCTATTCTTTTGTAGTTCTGTACTTAAAAATCATTACATTTCTTTTTGCAGCATGAACATCAATGGCTGGGAAGGCATGTTATTTATAGGAATCAATGCAGCTATAAGGTCAAATATTCTTATCTATTTAGAGTGTATTGCAAGGGGCCCTTATATGTTTAACGCATAAATGTTTAATTACAACCCTCATATTCATAGTGAATTTTTATTCTGCAGCGTTCGAGTCTCTAATGAGCTAGGATCAGGACATCCTAGAGCTGCAAAATACTCAGTGATCATCACATGCATCGAATCACTGGTTATAGGAGCAACATGCGCATGCATTGTTCTGATAACAAAGGATGAATTTTCCATCATTTTCACTGATAGCCTAGCGATGAGAAAGGCAGTGTCTAATTTGGCATACCTTCTTGGTATAACAATGATACTAAATAGCATTCAGCCAGTTATATCAGGTAGCAAATATTTTACAATGTTACGACTTTTTGTTGTTAGTATTAATTTGAGAGGGGATATATTTTATTACCTATGAGAATGGGATACAGTAGTAGTAGATTTCACCCGAACGTAGGACACCGCACAAGCAAATTCTGTCCAAATCACCAGCATGATAATTCAAAATTTAATTTTAGTGGTGTCACTAGAGTTTGATGCTAGAACCTCTCTGGAGTCTAGCCTACACCAATACACAAAAAGTGGATTAGAGTGCATAATTTTGAGTTATATAAAATCCTTAAATTATAGCTTTGTGTTTTTTTTTTTTTTCCTTTCAATTATCGTTGCAGGTGTTGCTGTTGGAGGAGGCTGGCAAGCACTTGTAGCTTATATTAATTTATTTAGTTACTATGTAATTGGCCTCCCCCTTGGTTTTCTTCTTGGTTACAAAACAAGTTTACATGTACAGGTACAAGCATTCCCTGCCTTGCCTTTGATGTTCAAATGTTTTGAATTTTTTTGTTTTGACATTTTGTTCTTTTTTTTTTTTTAATTATTTTTACAGGGAATTTGGATGGGCATGATTTTTGGAACTTTCTTGCAAACATTAATCCTCATTTACATTATTTGTAGAACCAATTGGAACAAAGAAGTGAGTACATATTATTTCAATATCTTAAAGAAATTTCATTTAATCAAGCATGCATTATCTCTAATTATTTACAAATTTCAATATTTTAGGTTGAAGAAGCATCTGAAAGAATGAAAAAATGGGGTGCACGTGAAATGACAGAAACCACTACATGATGTATAATAAACTTTTGACCCATATTAATTTCTTAGAGAGCTTAGTATTTAAGAACATAGTATTTTTTTTCTGCTAAAAAAATAAAGAACATAGTATTTGATTTTCCATATTAGCGCTTAGCAATGTAAAGAGGTAGTAGCTAAAGTCTCAATTTGAATCATATTTCACTCAACTGTAAAAACTTTTTATATGAAAATTACTTCAAGTATATAGGTAATAGAGTGTAAAAATTTTGTTCTATATTTATGTTATGTTTTTTCTTCTTTTGGTTTAAATCATTAGTATTTAAAATCTATTATATTCTAATTAAACTAATTCAATTTAAATACAATTATATGGATAGTAAAAATCTCTCAATAACTAATTTAGGTTTAACTCGAATAGAACTATATGGATAGTAAAAGTCTTTCAATAACTAATTTAACATGACTCGAATCCCAAATATCACTTGAATGATGGTTGGTTATTTTTTTCTTTTTTTAGTAACAGATAAATGCAAAAAGTATGAGAATGAGCGAATAAGATTTATTTTGGGGTGACTTTTAGTATTTACTACAAAGTGAAGGTGTCTAAAGCAAACATGAGCAGAATTTTCCTGTATAAATAATGGCAAATTAGTGGGCTGTTTTTAAATTGGGCCGTAACTTTATTATCTGTTCGATGAATTTGACACGAACGACGGAATCAGACAGCTCCCTATTATTTATACACTTTCTGGTGACGTGGACTAAGATGGTTATTTTGAAAAAAAAAAACTAAGGTGGTTACATTTAGCAACAGACCCTTAATATTTACTATAATGTGCATTTAGTCCCTACTAGTTTTAAATTAATACTTTTAATCCTTCTGCCGTTGTTTGATAATTACCATGCAACTTAAAGAATTAGAGATCGATATTTAATAATTCCAAGTTCTAAAGTGTATTCAAATTTTAAATAATAATTTAAACATATATCATGATAAATTTTGCAATTTATTTACTTTAATTATTCATAGCAGTTGATAATTGATAGTTATTATTGATAGTTAATATATATAATTTATGTTGTAAAATATTATTAATTGTTATTAGTACTACATAAAATGACCAGTAAAGATATTATTTATTTTAATTAATTATGTATTTTATATTTTAATGTATAATTTTTTAAAAAATAATATATAGTAATTGAGAATATTATTATTTTCTTTAACTGTACATGTTTTAAAAAAATTACTAAAGATTACTTAGAAGTGGGTTTTAAGGTTTGTTGATAGAAAATTTTCTTTCTTAAAATAAAAGCTATAAGAAAATATAAATATTATCATTGTTCAAGAATAATTCTAATTTTAAAATATATTCTAATTGGTATAAATCATGAAAAAAATCTAAAAATATATTTGATTTTTAATTAATATTAATAAAAAAATTAAAATTTAAATAAAAAACAAATTCATGAAAAAAAAACTTCAAAATTGGAGTGCTTACTTTTACATTTATTTTTTAAAATCTCCATAAAAATAGAATTTTGAGTTTGCACAAAATACAAACTTGGAGATAGTGGAATCCCAACCTACCAATAATTTCAAGAAAAGGACCCGAAGTACTTATAAATTGGGTTTTAGGTTAAGTGAATGACACATAATAAAATCACTGGAGAAATTGGGATGGCTCATAAAAGAGGTACGAAACTAGATCTTGCTATTGTTTAAAGTTTTTATTGTACCTCATAATGTATATTGGAAATATTATTTTCTATATTTTTTTAATATATATATATATATATATAGGCTCTTAAAAGATTAAATGCATAGGTTCATATATCTCAACTAGGAACAATTATTTAATAAATAAGAAGATACCAACTCAAAATTTTTCTAACCCCTTGCACCCAAAAAAAAAAAAAAAAAAAAAGGCCATTACACCAAACCTAAAGTTGCCCTTATTTATTTATTTTTATTTTATCATATGGTAGAGTTAAAGTTCATAATCCATGCACTTTAGATTGAGCTGGTCTCCAACTACTTAGATACCAAAGACCAACCCAGCAAATTTGTTCCAAAATATATATATATAATAAAATAAAAAATATAATAGAATAAAATTAAGTCCAAGTCAAAAACTCAATTATAGTGAATGGGTAGATACATAAATGAAAAGAAAAATAGAAGGAGAGAAAAACAAATTATTTCTCGTTAACAGGATTAAGTCAATTTATGAGGTCAAAGTATTTGGTTATATATATATATATTTTTTTTACAAGAGTAAAATTTTATATTTTTTTATGGACTTATGTGAATATAAAATAATTCTCGTTATCATTCTATTATTTGTTATACACCTCTTGCTATTTACTTTTTAAATTAAAACAAGTAATTATTGATCAATATTTATATAAAATAATATGTAATTCTTATATGGTAAATTTTTAAAAAATTTAATTATCTAGCTTATTTTTGCACATGTGTGTAGTTTATTAAATATTAATTATTATTTAATACCTATTATCTTCTAAAAATATATTAAATATATATAGTATTTTAAAATTTTTATTTTTTTCATTTAGATTAAATGTATAGATAAATTTTAATTTATTATAATTTTTTATTCTAGATATGATGAATAGAATAAAAATAATTTGTGTCATTTAAATATTCGATGAGTAGAATAAAAATAATTTATAACATCTTTCTCCAACAATTGAAAAAAGGAAATATTAATAATCTTTTACTTTATATAATTTTATTGTCCAACAAACGAAATTACAAGATTCGACCAGCCGACCATCATTTATTTGGTATATAATATAAATTAATTTCTATAATTTAATATCTTTATAATTTGTTTCAATTTAATAACTTGTTTTTATATTCGAATTGAATATTTTCTAATGGAAGGAAAAGTTTTTTGTTTGTTAAATAATTTTTTTATAGTATGGCCAACCACCTCAATTAATCAACAATTTATAAAAGTTTATGACGATATTTTATTAAGATTTTTTTTATTTGATAGTGTGTGGTTAATCATATATCATTTTATAATTAAAACTAGTCATGAATCTATGTTATTAATTATAATAGGATTATTTTTGAGATTTATTATTGAAGTATGTATAATAGGTTAAAAAAAATAACATTGAATAATTACCTTTAATTTTTTAAATTTGTTTAAAATTATAATTTTTAATGGTTTAGGAAAAATGTTTAGGTAATTTAAAGTATATATATATATAGTTAAAAAATAGTACTAAAAAATTATATAAATATTTTATTTTAATTTCTTAAAAACAAGATTTTTAATAGTGTTACACATTAATAAATATTCAAATATTCAAATAGACATTTTAAATAAATAATAATTAAATAAGTTAAAAAATAAAATATATCACATTTATTTATTTATTTATTTTTATTATCATAATTTTTTAATTATAATATGATTATTTTTTAGATTTATTATTGAAGTATGTATAATAGGTTAAAAAATAATATTAATAATTATCTGCAAGTTTTTTAATTTTTTAAAAATGAAATTTTCAATGGTTTGAAAAATATATTTGAGTGATTTAAGATAAAAAAAATACATAAAATATAAATACTTTTAAATTTTGAGTAATATTAAGATATGTATAATGGTGTTTTATTTAAAAAATAATACTAAAAAAACTAAATAAATATTTTATTTGTAATTTTTTTAAAAATAAAATTTTAATAGTATTACAAATTAGCTTTTAGGGATGAATACTAAAACATAAGATAGATAATTTTAAATGGAATAATAACTAAATAAATTTAAAACAAAATATATCACATTAATTTATTTTCTTTAATTTTTATTATCATAATTTTTTAATTATAATATGATTATTTTTAAAATTTATTATTGGAATATGTATAATAGGTTAAAAATAATATTAAATAATTATCTGTAATTTCTTTTAGTTTTTTTAAAATAAAATTTTCAATTATTTAGAAAAAAATATTTGAGTGACTTAAGGTAAAAAAAATACGTAAAATATAACTACTTTTAGAATTTGAGTAATATTAGAATATGTATAATAGTATTGTAGTTAAAAAATAAAACCAAATAAACATATTTTTTAATCTTTTAAAAAATAGAATTTTTTGCAGTGTTACACATTAATTTTTAGGGGTGAATATTCAAATAGTAAAATAAATGGTCAAATTTTGAATTTTCTTTTTACAATAGGGGATTGAGAAGGGTAGGTCTCGAACCTGAGACCCACCATTATGCTACAATCAGCTTGATTATAAGGTCAAAATCTCGCATGGAGTGAAATTTTAAACTTAATAACTTTAAAACTTAATATTTAATATATATACTAATAAATAAATATATGTTTCACATGTGAAAAAAAAATTATTAGACTCGTTATATATTATAAATAAATAATTAAATTTATTATTATTATTATTAAATAAAAATTTTAAAAATAAAAAAAATTATTATTTATTTATATAACAATTTAATATTAATTTAATATAGTTATAATTCATTATAATTTTTATAAATTTTTATTTAAATAATTATATAATATTCTTACAATATTTTTTATAATTAATTTTTTCTATTGTAAAACTAATTTTATATATAAATAAAATATTATGTTAATAGTTAATCATAAGATAATAAAAAATTATTAGTAATTTTTTAATAAAAAATTTTAAAAATAAAATTTTTATTTTTTATATAACAATTTAAATATTACAACCCCAATAAACTTATAATTTTTTACAATTTTAACAAATTTTTTATTTGAGCTATGACACTTTATTTCTTCAATATTTTTAATATTAATATTTTGATTTACTCAAAAATTAATTTAATGTAATTTTTTAAGTTCAACTAATAATTAAGTGATAAATATTAATTAATTTAATTTTAAATATTTTTTATTAAATTTTATAAAAATATCTAAAAATGATAATTATATTACTTTTTTTTTTACAAAAAATGTACTTTCAAACAACTTATATGTTCTATTTGTTATTCAATAATTTTTAATTTATAAAAATATATTATTTAAAAAAAATTATATACTTTTCCTATTTTTGTAGTACTTATTAATTTTAATTTTAATTATTTACATATTAAATTTAATATAATAAAATTTATAAAATTATGTTATCTAATTTTATTTATATTAGATATAATATAAGTAAATCTAATTAAAATAGAAAAATACATATTTTAACAAAAATATTACTAAAATTTTAATTAATTTAATTTTGTAAGAGATAAAATGGAAATTAACAAAATTAAAATAGAATTTATATTTTTGATTAAATTATAATTATATGTTAATTAATTTCATTTTTATTATAAATAAAATAGAAATTAACCTAATTAAAATAAGAAATATACTTTCAATTAAATTAAAATTATATTTTAATTAATTAATTATATATATAATTTTATTAGAGATAAATTAGAAGTTAACCTAATTAAAATATGAAACATACGTTCAATTATATTTTAATTATATTTTAATTAAACTAATTTTTATAAAATATAAAATAAAAGTTAATCTAATTAGAATAGACAATATACTTTCAATTAAATTATAATTTTTATTAGAGATAAGATAGAAGTTAATCTAATTAAAATAGGAAATATACTTTTAATTAAATTAAAATTATATTTTAGTTAATTTAATTTTTATTAGAGATAAAATAAAATTTAATCTAATTAAAATATAAAATAAACTTTTAATCAAATTAAAATTATATTTTAATTAATTTAATTTTACTTTTATCAATAAATGACTAAATTATCAAATTTTAATTTAATAATAAGTAAAATTTTTTTCGGTTCCCTTTATATATATATATATATATATATATATATATATATATATATATATATTCATCTAATGTTTGATCAAAATCATGGGTGATTGAAAATTTATATTTTGTACTCTTCAACCAATAGATTTAGTATAAGGAGAAAATTAAGATTTAAGATGGCTTCTGTTAGAAAATATTATTCAAAGTATGAGAATAATTTTGTCCACAGATTGTGAGTTATGAACTTTTTTTTTTTTCCTTTTTCATTTACATTCAATATTTTGTATACACTTGTTAATCCAAAAATTGAAAAACTAAAAATATCTCTATCAGATTATAGAAGGCCCTATTAGTCCATTAAACATCTAATGGAAAAAATATATAAAATTGTATTTGACTTAAAATTTTATATTTTAAATATTAAATAACTTATAATTAGGTGTTATTTTAAATCTTCATTTAAAAGTTTAAATACATTATAGATTTATTTTAAATTCTTAATGTATCAAATCCTTAGCATTCAAAGCATAATTTATATTGATCTCATTACTATATTTGACAGTTATATTTGTTCGAGACATACGTGTGTATGTATACAAATAGAATTAAAATTATTAGATTAATTATTATTATTTAATTATAGTTATTGATGCATATTATAGCTATTGAATTAAATCAAACGGTTATAATTAAATAATTTTATTTGTGACATTTGTTATAGTACAAATATTTGTATTTATAAAAATAAAATTGGAACTATTGATTATTCTTATATATTAATACTCATAATATGCATCAATCATCAATGATTATAATTAAATAAATATTAATTTGACGGTTATAATTTTATTTTATATAGATTAAAACTTTTGTAATGAAGAAGTTCTTTCCACAAAAGTTCTTACTCCAATAACAAATACTAACCAACACAAAGAGCCCTAAAACTCAACCCTAGAGTTAAAAATTAACCAAAGTTTACTCAAAGAAAGCCACTATAAATAAGGGCATTGTGTCCATTCACAAAACCTTACTCTTATTGAAAAGCTTTTAATTTCAAAAAGAAAGAAAAGTTTTTCTTTTCTTTTTTTTCTTCTCCTTTTCTTCTTTAAAACACACTTCCAAGTCCCAAACAAACAACAAAACAAAAAGCCCCTTAAAAAAAAAAAAAAAATTATAGAATAGAAGAAGCAAGAAGCAAAGAGAGAAGAAGAGGGGGCAAAAGGCAAAGAGAATAGGGGAAAGGGGTGGGTCAAGATAGTCACCAACACTCTCATTGAAACCCCACTCTACACAAAAATACCCATAAATTTTCTGGTACGCTTCTCTTCTTCTTCCTCTTCTTTTTTTTTTTTTTTAATTTTCGTTTTAACCCAAAGAAAAGATTAATTAACAGAAAAATAAAGAGTAATTTTCGATTTTGAAAACTAGGGTCTGCTTCTGTTCAAAACTCTGAATTGTAGCCCCTTTCTTTTACTCTCTCTTTTTTTACTACCCATTATAATTCTGCAATTATACAAGCATCCGAGGAGCAATCGCGACCTCAAAAATAAATTCGAGGGCCGCTTCAAAACCCTAGATCAGTCATTTTTCCCGCCAAAAAATTCGTCTGCACTCTTGCTCTAATGCTTTAATCGGTATCTATTTTCTGTTTCTAAATCTGAAATCTTAAGCCTAAATATGAATCTGTACATGTAGCATTGTTTGATTTCTTTCTTTCTTTTATTCCATGTCGATGTTTTTTTTTTTGTCTTCTTTTATGAAGATTGCGAAGAGAATGACTCCTTTTTTAGGGTTTTGAACTTGGGAAAAAAAAATTAATGGCAGGGTGGTCGATGATTGCTGGCGATAATTCAACCTTAGATTGCCCAAGAACTCCCAAGAAGAAGCTCGAGCCGAAAGACCTGCAGGCTGTGCTTGACGATGATAGATGCCGGTTCGATACCTGTTTAAATTTTTTTCGACGACAAGTCGCCCTAGATGCTTCTTTCCCTCCAATGCTTGGGAATGGGCAATCTGTTGATTTGTTCAAACTTTATTTGATTGTGAGAGAGAAAGGGGGATATGATGCTGTTTCTAAGAATGGATTATGGGATGTTGTGGCTGATGAGTCTGGTTTTGGTATAAATTTTGCATCTTCTGTTAAATTGGTTTATGCTAAGTATTTAGATGCATTAGAGAAGTGGTTAGAGAGAGCTGTTGAAGATAAGAACTCGAGAACTAAGTCAAGCGGTACTGCTTCGAATATTATTGGGGTTTCGGAGGACTTAGGGCTTGAGTTCAACGGAATTTTGGACTGGAAATCTGTAATAAATGTTTGTGCTGAGTTGGATTCTAATAGTGGCGGTGAGAAATGTACTGCTGCTGATGAAGAATCTTCTGTTCATGTAGATGCTGGAAGGAATGCTGTTGATTTTGTGGAAGTTGAGAATCCAAGCTACAATATGGCAAAGAGTTCTGTCATTGATTCATTCTCTGATGAAGATAAGAAATGCACAGTTGTTCAGGAAAATTTAGAATCCAATTTAGCTGGTGTAAAGGTGGCTGATGAGGATGAGGTGAAGAGTGTGGTTGTGGAAATGGATGCGAGTAAGATATGTGACAATGGCGATGGAAATGATGTTATTATTTTAGATTTAAATGCTGTTGAGGAATCTAATTCTAGTCATAAGAGGAAAAGGGAGTCCAAATGCAAAATGTTGAAATGGATTACTGGGATTGCAAGGAATCCATGTGATGATGTAGTTGCTTCGTTACCAGAGTGGCCAAAGTGGGGTTCTTATGGAAATGAGGAGTTATGGAAGCAGGTTTTATTGGTTCGTGAGTCATTGTTTCTGAAAAGAAATGTTGACACAGGTGCTGAACAATCTAGTGCCCAGGTATGTGCTTTGTTTATATTCTGCTTATTTGAATATGGATTTACAACTTAAGAGTGCATGGACTTGATACATAGATTATGTGCACATATGTACAGATTTTTTATTTCAGTCTCACCTTCCCTCTCAACTATAGATATGGTTTAAAAGAGGCTCTTGTTACAGTCAATATATATGTATTTATATAAATGGATTAAAAACCGTTATATTAATTCATTCTTAATTATAAATATTGATATATTTAACCTGTAATGTATATCAAAGGTTACAATTAAACAAGCATTAATCTCCCTGAATTTTACTTAATTAACCTCTTAACACTCCTCAATTTTTATTATATTCTATTCAATTTTTAAATTTTTATTTTGAGCTTATTGAACTCCTACAATATATAAAATTGAAGTATTTTATAAATTAATGTTGATATGGATACAAAAGAAACTTATATACACTAAAAATAATATTTAATGAAAGAGATAATATAATTAAAAGAAGATTTTTTCTAACTTTTTTTAATATTAGTTTTTAATTCTATTTATATTATTTTAGCATTTTATGCCTTTAAAATCATATGAAATTAAATGTTTTCCGTTTTAATAGTGTATGAATTAAATAGAATAAAAAAATGCAAATTGAAAGGTGAAAAATGTTCAAAATAAAAATTTAAAAATTGAATAGAAATATAATAAAAGTTGAGGATTATTAAAGGTTAATCGTGTAAATTTAGAGGTGAAACTGTGCATTTAGCCTTAATCTAATGGTTTTTTAATTCCATTCATATGAATACACGTGTATCAAAGGACTCCTTAAAAGGTTAAAAATATTTATATAGGGGCTTAATGCATAAATCTTTTACCCTTTGTTTTCTAAAGAAAGTAATGCCTTTAATTTTTATTTGAATTAAGCATTTTTGAATGATTTTCACTTGAATTTTTTAATTCGTTTGATTTAGAGCATTCAACAAGAATGAGTCAGATAAAATGATTTCAAAATTAATAGGATAATTAAAGAATAAGTTGTGCTAAGAGTACTCAACAGTTACGAAAATATATCTAAGTTGAGCTTTGTAACGAGTTCATAAATCATTTAATTGATATGAAAAATACATGTTGAAGGGTGCAATAGGTTCAAATATAAATTTTTCATGCCATTAAATTTTTTTCATATAAGTGTAAGGGAAACTTTATGGGCTGAATACATAGTTTCACATCTATACTTCACATGATTAATCTTTGACACCTCTTAACTTTTATTATTTTCTAAGAACTTTTGAACTTTTATTTTGAACCTATTTTACTCTTATATCTGCACTTCTCAATTCTATTTAATTCATGCAATAACATAATGGACAAGGATTTTATTACAAATGCTATTAAACACATAAAATGCTCACAATGAATTTCAAACTAATAAAATAATGTTAGAAATTAAACTAAAAAAATGAAAAAACTCTTTTCCAATCATAATAAACTTTGTTTCAATATGCATGGTTTTTTTTTTTTGTTCATATTAGTCTTCTATTAATAAAATACATTGATTTCATGTATCATAGAGATTAAATATGTTTAAAATAAAAGTTTTAAGGTTGAATAGAAAATATTAAAAGTTGAATAGTGTCAATGGTTAATTATGTAAAATTTAAGGGTGAAACTTTGCATTTGTCTGAACTTTAAATATTAGGCCAAAAAGGAAAGTGTTTCCATTCTGATTACATCGTTCATATGTGCTTTTTGTACTTGACCTCCACCATACATCTTTGAATAATTTTATCCCATGCAAATGCCATCATAGTTCACCTGATGGTGAATCAAGGATATTGTAGATTTGTTACATTTAAGAAAAATAAATGTGTAAACTGTGCCATTTTCCTTTTTGCCACTTTCTAGAAACATCGGAAGATGCATCCATGCATGTACGATGATAATGTTGGATCCATGTACAACTTCAGAGAGAGGTTAAAATGCAGCAGGAAGCTGCTATCTGGAAAAACATTGTCTCATTCCCAGTCTCAGTCATCTCCCTTAACCCCTGAAACTGACTCGGACTCTAGCATGAGAGGGATATATAATGATGATTCTTCTACTAAACACTCACTGCTTGACTTTCCACATGATAGACCAATTCCTGTGGGGCCAGATTTTCAGGCTGAAGTACCGGAATGGACTGGTGTGGTTTGTGAAAGTGACTCAAAGTGGGCTGGGGCACGTGTTTGGCCGCTGGAAAAAGTAAATAACAGATTTGTTGTTGAAAGGGAACCTATTGGTAAGGGTAGGCAAGATTTATGTGGGTGTGAAGTGCCAAAATCTGCAGAATGTGTCAGGTTTCATACCACTGAGAGAAGAATGAGACTGAAGCGTGAATTGGGGGTAGCTTTCTACCATTGGAGATTTGATAAGATGGGCATGGATGTTAAGTTTTATTGGACAAAAGAAGACGAGAAGAAGTTTGAAGCAATAGTGCGGTCAAACCCTTGTTTCTGGGATGAGCTAGTCAAAATTTTCCCCAAAAAGAGGAAGGACGATATTGTGAGCTATTACTTCAATGTATTTCTTGTGCAGCGCAGAGCACACCAGAACAGGTTTACTCCAAATAATATTAATAGTGATGATGATGATGATGATGATGATGAATCTGGAGCAGCAACCAATAGTTCTGGACATGAAGCACCCAGATCACCAGGCTTCCTCTTATATTCTGCAAAGAAGTCTCGGAAAAGTGGTAGATGATCCTAAATGTTGGTGGAAGTGAATTGCCTAGTGAGCTACATACATACAGTCATGGCTGTTTTTATCCTTGTTCCGTTATGATATTTGGCTATTTCCATCAGTTCGGTATTAGCACCTCAGAAAATACTTTGGTGCCTCAGAAAACAGAAGTTTTGTGATTAAAATTTTGCAGTTAATGGCAATTCAGCAGTGATTACTGGTGGCATCTATTTTGGTAGCAGCAGCAAGCTGCAAGGGTTCGAGAAGTTTTGTGATCTTAACATGCTTTTTTGGTTTATATGCATGCTTTCAGTTTCCAATAGACACTTGCTGTTCCTTCATATGTGCTCAGGTTGCATGCATGTATATTGTACCTTATCTTTTTGGATTGGGTCTTCATGTAAGACACTGCCAACACGGACTGAAAGCCTTAGGAACACAGTGAAGATTCAATAGATTTTAGTTAAAAGAGGGATATTGATACAAGAAAACTAGCATTTGTCGTATGATTCAATTTGTAGCTTCTCATAGTAAGGGTACATACACTTTGATGCGATGATGATGGCTTTTGAATGCTGTGGAGTACGGAATGAGAATGGTCTTCTTTTTTTGTTTTTTTTTTTCTTGGTAAAATTGCTTTTTTGTACCTTCATTTTATGCAGTCATGGACCCTGGTCTATCACACATTTGAAACAACGCATCTTTTTTTTAAGGCTTCATGCTTGTTTTTAAACACGTCTTCATTTTGGCCTTCCTCTTCCATGTATGTAGTCAAAGCCTATCCAGCTCCATCTTCAAGTTGAGTAAAAAATGAAAATGAAGTTGGGAGTGTAGATAATTTCCGTTGAAAATGTAAAGCCATCTTCCCCAGCACCTCCACACCTGAGAAACTATAAGCTTTCCCTTTCGGATCAGTTTATCCTAGCTGAATATGCTCCACTTGTCCTTTTTTATCCCATGAATAAGAACAGCAGTGGTAGCCATCTTGAAGTTGCAAAAAGATTGGAGATACTAAAAACTTCTCTATCAAAATCCTTAACTCGCTTCTACCCTTTTGCTGGAAAGATCATAAATGATCTTTGCATCGATTGCAATGATGATGGAGCTAATTTTGTGGCTGCTAGAGTTAGCTGTTGCCTTGATGAATTCTTTGCCCAACCTGATCTCAAGCTCATACATAAATTTCTTCTATGTGAACTCGTCTTTTCGAGCAGGAACTCCAGTGACAAATATTCAAGCAAGTTCTGATTAATTTCTCTATTTGATCATGCTTGTAGGATGCATGATTTTTATGCTAGTGTTAACTTCTGCCTTCATCAGTTCCTCTTTAATCAGTTAGACATTGTAACTATATTTGTTTATTATTATGTACACTGTTGCTAGCTTCATTTTACAACTGCGGATCAGATAATAAATTTTCATACTGAATTTGATTGACCAAGCTTAAGCTTCACCTCAGTTTGACCAAGCTTAAGCTTTACCTCAGTCTGATTGATACCATCCAAAATATTACCGCCTAATTAGGGAACTTTTACCCCCTAAATAGGGATACTTGAATTAGCAAGAAGGCAGAACCGTCCGGAACGAGGACTGCCCCAAAGTGGAGTCCTAAGCACAAAAGGGACACTCTCCTACCAAGATTATGATTCACTATTCCACACGGAATCTAACTCCCTCCAGGTTTGAGTATTACTATATATAGAGCCCTACATCCCTCACAAGGGATCATCTCATTCTCATATATTCTAGCTATCTTGCATTTTCCTTGCTTCTGTTCTTTAACTTAGGCATCAAAGTGTCAGTGGGGACCCTCTCCACCTCTCACCTTGCCTTCTGTTCATGGATTGCATGACATCAAACTCAAGAGTTCCGGAAACGAATTATCAAATGGCACCGTCTGTGGGAACTCCTTGGAAAAAGCCATTCATTTACTTGCTAAGCTAAAGACATCTTCCATTCATTTACTTTATTCGCTATGACTTTTAGCCCACCACCAGCCTTAACTCCTGAAGTAGGCACCAACCCTTCCGCACCAATCCTTTCGACCGGCCTCTCAGACCCTCTCCCAGCAATAGTACTTCCACCTACCTTACAGCATGCTGGAGCCTCATCCGGGCATATACCTTCACTTCCGAAAAACACACCAAGATACCCATCCTTGGGTACTGACTTCCCGTATTACGCTTCGCTACAACACCATCGATCAATACCTTCTATACATTTTCCAAGTCTACCAGAAACACCAGCAATAACCACTCCAAATTTAAACATTGTGAACCAAACACTCAGCCTCGATCAAACTAGCAGGGAAGCCATAATAAAAAATATTCAGGCGCAGATAGCTTTGATGCAACAACAACAACAACTAAATGCTATAATACAAAGAGGGCGCTTTGAGCCAGCTCAAAACGATGATAACACGACACCCCGGCAGGTCCCAGGGACGAGCATGGGAAAGGGAAAAGCGCCAGAAGGGGAGTGCAGTTCAACCATTCCAACCCTTGATGATTCGAAATTAGCTTAGAAGGTTGAAGAAGCAATATGCAAAGCCCGAACCAAACCTAGAAAGGAAGAGGAATGTGTTATGGACGGTAGAACTCCGTTTGTCAATAGAATAATTCAAACAGAGATTCCTAGTAAATTCAGAATCCCACAGCTTAATCAGTACGATAGGATGGGAGACCCCATCAGTCATATATCAGCATTTCGAACAAAGATGCTGCTCCAGAATGTAAATGATGGGATCATGTGCAGAGTCTTTCCAAGCATGCTCGTAAAGAATGATAAAAAATGGTTCCATTGGTTCCCAAAAAATTCAATCACTTCGTTTGAGGATCTGGCAGAGCAGTTTCATATCAGATTCATCACCAATATTTCCCCAGCAAAGAACATCAACGATCTTCGGATGTGCCGGTAAGAAGTTAATGAATCTTTACGAAGTTACCTTGACCGTTTCAATAAAATAGCCAAGTAGATTGGGCATCTTATTGACGAAGTCACCATAGAAGCTTTGAAAAATGGCATCAGATTCGAAAGGCTTAAAGACAAAATAATGACTAAAGAATCGAGTACCTTTGCAGAAGCAATGTCGATGGCGATCCGGATGATAAAAATGGACGAAGACAGAAGGATGCGTCAAGAAGAAGACAGGCCATCGATCAAGGATGAACAACTGAAACAGAGATGAGCAAGCTTCCCAAGAACGAATTTCAAAAATTCGGGAGAGAGATTTGAAAGGGAAGCAGACATATATACATCCTTGAACACCTCTCGATCCAAAATCCTCATGTGGGTCATGCAAAATGGAGTGGGGATCACCCCAGCCAAGAGAATCAGCCCAAACTGGAGATTTACCCAGGACAGAGGCCTGTATTGGGAGTACCACCGAGAATACGACATGACATAGAGGATTGCAGAGAGATGAAGAATGCCATTGAAAGACTGGTGCAGAGGGGAAAGCTTGGTAGTTTCATAGACACACTAAGAAGGAGTGGAAACTCCAAAAGCCTGGAACGGGACAGAGTTAAAGTAAAGAAATCGCGGAAGGAGCCGATTGGAACAATCAACATGATATAGGGGGAGAAAACATAGGAGTGGTCAATTGCTCTTACTTCCTGAAGGGAGGTTTAATAAGTTGTTACAAAATAAACTGCTCTTGTTTTATTTCATAAGCAAATGTACCTGGCACTTTCGTATGTAACAAAAGGCTGCTTTTAGCTGAAAAGAGTTAGCCGTCGACATGTTACTAGCTTCAGCTTAGTTGAATAAGAATCATTGATTCCCTCCGCTATCCATTTCTTATTCATTCAGGGTGCTCGGCTGGTGCTCCTTTCTTAAACCAGAACAACTCTGAACGTTAGGGAAGCCCACTACGTGGGAAGACCACCTGACCTGAGCGAACCTACCGAAGGGACTTGACTTATCCAAATCGAATGATAGCGGCTTAAAGCTAAGCCTATCACGAGCCAATAAGTAAGATTGCTCAGGGTTGGATAATCTATCAAATGCTGATTAAGTGTGGAGGATATAGGTTATTTAAGAAGAGAGGTCTTTCCATCTTTTTTTGATTTCTTTTCTTTGCCAATTCCCTCATCATTGTTGGATGAGTTGATTGTTTGATTGTAGGGACCCATCTTCGTGAAGTCGTGAACAGGCTTTCGTTTGGGAAACCAACCCTTGAGTCCACTTCCATTTGAACACAACCTTATAGCATCTGATCTTATCTCTTATTCTTATTCTTATAAAAGATGCCTGGACACTCTCTTAGAATTGTGCTGGTCTAGCCACTGGCAAGACAGAAAAAAAGCAAGCATACAGGGACGCTGTTGGTTTACTCGCTTTCAGGGAAAGAGGAAAGGAAAGAAGGTTAGCCTGAGAAAGAACCTTGGTTTAGGTTTAGGTTCTTTTTCATTGCATGTGATAGGGCGGGGTGGTCTACCGGTGAGAGCCAGAAGGGAAAGACATACATGAAAGAAAGGCCAACTTCTATTTCAACTAAAACTGGAGGATAAGAGAAAAGAGTTCAAAGCAGCACCAGGGAAAAAAGCTTAGACTGAAAATTGGACTACAAATGATAGATTGGTTTCTAGATTCATTTCATCGAGACTTCGATCAGTACTGTATCAAAAGATACATTCGATAAAGCATATCCAAGATATAAAAAAAAGTCTTCCAACTTAGACTTTTCACTTTTCCTCGATGTACCGATCCTGGATTCCTAATAAGCCAGGGAAGTTGCGCCCTATTACCCAACCCAACAAAAGAAAAGGGATACCATTATGAAGGAAGCCCTCTCTTATTTACTCCTTTCTCAAACCAGAACAACTCTGAACGTTAGGGAAGCCCACTACGCGGGAAGACCACCTGACCTGAGCATCCTAAGTAACGTCAGTCTCATATAGCTGGAAAAGTGCTTCCTTTTTTCTTCTCACCTGGGGATCAGGTTTTTGAGGAGAGATAGCTTTTCTTAAGAAGTTCTTATCATACTCTTTTTGCTTTCAAAAGACCTTTAGCTTCTCTTTCTAGAAAATCCATATCTATATAAGGCCACTCTTCCCCCTTCCCAACTATAAAAAAGATCGAAAGAAAGGAGCCTGAAAGAAATCCCCCAAACCAAGAACGGAAACAGAAGCCTTTTCTATTCACTCCCCATTCTCTTTTAAATTATCGGTTTGGGGTACGATCAGTTCACCAGGAGGATCGCCCTCCCAATTCAAAGTTTTTTCTTGGAAGTTTCAACCTTGTTGACTATGACAACAGTCACGACTTAAACAGACTCACGACTGAGCTAGGCCAAGTCAAAAAGGCTTTGATGACTTAAACGCCAGGTGTGAAGCAACTTCATGATCTAAAAAAAAGATTAAAGCGTAGTAGAGGAGAAAAATTGGTACCTGGGAGAAGCGATGTTGTTTTCAATTCAGAAGATGATTCGCATGTATACCACTCCCATTGTGATGCTTTGGTGATAACTGCATGCATAAATAAGTATCGAGTTAAAAGGCTACTGGTGGATAATGGGAGTGCTATCAATGTATTATCCTGGAACACGTACAAAGCAATGGGTGGCTCCGTCACCAACCTGAAAGCCATTCAGAACCCCATCATGAGTTTTTATGGGGGAACTGTACAACCAATGGGGATTGTCAAGTTGAACTTAGAATTTGGAAACCAAGATGATGAGGAGACAAAAGTCGTCCGGACTCTATTCAACGTGGTAGATATACCACTGGCCTATAAAGGGATTATAGGACAACCGACACTTTATGAGACAGATGCAGTCACCAGCATCCGACGCTTAACCATGAAAATTTCGATCAAGAATAGGTCCTTTACTATTCGGGGAGATCAGCACATGGCCAGACGGTGTTATCAAATGGCCATAAAGCCTTAAGTGGAGGCCTTTCCTTTAGAGGCATGGGAAGTTGAAAAGCAAGGTGTTGATCCACAACAAGTGGAAGACATATAGACATTACAAATCACGAAAGAAAAGACAGTGAAAATTGGCAATGCACTCAACCAAAACATCAAAGACAAACTAAGGGAGGTCCTTATCTGACACTCAGAGGATTTCGCTTCACAAGCCTTCGAAATCGTCGACGTAGAATCACAGGTTGCCTATCACTACCTAAATATCAAACCAGGAGTCAAACCAATGGCACAAAAAAAAGAACCTTTGCCTATGAAAGACAGAAGATCATTACTGAAGAAACAATGAAGCTGTTAGCAGCTGGGTTCATTAAAGAGGTTACTCACCCAAAATGGGTAGCCAACGTGGTACTCGTGAGAAAAGCAAACGGGAAATACAGAATGTGCGTAGATTATATAGACCACAACCGAGCATGCCTTAAGGATAACTACCCGTTGCCCATGATTGATCAGCTCGTCGATTCCACCACTGGTCACGGATTATACAGTTTTGTCGATGTAGCACAAGGTTATCACTAGATTCTGATGAAGGAAGAGGATCAGGAGAAAATGTCCTTCATCACTCATTAAAGGTTGTACTGCTACAAGGTGATGCCCTTCGAACTAAAAAATGTTGGGGCCACGTATCAAAGAATGATGAACCAAGTCCTTCAATACCAGATTAGAACAAGTGTAGAAGTGTATGTGGACGACATCATCATCAAGAGTAAACATCCAGAGCAGCACCTAACAGACGTGGATCGGATTCTCCAACTACTTAGTAAATTCAGGATCAAGTTGAATCCTGAGAAATGCGACTTCGGAGTCCAAACAGGCAAGTTCCTGGGGTTCATGATATCTCACTGGGGCATTGAGGCCAATCCAGAAAAGATGGAAGCCATACTCAACATGGGAGCCCCAAAGAACATCCATGAGGTACAAAAGTTAAATGGTAGAATCACCGCATTAGGGCGTTTCATTTCTTGCTTTGCTAGGCGATGTCTACCATTGTTCCGAGCTCTTAAAAATTTTGGGAAGTTTTAGTGGTCCGCTAATTGCCAGGTGGCATTCGAAGACATTAAAGGATTCTTATCTTCACCACCCTTACTCAGCCAGCCGGGTACCAGATGAAACCTTGTACTTGTACCTTTCTATTGGTCGAGAATGCATCACTTCAGTACTAGTAAGAGAAGAAGGAGGCCAACAAAGCCTTGTCTATTATGTCAGTAAGATGCTTCGAGGACCTCAAATTCGATATCCCATACTGGATAAGTTAGCCATGGCAGTGGTCCACGCCTCTCAAAAGCTTCGGCATTACTTTCAAGCTCACCATATTGTGGTCCGATCCCGCTTCCCGCTGTGGAAAATCTTATAGAGACCGGAGACTTCGGGCAGGCTAGTGTAATGGTCGATCTTACTCGATGAATTCGACATTGACTATGAGCCCCGACAACAAATAAAAGCCTAAGCATTAGCAGATTTTATGCAAAAAATGGCCCTGAAAGACATAGCCTTACCCAAAGCACCGGAATGGAAGCTCTATGTTGATGGAGCCTCCTCAGCTTAAGGTTCTGGTGCAGGAATAATCCTCAGAGGGCCACATCTGGTACACAGTTTGTATCGAGTATAACGCCACCAACAATGCAATCGAATACGAAGCACTCATTACAGGTTTAAAGCTAGCCACCGAAGTAAGAGCCGAACACCTCATCATACATCGGATTCCTAATTGGTAGTCAACTAAGTCAGCGGAGCATTTCAAGTCAAAGACACCTGCATTTCCAAATACGTAGACAAGGCCAAACGGCTTTTGCAACACATCGAATGAGATGGAGGCCAATGAAAAATCATCCAGATTTCCAAGAAAGACAACGGTGAGGCCGACTACCTTACCAAATTTACGACTGAGAACAGTCAAGCATTTCGGGATATGAATTTCATCGAGTCGCTAACCAGTCCCAACATAGAAGACACCGAAGTTTTGGAGACACAAGTGGTCTCGGAATGTATGTGACCCATAATTCAATATCTGGAGCACGGAACACTCCCAAAAGATAAACTGCAGGCTCGGAAGCTTAAAACTAAAGCAGCCCACTATTCCATCCATCGAGGGGAGCTCTACCAAAAATCCCTCTCGCACCCATGGTCAAAGTGCATTTCCCCAGAGGAAGGAAATTACATACTCCAAGAAATCCACGAAGGAATTTGTGGAGTGCAAGAATCCCATTATTCGCTCACTAGAAAGGCACTACTCTAAAGGTACTACTGGCCCACCATGTCCAAAGATACCCGGCCGCTAACGTAAGCATGTCCCCAGTGCCAGCACTATGCCCGACTTAGTCATAAATCCTCTCGGCCTCTGCATCCTATTGGCAGCTCTTGGCCATTCGCCATGTGCGGGATGGACATCCTTGGTCCTTTCCCTCCCTTTACCTCATAGGAAAAGTTTTTAATTGTGGCCATTGACCATTTTACCAAATTGGTAGAAGCCAAAGTGATCCCAACCATCACAAAAGCCTGGGTACAACACTTCTTTTGGGAGGAGATCGTTTGCAGGTTTGGAATCCCCCATACTTTAATTACGGACAATGGCAAATAGTTCGACAACCATAAATTCAAAAGTTTCTGCTCGGACCTTGGTATAAAGCTGCGCTTCACCTCAGTAGCTCACCCACAGACAAATGGACAAACCAAAGTCACAAACAGAATCCTCATGCAAGGGTTGAAGAAGAGACTTGACGAGAAAAAGGGGAATTAGGTCGAAGAGCTCAACAATATAATCTGGGACTACAGAACCACACCCCGCTCATCCACTGGAAAAACACCATTCAGACTGACTTATGGCATGGACATAGTAATTCCCATGGAGGTTGGGTCACCAAGTTACCGAGTAAGCCAACATCTCGATCATACGATAAAAAATGCTGACACTCGGCTATGCCTGGACCTACTAGAGGAATGAAGAGAACAAGTGGTGGCCACAGCTGAGACACATCGGCAAAGAATAACTCGATACCACCATCAGCGGCATTAAATAGAACAATTCAAGTTGGGAGACTGGGTACTTAGGAGAGCAGATATTGGCAAAGGCACCTCAGGAACTGGCAAGTTAGGTCTAAATTGGGAAGGTCCATACCAGATCTCAGAATGCACAATGAAGGGAATGTACAAACTAAGAGAAAGAAGAGGGAAAGAACTACCGAGGTTTTGGAACTCAGACTCTCAGAGGAAATACTATCAGTAAACTTGTACTTGAACATATGATATGATTCAATAATAAAGCCTCTTCATTGATAAGAATGCCTTTACATGTGATCGGTTACACCAAAAAAAAAAAAGAAACCTATACATCTCTACTCTACTATATATACACCCGGACCCCTAGGCCCGAAAACAGAGGGGGAAATAGCATCAACAGTCTCTGGATGCTTTATGGACCCACCAACAACAACAGCCTCTTTAGACTCCCTCACAGGAACAGAACTAGCCTTTCAATGGACGTCCTCCTCCGCTGCAAGCTTGGCAAGATCTACTGGATTTATCTGGTCTGACGCCCCCAAGTCCAGTCCTGAGTCTTGGGAGAGTAGGATCCTCTTGCACTTAGCCCGGTAAGCTTTGAGAAACCCCCCTACCATGCTTTGATACGCCTTCTTATCATTCATGCGGGATTTCTCAAGCTCCGCCAGCCTCCCTTGGAGCTCAATAATCTGAAGATCCTACTCCTCGATCCTCTTCGTCAGCTGGGCTTGACTATGTTCCAGCTCAGAAACCTTCTTCTGCTTCACCTCAGTATCGGATTTGGCCTCAGCATATCTTATTTGGTAGTGCTCCAAAGCTGCCTTTGTGCTATCCAGCTTCTTCTTAAAATCTATCGCTATTGTCCCCACCTCAGTTTCTTTTAAGTTGTACTGGCTCTTCAAATAGAAGTGCTGATCCTTCACTAGCAGCAAGACCTGAGTCATCTGTCGAAAATAAATAGATAACTTAAGTAAGAAACACGTATGATAATTATATTAAAGCAGTAGAAACTAGGTTACCTCTAATGATTGGCCAATCATGGAGTTCAGCAACCCATTCGGGCCCTCCTCTGACCAACGTTGCATGTCACCGGGTAGCCACAGCGAGTTAGCATACTGGTCCCATACTTGGCTGTTGGAAATGCTCGAGGGCTTCATCATTTTCAATATCCCACCCCTTATATCCAGACACCCAGATAATCATGGGCGCTGAACATAGATCTCTTCATCCAAACCCTCTACATCTGACCTTGGGTCAATCAGCCGCCTTTTCCTTCGCCCAACCCACTCTGGCCGTTCACTTTCCACTGGCACTTTACCCTTGGGGTCGGCGGGAATAACTTCAAGAAATGCAGGAGCTTCAGGTTCAGGAGAAGGAGAGACCCGAACCTTCTCCATAGTATTTGGCTTATCTACTAAGGAAATCCCGCCCGTAAAATCTAAAAAGTCAGCCATCTACAAATTGAACAATAAAGCAAGTCAGAAAGATAGCTCAAAGCAAAAATAAACATACCAGGGGAGTGATCGCGACTCGAAAAGACTCTCCATAGGTACCTTTGGGACGCATCCTCCGTTGATCGAGCTTCGGCAAGTCCATCAAGATGTAGCCGCAAAACTAGCTCAGTATCAGGGTCGAAAAGTTTCGCTAGATGGGTCACCTTATGACACTCGTCCGACCACATCCTCCGGACGTCCAAGAAGTCCGATTGATGCTGCATAACAAAAAAATTATGTCTCCACTTCTTATGGAGATCCGAAAGCTTAACGAAGAGTGTATGATTGGGTACGACTGACAGGGAGAACATCAGCTGTCCCTTCTTTCTAGTCAGCCTGTACAAGTATCAGAAGACATCTAGATCAGGGTCCCTACCCTCTTCATACATCATTTAGATGAACCCAACCAGTATCCTATAGCTATTTGGATGAAGCTGGCCGGGCGCTATGTTATTCCTATTAACAAATTCTTTTACAAAAGGATCTAAGGGAAATTTCAGACCCCCTTCTAACTGGTCAAAATATACAACTAACCTACTTAGCCCCGATAAGGGGGTATGAGCCCTAAACCTCCTATCTACGGTGTGGAGGGCGTAATCGACGGGGATACAAAACTGTAATATCCCGTGTTTTTAAAATATTTTTACACTGTATCGGGATATGCAGTGTTAATAATTTTCATATATATATTATGATATTTTTACGAGTTGATATGTATTTAAAACCTATTTTAATTATTGTGTATTATTTACAGTGCTTTACGTAAAATTTTTCCGGGACTTGCATTTTCGGGGAAATTTTCACGTAAATAATTTATTATTAATTATTTTAAATATATTTTCGGACTTGCATGAACTCATACGTATTTTTAAATTACTAAACACCATGTATGTGTGCAATATTTATTTAATTAGGGTTTAATATATTACCCTAATATTTTATTATTTGTTTATTAATTTATTGTTATTTAATTATTTTTATTTATTATTAAATTATTAAAATATTAAATTGTATGTGTGGATATGAAATTTTTCAAATATTTTATTAAAATTTTATTTTTTTTCTTTTTTCTTTTTTCTTTTTCTTTTATTTTATTTTCTTTTTCTTTTTCTTTTCTTTTTTCTTCTTCTTCTTCTTCTTCCTCTCCTTCCCGCGCCCGACCACCCCCTCACCAACCACCGTCTACAACTGCCGTTCCCCTACTGTCGGTGTGCCTCCTGGCTTGCCACCGCCGTTCCCAGCCGTCCCCCGGCGCCGACAGCCTCTTTTCTTCCATTTTGACCGAAATCCTTCTCGCCGTCGACGATGATTCCGGCCACCATTTTTGACACCGCCAGTCTCTTTCTTCTCCTTGAGCTCTGGTGAGTGTGATTCTAGCTTTGGTTTGAGCTTAAATGGTCTAGATTTGCTTAGGTTTCTATTTTTCCAATTCGGCCATATTAGGGTTTTCGATTTTTTTGAGCTTCTAATTGATTGATTAATGAAAAATCCCTTCAAAAATGTTGTTCCTAGTAGCTTAATCTACATGTATGAATTTTTTTGGAATTTTTGGAGATTTTTTGGATTTTTGGGTATTTTTGAATATTTAATATTATTTTATAATTTTCGGAAATTAATTATTTAAATTATGAAATTGTGTTTTATGGTTAAATTAGGTGTTGAAATGAATTATAGGAATTTATTTGGAATTTTTATGAATTTCTAAGTATTTATTTTGAATTATTGAAGTTTATGTAAATTTGGGAAATTAGGGTTAATTATGTTTTTAATTGAATTTAATTGGTTAATTGAGTTTAATTATTAATATTATTGATAAATATGTTGAGAAAATTAATTTTGGATAATTGTATAATTTTTGGTGAATTTTTGAAGTAATTATAGGATATTTATATATATAAGGGCATTTTGGTAATTTTACCCTAAATTGGCTAAAAATGTAATTTAATTGGTTTTAATAGTTATTTAAGGTATAAAAATGATTTCTAAAAATGATTTAGTATTTTTAACTAATTAGAACTATTTTTTATGAATTATTTTCAATTATATATATAGTATACGGATTTTCTGATAAAATGAGTTTTTATCGGTTTTTACAGTGTTTTAAGGTTAATTATGTAATTTCTACCTATAAAATGTATTTTTAGGTTTTAAGGGTATTTTTGGTATTTCCTGAATTGTTCTGTGTTTGTGGACCCCGGTCGGTAGATTGTAGTCTGGAGTCCGACCGAGGGATTGTGAATGAGATGTGGTGTTTATTTTCGAAGGGTATTTCTTTGCAGGGTCAGCTCTACTCTTTTGAGTAGAGAGATGTCTGTTTTACAGGGGAGGTTCTGCCGGATTTTTGATAGAATTCTCGTAAAACATGATATCTGATCGAACCCTGATATCGATTCTATGTTTAATACTCTAGATCGAATTCTAGGATTTCTGTTAGGTTTATTCTGATGTCGGTTATTTATTGCTTGTTTAGTTGCGCCGAGACCGAGGGCTAGTGGACCAGGCCCGTCGGACCCGTCTCGTGGAGCGCACTAGGGTGAGTTACTATACTATATATATATGCTTTAGGATGCATGATTTAGAAATATATGTTTTATTTTGATTAAATATGCATAAATAATGTGATTTGTATTTAAGTATATTTTTGGTATATATTAAATTATATGCATATTTTGTTAATAAATTATATTTAAAAATATTTTTAAATATATTCCTAGTTTAATTTATGATTTGATTGGATTTATTTGACGTATATATACTCGAAATATACTTGGTTTATTTTTGGTATATTTCTAGTATATATATGATTTATGTTGATATTTTATTGAACTTCATGCATCATTTATTTTTTTTGAATGAATGTTTTATATTATTACTGATGAAGGATATCAATAGAACGTGCTACCTAGTGGGCAGCACTAGGACCGAGTACGTACCGGTACGCCTATAGTATTTAGGGTATATTACTAACTTAATTGTGGATATTGATTGAATGTGATTATTGATATGTGTGAGATATGGTTTGGGTGTGATTGCTGGAGCTCGATTGACCAAGTGTCTCGGGGCCAATCACACTGGCAGTCAGACTGCTGGAGCTCGGTTGACTTAGTGTCTCGAGGCTAGTCTACTGTCTAAATGGATCAAGTGGATATATTTGGATTCAGTGAGCCTGTATGGCTAGAGTGTTGTCTAACACTGTTTTCGAGGTTACGATATTCTAGGGTTCTATGTGATCCTTCATAAAAGATGATTTTCAATAAAATACATATAAAATGATTTTATTGCATCTGTGTGTATTTGCTTGTATACATACATATTATATATATATTGTTGACTGTGTGCATTGTCATTTAGTGTGTATGTATATATATTATAGTAATTCACTCAGTGAGGTCTGACTCCCCTCCGTTGATAATTTTTCAAGAGAGTCAACATCTTCAGACCTCAGTAGCAGGCCTGTACGCCGGATTTCTTCCGCCCCGGCTTCTTTGTGTAAACTGTTTACTTGAGTCTTATTTTTATAATCTAGACACTATAGTAGTTGTAAATTAATTATGGGATTTTATGTATTTTATTTATGTGAGATATTGTATTATATTTGGAACTGGATTTGTATTCAAAGATTTATATTTATATGAGATGAGATTTGATTTAAATCCAGTTGGGGAAAATGGTATTGCGATATTTATGATTTTCATTTCCGCTGCATTATATATTGCTACTATTATTACATGTTTATTTTATTTTTAGGCTTGCTATGGGTTTCGGATTCGAAAGAATTCCCGTTCCCTAGCGCCAGTCATGACCCCTGTTTTGGGTCGTGACAAAAACCGCCGTCGGTACCACCCTAGTAACTCACTATCTACGTTGGAGACAAAAAGGTCAGAACTAATTTCTTCCCTTGGAGCTATAGTAGAGAAAGGGAAAACGCAATATCAGAAAGGGGCAAAAAGAGAAGGAAGAAAAGATGAAAAGAATCACCTGGTTGCCAGAAATAAGAACTATGGCAGCAAGAAATGGAAATGGTAGGGGTGATAGTAACGCAGAAAAGACAGAAAAGCAAAAGAAGCAAAATATGCCAGTTAACAAGCGCAGTAGTATTTATAGAGACACGGAAGGCTTTGGAAGCACGCCATTAACTGCCCTCATTATTGTTGCATTCCTCCCTAGGTCACCAAGGGTCTTTTGGGAATAAAATAGCCCATTAGACGAGGAGTCGTGATAATGGCAGTACAAGCATTTTGTTTACTGATATACGAAATGATGCATCACTCACACGATTTCAATTATGAATCCCTAAAGGTTGAAGCGCTACCACCACGTGTCGACCCGCCCATATTTTGACTAGGCCACTTCATCAAGCGACTCGAAAGGCATTTCAAACATCGTTTCTAGCCCATTTTGAGTATCTGAGCATCTAAGTCCAGTGACTGAAGCTGACACCCTCAGGTCGCTTCTATAGTACTGAGGTTCCGAGCATGTAAGCCTTACGTCCCTGAACCGAGCATATAAGTCTCATGCATCTAAGTCCAGAGACTGAAGCTGGCACCCTCAGGTCGCTTCTGTAGTACTGAGGTTCTGAGCATGTAAGCCTCACATCCCTGAACCGAACATATAAGTCTCGCGCATCTAAGTTTAGTGACTGAAGCTGGCACCCTCAGGTCACTTCTGTAATACTGAGGTTTCGAGCATGTAAGCCTTAAGTCCATGAACCGAGCATATGAGTCTCGCACATCTAAGTCCAGTGAATGAAGCTGACACCCTCAGGTCGCTTATGTAGTACTGAGGTTCCGAGCATGTAAGCCTCGCGTCCCTAAATCGAGCATATAAGTCTTGCGCATCTAAGTTCAGTGACTGAAGCTGGCACCCTCAAGTCACTTCTATAGTACTGAGGTTCCGAGCATATAAGCCTCGCGTCCCTGAACCGAGCATATGAGTCTCGCACATCTAAATCCTGTGACTGAAGTTGGCACCCTCAAGTTGCTTCTGTAGTACTGTAATATCCTGTGTTTTTAAATATTTTAATACTGCATCGGGATATGCAGTGTTAATAATTTTTGTATATATATTATGATATTTTACGAGTTGATATGCATTTAAAACCTATTTTAATTATTGTGTATTATTTCGAGTACCTTACGTAAAATTTTCTCGGGATTTGCATTTTCGGAAAAATTTTCACGTAAATAATTTACTAATAATTATTTTAAATATATTTACGGACTTGCATGAACTCATACGTATTTTTAAATTACTAAATAAAACCTATGTGTGTATATATTTATTTAATTAAGGTTTAATTTACTACCCTAATATTTTATTATTTGTTTATTAATTTTATTATTATTTTATTATTTTATTTATTATTAAATTTTAAATTATTATAATAAGTGTGTGGTGTGTGATTTTTCCCAAATATTTTATTAAAATTATTTTTTTATTTATTTTTCTTTTTTCTTTTTTTTTCTTTTTCTTTTCTTTTTCTTTTTCTTTTCTTTTCTTTTCTTTTCTTTTCTTTTCTTCTTCTTCTTCCTTCCCGAGCCCGACCCTCCTCCATCTTCCTCTCCCCGTTGCTACTCCGATCATCGATCATCAGAGTGCCTCCCCTGCGTGTCGCCGTCTTCTCTAGCTGCTCCGCCGCCCCTAGCTTCCTTCCCCGGCGCCGGCTAGCTCCAATTCCTCCATTTCCGGCCGAAAGCTTCATTTCTTCACACCTCGCAATTCCGACCACCATTTTCGACACCGCCGGTCTCTTTCTTCTCCTTGAGCTCCGGTGAGTGTGATTCTAGCTTTGGTTTGAGCTGAAATAGTCTTGATTTGCTTAGGTTTCAAATTTTTAATTTCGGCCATATTAGGATTTTTGATTTTTTTGAACTTCGAATTGATTGATTCATGAAAACTCCCTTCAAAAATGTTGTTCCCCTTAGCTTAATATACATGTATGAATTTTTGTAGAATTTTTGGAGATTATTTTGATTTTTGGGTATTTTTGAATATTTTAATATTATTTTCTAATTTTCGGAAATTAATTAAATAAATTATGAAATTGTGTTTTATGGTAATTATAGGTGTTGAAATGAATTATAGAAATTTATTTTGAATTTTTATGAATTTCTAAGTATTTATTTTCAATTATTTGAGTTTATGTAATTTTGGGAAAATTAGGTTAATTATGTTTTTAATTGAATTTAATTGGTTAATTGAGTTTAATTATTAATATTATTGATAAATATGTTGAGAAAATTAATTTTGGATAATTATACTATTTTTGGTGAATTTTTGAAGTAATTTTAGTATATTTATATATATAAGGGCATTTTGGTAATTTTACATAAAATTGGCTAAAAATGTAATTTAATTGGTTTTAATAATTATTTAAGGTATAAAAATGATTTCCACAAATTATTTAGTATTTTTAACTAATTAAAACTATTTTTCGTGAATTATTTTCAATTATATATATAATATACGATTTTACTAATAAAATGAGTTTTTATTGGTTTTTACTGTGTTTAAAGGTTAATTATGTAATTTCTATGTATAAAATGTATTTCTATGTTATAAGGGTATTTTTGGTATTTTTATAATTATTTTGTGTTTGTGGACCCTGGTCGGTAGACTGTAGTTTGGAGTTCGACCGAGGGGTTGTGGATGAGTGGTTGAGCCTATTTTTCGAAGTGTATTTCTTTGCAGGGTCGGCTCTAGTCTTTGAGTAGAGAGATGTCTGTTTTACAGGGGAGGTTCTGCCGAATTTTTGGTAGAATTCTCATAAAACGTGATGTCCGGTCGATCCCTAATCTTGATTCTGTGTTTAATATTGTAGATTGAGTTCTAGAATTTTCTGTTAGGTTTATTCTGATTTCTGTCATTATTATTTGTTTAGTTGCGCCGAGACCGAGGCCTAGTGGACCAGACCCGTCGGATCCATCTCGAGGAGCGCACTAAGTGTGAGTTACTATTTTATATATGTGTGCTTTAGGATGCATAATTTTAGAAATATATGTTTTATTTTGATTAAATATGCATAAATAATGTGATTTGTATTTAAGTATATTTTTAGTTTATTTTTTATATATATTAAATTATATGCATGTTTTGTTAATAAATTATATGTAAAATGTTTTTAAATATATTTCTAGCTTAATTTATAATTTGATTGGATTCATTTGACGTATATATACTCGAAATATACCTGGTTTACTTTTGGTATATTTTCGGTATATATATGGTTTATATTGTTATTTTATTTAAATTCATGCATCATTTATTTGTGAATTGATGTTTTATATTTATTAATGAAGGATATCAATAGAACGTGCTACCTAGTGGGCAGCACTAGGACCGAGTACGTACCGGTACGCTTATAGCATTTAAGCTATATTACTAACCAGATTGTGGATGTTCATTGGATATGATTATTTGATGTGTGATATGATTTGGGAGTGTGATTGCTGGAGCTCGATTGACCAAGTGTCTCGGGGCCAATCACATTGACAGTCAGACTGCTGAAGCTCGGTTGACTTAGTGTCTCGGGGCCAGTCTACTGTCCAAATGGAATAAGTGAATATATTTGGAATAAGTGAGCCTGTATGGCTAGAGTGTTGTCTAACACTGCTTTGAGGTTACGATATTCTAGGGTTCTATTTGATCCTTCATAAATTATGATTTTCAATAAAAATATATAAAATGATTTTATTGCATCTGTATGTAATTGCTTGTATATATAAATATTATATATATACTTTTAATTGTGTGCATTGGCATTTGGTATGCATGTATATATATTATAGTAATTCACTCAGTGAGGTCTGACTCCCCTCTGTTGACCATTTTTCAGGAGAGTCTTCTTCTTCAGACCTCAATAGCAGGCCTGTACGCTGGATTTCTTTCGCCCCGGCTTCTTTATGTAAACTGCTTATTTGAGTCTTGAGTTTTATTTTTATAATCTAGACACTGCAGTAGTTATGGATAAATTATGGGTTTTATGTATTATATTTGTGTGAGTTATGTATTTTGAGAATTTGAACTGGAACTTGTATTAAATGATTTATTTATATATGAGATATGAATTTTTATTTTGACAATAATGATTTTATTTCCGCTGCATTAAGTGTGGTTATTATTATTACTGTATGTTTTATTTCATTTTTAGGCTTGCTACGGGTTCCGGATTCGAAAGAATTCCCGTTCCCTAGCGCCGGTCATGGCCCCTATTTTGGGTCGTGACAAGTACTGAGGTTCCGAGCTCTTAAAGCCTTGCATCCATGCACCGAGCATCAAAAATCTAGTGACGACTGGTCCCGTCATATAGTTTCCAAACTGACGAGTTAATATATTGTTGTGCTCATATGCACTTGGTGGATATCCCAGCTCTATAGATTATGATTCAGCGACGACCATCCAGATACTCGACATCGAGCACTACTCTGACTGAGGCTGGCCACCTCAGCTCACTGGCCTCTATTACCGTTTTATCCTTTTATGAGAGCACCAGTATCCTACCCGGACGCAACGGATATAAATATCTGAATTCCCCAAGGGGGACTCTTGATACCATTCAGAATATTTTCGCTTAATTAGGGACCCCTTACCCCCTAAATATGGACACTTGGATTAGCAATAAGGCAGAACCATCCGGAACGGGGGCTACCCCAAAGTGGAGTCCTAAGCACAAAAGGGATACTCTCCTACCAAGATAATGATTCACTATTTCACACGGAATCTGACTCCCTCAAGGTTTGAGTATTACTATATAAAGAGCCCTACATCCCTCAGAAGGGATCATCTCATTCTCATATATTCTAACTATCTTGCATTCTCCTTTCTTCTGTTCTCTAATTTAGGCATCGGAGTGTCAGTGGGGACCCTCCCCACCTCTCATTTTGCCTTCTGTTCGTGAATTGCAGGACATCAAGTCCAAGAGTTCCGGAAACCAATTATCACAGATCAAGCTTTCAAGCTTAAGCTTAAGTTTTGTTGATTAATATATGATCACTTTACCTCAGTTTTTTCTTCATTCTGCACGATCTTTGTTTTTGCAACTTGAAATTGAAAGTAAAAAAATTCTTGCAATTAAATGTCTCAGGTTTACCAAGTTTGAAGTGACCTGCAGGTGAAGATCAATGAATCTGTAGGTGAAGGTCACTGAACATACAGATAAAAATTAATGAATTTGCTGTAATTTCATTGATTTTTATTTATATGTTCATTGAACCTATAAGTAAATGTCAATGAATTTATGAAAAAAATGATGTTTGATGTGGAAAAAAAAAAGATGCGCATTTTTTTTATCTTGTAAGAATAATGATTCATGATCCATATTGCAATATAAATATGGGTAAATAATATATCAATTGTTCATCAGTGGTGACTTTCTCAATCTGTAATGAATTGAGCCCAAAATAATTACTAGGCAAGGGTTAATATAAGAGTTTGGGCTAAAAATAAGGCCTCAAGTCAAGCGTAGCATAACGACATCTTTTTAAGGCTCAAGTTGTACCTGGACCCATGGAATCGAAAGGAGAAAACCAATGGCAAATTTGTCACCATTGTAGCTTTGTTGTTAACAGCAGCCCTAAATAAACTACAATTAATCACATCCCTAATCTTGTTTCTATCACCTTTATGGCCTACCTAATTGTTTTATTAAATTATTACAAATGCTTCTGTGATTATTTATCATCCCATCCCACATAAATTTTAGGACTAATTTTAACGGCAGGTAAATATTAGTTAAATATATAGCAAAATATCGACCCCCATTGCCATTAGAAAGAGGTGGCACAATACAGACCATATATGCACTATTTTTACATGTGGATTGTCAAACCGACTTGGGTTTGATGTTTTTTAAGAATTTCGAAGCAAAACTGTTAGCCATGTGACATGTCAAATTCAGGTCCCAAAGATTGCGTGCTGCTTTTGTATAATATACTTAAATATCTGTAAATGCAACGCATCGGAGAAATGTATCTGTGTGGAAATCTTGGTGGATGGATGGATGCACATCTTCTTTCTTTCGGTGGTCAATTATGTCTGCCTTGCTCTGCTCTCCTGCCTTCCTTGCTTTTACTTGTAAAGAAGCTCTTATATTATATGCTCATGCTCATGCTCATGCTCATGCTTCTTAATTATTATTTTTTTTGAATGACGATTTTTTTGGAGGTTGGTACAAAATACGAAAATTCAGTAACTGGATGGATGGTGGATTATCTGTCCTAAACGGGCTTACCTGTTCATGGTTCTTAATTAGTTTTAACCTCTCTATTTCTTTAAATGCCCATTATTGCTGAATGACTTTACTTAGAAAATAGGAGATCACCTACCAACGCATTATAATTATCCATTCTCGTGTGTTTAGTGTAAAGGCGTGGGGCGAGCACAAGGGCCAAAGGCATGCTGTAATGGAACTTATTCCAAAGCAATCCTTTTTTTTTTTTTTCTCCTAAGGTTTCAGTTTTATTAATAAAAAATAATAAGCTAAATGAATAATTTTTACAGTGGGGAAAGAAGAACAAAATTTTTTTTATTTGATTATTTTAAGATAATAATTTTCAATAAAATAAACTTCATTATTTTAATTATTTCGGAAAACAATTTGATGGGAATATATATGCATCATTCCCTCTTAATGCATCATTTTCAGTCTCTAGTGGTTGACAATACATTTGAAACTTTCAATCAGAAGTGAGAGGAAAAAAAGATTAGGATCACCAATGTGTTAAATTTAATTGTACAGGATCTTAGAAAATAGAAAGCATCATTTCAAGAACTGAAAATTGTGCTTCACCCACTCGTAACTTTTTCTCTCTCTATATATTTTTTCTATAATTATTAATGTAGTTAGTAATTATATAAAACCTATCAATCCTTACCCTACGCACCCTCATTACATTAAAAAAAAAAAAATCAACTTGTAACTTTGTCTTTAACAAAAACAATCTTGGCCGCCCATTCACTGTATTTGGGATATGACTCATTCATAGCTTTAATCTTTGATATGCATTTCCCCCACTTTGGACGGTCTACATTTCATGGAGGATACTATACTGAATTCTGCTTCTTCTTCATAGGATAAAAAATTTAGGGTCCTCTGTTAGTAAGCTCCATACCATTAATGGGTGTATCTCTACATTAGACAGAGCTGGAAGGAGGCATTGGATAAGATAAAATTTCAAAGGATAAAAATCAAGCTTACCAATAAAGAAAATTTGTGCTAATTCATCGAAATGGGTCCACCTAATGTAGGAATCTTCACAATGCTTGCAAACTTGGTGAACTGCAACCCAAAAAAAAAACACAATGTTCTATGAGGAAGAATCTTGAAAGTCTTACAAGGCATTACTTGCAAATATATATATATATATATATAAAATACAAACAAATGTTGGACATTTAACATCAAACCAATAATTGCGAGACACGAATGAATTATTGTATTATCTAAAAATTAATTTTTATTTTCACTAGTATCTAAAATTAATTAATTTCATTCCATTTGAACAATAATTAATACTCAATTAACGTTATTTTATATTATTATTTAAATTAAAATAGTCTTTATCAACTAATAAAATTAATGCTCATTATCAGGGTGAACCGATGAAGGATTAAATAAAATTCGGTGCAGGTAGTGATGAAGGACACCAACCTAATGACGACATATTCTCATTATGGATAAGCAGTATGTATATATAAAATTTTATTTTATTTATATATTATATGACTTCTGTTTCAGTGTAAATGTTTATATATATAAATAAAATTAAAATATTTAAATTAATATTTACTTAATTATGATTATTGATTTTTCTACGCATAATATTTATAACATGCATTATTTATTAAAATTAAATAAATATTAACATGAAGATTATAATTTTAATTATATAATATGTATATTAAAAAATGACTCTTTTATATATATATGTTGAAGGAAATTTTAAAAATTTTATTTAGAGAGTCCTGTAGAATCTCCGAAGTTAAAATTCTGTCGACATTTATTTATCCATCCTGCCAGCGCCAGTTTATTTATTAATATTATTATTACTGGTTCTTGCGTCCAAACAGTTCTAGCTTTGCTTCTCTCAGTTGGACAAGAAACTAAACTTGCTCTCTGTCTCTCTCTCTCCTCTTTTCCTCATCTCTTTCAAATCTTTGAATCTTTGAGAAGAAAGAAACTTTGAAGAAGGAAATTAATCATGTCTTCCCCAAGCAAACGCAGAGAGATGGACTTGATGAAACTGTTAATCTTCTTTTTAATTTGTCTTTAATTTCTTCTTCTTCTCTTCTTTCTTTGTTTGCTAAATTTTTTTTGTTCTGTTTTTTCTTGTGGGTTTTTAATTTCTGGGTTTGTTTAGGATGATGAGTGACTACAAAGTTGAGATGATCAATGACGGCATGCAAGAGTTCTATGTTCATTTCCATGGACCCAATGACAGTAATCTTCTTTTGTTTTTTTTCTTGCTTCAAAGATTGTAGTTTCATTTTCTTTACCAGTTTTTTAGTTTGATAACGCTTGAGTTTTAAGGGGATAGATTATTTTTTTTTATTTTTTGGTTCTGGGTATTTTGATAGGATTATTACTTGATTTAGCTATACTGACCATCTATAGTTGTTGGAGAGGGATGATAGAATCTTGAGGTTGTTAATCAATAAGACTAGTTATTAAATAACATTATTATTATTTTTTTAATTTTTGGAGTAGTTTTAGTTCTCATTCCATTAGTTTATGTAATTTGTAGATTCTGAATGGTCTTTTTGATCATAGAAAGAAGTTTATTTTAGGTTGTTCTCCTTTTTCGTGTTGCATTTATTGTGTTCTTTTTAGAACTTTTTCCTGTTAATGGCTTCTTAACAAATTCAGAAGTAAATTGCATATATTTAGTACTTGAAAAAATTAAAGTGTCTTTGTACTCTTATCGTCCGTGTCATGGACTATGGCAGGTCCTTATCATGGAGGTGTGTGGAGAATAAGAGTTGAACTGCCAGATGCCTATCCTTATAAATCTCCCTCAATTGGCTTTGTTAATAAGATCTACCATCCAAATGTTGATGAAATGTAAGAAGCTAGATATTAGAACCAAAACATTGATTTTCACTATTTAATTCATCACCCAGTTTTAATGTTTTAAGGAGCAATGCTTTGTTAAAGCTTAATATCTTTTTCGATATTGTTTGAAGGTCCGGCTCTGTTTGTTTAGATGTAATCAATCAGACATGGAGTCCCATGTTCGGTAAAATCTTTTGTTATGCCTTTTTGAGATAAATTTTAAAGTTGCAATTTTTGAGATCCTTCATGCCTAACTGTTTTGTGCTCATGTTCTCCAGATTTGGTAAATGTGTTTGAAGTATTTCTACCACAACTTCTTCTGTATCCTAACCCATCAGACCCGTTAAATGGAGAGGCTGCAGCTCTGATGATGCGTGACCGGCCTGCTTATGAACAGAGGGTTAAAGGTAGCTATTCTTTTGCTGAGTTATTGTTTTTTATTTGGCATTGTGCATAATGCAGAACTAGATGAAAGTTTCAATTTTTGCTTTCAGCCTATATTAATTCATAACAGATTAATTAGTAGTGCATGCATGGGCTTTTGCCGGTCCTCTTCATCGTTATTACTTTGGGAATGTCACATTTACTTGGTTGATGAGAAGTGATGCTGCCTTTTTACGCATTATGGAATAATGAGTCTCATGGTTAGCATCCAAATTTAGTAGTTGGCATTTGTTTTGTATTCAGATGTAAGCATTTATCCTGATTTGCATTTCCTAAATTTTTATTTGAGTACAATACAACATATTTAGAAGACAAATAAGAAAAACTTACCCCGGGTCACCCGTTGATACAAATAATTCTGTGGTTTCTTCATCTTCTCTACTTGGTACTGAGGTGGGATTCTAATGTCTTTGGGGGCCTAATTGAGGACCCTCAAGCAAAATCTTCATTCATTATTTAAATCTTGAGATGTGCGTATTATTTTACCATTTTTGGTTTATCTCCATCATCATATAGGTCAAATAAGTGTGCAGATCTTTGTTTCTATTTTGTTTCCGTGTTCTTTTAGTGGCTAAATTTTTGCGGAAAACAGTTGTTTCCACTGCCATTCTATTTGGACAAAAAAAAAAAAGAGAAGGCATTAATGAACTTTAAATCCTAAAATTAATGTTTCTTACCAGTTTTACTACACCTTTTATTTTTTAATCGATTAAAGAATAAGGTTAATTTGTGCCAACATGACATTGCCCCTGCTTTAATGGCTTATCAAACAGAATACTGTCAGAAATATGCCAAGCCAGAAGACATTGGGGCTGCTCCAGAAGAAAATGCTAGCGATGAGGAGGTGAGTGATGACGAGTATGATTCTCAAGATGAGGAAATGGCTGGCCAGGCAGATCCATAGTACTTCCCAGCTCATCCTCTCAAACTGCATATTGTGTCTGTAAATGATGTTTCTAGGATTTGTGAAATCAAACCCCAGATCACAAAATGAAGTTATGTACACCGGGCAGGAAAAGAAAGCATTTCCTGGCCTCTCCTGTATTATCCTCTGTAAATAAATGTATCATTTGCTTCATGTTATTTGGCATTGTTTCCTGTAATGGTATTTATTTATTAATAAAGCTGATGCTTGCATGTATAATTATAGATGTCTGATATTTGGTCAAAAAAAAAAAAAAAAAATTATAGATGTCTGATAACACTGGGATGGGATTTTACAAAAATGTTACTCCTCTCAAGATGTCAGCATTTCTCTAGGATATTGAAATGCCTTAAAGTATAAAGCTACATCTGTCTCGGAGATTACAAACCAATTAACAGGCAGGAAATGAGTCAAAAGTTTTACACAAAAAGAGAGAGAGAGAAAGAGAAAAGCTGTTCATGTCAGTGTGAAAGCAACATCAAGAAACCAAGAATGCCTGTTCATGTCAGCGTGAAAGCAACGTCATGAAACCATGAATTAAATTCCATCATCAGGATTACAATGTTGCTACTACAATCATAACTAACAACCTTCCAGCACATAGAGCCTTGAGGGCTGGGATTTACTTCTGCAATGCAAGTAACACGCCTATAAATGATCAGTTCTGAGCGAATGCCAGCGTCCATATATTATCAGTTCTGAGCGAATGCTAATGCTTGCTAATGTGTGTTAAAGCCATCGCATAAACCCCTATAATTCAAGAGATGGAACAATTCAGCAGAGGCGTAATAGTATAACTGCAGGACGCAGAAGTGAAAACTATTGGATTTTCGAAATCATGGAAGAAGCAGTATACAATGGAGGATCAATGACCTACACTATATTAACAGTATAGCTAACTGCATTTGTTACAGACCACAAAGGGCCACTAATACACTCAACTAATAGCAGTAACTTTTTTTTTTTCCCATTATACACTATCCTTGAACAAAAATCATAAATGGCTCGGCCTCCTTTTACCAGCATCTGTCCTCAACCTCTTCACAGGATTTGCCCAACCAACACCACCACCACCATTATTTGCTGGTTGAGGTTGGTTGGCCCACCCCTGCTGGGCTATTCTTGTTTCCCTAGAGACCGAACCTGAACCTGAACCTGGACTTGTGATGTTCCGAGCCATGCTAGGAGGAGACACTGGACCACTTGATGCAGTCCTCAACTTTGCCACTGACTTGTCCCTGTCTTTCCTCTTCTTCTTGCAGATAACCAACTCCCCTGGATGCACTGGAGAATCATACTGATGATATTGTTCTCTGCTACTACCACTTCCAGTTCCATGCCTTGTTTCCTTTGGCAAATGTACTTTGGTTCTTGCATCATCACCGGTGGGAATTGATCCTCGTTGGATTGACTTATGGGTGGTATTATTGTCTGCTTCTACGTCATTTATTAATTTTTGTCTCTTGCTTTGGTTCATAGCTGCCTGTCTTGGGGATGGAGCAGAACTTGAGGTAGATAGCGGATTAGAGAAAGAGAGTGCACTTCTGGCTTCTCGGAAATCTGTGTCTGGAAATGCAATCTTCAAGATGTCAAAAAAGAGATCATGTACTTTCCTTGCTTCAGATCTAACCTGCATGATGTAAATATACCTTGAGATTCCAACCATTATTAAGGGTTAGCAATTGGAGCTACATCGCATCATAACATTGGGGCATTGAGGCAATAATTCATGTTTGTAATAGATGAAAAACTACGGATGGTCACTATTGGGAATTTGTTTAATTAACGCAATGCAATCGATGAAATTTGGTATTTGATTTACAGAATAAGTCACGAAGCTATAGGCATAACAAAAAAAACTAAGATTTGCAAAAATAGTTTCTGGAAGTCACTTCAAGGCAGATGAGGTGAATCGAGGAGAGAATCCTGAGCAAATAACTTGCACTAGTCCTGGCCCAATTTTGTGTCCAATCTATCTTAACTAGCCGGATAGAAGAATATAAGTGACATATAATCACTACTCTGTAAGTGTTCGATTTCAGAATTTTTTCCGTGATCACAATTTCAGTCAGAAGATGTTTCAAAACCAGACATAAAAAAGGCTTAGAATAGCTCCGCGCAGAATAATACCAACCACACCTATATAAGAGGCTAAAAAAACTTAATCAAGCCACTGAATAATTGCTTCTAGAAACAATTTCAATAGCATTCTCCCCAAAAAAAAAAAAAAAGTTCTCAGTGTGTGCTATCTAAAGAATGAGCAATCATAGATACCTCATGTGAGAACCCATAAAATTGCATTGCACCCTTCAACATAAATTGCACATCGACCACAAGCTCCATTACTCCATTGTACTCTAATCTGTCAACACGCATTTCAATCTTCTGCAAATCCAATATATTATTTCCAGCACCACTCATGTAAGCAGAATTTTCAATCCTCTTCCACAAATCTGTTAGAAGAGGCACAATTTGTTGACCTTCCTTGTCTATTCTTCTTTGGAGCTTGCTGACAACATTCTTACACTGCAAAAATGAGAACTTCCAGGTAAATAGTTGGAAGTAAAAGGGGGGAAAAAGAATTTTCCACCAATGTATGATTATCAGAAACTGCTCCCTAAAATTTGCCATGTAAACACCTCTATCATTCATAAAATCACCACTCCAGTTATTAAAGTTTAATGCATAACTTTATAATTCAAATACAAGCCATAATAAATTAATAAACAAAGGAAAATGAAATACAACCAATACAAAACATTAGGAATAAAGGCTCCATTTGGTGAGTACAGAATCTTTCAAGTGACAAATTCTTAGGAAATAGGTAGAAATGCAATAAATGGAGAGCAACGGTGTAACATTGCAGAATGAATCAAATAACAAAAAAGCTCTCAACAAAAGCAACACCAAAATTTAATCCTATATATAGTGAGATAGAGTGTCAACCACAAAAAAATAGAAGTATCGGGTCCTAACATATGATCAATAGGCAAATTCAAAAAGCCCAAGACAATTTTCAAATTACTAGCCTTCATTTTTTTGCTATGAGCAGAAGAGTCAAAATAATTATATAAAGACAGATCAGATCAAAGACTAATAATGTGAACAACTATGCAAGATCATCAAAATACAGTCACAGTATAACAATGCATACCCTTCTCTGGATAACATCTGACATCTTAGAGCCCAGCACTGAACTTCCACTTGCATTTGTAACTTTTCCATCCCAACTGTCCCTAGAATGTTCAGCAGCATCTTCAGGAGGAGCAGCCTGTAAATTTAATCTGCTAGATTTAGGCGAGGCATGCAACTTTGAAGCACTAGCTATTCTCCTTGATGGTAAGTTTCTCTTGCTTTTGGAGGAATCACTCTGATCATGCCTCAAAAGATTCGGCTCTCCAAATATTTTCATTTCGGCATCAGTCCTCAACTGTGCTTGATATTTATGATCTGCTTGGAACGGCAGCAAACATGCATCTCCACGCTGTACCTCATTGCCAGGCTTCTCATCTAGCTTATCCATGGTGTGGCGGGGCCGAAGCCGAATACTACGTTTTCGTTTTATCTTAGGTTGCAGAACCTGCTCATCTTCACCTTCTTCACGATCATGAATCCCACTCCCAGATTGCTGATGATCCAGGTGAGAATCTCCTGATACTGCAATTTCCCCTTCTTCCAATTCATCTGGCTGAAAAACGAAAAATAAATATAGTTACTAGATGGCAATATCCAGAAAATATGATAGCACAGCGACAGCAGATAGAGAAGCATCATACCAGCTTTTTAGAAATAGACCCTGGTCTGGCATCTAATGCAGACAAGGAGCCAAATTTCTGTGAAGAAACAGGAGACCCCATTCTTGTCATTCTTCGATTATCAGAAGAGGATCCAGAGGAACCAGCTTCTTCTAGTACATGATTATTTCTAGCACTTGCCGAAGCTCGGGGATACTCATATCCACCATCACATGCTGGACCATCATCTTCTGATTGGTCCTTAATGATGGGAGGTGCCCCAACAGCACCACTGGATTCATCATCTTCAAATTCTCGAATTTCTCCCTCTTCTTCATGTGCAGAATACCCATTTCTCTCATCAGAACTGGCCTCTGAGTATTCTCCATTGTCTTCATCAACTTCCTTGTAATTAGGAGACTTTTTCCCCTTGGGCCGCCCCCTTTTCCTTTCAGTTTCCATTTCACTGGATTCCATTCCGCTAGTAAATAAGATGTTTTTTGATGGTTTCTTGGATAAATTAGCGACTGCAGCATTCACATCTCTTGTACTGGCTCTAAGCCACTTGGGTACCTGTTCATAGCTTGTCATCTCCTCAGTCCAATCCAGCTCTTCATCCATTTGATCAAATAATTCAACTTCATCTTCACTTCGGGCTATCATGTGATTTACCTCCTGGAGTGATGGAACATTATGGACAGTTTCTTGATACCGCTCTTCATCATGTAATAATGTCTCCAAAGTCATTCGCCTCTCTTCATGTGTTGTTCTTTGGTCAAAGCGTCCAGCATTAATAACCTCATCAGCCATATCAATCTTGTATTGTTGAATGTTATTTCTTATAAGGCTCTCAATAGATCCCATGTATCGATCCTTCCCAGCAAGGTCATCTTCTAGATCAATTGTACCCCCACTTCTTAATTCATCTTCTTTCTGATGGCTAGAAATTTTGCCAACAACGGCTTCCATATAAATGACTTTCACTTCCCTTGTCTGTCCAATTCGGTGGGCTCTAGCAACAGCCTGCTCCTCATTTTTAGGGTTAGGATCGGGATCATAAATGATAACTGTGTCAGCAGACTGTAGATTAAGACCCCTTCCAGCTGCACGAATACTGAGCAAGAAAATAAAGCAATCAGAACCAGGGCTGTTAAAGTCCACAATAGCTGATTCACGATCTTCCAGGCTGGTTGTTCCATCAATCCTCCTGTAGATCAGTCGTCTCCATTGCAAGTATTCTTCCAATATATCAAGGAGCTTGGTCATGGTACTAAAGAGTAGTACCCGATGCCCTGTTCTTTGAAGTTTTATAAGGATCCTATCCAGAATCCACAGTTTCCCACAAGATCTAACAAGAAAGTCTTTGGAGAAGTCATTAAAATATGGATAATTTAGCAAAGGATGATTGCATACTTTTCGGAGCTCCATACATCTGTTATTTAAAGTTTTGTACACCTTAGGCTGGTAAATTGGATTTTTTTGGACCCTGCGCTTCTCATCTTCAGGATCAACTCGAAGAGTACCAGTAGATTTGATCCAGTCATATACAGCACTCTGAATAGCAGACATTCTACATCTCAAAACAATGGAAACCTGCAATACAGAGATGACATTAAAATTAGCCAGGCAGAAAGAGATGATCAACTTTGACAGCATCATATCATACCTTGGGTGGAAGTGAACCTTCCACATCTTCAACACGGCGTCTGAGCATAAAAGGCTCCAAAATTTGATGAAGCCGGTGAATGATGATCACCTTCTTTTCTGTTTCCAGCCAGTCATCCTCTGCATCATGTGTAGGACCCTCCTTTTGAAAAGGTTTTGAGAACCAATCATGAAATGCTTTCCGATTGTCAAAAACTTCTGGTAGAAGTAGATTTAAAAGAGACCAAAGCTCCTTCAAATCATTCTGCAGAGGAAAATTTGGTCCACGTCCAGGATTAATGATTTATAGATGCCCTTATAGAGCCCATATATGAAAACATGAATCAGCAGTTAAGTCTAGATGAACAAGTAAAATCAGCTAAGGTGACAAGCCTTTGGAGCATAAGTTGCCATTTAGGATGATTCATAGAAAGTCAATAATAACTGTCCAACAATACACACAACCTAGCCAAGACTAGATATTGTGTAATTTAACTAGTGTTTCACAAAACCCCAAACATGTTACTCAGTTAATGACTTACTACTGTGTACGAAGGAGACGTTTTTAACAAACCTGTAACGGTGTCCCTGTGAGAAGTAAGCGCCTCTGGCAGCGATATCTATCAAGATCACGGGCTAAAACTGATTCCCTGTCTTTCATTCTCTGTGCTTCATCAATTATGATATACTTCCAATCCACTTTAGAAAGTTTTGATCGATCATACATTACAAATTCATAAGTTGTCACAAGAACATTAAATTTCATGGCAGAAACCTCCTACAAGGTAAAAGTCAAGGAAACTTCAGCACTTAATAAGAAACTCAAAAGATCAAATATCAAACACATGTTTTTCTTACCTGAGAAAATAATTTGGATCGCTGATCTTTACTACCAACGTAGTAAATGCATGACACTGATGGCAGCCAGTTATGCAGCTCACTCTGCAAAATAAACTCAATTAGACATAGTAGAAACAAGACAACAATGTACAATTTACATTCCAATTTACCACAAAAAAGTAACATACCTTCCAATTTACCAAAACAGCATTAGGTACAATTATAAGATGAGGACCATAGTTTCCTTTAAATTCCATCAGATAAGCAATCAACGCCATCACCTGCCCAGGAAAAAAATAAGCATTTATGAAAAGCAAGAGTATATGAAAAAAAGAAGTCATGCACAATGTGACCATGACTTATTGTAAGAAGACATGCAGTGAACATTTTTAGAAGAAACAAGTCCAAGGCAACAGAAAATCACCTGTACAGTCTTTCCAAGTCCCATCTCATCTGCTAGGATTCCGTTCAGTTTGTTGTTATACAAAGAGAGCATCCACTGCAACCCTACCTGAAGGGGACAAACACGGATACAGATGTAAGTAGCTTAAAAGGTAAATTGCAACAGAATAATATTAGAAAAAAAAAAAACAATGGAAATAACTCAATGTTAGCAACCTACAAGCTGATAATCTCGCAATGTTCCAGCTCGTAACATGGATGGCTGCCTCATGACCCTCTCGTTGACAGCATGAGCAAGACTGTAATATCTGGTGACAACCACAACAAACAGAAAAGTTAAATGTATTTGAATAATGCAAGGATTTTGTAGGAGGAAAATGTGGAAAAATATTGAATCTGAACAGAGGACTTGGTGCCAATCCAAGAGAGATTTAGCAAATATATTAGGTCACGCAAAGTTTCCACTGGTTAAGCCAGACAGCCAACCAATCCATTAGAACCTAATGATAGAAATGGACAGTAATTCCTCCTAGTGCAGAAAATATAAAGCACAAAATCAAATAATTACTTGCTAACAGATGAACTGTCTTTGGGTGCATTCATTTCCATAAATCTATTTCTTATCATTACTTCCTCCCCAGCACAAGCTGCTGCTGCTCTTACTTCTTCTTCTGACAGACCCTTTACCAACAAATAGAAGACAGAAATGGATAAGTAAATCTGAAACCATTCACTACATGGAGAGCATAAAAAAAAAAAAAAAGAGGAAAATTTCTGGTTCACAGATGAGAAACAAGAATATGGACTGTGGAAGAACCAATAACAAGTTAGAAGCTGCCAGCAAGGAGAGAAATGGAAGTGTGTAGGTGGAAGAGGGAGTCAAGAAAACATACCTGGAGTCGTGCAGCTGCAGCTGCAGCATTTGCTGCCTCCTCTACTTCCTGCTGATTTTTTGCTGCAGTTATTTTACTTCCCAGTTTGTAAAGATACTCTTCTGTCTGAGTTAAAAATGATGAGAGAACAGCATATCTTTCACCAGCATCACCTTCGATGCTAGTCTGCTGCTCCAGCAACATTTCCCTATACCTTTCAACATCATTGTTCTTCAATGCCTCCATTCTTTTATTCCGGTCATCGTCCTTTCTCTTAGAAAACTCTCTCAACATTCTTTCGTGGTACTTTGCAACTCCTCTATTACGGGCAGTTCGTGCATCACGGATAGCCCAATGAGCCTCAAGAAGCTTCTTACGCCACTGGAAGATGGATTTCAACTGTTTATCTCTCGTGGCTTTTTGAGAAGCTTGTACTTGTCTTGCTTGCTCCATACGTTGACGCTCGCATAAGCGAACAAATTTCCGATAAGGCCTGTCAGGCATTGCCATTATCTCTTGCTGCTGCTGATCAACTTCATCCCTCAAACGTGCCTGTAGGTCTAGAAGCCTAAGCTTTTTCTCTTCAATTTGTAACCGTAAAACAAGATCTGGTCTAATCCTTTTCCTCTCTAAATTTACAGCCAGTAAACCATTGATTTTCTTCAAATTTTCAGACCTCTTCTTGTTGAGCACTTCCACACCTTCCTCAAACAGAAGATCTTTGACATCATATGCCAACTTTAGATTATTATTAGTGTTAATCATCCCTGAAGACCCAACAGAGTCGTGCTTCCTAGTAAAAAAGGGAAAATCAAACAATGGTCCATGGTACTTTCTGGTAGAGCCAACATCTTTTGGCTGTGGTACAGTGCTTGTTTGTGCAGGTTTCTTAGCTTGCACTGTATCAGACACGGGATACTGTGATGCAACAGCTTTTCCTCTGTCTACTGTAACATCATTTCTAACAGGAGTTTTCTGAAGACTCCGTTCCATCTCCTGATCTGACTTAACAGAAAACGTAGAAGTCTGCTGCTCTTCTTTGCCCACAGCCACTGAGGTTGTAGGCTCCTTCATCACAGCTGTTGCACCTTGTATATTGCTTGATGAGATACTTGCTTTCTCATCTCCAGCCACATCATCCTCTTTTGCAACATTCTGTTCATTCATAGATGGCATTGCATTAGAGTTCTTCCCACTGGACTCTGCATGCCTTGCTTGGCCCCCAGAAATTTTCCCACTGGACCTATCCTGATTATTTCCTCCTGCAGGAAGAAGTTGCTGCTGCAATTGCAACTCAAGGGGTGGAGGAATAATAGCTCGAAGGAGCTCCTGTGGAAGAGTACCTTCCCCTTTCTGTCACACAATAAAAAAAAAAAATCAATGTTATCTGAGTCAGCACTCATTTAGTTAACTAAATTCTTCAAACATGCTTGAGAAAAAAATGTAACAGAAAGAAAAGAGAGAACTTGAGAAATAGAGACCCGTACCTTCAGTCGTCTAAATGCTAGTATTTGCGCTTTAAGGACATGTAATTGCTGTTTGGTGAACCCAGTACGCTGTTGTGCTGTCTGGACAGAAGGCGCTCCTTGTGACAGATTGTGATTGCTTGAGGCCCCATCATTAGAAGGACCAGCAGATTGAGGAGATGAGCGACTTATTTGCTTGAGATGCTGCAGTTGTAATGCTTCTGGACTGTTTATAGTAGACTTTGCAGGCAAATTTTGATCTGCAACTTGGCTCACATTCGCAGATGACTGAGGAGGATGCATAGGAGGCATTCCGTTTCCAAGTACAGCCCCTGTTCTAGGAGGTGCTTGGTTCTCTCTGTTTTGGAAAGCAAGCTGTTGCACTGCAAGGTTGTTGGTGCTATTCACCATCCCTGCATTGGAATTTGGGCCAAAAGGACCAGATGGAATAGTCTGCCTCGCCTTAGCAGGGCCAGACTGCCCAGAGACATCACTAGAGGAATTAGCATGTGGAGAACTCTCACTAGCAACAGGTGGAGAAGCAACCTGATGTTTTGACACAGACACAGGAACAGACGAAACCTGCGCACCTGCATTGCTTTCATTGGCCTTTTGCTGGGCAGCCATCCTTGACTGCATGAGTGGAATTAGCTGTGCCATCAAGTTTGCATTTGCAGGTAGTGACAGGTCAATATTGCGTTCAATTGCCCATGCCTGCATTGCTTGCAACTGTGCAGCCATTGCAAGCTGGTTATTGGCCATGTTTTGGATGCTTGGTTGAGCCTGTGGTGCCTGCATAGGCCTTATGACATTAGCAGGCATTAGTTGTCCAACACCAGGGGGCTGTGTTGGAGGTTTTTGCTCATTCCTTTGTTCAGAGGGTAGCTGCTGTCCTTGCTCCACCTGCTTTTCACCACGAGAAAAGTTCTCAGATGAGTTCTTAGAGGATGATGCTTGAGCCTGATTAGCTGCTTGCATGGATATGAGTTCTTGCATTTTCAAATTTCCCATCCGCATTTCCTGATCCTTACCGGCACCAGGGCCCAACATTCCCATTTTAGCTTGCTGCTGCGATTGCATGGCCAAAGCTGACTTCTGTTGTTGAAAAGCAAACTGGAGATAGCCCTGCTGAACAGGATTTAGAACCTGCTGTTCAACAGATTGATTTCTATTCTGGCCATCCTGGGAAAAATTGTGCTGCTGAGCCAAATCAAAGAATTTCCTGGACTGTTGAGGCATTTGCATTGAACCTGGTGATGGAGCAAAATTGCTTGCTCCCATAACTCCTTGAAAAGCACCAGCCTGATAAGGTAGAAGGGCTTCATTTCCTTCAGGTTTTCTAAGTAATTGGTGTTGCAACGCCTGCTGAACATATATATATATATAAAGACAAAGGTCAACACTAAACTAAACAACACATTCCACTACCATTATTATGCTATTTAACCACCTAAAACCCCATACTGAAGAATGGTGCTACTTAATAAAGACCCCTTACCACTCAGAATACCGTGAGAAAGAGGCACCAACTAACCCACATAACTGGATTTAGATAACTACCAACTGAACCCCTAGAAGATCATTAGCAAGCTCCAATATCCAAGCAATTACAAAAATTTTCATCCAGAACAAACTTGACATTTAAATAACGAAAAATGATTGGCCATAACTTAACTATCATCAGACTACACCCAAAATAGGAATTGGCAGCAGCAATAGCAAGAAGACATGACGCAGTTGTGGTAATTAAAAGTAGCTGATGCATGATTACAGCTAAGGCTTACTTTTACTGGATGTAACCAACTGATCACTCGCATTTATTACTAAATTTTGCAATCATTGCGTCAGATATATCAATCTGTTTAGGACCCAATTTCAAAACCAAACAAAATTCGACTCAAAAAAAAAAACCCTACGAACCTGCCTGGAACCAATTTGCTGCTGCTGCTGTACGGAATCGAACCCTAACTGTGGAGTGGATACAGCAGAAGAAGAGGAAGATGGTGATGCAGCAGCAGATGACGTGGAAGCCGCACGCCCAGCCGGTCCCACCCGGCTAGGCCCACCACCACCACCAGATTGCATACAAATTCAACACCAAAAATCACCAATTCTGTTTTAATTTTCCCGCAGCAAACGAAAATTCAGGAAACTGTAAATAATATTAAAAAAAGAAAAAAAAAAAGGCAACTCCCTACAAAAATTGAGAAGAAAACTCCAATTTTACCCTCCGATCCCAACGTTCAAAACATTACAACAGCTTCCCCTTTCTCTTCTGTTGCACTCTTCTGCGTTTCCAGGTTTTTTCAATAAAAAAAAATTATTTTTTTTTTGCAAAAAATACCAACAAAAAAAAAAAAAGATAATTTCGGAGTAGAAAATGAAAGATGGATCTGAAAGGAAATAGAGAGGGAGAGAGAGATCGGCGATTTCTTTTTCGTCCCACCTCCACTACTCACTCACTCACTACGACTCTCTTCTTTTTGCTGTTACGCGATTGGAGGTTCCTTTTTTCTCTTTTTTTTATTTTCTTTTTTTGAAATTTTTGTCAGTCAAACCCTAAGCTTTTTTTTTTTTTGGGAAAAATTGTTTGTTGGGTTTGGTAAAGAAGGAAGGGGCTTTTTATTTTATGGCGTTTTGTGCAATTGAGATGTGGCGTCTACCTGACTCGCGCTGCGGTTAAATTTCACAGAAACAATTGCTTATTTTTCGGATTTAACCCTCTACCTTCTCCTAATTTTCATTTGTACCCCCACATCCTCCGTCGATGAATTGAACCTAAAATATCTCCCTGGAAACCTCTTTTTTTAATAAAAGAATAACAGGAAAGAAAAAATAATTATTCTGTTAATTTAATTATTAATATTATTGGATTTAGTCTATTTCAACCCTTTTTTTTGTTTGGGGGAAAAAGTCTTGTGTGCTGTGCGTGTGTTGGAAGGTTTTTTGGAATAGGTCCACCACTTTTTTCCCTCTTTTCTTAATTTTTAATTTCAATAAAAAAATTATTAATAATTTCAAACTATTATTGCCATCTGATTACATATTGTTTTGAATATATATATATATATATTAAATAAAAAATTTGACAAGATCATATCTTTATATTTAAATATTCACTCTAAAAAATATATGTGTTAAAACATTAAAAATAAAATATTTAGTATATTATTTAATATTATTTTTTAAGTAAAACATTATTATATATATATTTTAATACTATTTAAATTCTAAAAATATTTATATATTATATATTTTTTACTTTAAATTACTTTTTAAACCATTAAAAATTTTATTTAAAAAAATAAAAAATATAATAATTATTTCGTATTATTTTTCAATGAAAACATTACTATATTTATATTCTAATACTAATATAATAATTTTTAAAATTAATTTTATTATAACTAACAAATCATGGTAACAAAAATTAAAGAAAGTTAAATTAAATATTATATATTTTATTTTTAATTTATTTAGTTATTATTTTATTTAAATTATTTTATTTATTTATTTATTTATTTTACAGTCTACATATGATGTAAATTGACAATTAATTATTAATTAAATAAGCATATATGTACATATTAATAATGCCAAATACACCATTTCACTCCTGAACTTTTCCATTTTGGCTTATTTCACATCCCAACTTTCATTTTCTTCTATTTAGCACCAAAATTTTTATTTTCGACCCGTAACAGTCTTGGCCAATTAGGATTTTTTTTTTCACCTATGGCTTGCTAGGGTGTCAATGTGCATAAATGTTGACTCAAGAAAGCTCATAAGAAAGAAAATTCATGCTTAGGTGGCAAAAAAAGGCTGAATTAGGTGAACAAATCTTTATTTTTAACCTATACTGAATGAAGAGAATAAGAGTTTCTTATGGTTTGTCTTTTTCTTTTCTTTTCTTGTATGTAATTCTTTTGCTCCTTCACATTTTAAAGAAATCTAGTTTTGTCTTTTTTTTTTCTTTAAACAAAGTGTTGTTGCATCAACATTTGTTTCATTTTACCATAAATTGCTCTTGTCAACCTTCATTATTTAAAAGCAGGTTTCAAAAAACATGGAGAATGGTGAGTTTGATCTTCCAATGTGTCATTGTGGGGATGTGGCGAAAATGAGGACTTCATGGATAATAAGAATTCTAGACATAGATTCTTTGGATGTAGACATTATGGGGGTAAGTTAATGAGTATTTAAATTTATTTGAGTGGTTAGGTTAAGGGTTAAAAAAATGAAGGGGATTTTGAATGTTTAATTTTTGCAAGGTGTTGGAGCTTGTAATTACTTCATGTGGATTGACCTACTTGTTAAAGATCAGTTAAGAAGTGTAATTTTGGGTATATTGAGAAGGATCAATGAAAGCGAAATAGAAAGGGATAATGAAAGAAGAAGAAGGCAGAAAATCCAAAAAGTTATGGTTATTATGTTGATTGTCTTTGATATTGTAATGTGTTGTAGGAAATAGGAAAATGATTTAGATGTTTTTATGAGTAGGATGGTAGTTGGAAGTTGGTGTAGTGTAACAACACTAGATGCTTGATGAACTTGTAATAGCTAATGGATTTGAATCAATGCAAACGATGGTGGTAAAATCGACTTATACAAAGTAACTTGTTTAAGGTGCTGCTTAAAACTTGCTTTTTTTTTTATTGTTTATAGTGTTAATGTAGTTGTTGCACATGTTATTGAACATGTGAAACACGTTAATGATATGCCCTAGGCCAATTATGTAATGGTCATACTTTGACATTTTCATATTTTTATTTTATTAATAAAAGGAAATTTGTATTATTACTAGCTAATTCTAGTATTATCCTTAATTAGTTAATTTTACTAAGATCATCAAGTTCGTGACTTGATAGTAAAACTCTTAGGTGATACTTGAATTATAATATAAATATCCCTAGTCGATTATTGTTGTGGGAATAACAATGAATAAAAACTAGTATGAGGTTGACTAATGACTAAGTTTTACTAATTATGTATATGAGATATAAGTTAAACTCATAGGTACATATTTAGGAAAATAATGTATTTGATTGACTCACTATGAGAATACCACATGGATTATTGTTATAGGTAATTCTCATCATAGTAGTATTATTTGAGTCCTCTGACCTGAGATCACCATGGTTTCCTGCATAATAAGTTCTGTATTTTAACACATCCTTTAATCGGATGGTAAAACAGGTTATGATTGGATATATAATGAGTTGTGTAAGGAATGTGAGTGGTTAAGATGGAATTTGTCCCTTAATTATTTTGAGAAAATATTTGTTTGGCCCTTCGATGAATTAGACTAAAGAGAAATACGTGGCCATGTTAGAATGATAAAGAGTTATTAGTATCAGTCTACTTGAGATTGAGAAATAATATGATTGAACAATATAAGGATGACATAATCCATGCCTTATGTTCAATCAATATATCATATGATAAAAGGACTATAGTACACATTGTGTATTTAGTTACAACGGATTATCGATCTTCACACAACTTGGGTAGTTATAATATATTGTTAGAGACCAATTATGACTTATGGACTAAAATGGGATTTTAAGCCCATTGCCAACGTTGTGTGAACCTACAAGATTACACACTTAGAATAAGTCAAAAGCAAACTTGGGTTAATTAGCCCAATATTTATCTCTATGGAAGATTGAATAAATAAATAAATAAATAAATAAATACATATATATATATATATATTTAAAACAAATAGGAAATGTTTTTAATTTAGAATTAGAATTAAAATGGAAAAGGAAGTCTAATCTTACCAAAACTAGTTTGCTAACTGGTATTCTCATTCTTCCTTTACTGCTTCTTGTGAGAAAAACACATTGTAATATCCCGAGTTTTTAAATAATTTTAAACCGCATCGGGATATGCAGTGTTAATAATTTTAATAAGTATATTTGATTATTAAATTAGTTTATTATTTATTAAAGTTATTTTTAATTATTTAAATTTTTTTTATGTAAAATTTTTCCGAAAATTTTATTTTTGGGAAAATTAAAATCTAAATAAATATTTAATATTATGTTAGTCGGTTTTACTTGATTGCATAAGTACATGCATGATTTTAATTATTGTATTAAAATATATACATATACATGCATATATACATATATTTAATATTTTAGGGTTTATATTAATTAAGTAAATATTATATATTATACATTTTTATTTAATTAATGTGTATTATGTATTTATATGTATATGTATATAGGTATTATTATTTTAACATGTGGTGTAAAATTATTTTTGAATATAATATTGATATATTATTAAAAGTTAAAGTTATATATATACACACAAATATAAAGTTTGATAAATTTACAACCATTGTCATTGTCTTCCTCTCCATTACAACCTAACACCCCTTCACCATCTCCGTCCGTTCTGCTGATCAGAGGCCGTCGGAGTGCCTCCCGAATGTCCACCTTCTTCCTCCAACAGCTCCACTGCCTTCTGTCACCCCCTCCGGCGCCAGTGAAGTTGAAGATCGCATTTTGGCCGGAAGTTGGTCTGTCCTTCATCTTTCACGATTCTGGCCACCGTTTTTTATGATTTCGGTGTGGTTTTGTTCCTAAAACTCCATAGAAGCCAATTTTAAGCTCCTTGTAGCTTGAAAACTCGATTTGGTAAGGATTTAAGCTTGGTTTTGAATTTGGCTTCTTTGGCTTTTTGATTTTTTTTAGCTTCAATTTTGATGATTCATGCAATCTTCCTTCACAAACATTGATCCTAGTAGCTTAATCTACCTCTGTGAATTTTTGTAGAATTTTTAGGAATTATTTTGATTTTTGTGAATTTTTTATTATTTTATTAATATTTTTCTAATTTTCGTAAATTAATTAAATAAATTATGAAATTGTGATTTATGGTGTTTATAGGTATTAAAATGAATTTTAGAAATTTATTTGTAATTTTTATGATTTTTATATAATTATTATGAATTTATTTAGTTTATGTGATTTTTAGAAAATTAGGTTAATTATGTGTGTTATTGAAATTAATTGGTTAATTGAGTATAAATATTGATATTATTGAATTATGTGTTGAGAACTTAATTTTTGAGTAATTATACTATTTTTAATGAATTTTTGAGTAATTATAGTGAATTTATATATAGTAGGGGTATTTTCATAATTTGGCACTAAATTGGCTAAAATATAATTAAATTGGTTTTAATAGTTATTTGAGGTATAAAAATGATTTCTACAAATTATTTAGTATTTTTAACTAATTAAAAATATTTTTCGTAAATTATTTTCAAATTATATATAATATACTATTTTTCTAAATAAATGAGTTTTTATTGGTTTTTAATATGTTTTAGGGTTAATTGCGTAATTTGGAGTTTTAAAATGTATTTTGGTCAATATTTATGAATTTATAAAGAATTATCGATTTTTATAATATTTTATTAAAAATTAGGGTTTTATTTTATTTATCGGTGAAATAATTATTTTCAGTGTTTTAAATATCTGATTTGCTATATTTTGATTATTCAAAGATATTTTTGGTATTTCTGAAATTTTCATGTGTTTTGTGTATATCTCGTAAATTGTGAGCCTCGATCGGGAGAATTGTTGTTTGGGAGTCCGAACGAGGGGTTGTGATTGTGTATTTTCGAAGTGTGTTTTCTGTGCAGGATCGACCCTACTTTTGTAGGGAGATGTCCATTTTACAGAGAAGACTTTATCAAAATTTTGATAGATTTCTCGTAAAACGTGACAACCGATCCGAGTCTAATTTTGAATTCTTGATTGAATCTGTCTATAGTAATCCTAGAAATATAGAGTTAGAAGTTTATTCTAACGGTTGTTATTATTTTATTTTTCTAGCTGCGCCGAGACCAAGGCCTAATAGACCAGGCCCACCGAGTCTGTCTCGAGGAGCGTGCACCAGTGAGTTATTATACTGTATATATTTGCATTGCATATAGGATGCATCACTTAGGGTTTTTCATTTTCATTATATGTTTTTTTTAAATGATTTAAATTATAATATTTTTGGTATATCTAGGGTTGTATTTTTGTATATAAATGCATGTTATTTTGATATATGCACATTAAACAATTAGGTTCATGTTTAATACATTTTTGTAATATATAAATGTTTTAAATGTACATTTAGTCACAATTATTTTATTAAATGATTAGTATGCTTTAGGTATAGTTTCGGTATATTTTAGGTTTATTCTTAAATAATTGCATGCTATATTGTGAACTTACACTCAAATTGTTTTTAAGTTTATTTTTGGTATAATTTTTATATATTTCCCAAATAATAATAATTTTTATTATTAATTGAAACCTAAAACATTAGTGATATACTTAGGGTTTAATTGTGATATATGCATGCTAGGAAATTAGGTTATTTTTGGTAGAATGTGAATATATGTGAAACCTAAACACATATTTAACTGAATATTTACACATAAATGTTTTATTAAATGATTTGTGTACTTAGGGTATATCTTTTGTATATTTAGGTATATTTTTAAGTAAATACATGTTATATTATCGATGCACATTTAATTGTTTTTAACTATATTAATGGTTTACCTTTAGTATATTTCATATTTATTTGATATATATATATATGGTTAATTTTTACTATTATGAATATTGTTCCACATTAATTATTTTTAGAATGAATGATTTATTTTAAGTAAAGGATATCAATAGAACGTGCTTCCTAGTGGGCAGCATTAGGACCGTGTATGTACCGGTGCGATAGATAAAGGTTGAGTGAGAATTAATTTGGGTGATTGCAATTGATTAGATTGATTTGACTAAGATTAATGGTATGATAAATAGTGTGATTGTGGGGCCAATCACACTGACAGTCAGACTGTTGGTGTTCGGTTGACTTAGTGTCTCGGGGCCAGTCTACTGTCTATAGTGGAATAAATGATCTATTGATTTGTTTGAGATGTGAGGTGATGATAGTGTGATTGCAGGAGCTTGGTTGACCAGGGGTCTCGAGGCCAATCACATTGATAGCTAGACTGCTGGAGCTAAGTCGATGCAGTGTCTCGGGGCCAGTCTGCTGTCCAGATTAGAATAAGTGTTATATTTGGAATCAAGTGAACCTGTATAGTTAGAGTGATGATGGGGTTGATTGAGGTTGCTATTATTAGGGTTCTATGGATCCTTCATGAATTAAACTAAACGTTTTATATTTAGTAAATTTATAAAGGCAGAGTTTGGCATTTGTGTGAAATGTGTGTATATACATACATATATATATATATATATATATATATATATATATAAGAATGCCTGATTGTTATGGTTTACATTGCATGTATATATAGTATAATAATTCACTCAGTGAGGTCTGACCCCCCTCAATTATTTTTTTTCAAGAGATCCTATATCGTCAGACCTTAGTAGTAGAGTTCCTCACCGTTGTTCTTCCGTTTCGGCTATTTTACGTAAATGTATATTTTGAACTCTGATTTGTATTCTAGAAACTGCAGTAGTAGTATTGTTGTATCGAAAGGATATTAAATACTCTGAGAATTTGTATTTGAACATTGTTTGAATGTGTATTTATTTAAGAAAGAATTTGGAGTATTTATTTTATATATTCACTCAAAAATTTTTAATTCTGTTGTACTTTTTATTTATTTATTTATTGTATGATTTTATTTTTCTAAGGCTTGCTATGGGTTTCAGATTCGAAAGAATTCCCGTTCCCTAGCGCCGGTTATGACTCCTAGTTTGGGTCGTGACACATATAGAGATAAAATGTGTTGAGAGACAAAAAAGGTTCTAATAGACCTACTTTGCTTTGGATCATCTTGTTCGTGTGGATTCTATATAGGGTGTGATAGTTTGGTGATGTCTTAATTTGATGAAAAGACACGAAAAGCTCGAGGTAAGGTGTCACCGGAGTGAACCCCCTTTATTCCTTCCAACTATTTTGCCATTAGATCATCTTAGTGAGTGTTTGAAAACCCTCTCAATTAATCTAAGTCAAATTACATGGATCTGAATTATGAGTTTTGTGGTTAAAAGTTTCATTTTCTGCTGTGTTATATATCACAAAAACCCAATAAACATAATTTTAAAGGAAAGAAAAAACCTAAAACACATAAGCTCTATCAGATGGTCTAATATAAACAAAACTTAAAATTCCTAAAAGCTTGATTTTATAACTAGTTAAATAAAAAGTACCATTTAGGTTACATAATTTAGCATGAAATGTTACAAAAAGCCATAATATAGCCATTTTGTAACATAGAGCATGAAATGCTACAAAAAGCTAATAGAGTTTGTAATGTTTCTCTAAGACTACAAAAAACATAATTATAGATAGTTACAAAAAATTTCATCTTCAAAAAACATCCCATTGAATGTTAATAATACTATGTAGTTGAGCTTTGAGAAGGTTGATCTACTGGGTTAACAATTTTGTTTCTTTATTGATCTTTTTGCTGTTGGAGTTGTTTGGATGTTACAACATTCTTCCCATTCCACCATAATCTTAGAGGTTTGAATCCTAAATCTCCAGTCACAATTGCTAAGCTTTTAATGGTTCCTAGTGGCTGAATTCCTCTAGCAACTGGTCGCCCATACTGAAATATAAAATAATAAAATACATCAAAAATACTATTGAGTAAGGTAGACAATATATCAAATATATATAAATTTAAAGGTGTACATTCTTAACTATTGCTTCGTTATCCAACACACAAACACCATGGCCTCATGTAAATCTGCCCCTTTTAGCCTATGAGGATTGTGTTGTTTCACCAATGGTTGCTTCTTGTCCACTTTGCCCTTTGTTGGCCACATAAGTGTTTGCAACTCTTCCTCTACTAATTGAATTTCTTCCTGCTCTTCCTCTACTAATATGATTTGTTGCAGCTCTTCCTCTAACAATAGAATTGGTTACATTTATGTTGCTTGATTCATTATTAAGACACCACTTCAAATAAAGTTAACAAGTAGTTGTTAATAGATTATATATAGTTCACCAATTAATCTTAAAGGAGTGATTGATTTGCTTACTTGTGATTGAGTGGCTGCATAGCTCACCTTTGAACAACTTTTAAAAAAATTCAATCCATTAACTTATGTAGAAGTAGGTGTTGGATTAGTCTGATTGAGCAAATATGATAGTGCACATATTAGTATATGTTAAAATGAAGAATAAAACGGTAATAATGACACATATAAACTTGTCGTGTATTCGCATTGCATTATGCACTTTCAGTTCTTGATCCAATAGTATGCTTTAAAAAAATAAAATTAAATTAATTAGACACTGATTTAGAAGGAAATTTAAGTTATAAATGACATATACAAAATTCTTACTAAGCTATATCCTTGTGGTTGCTCTTGAGATGGACAACCCTGCTTGTTATGCCCTTGGGACTTGCATAACAAGCATGTTATCTTCACACCTTTTTTGATAGTTTATCAAACTTAACTTTTTTTGGCTCATCTCTATCCTTCATTTTATTTGTCTTTAGCTTGTCAGCTCTTTTCCTTATCTCATATGGTAGAATTGTTAGGTAGTCATTGTCAAGCCACAATCTCATGCTTGTAATAGGCTCTATAACAGTCCTATAACATTTAAGATACATTTCCTTCCTAAACCAATGATTGATGAAGGCATATGGATCTAAATTCCTATTGATCATTGCACAAATTGCATGTGCACATGGATAGCCTTTTACATTCCAGGCCCTGTGCATACAAGTTTGCTTGTTCAAATTAACTATATTGATACAAGTCTTCTAATACCTCAAGTCCATATGCTCTATTGAAAATAATATTGTAGGTTGAGGATCTATCCTTACATATATCTACTTTACTTTAAATAATGGGTGCAATGTTTGTACTCCACGTGTTTGCAAATTGCCTCATTGATGCAATTATTTTCATTATCTTCTTTCTAATTTCCTTAAGCATTGTAATTATGGACTTGAATCTTGCTTCTAGAATCTAGTCGTTAAAAGTCTCACACATGTTATTTTTGACAGCATCGCATTTACACATAGTTCCAATAAATGCCCAACACCAATTATGATGAGGGTAGCATAATAAATCCTTAACTATTCCTTTGCTAAGCTTAGCCAACTCATTCAAATTATCTTTAAACTGAACTTCAAATGTAGAATAGGCACATTCCTAAAATTTCTTCCTAATTTTATCCCCTCTCCACTTTTTCCTCCAAGCAGACAAATGTGCTGTGCATATATTCAATGCTTTACTTTGGGTAACACCTCATTAACTGCTCCTATTAATCTTTTCAACATATAAATAAGTAAAAAATAATGAAAAATAACAAGATATGCAAATAAATAAATTAATTACTTGATATGATAAAGGTAAGCATATACCTTTTGCATATCTGTGACCATGACCAAGTTTGTTCCATCTCCTAAATCCAAATCTTCCTTAAGAACTTTAATAAACCACTTTAAAAGTTTATTTATTTTCAAGTTCCACTGCTGCCCAGGTATAGGAAACTTCTGATTGTTGCTATCCTTTAAAATTGTTACAAGTAATTGACCTTGATAAAGGCCTTTTAGGAAGCAACCATTTAGCCTTAATATTTTCCTGCACCCTTGCTTAAAACCCTTTTTCAAAGCACCAAAATAGACATAGAACTTCCTAAATACTTGCATGTGAGGTTCACTTGTCCTATCACACTTCACAAAGCAAGTTGTTCTAGGATTTAACCTTAGTATCTCAACAACATAACTATGCAACTTGGGATACTCAGCCATTGGGTCCCCCATTGTAGCAACTAGAACTTTCTTTTTAGCTCTACTATATATAATTTTTGTAACATATATGTGCAGATCCTGCTTTATCAACTTAGCTAATCCCCTAAGTTTGATCCCTGACTGTGATACAATTTGAGCCTTGTACCTTACAGTAGTGTAGTTGCTATTGTAATGAAAAGTTTTGGTGTATTGCCTACAATTATGCCTAGGATTATATGTTTTCACTACCCAATTATGTGTATCCTTATCAATCCAACTATAAAAAAACCCATGGACAGTCTTCTTTTTTGCATTTTGCTCTCACATTTATAGGTTGATTAGGTTTCAAATCTAATTTAATTACTTTAGCTATTGCATACTAGTAAATGGCCTTTTTGAATTGATTAATAGATAAGAATATCATACCTAATTAAAATCTTGGCATGACAATCTTAGGATCATACCACACATCTGAATTAGGCCTCATTTCAACATTTTCTGCCCCTTCATCATCTGAATTAATGAGTCACTTGCATGCTTGTCACTGTCATAATTAAGGTTATGAACCTCCAACTCTTCCTTCTTATTTTTTCTCCCCAAATCTTCAAAGCCTTCATCAAAACCAATTGGCCTTAGTTCAACAACTTCAATAGTTTAGGCATTGCCATTCCTTAGACCATTACTTCTCAAGTTTCTTACCTCCTCCCTCACTATACGAAGCTCATCATCTGCATCACTTTGTAACTTATCATCTATAAGAGGTTCTTCATCTATGCTGCTCTCTGAATCAAAATGAGACTCACTATCACTTGTGAAATCACCCTCATTTAATGACCCTTCTTTACCAACATTGGCATTAGGGAAATTAGCTGTAACTGCCTCATTAACACCTAGAACTACTTTCGCCTGCCCCATTGATGGCTGGTGTATCAATTACGTGAGTTACATAAAAATTTACCCTCTCTCCATCTTTAAAAGTGGCTGTGAGTTCTAACAGTATTGAATCTGACCCCATAAAGATAAACTCATGTGAATTTATTTGCTTAAACCATATACCTACCATAGTTTGATACCCCAATTTCCTTGTGTAATACCACAACTCAGAAAAGCTTAACTTGTCATAGTTAATCTGTCCAACTACTATATCCCCACCAATATACTTTGACCTTGGATGTCCAACTATTAACCCTCCATGATGCCATTTGACTCTAATATTGTCACGACCCAAAACAGGGGCCATGATCGGCGCTAGGGAACGGGAATTCTTTCGAATTCGGAACCCGTAGCAAGCCTAAAAATAAAATAAAATAAACATACAATAATAATAATAATAACACTTAATGCAGCGGAAATAAAATCATAAATATCAAAATAATATTTCCACCACGGGATTTAAATCAAATCCATATCTCATATATAAATAAATCCTTTAATACAAATCCAGTTCAAATATTCAAAGTACATAACTCACACAAATATAATACATAAAACCCACAAACTTATTTACAACTACTGCAGTGTCTAGATTATAAAAATAAAACTTAAGTGAGCAGTTTACATAAAAAAGCCGGGGCGGAAGAAATCCGGCGTATAGGCCTGCTACTGAGGTCTGAAGACGATGACTCTCCTGAAAAATAGTCAACGGAGGGGAGTCAGACCTCACTGAGTGAATTACTATAATATATATACATGCATACTAAATGCCAACGCACACAGTCAAAAGTATATATAGTATGTATGTATACAAGCAATTACACACAAATGCAATAAAAATCATTTAATATATTTTTATTTAAAATCACAGTTTATGAAGGATCAAATAGAACCCTAGATATCGCAACCTCAAAACAGTGTTAGACAACACTCTAGCCATATAGGCTCACTTATTCCAAAATATTCACTTATTCCATTTAGACAGTAGACTGACCTTGAGACACTAAGTCAACCAAGCTCCAGCAGTCTGAATGTCAGTGTGATTGGCCCCGAGACACTAAGTCAACCGAGCTCCAGCAATCACACTCCCAAATCTTTTCTCACACATCAATTAATCAAATTCAATCAATATCCACAAGTGGTTAATAATATAGCCTAAATGCTATAAGTGTACCGATACGTACTCGGTCCTAGTGCTGCCCACTAAGTAGCACGTTCTATCGATATCCTTCATTAAAATATAAAGCATACATTCTTAAAAACAAATGATGCATGAACTTAAATAAAATAGCAACATAAACCATATATATACTGGAAATATACCAAAAGTAAACCAGGTATATTTCGAGTATATATACGTCAAAGAAATCCATATAGATTATGAAATAAACTAGAAATATATTCAAAAACATTTTAAACCTAATTTATTAGCAAAACATGCATATAATTTAAAATATACCGAAAATATACTAAAGATAAACCAAAATAAACTAAAAATAAACTTAAGTAATAATTGAATTATTTATGCATAATTAATCAAAATAAAACATATATTTCTAAATCATGCACCCTAAACATATATATATAAAATAGTAACTCACACTTAGTGCGCTCCTCGAGATAGGTTCGACGGGCCTGGTCCACTAGGCCTCGGTCTCGGTGTAACTAAACAAATAATAAATAACAGACATCATAATAAACCTAACAGAAAACCCTAGAAACTCGATCTAGAATATTAGACACAAAATCAAAATTAGGGTTTGACCGGATATCACGTTTTACGAGAATTCTACCAAAAATTTGACAGAACCTCCCCTGTAAAATGGACATCTCTCTACTCAAAGAGTAGAGCCGCCCCTGAAAAGAAATGCACTTCGAAAATAAACGTAAAATTACAATCACAACCCCTCGGTCGGACTCCAAACTACAGTCTACCGACCGGGGTCCACAATTCATAGAACAATTATGAAAATACCGAAAATACCCTTATATATAAAAATACATTTTATAAGTAGAAATTACTTAATTAACCTTAAAACACAGTAAAAACTGATAAAAACTGATTTTATTTAGAAAAATCGTATATTATATATATAATTGAAAATAATTCATGAAAAATAGTTTTAATTAATTAAAAATAATAAATAATTTATAGAAATCATTTTTATACCTTAAATAACTATTAAAACCAATTTAATTACATTTTTAGCCAATTTAGTGTAAAATTACCAAAATACCCCTATATATATAAATATACTAAAATTACTCCAAAAATTCACCAAAAATAGTATAATTGCAAAAAATTAATTTTCTCAACATATTTATTAATAATATCAATAATTAAACTCAATTAACTAATTAATTTCAATTAAAAACACAATTAACCTAATTTTCCAAAATTACATAAACCTAATTAAATTCAAAATAAATACATAGAAATTCATAAAAATTCCAAATAAATTTCTATAATTCATTTTAACACCTATATTTATCATAAAACATAATTTCATAATTTAATTAATTAATTTTCAAAAATTAGAAAATAATAATAAAATATTTAAAAATACCCAAAAATCAAAATAATCTCAAAAAATTCTACAAAAATTCAAACATGTAGATTAAGCTACTAGGATCAACATTTTTTAAGGGAGTTTTCATGAATCAATCAATTATAAGTTCAAAAAATTCAAGAAGCTAAAATGGCGGAATTAAAGATTTAGCTTAAACCTCATCAACCACTAGTTTTCAGGCCAAAAGGAGCTTAGAATTGGGACCACCGAAGCTCAAGGAGTCAATGAAGACCGACGGTGCACGAAATGGTGGCCGGAATCGTGATCGACGGTGAAAAGCTCCACTTACTGCCACCGCGAATTCCGGGCGTTCCAGCGGGCTTCCGGCGGCCTGGTCACGTCGGAGAGGAAGAAGAAGGAAGGGGGAGGAGGTTGGCGGTAGCTGATGGCGGTGAAGGGCGGTCTGGCGTGGTGGAACGGGAGGCGCAGTGAGGGTAGGGCGTCGGGAGAGAAGAAGAAGGAAGGAGGGGAAATTCGGTAATTTGGCAATAAGTTTTGATTTTTGACATAATATATGTATATATATATACTTTACACTACATATTAAAATAATATAAAATTACACACATTAAATATACACCACACACATATAATTTAATATTTTAAAATTTAATACACTTAAAAATATTTAAATAATATTAAAACTAATAATAAATAATAAAATATTAAGGTAATTAATTAAACCCTAATTAAATAAATAATTACACATATATATGTTATTTAGTACTTTAAAAGTATATATGAGTTCATCATGTCCGGAAATCTATTTAATATAATTAATAATAAATAATTTACGTGAAAATTTCCCCGGAAATAGTATTCTCGGGAAAATTTTACGTAAAGCACTTAAAATAATATACAATGATTAAAATAAGTTTTAAACACATATTAACTCGTAAAAATATCATAATTATATACAAAATTATTAACACTGCATATCCCGATGTAGTATTAAAATATTTAAAAACACGGGATATTACAGTCTTCCCCCCTTACAAGAATTCGTTCCCAAATTCCAGAAAGAAAATGATCAAGAAGGAAAGAGATATGGGTAAGAAGCTCGCATCTCAGCTTCAGTCTCCCACGTATGCTCCTCGACTTTGTTGCTACGCCATAGAACCTTGACCATCAGAATCTGCTTTGAACGCAACTGTCGAACTTGATAATCAACGATCGCCACAGGTTCTTCCACAAACGTCAAATCTTCACTTACTTCTACACTATCGGGCTGCAATATGTGTGAAGGGTCTAAGATATACTTCCTCAACATCGAGATATGAAACACCGGATGCACCTGTGACATACTTGGAGGCAAATCCAACCGATATGCAATAGTGCCAACTCTCTCTAGAATCTCAAACGGTCCGATATATCTCGATGCCAACTTAGCCTTCCTGCCAAATCTCATAACACCCTTCATCAGAGATACCTTCAGAAAAATAAAATCTCCGACCTGAAACTCCACATCTCTGTGCCTAGGATCCGTATAGCTCTTCTGCTTGCTAACTGCGGTCTCTAATCTACGCTTAATCACGGTAACTTTCTCTGCAGCATCCTGAACCATCTCAGGTCTAGTCAAAGCTCTCTTACCAATCTCATCCCAACTTAAAGGGGATCTACACTTCCTTCCATACAACGCCTCATATGGTGCCGTGCCAATACTGCTATGGTAGCTGTTATTATAAACAAACTCTACGAGTGGCAAATGATCATCCCAACTACCTCCCAAATCCAGGACACACAACAAAAATAAAATAAAATTATGATTAATGAATAAATTATAATAATAACTTGAAAGAATAAAAATAATTAACAATAAAGAAAATAAAAATAGAATAAGAAGAGGATGATGATGATTATGAGCAATTTGGAGTACTCATCAGATTTGTAATTCACTGTTCTTGATAAGTCTTCGAATCTTTTTCTTCAAAATTCTTCAAGGATCTTGAATTAATTGATAAATCAAAAGGAATTTTTGTTGAAAATAACTTAAAAAAAAAAATTAAAAAAACCCTCTTCAAAAACACGTTTCTATTTTTCCTTTATTCTCTCGCCTCTTTCTCATTTATTTTTTCTTTCTTTTTTTCTCTTCACCGTCTCCTCCTTTCTTTTCCTGCTATTCTCTCTTTATATAGTGGAATTAGGAAGCCTAGCCCCAATCCTAATATGATTATAATTCCTAAAGTATAAGATTAATACTTAAAATTATATTTAGGAATTTTAAACTAGTTAGGATTAAGTTAATTAGAAATTTTAAACCAATTAGAACTGAATTAAAAATAGAAAAACAAAGACGAAAGAATTCAATTCTGATCGGGATTGTGTAATTTCAATTGGAATTACACAATCCCAATCGGAATTGGTGTAATTCCGATCGAAATTATATAATATCAAACGGAATTACATAATTTTGATCAAAATTATAGAATTCTGACAAGTATTTTTTTTATAAAAAGACCCTTGAAAGAATTTAAATTTTACAATTAGGTCCTAATTTTTTTTACATTTTAGCCCCTGAAAACATTAAATCCTTCCTTTAAAAACTGCACTTAAACCCTTAGAATTTTAAAGATTAAGTATCGAAGACCTATTTATGATATTTTCATCATTGGAGTCCTTTGCTGCATCCATAACATGTCATCCCAAAATTGGGTGTCTACAGTTGCCCCCCTTTGTTGTTGTTTGCTTGACAAAGTACGGCAAAACAAAATAGCACCCAATTTCTAAATTGAAAGTTAGGATACTTACCTGCACTCCTTGAAGGTTCTGCTTGTGAATTTGCTGTACTTGGACGTACAACATTTCAAATGACATATCATACTTGGTCATATGATATTGATTATACTCAGTCGTATAACCTTGGGTAAATGAAACGCATTATACTTGGTCGTACAATGTTTGACTATACTCAGACGTATAGTATTGAATTGAAAAATTACATCATACTCGATCGTATGATGACGATTATACTCAGTCGTATAATCGATTGGAAAAGAAAAAACATTATACTCAGTCATATGATGCTGATTATACTCGATCGTATAATCGATTAAGGATACATTGCACTCGGTCGTACAATACCGACAACACTCGGTCGTACAATGCCGACAACACACTTGATCGTGTGATGCTGATTATACTCGGTCGCATAATCAATTGAAGATACATTGCACTCGGTTGTACAATGCTGACTATATATGGTCGTATAGTCTAATTTGAAAGAGACATCACACTCAGTCGTATGATACTGATTATACTCGGTCGTATATTTGATTGAAGATACATTGCACTCAGTCGTACAATGCTGACTACACTCAGTCATATAGTCTGATTTGAAAAGAAACATCACACTCGGTTGTATGATGTCGATTGATTATGCGATTATGCTGCAATCCATAATTGCTCATGATTAGCTGCAACCCTTCCATTGCTCACTTTTGATGCTATAGTCCATAATTGCTCATGCGATTAGCTACAATCCTTTCATTGCTCATTGATGTTGCAGTCCAAAACTACTCGCGATTAGCTATAACCCTTTCATTGCTCGCTGATGATGCTGTAGTCCAAAACTACTCGCGATTAGCTGCAACCCTTTCATTACTAACTGATGATGCTATAGTCTAAAACTGCTCGTGATTAGCTACAACCCTTTCGTTGCTCACTGATGATACTGTAGTCCAAAACTGCTCATGATTAGCTGTAACCCTTTCGTTGCTCACTGATGATTTTGCAATCCATAATTGCTCGCGATTAGTTGTAACACTTTCGTTGCTCACTGATGATGCTGTAATCCATAATTGCTTACAAATTAACTGTAATCCTTTCATTGCTCACCTTTGATGATGCTATAGTCCATAACTGTTCGTTGATTTTTATTTTTAGTTATTTGAGTCGAATGCTTTGGATTCTTTTTGTTGACTAATTAGCACTTTTATTGACTGACTTTGAATTTTACTATGTTGATTGAGTTTGTAAGTTGAGTATACCCCCTTTTGGATTTGAAATTCCTACAGAATTGTTGAAGTTAGTTTTAATAAGATGAATGTACAAAAGTACATTATTATTTTGAAAATTTATAAGAAAATTCATCACTTTGCACGAGATAACATGTACTTAACCAATCTCCTTAATTTTGATCCTCATGACTACCATTTATTTACCATTCACAAAGGGCAGAGGCATCGTTAACCATTTTTTATTGAGAGCATATTTTTTACCAAGTGAAGAGCTTACTTCCACACTTAAATTCAAAAAGAATCTACTAGATAAAACTTATGGTATTTGAGCATAAATGGATCAAATTCTAAGTATCAAATTAGTCTTTGAATTATTTTTGTGCTTTCCTTCCTTATGCGAGTATTTCCCCACCTTTCTTATATTACTCAACGTGGATACCGTTGGAAAGGTCCTTTAGAGACTCATACTCATATAGAGCATTGGAGTAAATAGAGTAATTTTTGGCATGGTCCTCTTTTAGTATTCCCCTGCCTTTCTTGTTTTACTCAGCATGGATACTGTTAAGGGTTTTATGTTGATACTTTTACTCATTTTTGAGCATTGGAGTAACTTATGCTTGCTCTTTTTTCTATTCTCCTCTTAGTATTCCCCTGCCTTTCTCGTATTACTCAGTATGGATACCGTCAAGGGATTTTGTACTCATACTCATTTCTGAGCATTGGAGTAGATTATATGCACATTTATTATTTAAAAGGCTGAAAAAATACTTTGAAATTCAAGCAATTCATGTCTACAGATTTTATTTTTGCATTTTCTTCCCCTCGTTTGGGTACAAAGCAAGCATTAGATTGATTAGAGTTTATAAACTCTTAGCATAGAACTGTCAACAAGACATCTAAATTTTGCAAGGTTAATAAAAGAAAGCCATTAAAATCAAAGGTCATGAGATAAATTTTCGCACATGATCTCGTAAAGTGGATGAATTTCCTTTCAATTTATGAATTTTCTTATTGAGGATTTATTTTATTGCAGAATTAAAAAAGATAGAGTTGTACTACTTCCCTTTGGTATTTGCACATGGTGAGGCTTTGATGAGTGATTGGCATTTGCTATCTTGCCCATGCTTATTAATGTATCAGTTCCTTTTCCCTTCTTCGTTCTCTTTTATTTTCCCTGCACAAAATACCATAAGTTAGTATGACCTATTTGCTAGTAAAAAAATTTATCAAAATGTAATGTTATTCTTTTGCATTCTTCCATTTCATTGCGGTGATAATGTCTCTGATCACAGGGTCGTGATGCTCTACCATTAAAGTTGTGGCTTTATCCTATTGATGCTATAGTAGAGGGCTTCATTTCTCTTCCCAACATTTCCTACAAAAGAAAAGATTTAGGAGTTAGAGGTTTTTATTTCATAATCAAAGAAGTTTTCAGAGTGCATTCGTCTCAAGTTTTGAGTGCATTCTTCCCTAGCATATTGAATCTGAGGAGCTTGAGCATCCTATTTAGCCTCTTGAAGTTTACAGGATAATGCTTCTTGGTAGTGTCACTCCTCTTATTTTCATTCTTTCAAATGTTTCACATGCGAATACTCTGACTACTTTCCTGTTCTTCCAACACTAATTTTAAATGTTAGTAGTAGAGTATTTACACAATCTTGTCTAGGCTCAAAGACTTTTATTATACAAAATAAGTATTTCCTTAAAAATGTATGCAAGTGTATGCATGCTATGTATGATGTGCATGATCCTAATGGGTCTCCTGTTTGGAACAGAGCCACTCATTAATAGGTTATTAGTTCAAGTATTAAATGATTCGCTGTTAGTATTTCTGATGTCGAAGCTTTTGATATGATTCATCAGATTGATTACTAGGCTAACAAGTAGGGTCTATGGCTTTATAATACAGCTTATGATTGATCGATGGACTATTGAAATTTTCTTTTTATTATTGTTTGTGTTATATAATGATGGAGGTATTAGCTCTTACACTTCAGCATCCATATTCACTCTTTGAATGCAGACATAATTTGCCCCCTGAGTTGTGTTTTGCCCCTAGTTCCATTCTGGATTCATTCATGCTATTCTAGCAGTCTTTTTTTATTTTTATATGCAAGAGACCCAGTTCGTTCACTGCTGTTGTTAATCCTTTGACTTATTAACCCTATTAGTTGCAATCTCATGCATTGGAGATGTAGAGGAATGGGCAAACTGATTGAAACAAGTTCTTAATGATGAAATCAACTGGACTTGCATTTTGAAGAACTCTTGAGCAGAATATAAAGCTTGATATTGATGTAATGATTAATGATAGTTATAGGATAAGACTTGCAATGCAAGTTATTGAGCCATTTGAATTCTCAAGGTATAAGGGGACCCTAGGCTTATAAAGAAAATTACAAAGGAAACATAACTAAAATAGTGATCTCATAGCTCTGATTTTAGCTTTCATTATGTAATGTCTTTCCATTCAGATACTTATGCAATATGATAAAGACAAATATGCGATATTTAAACAAAAATCTCCAATTCAATTTTACTCATTTATTAGGGCAAAAATGAGAACATTCATTACATCACATGACACAACTCTTATAATCAATTAATCTTAAATTTTTCTCTTTAATTTTTCACCTTACTATTCTTTTTCTTTTTCTCTCTCTTTGTTTTCTTCTCTTTTTTATCATTCTTCTTATTTTTCATTAGATTTTGCTCTCTTTAGAAGTTATGTCATATGATATAAGACTATTCTTTAAGTTTACATTTATGCCCATACTAAATGAATTTAATTGAATTAAATTTTTGTCAAACATGCAGATGCGATCAATATCATAATGTGTGGTACCATAATGATGCATATTACATAAGTGAGCATAATCAGAATTTATATCATCAATCACAAGTTTTAAGGAAGCTAAAATTTTTTTGAAGAAGACAATAAGAAAATTTATTTCTTATTCTAGATGCTAAAGATTCTAAGTCTTATAGCAGTTGTCCTTCAGGTGGTTGACATAATAGTTATTCTTGCATTTCCTCATCTTTGTTGTCTTGCACCAGGTTCTTAATAACCCATTCCTTGTAGATCCTACTCCCATTCACACTGGGCATATTGATAGGTTACTTTGCACTGAGGTAATTCTTTCCATATCCTTCTTTGATGAAACTCTCATTTAGTGGTTTTGCTTTCTTTCTATCCTTCCATACTTCCACTTTATGTGTTTTGTTATTTTGCATCTTCTCATCATCAAAGTCCTTACCCCATTTTGTAGGTATAATTGACTTGAAGGGTATGTCAAAAGAAGGTGGTGTAGTGTAAAACACCTTGTAGTCAAACTTGCATGAGGGCCGACCCAATAAATCTTTAACTCGCTTCACATCTTTAAGGGCATCAAGAGATTTCTCATTGGTTTTAAGGTCTAGGTCCTCAAAGAAGTTTAGCACTTCTTTCTTGCTTACTCCTGAGTTGATCATCATAGTTGTTAGAGATGGCATGTTTCGGTAATTTGGGAAAGCATTGCTTCTAGTGCTTGGGTTTTCAAGATTTGTGATTTTTCCAGAGTCTATAAGGTTTTGGATTTCATGTTTGAGGCAGATGTAGTTGTCTATGAAGTGTTGGAGGTTGTGGTGGAATTTGTAGTGTTTATTCATATTATAGCTTGAGATATTTGGATTTGGTAGGTTTGGAGTAGGTAAAGGTTGAAGTAAGCCCTTTTCCATTAGGCACTCTAGGACTTTTGACAAAGGTTGTTTAAAATTTGAGAACCTTTTTGGTTGCTGGATAGTATGAACTCTTATGACTTAGCTAGTATTTCCTTGTTGCGTGCCCCTAGTTGGGTAATTTCTCACTCCAGTGTTCCCAGTTGCCTTCCTTTTCTCATTTTCGATCTCTTCAGCCAATAACCCATCATCATAAAGTCCACAAATGTCTTGGGATTCATCATTTATAACCTCCCCATTAAGATAAGTGACATATTTCAAACTATCATCCTAACCTGATCCTTCTTTGCCAATTTTTTCTTCATCATTCCCGCCTTATTCATGAACCTAGTTAGAAAATCTGAAAATGATCCATTGGGCTTCTGCTCGGTTAGTTCTAGATCTCTTATGGACACCTTAAGCCTAGTATTATAGTCATATTACTTTAGAAAAGCAGTGCACAACTCCCTCTAATATGCTTGGATAGACTTCTTTAACCCATGGTACCAATTAACAGCATACCCTCTAAGGATAGTACAAACAACTTAGTAACCATAAACAAAGGAGCCTTAGTGGTACTCATAATAGTTGTGTATTGACTGAGATGAATCCTTGGGTCCCCAGTACCATCGAACTTCTGCAGCTGTGGCATATTGAATTTGTCAGGTAGCTTGTCTTCCTTAAATTACATCACATCATCAAAGTCAAATGGGTACCCTAGGCCTTGTCCCCTCATCAACTCCTCCATCTTAGACATCTTCTAAGTTAATGCCTTTATCTATCTGGATTCCAACTCTTGAACTTGCTCAAGTGATTCCTTTTTCACTTTTTCAATCATATAACTCTCAACATCATCCAACTTCATTTCCCCAGTATTGTCATTGTTAATAGGTAGTGGACCCATAGCAGGTGGGTTGGCTGCAGTGGGTGGTGCAGCAACAGTAGGTGGTGGCATCAGTCCCGCTAGAGCTTGTCTTAATTCATCTTGCATCATTGCTCTTATATCATCCATCAGTGCTCCTTTGATGTTTTCTAAGGTCTAATTTCCTCCTTTTTGTTATTCCATTCTTTCAGTTTGTTTAGGTTGTATAACTTCTAAATAGAGCAAATTAATGGGGCTCTTTTCCAGTCTGCTAAGGATCTCTTTTGCGATCGATTAGGGGCTTGAATCAATTCTCACCAGTCTGCCACCTTTTTGACTCCAAACATAGGAAGGCCCAGATGAATCTATGATGGTTAAAAAACAGATTGTTAGTATGATGCATGAGATGCCTGTATGTATGTATGCATGAAGCACGTGCTATGCAACAAGTAGCAAGTAAAAAGTTAGGTATACATGCATCCTTCTAACCTTATTCCTCCCATACACATATTCAATGGTGAGTCTCTTTTTCTAGGATTTTTTTATTTTAGTCTTAGTATCAACAGGGGATATTAGGGATCGACGTGCATGCCAAATCTCTCAAAGCAATAGAATCATAGAAACAACATTTCTAGGTGTAAAAGATTAACCCAATCTTTAATAACCTAAACGGGCTTCTAAAGTATGGGCTTAGGCCATTACAGATAGGAATACCTTATGGCAACTTTCACAAGCAATTTAGGTAGATCCCAGGGGAAATAACTAAGCCATTATATATGGTTAGGGTCCGATAAAAAAGTCAAGGTTCCCTTAGCAAGATGCTCTCCATTATGGACTTTAAGTTACAGGCTAAGGTCAGAGGGGCCTGATATCCTTTACAAACTTGAGAGAAGACTACCCCCATTAAGGACTTGGGTTACAGGCTCTGGTCAGATGAGCCTGGCAATCTCTCTTGGATCGACTTAAGGCTTGGTTAGCTAATCTACAACCTTATAAAGCTAGTGGAATCATGGAATCATAAACCAAAGCCATAAGTTAATAGGGACATGCAAAATGAATGCAAAAATAAAATAATAATTAATAACATATTTATAAAGAACACAAGTAGAATAAGTATCTCTTATCCCCAGTGGAGTCGCCATTGTAGACAATGGGGTTAGCGCGCATCCAAGATTTTAGCAACCGCGACACTGTTTGAGCTCAGGGCTCTAGAGAACACACTAACCACTGTCACAAAGACATGGCGTGGAGATGAGGAGTCGCCACCCAGGGTAATAACTGGGACAAATCGAAAAGGTGGTACTCAATTCCCTAAAAGAAAGCTAGCACCACAACCAAGAGATTTTGGATATGGAATACCAACTTCTTTCAATCTTGTGTTCATTTAGAATTACTTTATGAATTATTATCTTATTCTCTATTTACATGCAATTTCATATAAACCCTAAAAATAATCAACTCCAAGGCAAACTAGTCATGAAATATACAAGTAAATAATGCATTCAATAAATCACATAATCCCTAAGTTAGTCTAATCTACATGATATTTAAATAAATGAGTTAAATCTACATATTTTAATTTATAAGTGAACCTAAATGTAATATCCTGAGTTTTTAAATAAATTTAAACTGCATCGGGATATGCAGTGTTAATAATTTTTGTATATATTTATGATTATTTTCATGAGTTTGATAATTACTACGTTATTTTAATTATTCTTAATTATTTTAAGTTCTTTACGTAAAATTTTCCCGGGAATTGTACTTTCGGGGAAATTAAAACGTAAATAATTTAATATTAATTATTTTAACTAGTTTTATGAATTTGCATGAACTCATACATAATTTTAAAGTGCTAAATAAAATGTATATATGTACATTTATTTAAATTAAATTAGGGTTTAATTAATTAAATTAATTTTTATTATTTAGTTTTTATATTAATTAATTAATTATATATGTGTATATATTATTAAAAATGTGTGTGTAGTGCACATTTATTGTGTTTATTATATTAAATATTAATATAATATAAAGTAGGACATATATATATACATATAAAATCATTAACTAAAATAAAGTTTGAAGTATTTATGAATTTGCCACTCCACCTTCCCTCACATTCTCGACGCCTTCCTCCCTCACCCACTACCTGTTACTGTCGTTCCCTTGTCGTCGGTGTGCCTCCCGGCATGCCACCACCACCTCCAGCCATTCTTGCTGCCAGCAGCACCCATTTTCGGTGTGTTTTGGCCGAAAAACCAAGAAGAGGCCGAAACTTGACCCAAGCTTGATCGACGTGATTCCGGCCACCGTTTTCGACACCGCTGGTCTCTATCTTCTCCTTGAGCTCTGGTGAGTGTGATTGCAAGCTTTGTTTCACTTAAAATGGTCTAGATTTTCCTAAGTTTCAATTTTACAATTTCGGCCTAGTAAGGTTCTTGAATTTTTTAGCTTTAATTTGATTGATTCAAGCAAACTCCCTTCATAAACTTTGATCCTTGTTGCTTAATCTACCTCGATTAATTTTTTTGGAATTTTTGGGAATTATTTTGATTTTTGTGAATTTTTGATTATTTTATTATTATTTTCTAATTTTTGAAATTAATTAATTAAATTATGAAATTTTGTTTCATGGTAATTATAGGTGTTGAAATGCATTTTAGAAATTTATTTGTAATTTTTGTGAATTTTATATATTTATTTTGAATTTATTTAAGTTTATGTAGTTTTGGAAAATTAGGTTAATTATGTGTTTAATTGAAATTAATTGGTTAATTGAGTATATTTATTGATATTATTGAATTATATATTGAGAAAATTAATTTTGAGTTATTATATTATTTTTGGTGAATTTTGTTTAATTTTAGTGAATTTATATATATAGGGGTATTTTGGTAATTTGACACTAAATTGGTTTTAATAGTTATTTAAGGTATAAAAATGATTTCTATAAATTATTTAGTATTTTTAACTAATTAAAACTATTTTTCGTAAATTATTTTCAAATTATATATAATATATGATTTTTCTAAATAAATGAGTTTTTATCAGTTTTTAACATGTTTTAGGGTTAATTATGTAATTTAGATTGATAAAATGTATTTTTATTATAAAAGGGCATTTTCGGTATTTTGTAATTATTCTGTGAATTGTGGACCTCGGTCGGTAAATTGTAATTTAGAGTTCGACTGAGAGATTGTGGTTGTGTTCTATGTTTATTTCGAAGTGTATTTTCTTTGCAGGACTGGCTCTACTCTTTGAGTAGAGAGATGTCCATTTTACAGGGGAGGTTCTGCCAGATTTTTGGTAGAATTCTCATAAAACGTGATGTTCAATCAAATTCCCATTCTAATTCTGTGTCTAGTATTCTAGATTGAGTTTCTAGGAATTTCCGTTAGATTTATTATGATTTTCTATTATCATTTGTTTGTTTAGTTGGGCCGAGACCGAGGCCTAGTGGACCAGGCCCGTCAGACCCATCTCGTGGAGCGCAACAGCTGTGAGTTGTTATTATATATATATGTTTTAGGGTGTATGTTTTAGAAATGCATGGTTTATTTTGATAAAATATGCATAAATAATTTAATTAGTACTTAGGTTTATTTTTGGTATAGTTTGATATATTTTAAATTATATGCATGTTTTGATTAAACATTTATACTTAAAATGTTTTTGAATATATTTCTAGTTTATTTTGCAATTATATTGGATTTATTTGACGTATATATACTTGAAATATACTTGGTTTACTTTTGGTATATATCTAGTATATATATGGTTTATGTTGCTATTTTATTGAAATTCATGCATCATTTATTTATGAATGAATGTTTTATATTTTAAATGAAGGATATCAATAGAACGTGCTACCTAGTGAGTAGCACTAGGACCGAGTACGTACCGGTACGCCGATAGCATTTAGGCTATATTACTAACCTATTTGTGGATATTGATTGGATTGATTTGATTTGATTTGATGTGTGATATGATTTGGGAGTGTGATTGCTAGAGCTCGGTTGATCAAGTGTCTCGGGGCTAATCACACTGATAGTTAGACTGCTGGAGCTCGGTTGACTTAGTGTCTCGGGGCCAGTCTACTGTCTAAATAGAACAAGTGAATATATTTGGAATAAGTGAGCCTGTATGGCTAGAGTGTTGTCTAACACTGTTTGAGATTGCGGTTTCTAGGGTTCTATTTGATCCTTCATAAACAGTGTTTTTCAGTAAAATATATAAAATGGTTTTGTTGCATCCGTGTGTATTTATTTGTATATATATTTATTATATAGACTATTGACCTTGTGCATTGTCATTTAGTATGCATGTATATATATTATAACATTTCATTTAGTGAGGTCTGACTCCCCTCCGTTGACTATTTTTCAGGAGAGTCATCATCTTCAGACCTTAGAAGCAGACCTATACGCTGGATTTCTTCCGTCCCGGCTTCATTATGTGAACTGCTTATTTAAGCTTTATTTTATAATTTAGACACTGCAGTAGTTGTAAACAGTTGTGAGGTTTATGTATTATATTTGTGTGAGATATGTATTTTAAAGATTTGAACTGGATTTGTATTGAAAGATTATTTATATATATGAGATGATTATTTAAATCCATTGATGTATATTTACTTATCTTATTTATGATTTTTATTTGTGCTGTAAATTATATTATTTATGTTATTATTATTATTATTGCATGTTTTTATTTTATTTTAAGGCTTGCTACAGGTTCCGAATTCGAAAGAATTCCCGTTCCCTAGCGCTGATCATGACCCTTGTTTTGGGTCGTGACACTAAAGACGTAATTTCTTTTGATTTTAATTAAATGAAACTAAGTCTACTAATTTTAATTTTAAATATGAGCTTAAATCTACAAATTATAAAAAAAAACTTAAATTAAGTGGGCTAAGTCTAAATTGATTAAATTGAGTTACGTGAACCTATGTCTAATTAACTAAATGGGTTTAAGGATATTTCTAACCTAAAATCTAATTAATTATGGACCTAACAATATATTTTAGTTAATTAAACCTAATTAATTAAGTGAGATGGGCTAAAAGAATTACTAAACTTAAATAAATAAATCAAAGTCTAAAATGGGCTTAAGGCCCCAAAAGTACATAAAAATAATAAATAAGCCTAAAAATAAATAAAAAATATAAAAAATAATTAAATAAGATCAAACAAATAATTAAATTATTCCTTACTAAAACCCTAATTTTATTATCAAGCAACCTAAATTAATCTACTTCCTCCATTGATTTTAAATAATTACCTAATTAAAAACCTAAATTTACTAACCAATTTAATCCAAATAAACATGCAACCACATACATAATTTCACTACTCTCACTATTGGGGCTATTACATTAATTCATAAAATAATCAATAAAAAAAATAATAATAAAGTAATAAATAAAATAAAATAAAAACCCTAGAAACTAAGTCTCTACGAGGCTTTATCCATGGTTTTCCATGGACTTCTCATGAATTCATTCCTTCAACACGATCACCATGCGTTTTCCTTCATAATCACCAAAAAAATAAAATAAAATTATAATTAATGAATAAATTATAATAATAACTCGAAAGAATAAAAATAATTAATAAAAAAGAAAATAAAAATAGAATAAGAAGAGGATGATGATGATTATGAGCGATTTGGGGTACTCCTCAGATTTATAATTCACTGTTCTTAATAAGTCTTCGAATCTTCTGCTTCAAAATTCTTCAAGGATCTTGAATTAATTGATGAATCAAAAGGAATTTTTGTTGAAAATAACTAAAAAAAAAAAGAATTAAAAAATCCCTTTTCAAAAACATGTTTCTCTTTTTTCTTTCTTCTCCCGCCTCTTTCTCTTTTTTTTTTCTCTCTTTTTTTCTCTTCACCGTCTCCTCCTTTCTTTTCCTGCCATTCTCTCTTTATATAGTGGCACTAGGAAGCTTAGCCCCAATCCTAATGTGATTATAATTCTTAAAGTATAAGATTAATACTTAAAATTATATTTAGGAATTTTAAACTAGTTAGGATTGAGTTAATTAGGAATTTTAAACCAATTAGAATTGAATTAAAAATAGGAAAACAAAGATAGAAGAATTCAATTCCGATTGGAATTGTGTAATTCCGATCGAAATTACACAATCCTAAACAAAATTGGTGTAATTCTAATCGAAATTATGTAATTCGAACCAGAATTACATAATTTCTGTTGGAATTATGAAATTTCGACATGTATTTTTTTTAGAAAAAGTCCCCTAGAAGAATTTAAATTTTGTAATTAGGTCCTAAAAATTTTTTACATTTTAGCCCCTGAAAACATTAAATCCTTCCTTTAAAAATTACACTTAAACCCTTAGAATTTTAAAGATTAAGTATCGAAGACCTATTCATGATATTTTCATCACTAGTGTCTTTGCTGCATCCATAACACGTCATTCCGAAATTGGGTGTCTACAACATGCTCTTCCATACTCTTCGAATACACCAGTATATCATCAATGAAGGCTACTACAAACTGATCCACAAATGGTCTGAATACTCTGTTCATCAGATCCGTGAAAGTAGCTGGTGCATTAGTTAACTCGAAAGACATTATTAAAAATTCATAATGTTCATATCGAGTGCAGAATGCCGTTTTAGGAACATTGACTTCACTGATTCGCAACTAATGATAGCCCGACCTTAAGTCAATCTTAGAAAAGAACTGTGCACCCTGAAGCTGATTAAAGAAATTATCTATCCTCGAGAGAGGATACTTGTTCTTCACTGTCACCTTATTTAGCTCTTTGTAGTCAATGCACAATCTCAGTTTACCATCCTTCTTCTTTATAAATAAGACTGGTGCACCCTAAGGAGAAATACTAGATCTGACGAAACCCTTATCCAGCAATTCCTGCAACTACTCCTTCAACTTTGCAGAAGCCATTTTGTAGGGTGGTATAGAAATAGGAGTTGTACTTGGAACCACATTTATACAAAATTCAGTTTCTATGTGAGGTGATAAACGTGGTAACTCCTCAGGAAAAATATTAGGAAACTCATAGGCAATAGGAACATCTGTGAGAGATAACTTCTCCACTGAAGTATCCCTTACTAGAGCCAAGTATCCCAGACAACCTTTCCTCAGCATCTTTCTAGTAGTGATAGCAGAGATAAGATTCTGAGGTATAGAACTCTTATCACCCACAAACTTAAATTCTCCTTTATCAGGAATTCTGAAAAATTACCTATTTTATTCTAACAATCAACCATTGCATAGTGCTGAGACAATTAATCCATTCTTAAAATCACATCAAGTCAATTACACCTAAAAGATTAAATCCTTGAATAATTCTCTGAATTTCAATCCTCAGCTCGGATGCTAATGTATATTGAACTTAATTCTATAATATATAGTTCTACCAGTCTTCTTTTATACTATATCACATTTGTAGCATGACATGATAGATTAAAGAGTTCACATATATTCTTCTCAACTAATCGCTCTTCTCTTACTCTGTGCAATAGTTGCCATAAGTAATTATCCCTCCTTGAAGGTGGATGGAAGTATCGTAGAAATCACTCTTTAGACTCTAACCATGTGTTGCAGTTTAAAAAAGTGATTTGTCTTTATTAGACATCTTTCAATTCTTTCATTCAAGCATAATAAAAACCATTGTCATGCTTGGTTAAGTGTTATTAAGTTCTCATTAACCTTGGCTATCCCAGCCACAAATGCTGTAAGTTCGAGTTTAAAGGCTGCTTGTACCTCTTACAATAACTACTTCAGCCTTTGAGTTACAGTTGCCTCTAACCTACCCTTACATTAGATAGGTGTAGTAGGGTTGGAACTATAACCACAACTTCAACTTGAAACTAATGTTTATCAATATATATAGTCTTTGTAGAAGAAGCAGTTCGCATTCATTCCACTTGAAAAGATGTGGAACTAACACATCTTGAGCTATCTACTGAAACGAAGGTTGCATAGGTAGTACTATATGAGATATAGTTACCGCATCCTGCCAAACTCCTGGTGCATGGGTAGCATTATTGAAATTCTGAGCCATAGGCTCCACATTCCATTATCCTGCTGTCTACGATGATTATTTAGTCTTTTAGATCCACTTTTACCCCTACTCCTAACTGGCTGCATAGGGGGGTAAAACCTCATCCTTAAAAGACTTTCTATCATTGGTCTCATCGATCAATGGAGTGACTTATGCTCGCGACATTAGAAAAGAACAAAAATAAAATAAATAATTAAAATAATCATAGACAACCAGACATCCTAATGGATATGTGGAATTCCTAAAGCAATGAAGACTTTTCAAAGACATGATCGAACCTAATTTTTACTGTAATAGTTCCAAAGAAAACATGACTCTGATAACCTAGGTCACAACACTAAACCAAAACTCTGATACCAACTTTGTCACGACCCAAACTGGGATTCATGACCCGTGCTAGGGAGCGGGAATTCTTTCGAATTTGAAACTTGTAGCAAGCCTTAAAAGAATAAAAGCATGTAATGAAATAAAATAAATGAATATAAATAACGACAAAAATAAAATCGTAAATCAATATGTAAATAATTCCTTCTGTCATATCATATCATAAAATATTTACATAATATTCAGAGACAAGCCTCTGATAAAAGATACATGCAACTGATGCAAACCACAACCACTGTTGATACAAAATACGACTACTGCAGTTTTTTAAAGTACAATAAAGATCAAGTAAATAATTTACACAGGCTAGCTAGGGCGGAAGAAGTCTGGCGGATAGGCCTACTACTGAGGTCTGAGGAGGAAGATTCTCTTGAAAAATCAATGACTGAGGAGAGTTAGACCTCACTGAGTGAATTATTATAGTATATATACATGCATCCTAATATCAAATGCAATAAGTCATTAGTATATAAAATAAATATATATACAGGCATATACATACAAATGCTGAAATCACTTTATAAATATGCAAAAAAACATTTAATTATTTATGAAGGATCAATAGAACCCTAATTAAATTGCAACCTCAATTAAAAATATATATCTAGCCATACAGGCTCACTTAATTCCAATTAAATCACTTATTCCATTTTAGACAGTAGACTGACCCCGAGATACTAAGTCAACCGAGCTCTAACAGTCTGATTGTCAGTGTGATTAGCCTCGAGACACTAGGTCAATTGAGTTCCCGCAATCACACTCCTCAACCACATCAATCTCAATAAATAATCAATCAAATGACACCTCAAACAAGTTAGTAATTCAACCTTATAATCTATTGCACCAGTACGTATTCGGTTATAGTGCTGCCTATTAGGTAACACGTTCTATCGATATCCTTTAATTAAAAATTATGTTTATTCACGGAAAATAATAAAATGCTCAATTAAAATAAGATAGTATACAATATACAAGAATATATTGAAAATATACCGAAAGTATACTAAAAATGTATCAGATTATATAACATGCATATATCAAAATAAACTCTAAATATGCCAAAGATATACTAAATGTATATTAAAAATATGCAAGCATATATATATCAAAATATACTAAAAATAAACTAAAAGTATACTAAATCATTTAATGAATTAAATCATTTAAAACATATATTAAAAATATAAAACCCTAAAATCATGCGTTCTAATGCAAAGCATATATTTAGATAATATAATAACTCACAATACTGCGCTCCTCGAGACTGGCCTGGTCCACTAGGTCTCGGTCTCGGCGTAACTAGCAAATAAAATAATAATAACCAATCAAAATAAATTTAATTTATACTTCTAAAGAGACTCGATCTAGGAATATAAAAACTCAGACAAAAACATGAAATTTCAGGATCGACCCGACATCACATTTTACAAGAATTCTATCACAAATTTGGTAGAATGTCTTTTGTAAAACATACATCTCTCTACTAAAAAGTAGACCCGGTCCTGCAAGAAAAACACACTTCTAAAACCAAAATATTCAACACCCTCGGTTGGGATCTTAAACTACACAATTTCCTAACCAGGGTTCACAAATCCACCAAAAACGCATTTAAAACAATAAATATTTTTAAAAATTAATAAATTTCATAAATATCCTTAAAATATCGAAATATAATATATAAGCAATAAAACACCAAAAATAATTATTTTCACAATAATTAATTAAAAATCTTAAATAATAATATAATATTATTAAAATAAAATTTTACAATAATTACACATAAAATAATAAAAATTCATTTTATAAATCCAAATGACTTAAATGACTCAAATATATAATAAAAAGTTATAAAAAGTCATTTTACTACCAAATTAATAAATAATATATTATTTGAAAATAATTTTCAAAAATTAGTATTAATTAGTTAAAAATAGTGAATAATTTGTAAAAATCATTTTAATACCTCAAATAATTCTAAAACCATTTAAACATATTATTTAACTATAATTATCACAACTTACACTATTAACCCAATTATTCAAAATATACATAATATATTCAATAGTCCACAAAAATTATATAAAATCATAAAAATTATTTTATCAACAAATAATATTCTAATATCACCTAAAACATATAATTAAACATTAATTTCAATAAAAACTAGACTCTAACCTAATTTTCCAATATTTACATAATATAAAAATATTTCTAAAAATTATATAAAATTCTCAAAAATTAATTTCTCAACACTAAAATTAATAAAAATTTATAATAATAATTTAACCAAATTCATAATTTAAATAATTTATTTATGAAAATTCATTAAATAATAATAAAATAATAAAAATTTAAATAAATTCTAAAACTCAAAACAAAAATTTTTTCATATAGATTCAATATCTAGGAACAACATTTATGAAGGAAGATTAACCGAATCATTCAAGATCAACCTAAAAAAAATTAGAAAACCCTAAAGCTTAAAACTAAAAAATTAAGAAAACTTACAAATAAAGAAGTTAAAGCTAAAACCAAGCTTAGATTTAAGATCATTGGAGCTAGAGGAGTTGATAGACATCAGAAACACATGAAGAAGTGGCCAGAGGAGGAGGAGGCAACGGTGAGTGAAGGAGGAAGGCTTGGCTTCGAGTGGTTTTTTTTTTTTTACAATGTGTGTGTGTGCGCAGTGTATGTGTTTATATGTTTATGTGTGTGTATGTATTTATGGGTATATGTTTGTGTGTTTTGTTTGTGTTTAAGTGTTTGTGTGTATGTATATATGTCCACGTGTATATGTTAATTTGTGTGTATGGGTTTATGTGTTTTGTTTGTATGTGTGTGTGTGTGTGTGGATATATATATATTATAATATAAAGTTTCATTAAAAACATAGGGTCAAAATATAACTTAGTCAATATATATATAAAATACACTCTATATAATATATAATATACACATACACATACACATATACAATTATACATACATATTTAACCATATATCTACACATATAAATAATTACACAAACCCTATTAATTTATCACAATAATACATAAAATAACCTTGAAAAATAATGATAAAAATGATAAAAATAAACAATATTTATGGAATAATTAAATAATAAAAATAATACTCAAAATCATGTCAATTAATAAAATAATATTAGTACTTAAAATAATATCATTAAAATAATACTTTTCAAAAATAACATTAATAGTATAAACCCTAATATTAAATTAATGACTTCTAAAATACATATTTACATAAAAAATATACTTAACATAAAATGACAATTAATAATCACAAATAATGAAAATAAATAAATGAAAATTTCAAAGTTTATTAACACTGCATATCTCAAATAATATTTAATAATTTAAAAACACAGGTCATAACAAACTACTTCTTTCCCCCACACTTAAAAATGCACATTGTCCCTAATGTGACATTATAATAAGAAGGAAAGGAAAGAAATAATCCCTTAATCATCTGAAGGAGTGGGTGGTGGAGACTCATTGTTGTAATTGGATAGGGTAAAGAATTGATTCATCTTGTATTCCATCTTCCTTTGGCAATAACCAAGTTGTCAGTTCCATGTCTCTATTCCATGTAATTGATGTTGGATCGTCTTTTGATTTTCCAATATTTTCTCCTAAATATATGACTTTGCACTTAAAGAAGCACTTGCACCACTAAGCATGGGGAATGTAAGAAGAGGGACATTGTCATGGGGTTCCTCTTTTTAATGTCCCCCTTCTCCAACATCCTCCTCTTCACTTTATTCCTCTTCCACTTGGGGTGGACGTGCCAACCCCCTCCAACAAGACCTATATCAGACTAGAATGAAGAATCAAATACTTCACCTCTTACAGATGCTTGCTTTGTGAAATAAGAACACTCAACAACACAATAAAAATCATTAAGATTAATATCAAAAGACTTAGCAATAATAGTAATAACATGACCATGAGTTAGTGGGGCATCCTTACATGCTACACATGTAAGAAGCTGATTAAAAATCCAATAAGTCCAACATACTTGCTTTTTAGTATGAATGCACCACATTAAAAATAATTCTTGTGTAGAAACTTGATTAAATTCAAAATTATGAAAAACAACATAAGCAAGAACTTTGTGTCACAGCCAAAATTTTAAATCCTTAATAAACATGGCCTTGCCTTTTTTTTTTTGGTTGAAAAGGGGTTTGCAAATTAGTAGAAAATGTCCACAAGTCATTCACTCTAAAAGATTTAAGAGGGTTACACATATCCTCCTTCTTAAAACTAAAAACTTGTTGCATGAATGAGTATATGAGTTGATGTTTCTTCCCTAACATATGAAATTCAAAGATTTGAGAATCATTTAAGTTCACTTCTAAGGATGTGTAAAATTTGGTAATAAATTCAACATAGGTATGTTCTTGCATAGACATAAATTTCTTAAGTCCACAAGTAGTTAGCAATTGATTACAATTATTATGCATGTTGACATCTATAAGAAGAGAGGAAGGGATGTACTTATAACCAATAATCTCTATAGTCTTTAAGGTTGTAAATCGTGCTCCCTCTTCATTTGAAAAAATAGGAAACTTTGCTTTGTAAAGGGGTGCTAAATCTTCTTGATGCTCCTCTTGAGGCCTTGAAGATTTGGATCCTCTAGTCTTAGGCATGGTGATGGAGATGGTGTAATGAAATAATGGCTAGAAGAAGTAAAAAACTAAAAGAAATGAGAAGGAGGAGATGTGGGTATAGGAATTGGCTAAGGGAGAAATATAGAGGTCCGAGGGTGTTTGTAAATGTATAGAGAAGAAGTGTTTGAAAGAAATGAAAGGTGTAGAGAAAATAAAGAAATGAGTGTGGGGGAGTTAAGAAATAGAGAAAAGAAAACGTATGGAAATAGATGATAGAATGGAAAGAGATAATAAAATATAAGAAGGGAAAGAAAAATTACCTTTTTTTAGTGAAAAGACATGACCTTTGGTAGAAAGGACATGGCCTTTTGGTAAAAAAGATAATGTTCTCTTTTCAAAATATTAGAAATTAAAATGAAGACATATGAATATCAAAAGAGAGGGAAGTATAATGTAAAATTAATCAAAAGTAAGAATTATGTAAGAAATTAAATAAAAAATATCAAGAAATTGTAAAAATATATGTAATATATAGTGTAGTGTGGGTGACGAGTCAGCATAGGTAGCATAACCCAGCACCGTGATTCTTTGTCATGAGTTGGCACGCCTGTGCCAACTCGTCCCTATTGCCATTCTTTCACGAATCAATATATTTGAGCCTATTTGTTCTTATAAGTTTTTGTCACGAGTCATGCCGACTCGTAATGTAGATAAAAGACGTATGCTAGTAAACTAAAAAAAAAAATTAAAAAGAAATCATGTGTATATGGTAATGCTTAAAGAAAAACACACTTAAATAATAGAAAAGAAACTAAATATAATTAGAAACTATAAATGAGTAAAATAATAAATCTAACAGAAAGACATAAAAATAAAGAATTAAAACTTAAACATAACACCTTACTACATTTAATGGTCTATAGTTCGACCATACCTTTGACGTATCAAGGTGTAGAGAGAGAGATTGACCTTGCTTGATCAACTACTTCATTAATCAAATAAAGTTTAAGATAATGACCATTAACTTTTGACATGCCTTCTTCAAATCAAAGTTCAAAGCCTTTGTTGCCTAATATGCCTTATGCTCAAGTTTAACGGGTAAGTGACAAGACTTCTTATAAATAAATTGGTAAGGTATAAGACCAATTGGGGTTTTAAAGGCTATTTTATATGCCCATAAAGCATCATCTAGCTTCAATGCCCAATCTTTTTTTAAAGAAGACATTGTTTTCTCAAGTATCCACTTAATCTCTCTATTACTCACCTTAACTTACCCACTTGTTTATGGGTGATATGGAGTAGCAACTTAATGTGTTACTCTATATTTCTTTAAAAGAGCTTTAATCATATGATTATAAAAATTAGAACCTCCATCGCTAATCAATACTTTAGGAGTACCAAATATTGGAAATATTAATTTTTTGAGCATCTTCTTAACAACCTTAAAGTCATTAGTAATGGTTGGTATTGTTTTTACCCATTTTGAAACATAGTCAACCATAACTAAAATATACTTATACCCTAAGGAACTAGGAAACAAACCCATGAAGTCTATACCATAAACATCAAAGAGCTCAACTTCAAGAATTCCATTCAATGGCATCTCATGTTTCTGAGAAATTTTACCCATTCTTTAACATCTATCATAAGTAAGCACAAAGTTCCTAGCATCCTTAAATAATGTTGGCCACCAAAAACTCGATTGAAGTACCTTAGATGCTATTTTTGATGCATTAAAGTGTCTGCCTACATTTAAAGAATGACAATGTCTCAAAATATCCTCGACATCATCTTGAGGGATGCACCTTCTAATCAAACCATCTCCACATCTCTTATAAAGAAATGGTTCCTCCTAATAGTAAAATTTACAATCATGCAAAAACATCTTCCTTCGTCTGAAATCTAACACATAAGGAAGAACTTTGCTCATAAAATAGTTTGCAATATCCATAAACCATGGAATTTCCTTTGACACTAAACTAAAAAGATGTTCACCATGAAATGTCTCATTAATTAGCATACCATCATCATTCCTCTTTAGACTATTTTGATTAAGCCTTGATAGATGATCCACAACAAAATTCTCACTTCCTTTCTTATCTCTCACTTCCCAATCAAGCTCTTAAAGCATTAAAAACCACCTTAGAAGTCTAGGCTTTACATCCTTCTTACTTAAAAGATATTTAAAGGTTGTATGGTTGGAGTAAATAATTACTTTTTACCTCACAAGGTATACTCTAAATTTATCAAATGTATAAACAATAACAAGCAACTCTTTCTTTATAGTGGTGTAGTTGATTTGAGCATCATATACTAATTTGCTAGCATAGTAAATCACATAAGGCTTGCCTTTTTTCCTTTGACCTAAAATAGCCCCTACTATAAAATTACTCGCATCACACATAACTTCAAATGGGTGGCCCCAATTAGGTGGTCTTAAAATAGGTGCTAAAATTAAGAGCTCTCTTCAATGTTTCAAATGCATCAAGACATGCCTCATCAAATACAAAAATAACATCCTTAACAAGCAGTTTGCATAATGATTTGATATTTTGGAAAAATCCTTAATGAATCATCTCTAAAAACTAGCATGCCCAAGAAAACTACTTATATCCATAACACACTTCAAGGATGGTAAATTAACTATTACCTCTATTTTAGCTTGATTAACTTCAATACCTCTTTTAGACACCGAGTGTCCAAGAACAATCCTTTCTTGTGCCATGAAATGACACTTCTCTTAATTAAGTACTAATGCATGCTCCTTACACCTGTTAAGAACTTTAGAAAGATTTTCTAAATAATGTGCAAAGTTAGATCCATAAACACTAAAATCATCTATGAAAACCTCTGCATGATTATGAATCAAATCACTAAATATTGAAAACATGTATCTTTGAAAAGTTGTTGGAGCATTACATAAACCAAGAGGCATACGCCTAAAGGCAAAAGTACTATATGGGCATGTAAAAGTGGTTTTGGCCTAGTCTTCGGGGTGAATAGTATTTAATAAAACCCACTAAGTCCATTAAGATAACAAAAATATGAAAAATTAGCTAATCTCTTGAGAACTTGATCAATAAAGGTAAAGGAAAATGATCCTTCTTAATTGCTTTATTCAATCTTTTATAATCAATACACATACGCCATCCTGTGATAGTCCTAGTAGGTATTAAATCATTAGACTCATTTTTAACAACGGTCAAGCCTCCCTTTTTTGGAACAACTTGAATGAGGCTTACTCATTTATTATCATTAATGGAATATATGATTCCATTGTCAAGAAACTTAACTATCTCTTTCCTAACCATTTCCTTAAGAGTAGGATTTAATTTCCTTTAACCTTCATCGGAAGGCTTGGTGTCATCCTCTAAAAGGATTCTATACATACATATATTACGATTAGAACCCTTTAATTCATTTATAGAATAACCAATGGCACCTTTATGACCATTTAACACATCATATAAAGCATTAACATTATGACTAGGCAAAAATGAATTTACAATAAAAGGAAATTTAAAGTTAGAATCAGGAAATACATATCGTAGATTTGATGGTAAAGGCTTAAGCTTTAGTTTCACTTCTTCACTTAATATAGTAGACCTTGGGTCATCATCTCTCCTTAAGGGTTTAAATCTTGAAATCCTATAAGGAGGAAGATATGAAGTTGCCTCCAAGCGATTCATATTAGCTTATTAAACCATATGTGGCTCAACAGGGTATTGCCTTAGACATTCATATATCACTTCATTAATGCATTCATCAATAATATCCATAGTATTAATTCTACTTGCCACTTCCATTGGTGAAGATTTCATCATCTTAAATACATCAAACTCCATAAATTTATTATTCACTTTTAATGGAATCTTGCCTCTCTTCATGTCAATGATAGCTCTTGTAGTAATAAAAAATGGTCTTCTAAATAAGATTGGAATTTTAAGATCTTATTCCATATCTAAAATAACAAAATCGACAGGAATAACAAATTTACCCACATTATTTAACACATTTTCAAGAATGTTGAGTGGATAAGTTAAAGATTTATTTGCCATGGAAAGACATATATTTGTTAGCTTAAGCTCTCCCATGACAAGCTTTTTGTAGATGGAATAAGGCATAAGACTAACACTAGCACCAATATCACATAAAGCTTTATCAAAATGAGTACCACTAATGACATAAGGGACCGTAAAACAACCTAGATCCTTAAACTTTATTGAAGATTTGGAGTACATAGCCTTGGATTCCTTAATAAGAGAAACTAACCCTTACTTTTCTAGCTTGCTCTTATAGTTTATGATATCCTTCAAAAATTTGCCCCATGTTGGCATATCTCTAATGGAATCCATAAATGGTATGGTAATAGAAATCTCCTTGAGATAATCTAGGAATTTACCAAATTGTTTATCCAAACTCCACCTTATGAACCTTTAAGGAAAAGGTAAGGTTTTAAAATCAACCTTAGGTTCATCATCGTTAGGTAGTATGTCATTTTTCTTCTTACCCTCTTTTACAACTTCATTATTTTATTATCACTAATAATGAAATCTTTATCTCCCCTTCTAGCTTCAATTTCTCCCTCATCATCATCAATAATCACTCTCTTACTCTTACTAGTAACTTTTTAAACTTCCCTACTACTCCTTAAAGTAATTACTCAGCAAGTCTCTTTTAATGTAAACTTATATTGACTAGGTAGCTTCCTTATAGGTTTAGAGTAAGAGGAAGAGGCTTGTTGAGCAATTTGGGTTTCAAGGATACGGTTATGAGAAGCAAGTTGTTCAAGTTTAGAATTAATTTGCTTGAATTACTCCTTATTTTATTTTTTAGTGGTTATTTATTGGTAAAAAAATTGCTCCATAAGAGTTTCAAGATTGGATTTGGGAGGGGTAGAGTTAAAACCTTGTTGTTTCATAAAAAATCCTGGTGGGTTTTATGGTTTAGTGTTTGGGTTAAAAGGGGGGTTCAATTGAGAGGATGGATTCGACCATGAGAAACTGGGATGATTTCTCCATTGAGGGTTATAAGTATTAGGGTTTAGTCCTCCTTTTTTATTAAAAGCTCCTTACATATAACTTACACCCTCATTAAGGAACAAGTCATATTGAGAATATGAATGAGATCCTCTAAATAACTCACAACAACATTAGTACTTCCCACAAAATTAATTTAAGATTTAGTTACTAACTTAGTGAGAGCATCTACCTTTATAGTTAATAAGTTGATGGTGTATAATTTCAAAACTCCTTTTGCTTTTACCATTGTCGTTTCATCACCCATGTATCCTTGTTATGCAAGTTCTTTAGGCAAAGTAATAACTTCTCTAGCTATTTTATCCATGCAAGTTCTTTAGGCAAAGTAATAGTTTCTCTAGCTATTTTATCCATCCATTTCCTACCGAAAGTTGTATTAATTATATTTTTGTTCTCATTTGTCAACCCATTGTAGAAAATTTAAGGAATCATCCAATCTGGCAGACCATGGTTTGGGCATTGCCTTTAGATTTCCTTAAATCTCTCTCAAGCTATATAAATTGTCTTACTTCCAATCTACTTGAAAGTAGTAATCTCATTGTAAAATTTGGTAGTCTTGTGCAATTGGAAATATTTATGGAGAAATACTATTTCAATTAGTCCTATGTTATGATCGATTCACTAAGTAAACTAACTAGCCAAAGTTGTGCCTTGTCTTTAACCAAAAATAGAAAAAGCCTAAGCCTTATTGTATCATTAGTGACACCATTTATCTTGAAAGTAGCACACACATTACAGAAAGTCAAAATGTGAGCATATGGATCCTCTCCTTATAAATTGTTTTGAACCATTTTAATGATGCTTAACTTAATTTTGAAGTTATTGTTAGCGATGGTTAGAGCCATTATCCCTCCAAAATAACCTATTATATTGGGCATGGCAAAATCACCTTAAGTTCATCTCTCTAGTTTGGTGCTAAAATTTGGTGTGAGTCAAATTAATACCCTAGTCTCTAAGACTAAGTATAGAGCAAGTAGGGTGTTGAACACAAAGAAATTCGGGACAATTTTGTATTAACTAAATAGGTAATTAGATGGATAGGTAACGTTGATAAAGGAAATGTTAAGTTATTCTACTTAACTAAAATTACTAAAATCTAAAAATTATATTAATTAATTTAAAATAACTAAAAGGAAACAAATTTTAGCAATATATGTTAGAATTACAATTTGGAATTAATCAAGAACAACAACAATTGAATAATACATATAATGATTGAAGAATATGGCCTAAAGTCCTTAAAAGTAACTCATTCTCATATCTTTGTAGAGATAAACCAAAACCATGAAGTTCCATTCCACTTCTTAAGTCCTTAAAGTGGATTTATTATCTCCAAGTACTTTCCTATCCGTTAAGTAATTCCAATTACTTTTACATTAAAATCCCAACTCTCATTGTGAACCCTTGATTAGCATATCATACATGATGATCAAACATATATGACACAATCAGGCACTCAATTGAAATTAAATCATTTATGCATTAATAAAGAAAGTAAAAATATAATCCATTGATTAATTCATCTTTATAATTCTAACAAATGAGGACTTAGCTAAAATGCATAATATCCATATTCAAATAACAATAACAAAGTATTTCAAATATTAAAACAACTAAGGAAAGAGAAGAGAAAAGATGTAGATATTATGTTGATGAACTCTTCTAGGAAGTTACTTGATATTAAGATGATCTTCTTAAATATGTCTTCTCTTCTTTCAACTTCAACTTCTCTTCAATAAAAACTAAGACAATACTAATTATCTTTAATAAAAACTAAGTGTTCTTTCTATAATTTAGGCCATATAAATGTATTTATAGCCCCTTAAATGTCCCAAATTGTGCTCTTTCAAAATAGATGTAATTGTGAAAAGGTGCGACGAAGGGGTATAAGAATGACTTAGCAACATTGTGCTGACTTAAGTATGACTCGACACACCAAGTCTTTGTCAAGAGTTGGCACAGGATGGAATGAGTCAGCATGGGAAGATTTTATCATGAGTCAGTAGAGGATGGAACGAGTCGGTATAGGAAGATTTTGTCATGAGTCATTACTCTTATGACGAGTCAGCACGGGGTCATTCATCCTTCTTTTAACTTTCCATGCACCAGTCTTCGTTCGGTTCTATCCAAATCCACTTCTATGCATGAATTAAGCCAAATAAAACCTGCAAAACACCAAATTAACACGAGAACAACATAAATAAAACAAAAGGATGAAATAGAATTAATACATAAAAACATAGACAAACTTAATTAAAACTAAGGGAAACTAAGCTATAACTACTATAAGAAACTACGCTAATTTGCATTATAACATATCCTTCTTAACTTTAATTAATTAACCTTAATTTAATAAAAATTATTAAAAACATCCATATAAATAAAAATATGAAGAATTATATTAATAACAATGTTCAAAACTCATCAATTCTAATATTAATAACAACACATATTATTATTTTATTTAAACTTTAATGCCAAAAATTTAATTAAAATAAAAATTAGATTAATATTTATAATTAAAAGAATAAATAATATTTATTTTTACATCATGTATATTATTGTTAACATTTATATTAATAAAACACACATAAATATATAATTTATTATCTAGAGAATAAATATAAATTATGATTATTGGTGTATAAATTAACTAAAGTCTATATTTGTAACTAAATATTCTATTAGAAACGATTACTAAAATTTTACCAAACACATAGTATCAATCAACTACCAACCATTAGCAACAACTGTAAACACGGAATGATGACGTGTGGATGCGACAAAGGACTCCGATTATGAAAATATTATAAATAGGTCTTTAATACTTGAAGTTTAAAACCTCAAAAGTCTGAATGCATTTCTAAAAGGGATTTAATTGGTTTTTTTAAGGACTTAATTGTAATACTTTTTAGAACCTAATTGAAAATTTAAATTTTTTTAGGAGTCTTTTTGTAATTAAAAGTAAAAAAAGAGAGGATCGGAATTACACAATTTTGATAAGAATTATACGTTTTTCGTTCTTTTTTTGTATTTTATTGAAAATAAAAGATGTGTTTCCTGAATTTTAATTGGTAAAAAAATTTTCTTAAATTCCTTTTTGAGATTTATCTAGATTTTTAAGAAATAAAATCCTTTTAAAACTGAAACTCTTTTAGTTTATGGCCTAAGGTTTTTCTATAAAAACCTAGCTAAAGCTCTTTTGTGGGGGAGTTCTCTCTTTTAACTAGAGACTTTTCTTTTCCTAGGCAATACACAAAAGTATCATTTGTGATTTATTAGTGTTTTTGAAGCAATGATCAATAGACCTTGTAGATGAGAATAATAAGTTTTTTGAAGACTTACTTAACAAACAACGGTGATTGATCTTAGTCTAAGGAGCCAACCACAATGCATCCAAAATCATTATCTTCTTTCCCATCTTCTTTTATTTTTATTGTTTTATTATTATTTTGATTTTATTAAATTTTAATTTTATTAACTTTTTATTGTTATTTTATTCATTAATCATTGTTTATTCTTTTATGTTGGTAATTATGGAGGGGATTACATGATAATCTTTCTTAGAGAACAAAATCCATGGAGGTCTATGGAATGCCATGAATTGAATCTTGTAGCTAAATATAGTTTATAGGTTTTTTATTTAATTATTTATTATTGTTTTGTTTTTTTATTTATTTTTGGTATTAATTTTTCTTTTTCTTATTATTTTCAATAGCTCTTTGTAATAGCCCCAATAGTGGAAATAATTAAATCATATGTGTGTGATTGTGTGTTTTATTTTAAATAATCGGCTAGTAAAATTAGGGTTTTTAATTGGGTAATTAATTAAAATTAAGGGCTATAGAGATAATTAGATTTTTTATTAAGATTAGATTAGATTTAAGTGGTTAGAATTAGGGTTGTATGTTAATCATTTTATTTATTGTTCATAGTCACTTTAATTAAATTAGGGTTTTTAAAAGAAATAAGTTTGATTAATTGTTTGATATTTTATTTAGTTATTTTGATATTTTTTATTGTTTTTGGGCTTGTTTATTATTTTTATATGTTTTGGGCCTTAAGCCTATATTAGGCTCTAACCCATTTAAATGAATTTAGGTTTTTTTGTAGGTTTAATTAAAATGCATTTTTAAGCCCATAATTAATTAGATTTAGGGTAGAGATAACTTAGGCCCATTTAGTTAATTTAGACATAGGCCCACCTAATTTAAATTATCAAGACTTAGCCCATTGAAATTAAAGACTTTTCCATAATTTGTAAATTTAATATCATTTTAAAAGTAAAATATGTAGAATTAGGCCTATTAATTTAAATACTTCATAATTTGTAGATTTAGGCTCATTTTAGAATTTAAATAAATAGACTTAGATTAACTTAATTAAAATTGAATAGGAATTAGGTTCATTAGTCTCTAGGCTCACTTATAAATTAAAACATGTAGATTTAGCCCATTTAATTAAAATCAATGTAGATTAGACTAACTTAGGGATTGCGAATTTAAATGAGTGCATTATTTACATGTATTTTCACAACTAGTCTACCTAAAGTTGATTGTTTTAAATAAGGGTTTATATGAAATTGCATGTAAATAGAGCGTAAGATAATAATTCATCAAGTAATTCTAAATGAACAGAAGATTGAAAGAAGTTGGTATTCCGTATCTAGAATCTCCTAGTTGTGGTGCTAGCTTTCTTTTAAAGAATCAAGTGCCGCCATTTTTTAATTTGTCCCAATTATTACCCTAGGTGGCGACTCCTCATCTCCACGCCATGTTTTTGTGACAGTGGTTAGTGTGTTCTCTAGAGCCTTGAGCTTAAATAGAATTGCAATTGCTAAAATCTTAGGTGCGTGCTAAACCCCGCCATCTATAGTGGCGACTCCACTAGGGATAAGAGATACTAATTCTACTTATGTTATTTAAAATTATTTTATTCTTGCATTCATTTTTCATGTCCCTATTAATCGATGATGTTGGTTTATAATGATTCCACTAGCTTCATGGGATTGTAAATTGGCTAATCATCATTCTTAGCTTTAACTTGGTTTAAGAGAGATTACTAGGCTCATCTGACTAGAGTCTATAACCTAAGTCCCAAAGGGGGGTAGTCTTCTTTTGAGTTTGTAAAGAATGTCGAGCCCCTCTGACCTTAGCCTGTGACTTAAGTCTTAAAGGAGGACATCTTACTGAGGGAATCTTAACTTTTCCACCAAGCTTATATAGTAATTTCCCGTAGGATTACCTAAATTGCTTGTGAATGTTGCCCTAAGGTATTTCTATCTATAAAGGCCCAAGACCATACTTTTGAAGCCCATCTGAGCTAATAAAGATTGGGCTAATCTTTTATACTTAAAAAAAAAATACTATTTCTATACTTTACTACTTTAAGAGATTTGGCATGCGCATCGGTTCTTGATATCCCCCGTTGATATTAAGGCCAAGAAAAAAAATTCTAGGAAAAGAGACTCACCATTAAATACTTGTGTGGGAGGAATAAGGTTAGAAGGATATTGTACACCTGATTGTTACTTGTTACTTGTTGCATAGCACGTGCATCATACATACATACATTTCATACATCATACTAACACTTTGTTTCTTAGCCATCATAGATTCATTTGGGTTTTCCTGTGTTTAGAGTCAGAAAGGTAGAAGACTGGTGAGAACAAATTCAAGCATGCGGTCAATTACAAAAGAGATTTTTAGCAAACTGGAAAGGAGTCCTATCAATCCACTATACCTAGAAGCTATAAAAGCTCCAACTAAATAAGTAGAAGAAATAGAATAATAAGAGGGAGGAAACTGGACTCTAGAGCACATCAAAGGAGCATTAATGGATGACATGAGAGCGATAATGCAAGATGAACTAATACAAGCTTTGGCTGGACTGATGACACCACCTGCTACTCTTGCACCTCCCGTTATAGACAATCCACTTGTTGTGGGTGTACCACCTGCTAACAATGACAATGCTACTAGGAATATACCTATTGTGGAAATAAAATTAGAGGATGTTAAGTGTTACATGGTTAAAAAGGCAAAAAGAGAATCACTTGAGCAAGTTCAAGAGCTGGAATCTAAGCAGATGAAGGCATTTACTCAGAAGATGTCCAAAATAGAGAAAATAATGAGAGGACATGGCATCAGATATTCGTTTGATTTTGATGATATGATGCAATTTGAGGAAGATAAGCTATTTGATAAGTTTAAAATGCCATAGCTATAGAAATTTGACGGTACTAGGGACCCAAGGATCCACCTTAGTCAATACATAACTACTACAAGCACCACTAAAGCTCCTCTATATGTAGTTACCAAGTTATTTGTACTATCCTTGGAGGGCATGGCTGTCAATTAGTATTATGGGTTGGAGAATTCTATCTGAGCAGACTAGAGAGAATTGTGTATCACTTTTCAAAAGTAATATGACTACAATACCAGGCTTGAAGTGTCTTTTAAGGATCTAGAATTGACTAAGCAGATTTATTAGGTCAACCTTCAGGCAAGTTCGACTATAAGGTGTTTTACACTAAACCACCTTTTTTTGACATACCCTTCGAGTCTATTATGCCTACAGGATGGGATGATGAGTTTGATGATGAGAAGTTGCTAAACTTTTGAGGATAGAAAGATAAAGTCATTGAGACAATTGGCAAGAAGATGCAAGAATAGTTGCCACTTTGAGGCTCAGTATCCCTAGCATCTAGAATAGGAAATAAATTTTCTTATTGTCTTCTTTAAATAAAATTTAGTTTCTTTAGAATTTATTTTGTTTTAGAGATCGATGATATGAATTCTGATCATGCTGACTTATATATTGTCATCCTAATGGTATTATGCATTGTGGTATTGCTCGCATATGCATGTTTGACATAAATTTAATTCCATTAGATTCATTCAGCATGGGCATAAATGTAAATTCAAAGAACATTCATATATCATATAATGTAACTTCCGAGGATAGGAAATTTGTGGGAAAGGAAAAATGAAAACAAAGAGAGAAAAAAAGAAAAAAGAACACTAAGGTAAAAATTAGAGAGAAAAATTTAGGACTGGTTGGTAATAGGAGTTGTATCATGTAATGTAATGAATGTTCTCATTTTTGCCCTATTGAATGATTAAAATTGAATTTGAAATTTTTGTTCAAATATCACATATTCATCTTTATCATATTGCATAAGTATTTGAATGGAAACATAATACATAATAAAAGCTAAATCAGAGCTATAAGATCACTATATTAGTTATGTTTTTTCTTTTATCGCCCTTTTATGATTTTGTTTGTAAATATAGTGAAGTTTACAGACACCTAGTTCCCTGTCATGGAGGGATAGTCCTAAGTGATCTAGTTGAAGTTTTAGTTCCAGTGGTCTAGCTATCCTGTTAGAGGTCGTCTAATGGGAGTCGGGCTATGGGGAATCGAACCCAATTTTTCCATGACATGACCCCCTTTTCTTTCTCCCCTTATACCATGGGAATTTAGGTGGTTTAATAACTCATATTGCAACTTATGCCTTGTAACTATCATCAATCATTGCATCAACATCAAGCCTCATATTCTACTCAAAAGTCCTTCGAAGTGTAAGTCTAGTTGATTTCATAATCAAAAACTCGCTTTAGCTAGTTCGTCCACTCCTCTACATCTTCAATGCATGAGATTAAAACTAATAGGGTTAGTAATTCAAAGGATTGAAGAATAGCACGAATGAATTTAGAATGAAATTAGGGGCAAAATGGAGCTTTAAGGGCAAATTAAGTTCGTATTTGAAGAGCGAAGATGGACATTAAAGTATAAAAGCCAGTATAAAAGTTCTAGGGGCATAAAAAAGTAAACCATAAGTAACAACTAACAATTTATCATTACAATAAAATCTAGTCATTTGTTGGACAAGCTGTATCAGAAGCTCTAACATCAGAAGTACTAATAGCAAAGCATTCAATGCTCAAACCCACAGGCTGTTGATAAGGCACCTCATTCTCACACTCCAAGCTGCGAATATAGTTATGTTCTAAATAAAAGACTTATTAGGATCATGCATATCATACATAACATGCATACACTTGTATACATTTGTTGTGAAATACTTGTTTTGTATAATAAAGTCTTTGAGCTTAGGTAAGATTGTGCAAATACTTTGCTACTAACATTCAAAATTAGTGTTGTAAAAGTGCAAAAAGATAGTTATAGTGTTCACATATGAAGCATCTAAAGAAGTAAAATAGGAAGAGCAGCACTATCAAGGTGAACCTGATGCTCGATAGGATTTTAGACCTTAGGAGCTTAACAAATTATGGGCCCATCCAGTAAGGGAATATCATCGATAGTGATACTTGTAAAAGCATCATCCAAGTGACCTCAAAAGGTTGGATAGGACGTTCAAGCTCCTTAGATTCAACATCCATCTCCATAGTCTCATCTGGAGCATCATCTAGAATATCTCTCCATAATAGTTAGTCCAATAAGGTATGGAATATGGTGATGAGAAGGTCTAACATGTCAGTAATACATTCGTCGGCCCTATAAAAAGGAAGGATGCACTCAAAACCTAAAATGAATGCACTCTGAAAAATTATTTGATCTTGAAATAAGATTTTTAACTCCTAAACCTTTTTTCAAGAGATATCAAGAAGAGGAATGAAGCCCTCTACTATAATATCAATGGAATGGCGAAAATATAAACGTAGCTTAAAGCCACAACTTCAATGGTGGAGTATCATGACCTTTGTAATCTTAGACATCATCACCACAATTAAAAGGGAAGAATGCAAAAGAATAACATTGCAAATTTACAAAATCTCTTCACTTGCAAATAAACCATACTAACTTATGGTATTTTATGCAGGAAAAAAACAAAAGAGAATGAAAAATGGGAAAGGAACTAATACATTAGTAAGATCAAGCAAGATTGCAAATGTTAATCATTCATTAGAGTATCACCTTATATGATAGACAACTTGCCAAACACTCATCAAAATAATCAAGGGAAGTAATAAAACTCTATTTCCTTAGATTGTGTAATAAAGTACCATCTCAATTATAAAATTCACAAATTGAAAATAAATTCATCCACTTTATGTGATCATGTGCGAAAAGCCTATCTCATGACCTTTGATTATAATGACTTTCTTTTATTAGCTTCACAGAATTCAGATGATTAGTTAATAGTTTTGTGTTGAGAGCTTATAAACTCTAATAAATCTAATGCTTACTTTGCACCCAAACGAAGGGAAGAAAATGCAAAAATAAAATCTGTGGACTTACAGTACAAATTGCTTGAATTTCAAAGTATCATTTCAGTATTTTAGATAATAAATGTACATATAATCTACTCCAATGCTCAGAAATGAGTATAAGTACAAAATCCGTGGATGGTATCCATATTGTGTAATATGAGAAAGGTAGGGGAATACTAAGAAGAGAAATGAAATAAAAGCAAGCATAATTTACTCCAATGCTCAGAAATGAGTAAGAGTATCAACGTGAAACCTTTGGCGATATCCATACTGAGTAATACAAGAAAGGCGAGGAAATACTAAAAGAGGACCATGTCCAAAAAGCTACTCTAGTTACTCCAATGCTCTGTAAAAGTATGAGTATCCAAAAGACCTTTCCAACGGTATCCATGCTAAGTAATATGAGAAAGGCAGGGGAATACTCGGATAAGGAAGGAAAGCACAAAAATTACTCAAAGATTATTTTGATACTCAGAATTCAATCTTTTTATGCTTAATTTTCATAAGTTTTATTTAGCAAATTCTCCCTAAAATTAGGTGTAGAAGTAAGCTCTGCACTTGGTAAAAGATATGCTCTCAGCATAAGATGGTTAACGATGCCTTTGACCTTTGCAAATGACAAATAAATGATAGTCATGAAAATAAAAAATAGTGAGATTCATTAAGTGCATGCTATCTAGTGAAAAAGTGATGAATTTTCTCATAAATTTTTAATATTGTAATGTACTTTTGTACATTCATCATGATTGAAACTCACTTTAATAAGTCTGTAGTAATTACAAATCCAGAAGGAAGTGCACCCAACCTGTAGAGTTAGTTAACACAACGGAATTGAAATTAGTTAGCAGAAAAATTCTAATAAGTCAACATAAAGAATTTAAAGCATTCGACTCAAACAACCAAAGATAAAAATCATGAGTAGTTATGGACTGCAGTAGTAAGGATGAGCAATGAAGAGGTTGCAGTTAATCATAATCATCAGCAAGCAATAAAAGGATTGTAACTAATCGCGAGCAATTATGGACTATATCATTATAAAAGCAAGCAATGAAAGGATTGCAATCAATTTGCAAGAAATTATGGATTACAACATCAAAGGCGTGCAATGAAAGGGTTACAGTTAATTAAAATTATCCAACAATTATGGACTATAACATCAAAGGTGAGCAATGAAAGGATTGTAGTCAATTTGAAAGTAATTATGGATTACAGCATCATCGGTGAGCAATGGAAAGGTTGTAGCTAATCATGAGCAGTTATGGATTATAGCATTATAAAAGCAAATAATGTAAGGGTTGCAACTAATTATGAGCAATTATGGATTGCAGCATCATTAGCGAGTAATGGAAGGGTTGTAGCTAATCACGAGTAATTATGGATTGTAGCATCATCAGTGAGTAATGGAAGGGATGCAGCAAACCACGAGCAATTATGGATTGTAGTATCATTAGTAAGCAATAAAAGGTTTGTAGGTAAATCGTGAACAGTTATGGACTGTAGCATTAAGGGCTAGCAATGAAAGGGTTATAGCTAATCAAAATTACGAGCAATTACAGATTGTAGTGTCAAGAGCCAGCAATAAAAGGGTTGCAATTGATTGAAATCATTAGTGAGCAAGGAAGAAATTATAATTAATTGAAATCCTTGAGTAGTTATGGACTGCAAAATCAAAAGGTAAGCAATAATAAAGTTGTAGCCAATTAAAGCCAGCCAGTAATGAAAGGTTACAGCTAATTAAAATCATCGATAAGCAATGAAAGGATTGTAATCAAATCAAAAGTCGTGAGTAGTTACAGACTACAACGTTAAAGGTAGACAACAAAAGGGTTGTAGTTGTTCAAAACTTGCCAGCAATTATAAATTGTAGCAGCATAAAGCCTATATTGAGGAATGACAAAAGCAACATTGTACGACAGAATACAACGTACCTTTTTAATTTGTACTATACAACCGAGTATAGTCAACATCATATGACCGAGTATGATGTATCCTTTCAGTCAGTACTATACGATAGAGTATAGTCAACATCATACGATTGAATGCGATGTATCCTTTCAAATCAAAACTATACGTCTGAGTATAGTGTTTCGTTATATGTTTTAGGATTATGCTTAGTGTTGTATGAAACACAAGCATTCATCGTGAATTGCAATCGCTTGCAAGAAAAAGCCTTAAGGAGCATAGGTAAGTATCTAAACTTTTGATCTTAAGAAATTGTGTGTTAATTTGCTTTTCCATAGTTTGTCAAATAAACAGTGATAAAGGGGGGCAGTTGTAAACACCCAATTTTGGGATGATAAAGTGTGGATGCGACAGAGAACTCCGATGATGAAAATATTATAAATAGGTCTTCAATACTTAAAGTTTGAAACCTCAAAAGTCTGAATGCATTTCCAAAAGGGGTTTAATTAGTTTTTTAAGGACTTAATTGTAATTTTTTAGGACTTAATTGAAAATTTAAATTCTTTCAAGGGTCTTTTTATAATTAAAAGTTAAAAAAAAGAGGAATGGAATTCTATAATTTTGATCAGAATTACATAATTTCGATCAGAATTGCATAATTCCAATCAGAATTATATAACCATTCATTTTTTTGTATTTTTACAGAAAATAAAATATGTGTTTCTTGAATTTTGATTGGTTAAAAAATTTTCTTCAAATCCTTTTTAGGATTTATCTAGATTTTTAGGAAATAAAATCCTTTTAAAACTAAAACTCTTTCAGTACATGACCTAGGGTTTTTTTTATAAAAACCTAGCTATAACTCTTTTGTAGGGGAGTTCTCTCTCTTAGTTAAAGACTTTTCTTTTCCTAGGCAGTACATAAAAGTATTTTTTGTGATTTATTAGTATTTTTGAAGCAAGGAGCAATAGACCTTATAGAAGAGAATAACAAGTTTTTTGAAAACTTACTTAACAAACGACAACGATTGATTTTAGTTTGAGCAGCCAACCAAAGTGCATCCATAATCATTATCTTCTTTTATTTTTATTATTTTATTATTATTTTGATTTTATTAAATTTTAATTTTATTTTATTTTTATTGTTATTTTATTCACTAATCATTGTTTAGTCTTTTGTGTTAGTGATTATGGAGGGGAGTACATGATGATCTTACTTGGAAAACAAAATCCATGGAGGTCCATGGAATGCCATGGATTGAACTTTATAGCTACATATAGTTTCTAAGTTTTTTATTTAAATGTTTATTATTGTTTTATTTTATTTATTTATTTTTGGGTTGTATTAATTTTTCTTTTTCTTATTATTTTCAATAGTTATTTGCAATAGCCCCAATAGTAGGAATAATGAAATCATGTGTGTGCGATTGTGTGTTTTATTTTAATTAATCGGCTAGTAAAATTAGGGTTTTTAATTGGGTAATTAATTAAAATTATTGACTATAGAGATAATTAGATTTTTATTAAGATTGGATTAGATTTAAGTGGTTAGAATTAAGGTTGTTTGTGAATCATTTTATTTATTGTTCATGGTCACTTTAATTAAATTAGGGTTTTTAGAAGAAATAAGTTTGATTATTTTTTGATTTTTTATTTAATTGTTTTGATATTTTTTATTGTTTTTGGGCTTATTTATTCTTTTTATATGTTTTGGGCCTTAGGCCCATATTGGGCTCTGACTCATTTAAATGAATTTAGGTTTTTTGCAAGTTTAATTAAAATGCATATTTAGGCCCATAATTAATTAAATTTAGGGTAGAGATAACTTAAGCTCATTTAGTTAATTTAGACATAGGTCCACCTAATTTAAATTATATAGACTTAGCCCATTTACATTAAAGTTTTTTCTATAATTTGTAGATTTAATATCACTTTAGAAATAAAATATGTAGAATTAGGTCCACTAATTTAAATACTTCATAATTTTTAGATTTAGGCTCATTTTAGAATTAAAATAAATAGACTTAGATTCACTTAATTAAAATTGAATAGGAATTAGGCCCATTAGTCTTTAGGCTCACTTATAAATTAAAACATGTAGATTTAGCCCATTTAATTAAAATCAATGTAGATTAGACTAACTTAGGGATTGCGAATTTAAATGAGTGCATTATTTACATGTATTTTCACAACTAGTCTACCTAAAGTTGATTGTTTTAAATAAGGGTTTATATGAAATTGCATATAAATATAGGGTAAAATAGTAATTCATCAAGTAATTATAAATGAACACAAGACTGAAAGAAGTTGGCATTCCATATATAGAATCTCCTAGTTGTGGTGCTAGCTTTCTTTTAGAGAATCGAGTACCATCATTTTTCGATTTGTCCTAGTTATTACCCTGGGTGGCGACTCCTAATCTCCACGCCATGTCTTTATGACAATGGTTAATGTGTTCTCTAGAGCCTTAAACAGTGTCGTAATTGCTAAAATCTTAAGCATGCGCTAAACCCCACTGTTTACAATAGCTATCACCTATTAACCATTGGTAGAAGTTATCAACTATCAACCATCGACAGAAACTATCATCTATTAACCATCGGCAGCATCTATCAGCTATCAGTAATAACTTAGCCAAACAGACCCTTAGTAATCATTTCTTTTCAATAATAATATAAAGTGAATTTTACTCTCATCAGTTTATATAATTAACTTTTATTTAATTTAAAAATTATCATTTTTTTGAAAGGAAAAGGAATTGCATTAACTCAAATCTGTAAATAATACATCAATAATAAGGGTAGGAAAAGAACCATTCTATTCCCTTTGCCCACGCATATAAGCTGTTACTCTAACAAGAGAGTGAACTACAATATTCGCTGACTTTTTAACAAAAAGCAACTAGCAATCACATAGTTTTTGCAATAAAGACTTGTAGTCCTGAATAACAAGACCAACAGGAGAAATAAAACTAAAATTGGAATTAATAGTATTCACCAATAGCTAAGAATCTAATTCGAATAACAACTTGGACTCAAATGTACAAATAATCCAACCCAAAGGTTACTTAAGCATTATTGCTTTAGCTAAGAAGGGATCTAGAGAGCCTTACTTAGAACATTGAAAAGCTATTACAAACATAGCCTGAGAGTCTTATAATACATAGTTAATACCTATGGATCTCGACTTAGACATAACACTAGCATCCTTATTACACTTGATTAATCCCGACAGAGGCTTGCACCATTTAACTTGAAACTCAAGCCTTATTCAAGTAGAAGTCTGAGATTTGGTAACTTGTATCTAGCACTAAAAAGAGTTATAATCTAGAGTTTTTTTTGAACAACATACCCAAAGTTCTATTTTTTACTTTTCCAAACCTTATCATTTTGATTATGCCATAAATAAAAAAGAATAATGGCAATACCCTGCAAATCAGAGCTTGGACATCTTACCAATAAATTCCACCATTCTCTCATATCAGATGCCTAATTAGAAATATCATCGATAGATGACATCAACCACACCATAAAAGCATGGGAGCAAAGAAAATGACATAGACTCTTTCTGAAAATGACATATGGGATAAAGCTTGTTCTTTATGACCCTTTTTATCTTAAGTATTGCAAGGGTAGGGAAGCAACTTGAAAATGCCCACCAAAGAAAATTTTTAATCTGAGGATGAATTTTTAACTGGCAGTAGCTGTTCCAATTAAAAGAAGAAGGATCATTAACCTAACAATCAGCTTTGATAGCTCTATACCCACTTTTGACTGAATATTCTTCGGATTTCTCCACACTCTAATACCATCTATCTGCTTCCTAATTCTCACTAAGAGGAATAGACAAAATCCTTTGCACATCTTGGGTGGAAAATAAATCTTGCATAATATCTTCTTCCCACTCTCTTTCATTAATTTTTAACAAGCTAGAAACACAAGCATCTAGTAAATCACTGGGATCATGGGATTCAATAATAGGATTATCTTCATTTATGAGCCTATATTTTCACCATATCACCTTACCTAATCCTGACTCTTGACTTATTGATTAATAAATCCTTAGATGCAAAAATGCTTCTCTAAGTAAAACTTAGGTTAGAACCTAAAGAAGCTTCAAAGAAATCATATTTAGGAAAATACATAGCCTTTAAAATCCAAGAGACAATAACTTGTGGTCTTGAAATAAGGCGCCACCCCTATTTGGCAACCATTGCCAAATTGAAGTCATGAAGCTTTTTAATATTCAAACCCCAAAATTCTTTAGGTCTGCACATACATCCCAACACTGCCAACTCATTCCACCTTGGTGATTTCTGTTTTTACCCCACCAAAAACAGTTCATCATCCTTTTTAATTCTTTGCACAGAGAGATCGAAAGTACAAAAACTAACATGACATAGCTGGGAAGAGCTTGAACTACTAATCTTAGTAACAGCTCCTTACCGACTCAGGAAAATAGACTATATCACCAACCTTGAAGCTGCTTCCAATTCCAAGCCTTCTCTTTCATAAAATTAAAAACTTTAGACTTGTTTCGGCCTATAATAGAAGGGAGTCCAAAATATTTTTAATGATTAGTGCATATTTGGACTCTAAGATTAACGTAAATACTAAACTGAACATCACTAGGAACATTTCTATTAAATAGAATATATGATTTTTCAAAGTTAGTTATTTGAAAAATTACCATTTATTATATAATACATTAGTATTAACGTAATTAGGGTTTCAATGTGATTAATGAATGGTGAAAGAGTCCTAGAGGAGGGAGGGTGAATAGGACTATCAAAAAATAATAAGAAATTAAAAATTTTGAACAAGAATTAAAAAGAATGTTTAGAAGGAAGAATGATGAACACAAGAATTTAAGGATTCAGATTCTCAACAATCCTACGTCTCCACCCAACTTATTCTCAAGTTAGGATTTTGAATCACTACAATCTCTTTCCCTAGATTGATTTTTATAACTTGAGTTTTAGGCTCAGCTCAAACCTTACAACTTGAGTTTTCAAGTCTCACACTAAAATCAAATTCCTAAGTTTTTTAATGGCTAAACACTTAAACCAATTCCTTTATAATAGAATCTCACTTCTTGTTTTTTAATCCTAGAAAATAGAAGAACAAGAACATTTATTCTAACACTCACCAACTCTCACAAGAGTATAAAAAATAAAATAAATTTGAAAAAGTTTAGAGAGCTTAATTGAATGCTTGAAAGTATATAATGAATAAATAAGTTTCTTAACCTCAAAATAATCTTCATAGGTTATATTTATAGTTGTGCAATTCAATTATAGTTGTTGGAAGCAATAATTTCATTCCTAACAAAATCAAAGTTTATTTGAATGCAATTTGGACTTTTGAGCTGCAATTTGTAAAGTTTTGATAGAGATATCATTAGTCCTGGTTGGGATGAGCATTGAATAGTTATTTCAATCCATTGTATTTGAATTTTTGCATTGGTCTTGGTTGGGATATCCTTGTCTTGAGCAATGTCCCAACCAGGATTAGTTCTATCAAAAATTGAGTTTTCGCATAAATTAGTTTGCCTTAGTCCTGATCAGGATCATGACACGATTTGTTTTTTTGTGCAATTTAGTCCGTATATTGAGTCTGATCAAGATAGTGCTTATGAGTGAGACTGAAGACAATCAAATCAACTTAAAATTTCTTCATAAAAGTTATAGATAAGTGTCTTATCTTTCCATATCACTTAGAATCACCTCTATTGAACCTCTGTAGCTCAAGATATTGTTGAAACAATAATAGATGTGCAACCTAAAATGAAAGCTACATATATTGACTTTGACTCAAGATTTGCATACCCAAATGAGCTCGAATTTTAACAAGTAAGCTCAATTCAAAAAGCTTAAAATGTGTACTTCAAAAGTGAAGAAGATCATTTTCTCATTATAGAGCTCTAAAGATGTCAAAAAGCCTCTTTGAATCTCAGAGATCGAATTAGCCCAAAAACATACTTATCAATTCAGGTCGTGAGCATACCACTGTATATCCAAAAATGTATATTTTTGGTATATAATTATTTCTTAAATATTTTAGACTTGCATAGATTGAGATACTTCATCGAAATGCATATTTATACTCTTTCAAGGAGTATTTCATTGTCTCCAATCATTTAATAATTAAACTTTATGATAGATCAACTTCCTACACACTTAGTTAAAATCATTAGAATCAAAATTGTTTATTAAAGTCCAAAATTAGGAGTTTGATCATGCAAATGGTCAACAGTCTCCCCCTTTTTAACTTTGACAACCAATTTGAAAAGATAATAAATAATGTGTGTGTGTCAAAAATAAATAACGTGTATAAGCATGTTAAATTGAAATAGCTCACCCTTTTAAAATAAATAGATGCAATAAATTGTTCCCCTTTAATATATGCATAATAATGTGTGTGTGTGTCAAAAATAAATAACGCATATAAGCATATTAAATTGAAATAGCTCACCCTTTTAAAATAAATAGATGCAATAAATTGTTCCCCTTTAATATATGCATAATATTAATATCATGTACCAAAGTATGGAAAAATTAACAGAGCATATATAAGGATTTAAAGAAATTGAACTTTTTAAAAAAAAAATTAAATAATTATAAAGGAAATAGTTTTAAGAAACAATACCAATTTAAAAGATAGTTATAAAAATTTTCCTCTTTATATGAAAATATATTTTTATTTTTCCCCTTTTAGACATGATAAGAAATATAAATTTATTTATTTATTCCCTTTTTTGTCAAAAATAAAAATAACATAAAATTTAACATCAGGAATAAAAATAAACATAGCCCAGCATAACAAATCTGTTAAAAAACATAAAAAAAACATGATAACATGATCATTTTATTAAGCAATATGAAGGATTCTTCTCCCCCTTTGGAAAAAAAAAGAGAAAAATATAAAAGGAAATGAACCTAAAAGGACCAAAAATTCTAAAGAGAATAAAAGATCACGAACCAAAATAATGAAAACAAATATACACAAAATCTTTATAAAGTCTATGTTATACTTAAATAAAGTAAGAAAAATATGGCCTTTTATCACATATGATATATGACAAAACTAGCCACACTTACAATGTTACTATACATATATAAACAAAATTATATAAAATAAATTCAAACAATTTTCTCCCCCTATTTCAAATAAAAAAAAATAGAATAAGGTTTGAATTAAAGAAAATTGATATTAAGGACACAATATCACATAGTTATGTCACTAACATAAACACATCATTGTAAAAAAAATAAAATTCTCCCTTAAAAGAAATTAACTAAATATTCATGCAAACTCAATTATTTCTTCCTCTTTGTCAAAAGCAAAGATAGACCAAATTTAAAAAAAAAATATCCATGTCTTATCAAAGATCAAAATAATTCTTAAGAAGAATTTATACATGAATAAATTAAACATGAATTTTGCATGTATAAACACAATTAAAAAAATCATGCATAAACATATAAAAATTTAAGCAAACTCAAATATTTCTCCCCCTTTGTCAAAATGCAAAAAATCATTAAAAAAATAAAATTGCATTAAAAAAGATAAGAGTTAAAATGATATTAAGATATCAATTATAGACAAGACATAAAACTAACAGCTCATTACTTATATCAAAAAAATAAGTCGAACCTAAATTGATACAAAATAATCATAAAAACAAATGATCAGCTCAAAGCTTAGATACAAAAAATACACTGAAAATAAATCCAACCAAAATTGACAAAAAACACACTAAAATATAAAGAAAATAATTATTCTTGTTGAGGACGAGGAAAGAGGGAATAATTTTTCTAAAATAAAATAAATAATTAATTGAATTTAACTCAATAATTAATTATTAAATAGCAAAAAAATAAATAATTAATTGAATTTATCTAAATAATTAATTATTAAATGGCAAAAAAATTAAAAAGATTGTTAAGATCAAAATCAAAATTAATAACCAAAACAATTAATAAACACAACATGATTTCACATGGAAATAGTTCAACCATCAATCAATATAGCATAAAATCAAGATATATTAGAACCATTAATAATACTAAGTTCATGCTTAATAAAATTCATTCTTTCCTCGTAAAGAGACTTTGTAAAAATGTCAGCTAATTGATGATTAGTATTAACAAATTAAAGAAAAATATCACCATTTTGCACATGATTATGCAAGAAATGATGTCTAACATCAATATGTTTAGTTCTAGAGGTGTTGAATGAGATTTTTGTTAAGGTTTATTACACTTGTATTATCAAATTTAACAGGAATGTCATTAATATCAATGTCATAGTACAATAGTTGTTGTTTTTTCCATAAAACTTGTGTGCAATAACAACTAGCTGCCATATATTCTGCTTCAATGGTGGATAAGGAAACCAAAACTTTTTACTTGCTAAACCAAGAAACTAAGCAATTACCTAAAATTTGACAAGTTCCATAAGTGCTTTTTCTATCTAGTAAACTAACTATAATGTCCGCATTAGAATAACTAATTAAGTCAAAGGAAGAACTCCTAGGATACCAAAGTCCTAAATGCATTATACCACAAAGATATTTGAAAATTCTTTTAATAGCATTCAAATGAGACTCTCTATGACTCTATTAAAATCTAGCACATAAGCATGTACCAAACATAATATCGCATCTACTAGTAGTTAAATAAAGAAAGGATCTGATCATACCTCTAAATCGCTTTTCATCAATCGGTTTGTCATTCTCATCCTTGTTAAGTTTGGATGTGGTGCTCATTAGAGTTTTTCTTGTCTTAGCTCCATCCATGTCAAACTTCCTAAGAACGTCTCATGCATATTTGATTTAATTGATGAAAATCACATCTTTGCATTGCTTGATTTACAATTCAAGAAAGAATTTTAGTACTGACATCATACTCATCTTGAATTCTCCTTGCATTAGCTTAGAAAATTCCTCACATAAGCAATGGTTAATAGTACTAAAAATAATATCATCAACATATATTTGAATAATTAATAAATAATGCTTGGATTTCTTTATAAAAAGAGTTGTGTTCACTTTTCCTTTAAAGAATCCTTTCTTTAGTAAGAAGTTGCTCAATCTTTCATACCAAGCTCTTGGAGCTTGTCTCAATCTATACAATGCTTTTGACAATTTAAAAACATGATTTGGAGAATCAAAATTTTCAAAACCCAAAGGTTGCTCAACATATACCTCCTCTTCAATGAAACCATATAGGAATGCACTTTTAACATCCATTTGATAAAGTTTAAAATCCATGAATAATGCAAATGCAAGTAGCATTCTAATAGCTTTTAACCTTGTAACGCGGGCAAATGTTCATTATAATTAATGCCTTCCTCTTGATTATAACCTTTAGCTACTTGTCTAGCTTTGTTCCTAGTTATGTCACCTTGTTCATTCATCTTATTTCTAAGCACCCATTTAGTGCCTATAATAGTATGATGTTTTGGTTTAGGAACCAAGGTTTGAACTTTGTTTTTCTTAAACTGATTTAACTCTTTTTGTATAGCAAAGACCTAAAATTCATCACTCAATGCATCATCAACATTTTTGGTTCAATTTGAGAAATGAAGGCTATATTAATAATAGATTTTAATTTAAATCTAATAGTTACCCCTTTTGTAGTGTCACCTATAATGAGGTCTTAAGGATGAGCTTTCTTAAATTGCTAATTCTTTGGAAGTTCATCCTTCAAGGTAGGTTAAGATATATCTTCATTTTCCTCCTTTCTTGGACCTTCAAGATCCAAATGCTTACTATCATTTTCTTCTTGACAATCTACAATCTCATTGTCACCTACAAGATCATCAACACTATAAACATCCTTTCTAGGATTAAGTGTGTTGACCATTTGCATGATCAAACTCCTAGTTTTAGACTTTGACAAACAATTTTTATACTAATAATTTCAATTAAGTGTGTAGGGTATTATATACCAAACATATACCAAGCATATACACTTTTGGATAAATAGTGACTTTTCGGGCTAATTGAACCTCTGAGATTGAAGAAGACTTTTGACATATTTAGAGCTCTTAAATGAGAAAATGAGCTTCTTAACTTTTGAAATAGACATATTAAGCTTTCCAAATTGAGCTTGCTTGTCAAAATCCAAGTTCATTTGGTTATGAAAATCTTCAATCAAAGTTAGCATATGCAGCTTGCATTTTAGTTTGCACAGCTCTTGGTATTTTAGCAATATCTTGAGCTAAAGATGCCTAAATGACGTGATTAAAATTTTTATATAAATATAAGACAATTATATACAACTTTTATGAAGAAATTTTTGGCTGAATCGATCATCTTCAATCCCATTCACTAGCATCTTTTGAGGTGGTCATGAGCTGTCCTTGAATGGACCCTTTTGAGCACATTTTTGCCAAAAACTGGTAGTACCCCTCACGAGCGCTCCTCATGAGATTCTCATGAGCACACCTCTAATAGCATCTAATGGGAAAATTTGAATGCAACAGATATATTTTTCCTCCTCACGAGCACTGTTCACTAATGAGCCACTCGTGAGCATCCCTTGAGCTACCAAAAGTCCAAGAATTGATTCAAAATCAATTATTAACGTTGGAGACATGATTGATACATCCAAAAATTATATTTTAAAGTGTTTTTCTATATAAACATAACTTAGAATTCAATTGAAAGGTTAAGAAAACTTGTTTATCATTCATTATTTTCTTAAACATTCAATTGAGCTCTTAAACTTTCCTGTAAACAATTATTTTTGTATAACTCTTGTGAGAGTTGGTGAGTGATTAGAATAGATATTCTTATTCTTATATTTTCTAGGTTTAGAAAATAAAAAGGAAGATTCTATTCTAAAGAAATTGGTTTAAGTGTTTAGCCATTAAAACACTTGGGAATTTGGTTTTAGTGTGAGCCTTGAAAACACTTGTAATTTGGTTTTTGAGTGAGCCTTGAAAACTTAAGTTGTAAGGTTGTAAGAGTGAGCCATAAAAATCTTGTGTATTCTTAATCCTTTGAATAAGATTATGGATGATTAAAAATCCTAACTTGGGGATAATTTAAGTGGAGACGTAGGATTATTGTTGAATCCAAACTCTTTAAATATTTGTGTTTTTCATTCTCCCTTCTCAACTCTTACTCAATTCTTGTAAAGAATTCCTTTAATTTCCTTTTTTTTTAATAGTCCTATTCACCCCCCTCTAGCACTCTTTCATTTGGTATCAGAGCTTGAATTCTAGGTACTTCATTGCTAGAATACAAGATCATAAGGAGTGAATCTCAAAACATCTCTTCTCTTAGACCAATCTTTGATGGTAGTGACTATCCACATTGGAAATTCAAAATGGAATTATATCTTGATTATGATTCCATCAAACTTTGGGATATTTTCCTAAGAGGTTAGGAACCACTTACAACTACCATTGATAGTGTGGTAACTACTCTTGCAAGAAGCCAATGGAGTGTTGATCAAAAGGAAGAAAATCATAAAAATAAAAAGGCTATGATTACTCTAGTCTCCTCCATTAATAGAGAAGAAGGAGGCAAGCTTCAACATTGCATTTTGGCTAAAGAAATATGGGAGACCTTAGAAAACCACTATGAAGGCAACATTCAAGTAAGAAGCAAGAAGGTTCAACTTCATATGTATGAATATAAACTCTTCAAAATGAAGCCTCAAGAATTAATCACGGAGATGAGAAACTGTCTCAATGCTCTCCTCACAACCCTCAAGAAACTTGGAAAACATTTCTCCAAGGAAGAGGTAAACAACAAGATTCTAAGAATCCTACCTAAGAAGGATTGGGAATCTCGTGTTACTTTAATTGAGGAAGCTCAAGACCTCTCCACTCTATCAACCGATGTGCTCATTGGTAAGCTCTTAACACATGAGCTCACCATCAAGCAAAGAGGTGAAGAACAAGAAGAGAAAGAAGAAAAGAAAAAGGGCATTGCTCTAAAAGCTCTTCAAGAAGATAGTAAAGAGGAAAGCATCAAAGATTCTAGTGATAAAGATTGTAACATTGCCATGCTCACTAAGAAGTTCTTAAGAAAGAAAATTTCTCAAGAACAAGGGACTTCAATAAGAAGTTCAAAGAAGATGGGAAGAAGAAAATAAAAGAGGTTGATTGCTATGAATGAAAGAAATTGGGACACATTAGAAGTGAATGTCCCAAACTCAAATTTAAGAGTAAAGGAGCAAAAGATAAAAAGAAGGCATTCAAAGCTACTTACGATGATTCCTCTAAATCTGAAGAGGAAGAGGAATAACAAAAAGTTGCCAATCTTTGCTTAATGGCCATTAAAAACAAAAATGAGATACCATCCACTTCTTATTCTTCCTTTGATGATTGTGATGAATATTGTGATGATGATGATGAGAGCTTTATTGTGAGCAAATTACTTATTAAATGAAAAAATTTGTTATCTAAGAAAAAACAATATAAACATGAGTTAGCTAGCTTAAATAAGGATTTTGGATGTTTAAAAATTGATTTTGCTAAACTTGTTGCATCAAATGAAAAACTTATAAGTGATGCTAAATCTTCTAATTCTTTGGAAGACCAACTTAAGAAAGCAAATGTTGAAAATTATAAGCTTTCTAAGGAAGTCTTAGAATTAAAGAATTCCATTACTAAATTTAAGAGAGGAAAAGAAAATTTAGATGGTCTTCTTGACTCTTAAAAATTTCATAGAGATACCCATGGAATTGGATATAAAAATGGAATGTCTTTATCATCCTCATCACATATTACTTTTGTTAAAGCTTCATATGACTCTACTCCTTCAACATCAAATAAGATTCAAGCTTTCAAAGCTAAAAAATCTCATGTGTTAAATAGCAAGGCAAAGTCTCATAAGATTAACCTTTCATTAACATAAAGAGGTAAGAGTCAAATTAGAGCACCTCAACCTAAGCATGCTTATATGTACACTAGACATAATTATAATAGGCATGCTACATAACAAAATGCATATAAACATATTGCACAAACTTATCGAAATGTACACTAGACATCACCATATTGCCAATGTATGTCTCACTCAATGTCACGAAACAATAAGAGATACACACAACACCAAAGGCACGTTGCATAAACTAGGAAAGCATATCATCCTAGGAAAAAAAATTTGAAAATATTATATGCTCATATTGCATGATCAAAGGACATACCAATAATATAGAAAACTACATATGAATTTGCTTCCTTTATATTATCTTGAAACTAACCAACCTAGACCAAGAAAGGTTTAGGTTCAAAAGAACATTTAAAATGTTTTATGTAGGTGTGCTTGAAATCTGTAAGAACAAAAAGCAAGTGGTATCTCGATAGTGGATGTTCAAGGCATATGACGGGAGACAAGGAGCAATTCAATAAACTTGATGCTAAGGATGGAGGACACATTACTTTCGATGATAATGCAAAAGGAAAAATTATTGGCATTGGAGAAATAGATAATCCTCAATCCTTATCTATACATCATGTGTTGTTTGTTGATGGTCTTAAACATAATTTGCTAAGTATAAGTTAATTATGTGATATGGGAAATAAGGTGACTTTCTATCCTAGAAATTGCTTTGTTAGCAGTCTTGATGAAGAAAAAGTAATTTTTAGTGGTGAAAGAGTAGATAATGTTTATGTTATTGATTTAAATAAGATTGATAACAAAGACATAAAATACTTAATGTCAATTTCCGATGACATATGGACATGGCATAGAAGGTTAGGACATGCAAATTTTAAGCTTTTGAATGATCTTTGTAAACATGAATTTGTGATTGGTTTACCTAAGCTTGAATTCACTAAGGATAAACCTTGTGATGCTTGTCAAAAGGGAAAACAATCTAAGTCTTCATTTAATCTAAAAAATGTAGTGTCCACTTCTAAACCACTTGAACTTATACAAATGGATTTGCTTGGACCAACTAGAGTTGCTAGTCTCAGTGGAATGCACTATGCTTATGTATTGGTTGATGACTACTCTATATACACTTGGGTGTATTTTCTTGCTCATAAGAATGATACATTTAAAGCTTTTGAAAAATTTTCAAAAAGAGTTCAAAAAGAAAAAGTATTTTGTATTTCATCCATTAGAAGTGATCATGGAACTGAATTTGAAAATGAATTTTTCAAAAAATATTGTAATGAAAATGGTATTTCTCATACATTTTCATCTCCTATAACTCCTTAACAAAATAGGGTAGTTGAAAGAAAAAATAGAACTCTTATGCAAATGGCTAGAACAATGCTTCACGAGTATAATTTGCCTCTATACTTTTGGACGGAAGCCGTTAACACATCTTGTTATATTTCAAACCGAGTTTTCAAAAGGTCAATTTTAAATAAAACATCTTATGAGCTATGGAACAATAGAAAACCCAAAATCTCATATGTAAGATTATTTGGATGCAAGTGCTTTATATTGAACACCAAGGATAATCTTAGGAAATTTGATTCAAAAGTCGATGAAGGAATTTTTCTAGGCTATTCCATTTCTAGCAAAGCATATAGGGTCTTTAATAAGAGAACTCTAGTAGTTGAAGAGTCAATGCGTGTGGTATTTTGTCACGACCCAAATCGGGGGCCATGACTGACGTTAAGGAACGAGAATTATTTCGAATTCGGAACCCATAGCAAGCCTTAAAATAATAAAATATACAATAAATAAAATGAATATACCGTAATTAAAATTTCAATTTAACATAATAAAATAATCTCCTTCATATCATGAAATAGTTTAATACAATATTCAGATTAAACATCTGAATTAAAATCTCATACAACAAAATAATTAAAACTCACTATTGTTACAAATATAACTATTGTAGTTTTCTAGAGTACAATAATAAATAATTAAGTAAGTAATTTACATAATAAAGCCAGGGCAGAAGAAATTCGATGGATAGGCCTACTGGTAAGGTTTGAAGAAGAGGACTCTCATGTAAAAACATCAACGAAGTGCAGTCAGCCTCGCTGAGTGAATTATTATAATATATATACACGCATTACTAAATGAAAAATGCAAACACTCAGAAGTATATATAATAAATATATATACAGGCAAGTACACATAGATGCTAAAAAAATCACTTTATACTTAATACTGAAAAACATCAGTTTATGAAGGATCAAATAGAACCTTGAGTTATCGCAACCTCAAATATCAATAGAAAGTACTCTAGCCATACTAGCTTACTTAATTCCAAGTAAATTCACTTAATCCAACTAGACAATAGATTGGCCCCGAGACACTAAGTAAACCGAGCTCTAGCAGTTTGACTGTCAGTGTGATTGGCCCCGAGACACTTGGTCAACCGAGCTCCAACAACCATACCATCAATCACATCTCACATCAATCAAGTCATAATTTCCATGAATAAGTTAGTAATTCAACCTATCATCTATCGCACTGGTACGTACTCGATCCTAGTGCTGCCCATTAGGAAGCACATTCTATCGATATCCTTCATTTTAAAATAAAACATACATTTGAGAATAAATATATGTACAATGGCATTCAAAATAATCAAATAAACCATATATATACCAAAAATATACTTAAAATAATATATTTCAAGTATATATACATAAAATAAATTCAATTAAATCATGAAATATACTCAAAATCAACCAATAATATACTTAAACATAATTTGAATATAAATCAAAAGGAAACCATGCATTTATTTAAAAATATACCAATAATATACTAAAAATATACCTAAATTATACTTAAGCATTTAGTAAAGCAATTATGCAAACTTTACATTTAAAACATATAATTCTAAAACATGTAACCTAGAGTAATGTATATATATAATAATAACTCACAGGGATGCGCTCCTCGAGACTAGTCCGATGGGCCTGGTTCGCTAGGCCTCGGTCTCAGTGCAACTAAACAATAAAAGCGATTATGAAATTAGAATACATCTAACTTAGACTTTTAAAGACTCGATCTAGAATTTTAAACACAAACAGACACATAATAGGAATTAGACCCGATGTCACGTTTTACGAGAATTCTACCAAAAATTTAGCAGAACCTCCTCTGTAAAACGGACATCTCTCTACTAAAAAGTAGAGTCGGTCCTGTAAGGAAAATACATTTCTAATACAAAAATTCTCACAACCCTCGGTTAGGATCCCGAACTACTAAAATTCTCCAACTGAGGTCCACGATTCACTAAAAATTCAAATACTACAATAAAATATATTAAAATTCAATAAATACCATAAATGCCCTTCAAATATCAAAATTTAACATATTTAGCATTAAAACACCAAAAATAATTATTTTCCTAATAATTACTCAAAAACCCTAATTAATAATATAATATTATAGATTTATTATCATTTTTTGCATGTCTCCCAAAATTTAGAGTACGTGCAAATTCTCCTAATTTATGGCCCACCATACGATCTGTTATATAAATAGGTAAATATTCCTTTCCATTATGGATAGCAATAGTATGGTCGATCATTATGGGTATAATGGTAGATGCCCGAGGAAAAATCCATTTTATCGATAATTCTACAAATTTTTATAAAAATTCATTTTATAAATCCAAATTACTTAATTAGTCCAAACATATATTAAAATTTACTAAAAATCCATTTATTTACAAAAATAGTATATTATATATTATTTGAAAATAATTTTCAAAAATTAGTATTAATTAGTTAAAATTAGTAAATAATTTATAAAAATCATTTTTATATCTCAATTATTTATAAAAATCAATTAAACATTATATTTAACTAAAATTACCACTAAATTACCCCTAACATTTAAAAATACACATAAAATACTAATAATACTCAAAAAATTCAATAAAAATTATATAAATATAGAAAAATTATTTTCTCAACATATTTCTCAATAATATCAACAAAACATATAATTAACCAATAATTTCTAACAAAACATATATATAACCTATATTTTCAAAATTGACGTAAACTAAAAATAATTATAAAAATCACACAAAATTCACAAAAATTATAAAATAAATTCTAAAATTAATATTAACCACCAATAACACTAAAAATCACAATTTCATAATTTATATAATTAATTTACGAAAATAATAAAATAATAAAAAAATATTCAAAAATTCACAAAAATCAAAATAATTTTCGAAAATCACACAAAAAATCAAGGATGTAGCTTGAGCTAGAGGGATCACCTTTTGTAAAGATAATTTCCAAGAATCAAGCAAGAATTCCTGAAAAAAAATCAAAAACCCTAAAATGGCCGAAATTGAAAAATCAAGATACAACAAAAATGGAGGAGTTAGAGCTCGAACCAAGGCTAGAACCAAGTTCCCCAGGGCTCTAGGAGTTGCATGGCACTTTAAGAGCTCGATTTGGTGGCCGGAGGTGGAAGAACGGTGAGAAACCAACTCACTGCCGCTGCTACTACCGGAGCTCGAAACGGCTACCAGAGAGGAAGAAGAAAAAGACGGAGCTGGCAGGAAGAAGGTGGGTGGTTCAGCGAAGAAGCAGGAGGCACTCTGAAAGTCAGAAAATGGGATGGCAGTGGGAGGTGATGGTGATGATCGGGGAAGAAGATAAGGAGAAAGCTTTTGTTGTTTTTTTTTTGTATAAATATTATACATAAAACTATATAGTATATCTTTAATAAACTTTATATTATAATATATATTATTATATTACACTAAACTCACACACCACACATTTATATATTTCAACATATATATACATATATACACACAAAATAAAATAATACTAACCCTAATATTTATGTGCATATATATATATATTAACAAATAAAATACAATAAAATAATGTAATTTAGTAAAATAAAAGTATTTAAATATTAATGCACTAAATTAAGCATTATTAAAATAATATTGTCCAAAATAATAAACGTCTATATATACATTTACGTAGAAAATTATAATTAAACGTAAAAGTGATAATAATTATTCATAAAATAGTAAAATAATCAAATATAGTTTTAAAATTTATGAACACTGCATGTCTTGATAATTATTAAAATAATTTAAAAACTAGGGTTATTACATATTTGATGAATCAAACTCACTTGATCCTAGAAAGGATGTTTGTAGTATTGATGATCTTGTAGGTGATAATGAGATTGTGGAATCACAAGAAAAAAATGCTAGTAAACCTTTAGAACTTGAAGATCCAAGCAAAAAGGAAAATGAGGAGACATTTCAACCTACCTTGAAGGATGAACTTCCAAAGGATTGGCAATTCAAGAAAGCTCACCCTTAAGACCTCATTATAGGTGACACTACAAAAAGGGTAACCACTAGATCTAAACTCAAGTCTATTATTAATTTAGATTTCATTTCTCAAATTGAACCCAAAAATGTTGATGATATTTTAAGTGATGAATTTTGGGTCCTTACTATGCAAAAAGAGTTAAATCAATTTGAGAGAAACAAGGTTTAAACCTTGATTCGTAGACCTAAACATCATCCTATTATTGGCACCAAGTGGGTGTTTAGAAATAAGATGAATGAACAAGGTGTCATAATTAGGAACAAAGCTAGACTAGTAGCTAAAGGTTATAATCAAGAGGAAGGAATTGATTATGATGAAACCATTGCCCCCGTTGTAAGGTTAGAAGCTATTAGGATGTTACTTACATTTGCATCATACATGGATTTTAAACTTTATCAAATGAATGTTAAAAGTGCATTTTTAACTGGTTTTATTGAAGAGGAGGTATATGTTGAACAACCTCCGGGTTTTAAAAATTTTGACTCTCTAAATCTTGTTTTTAAATTGTCAAAAGTATTATATGGATTGAAACAAGCTCCAAGAGCTTGGTATGAAAGATTGAGTAACTTTTTACTAGAGAAAGGTTTCTCTAAAGGAAAGGTTAACACAACTCTTTTCATAAAGAAATCCAAGCATGATTTACTAATTGTTTAAATTTATATTAATGATATTATTTTTGGTGCTACTAGCCATTGCTTGTATGAGGAATTTTCTAAGCTAATGCAAGTAGAATTTGAGATAAGTATGATGGGAGAACTTAAGTTCTTTCTTGGACTTCAAATCAAGCAATGTAAAGATAGGATTTTTATCAATCAAACCAAATATGCATGGGACATTCTCAAGAAGTTTGGAATGGATGGAGCTAAAACAAGCAAAACTCCAATGAGCACCATAACCAAACTCAACAAGGATGAGAATGGCAAACCAGTTGATGAAAAGCAATTTAGAGGTATGATCGGATCCCTTCTTTATTTAACCGCTAATAGGCCCGATATTATGTTTGCTACTTGCTTATGTGCTAGATTTCAATCAAGTCCTAGAGAGTCTCATTTGAATGCTATCAGAAGAATTTTTAAATATCTTTGTGGTACAATGCATTTAGGACTTTAGTATCCTAGGAGTTCTTCCTTTGATTTGATTAGTTATTCTAATGTTGACTTTACTGGTAGCTTACTAAATAGAAAAAGCACTTTTGAAACTTGTCAAATTTTAGGAAATTGCTTAGTTTCTTGGTTTAGTAAGAAATAAGTTTCTGTTGCCTTATCCACCACTGAAGCAGAATATGTGGCGCCTAGTTGTTGTTACACCAAGTTCTATGGCAAAAATAACAACTTTTGGACTATGGCATTGATATTAATCATATTCCAATTAAATGTGACAATAAAAGTGCTATAAAATTTAGTAAAAATGCCATTCAGCATTCTAGAACTAAGCATATTGACATTAGACATCATTTCTTGCGTGATCATGTGCAAAATGGTGATATTTTTTTGATACTAATCATCAATTAGCAGACATCTTTACCAAGCCTCTTTGTGAGGAAAGATTAAATTTTATCAAATATGAACTTGGTATGATTGATGGCTCAAGCTTGTCTTGATCACTTGTTAAAATTAATGAATTGATTATTAGATTCTTCTGTGATCATGTTCTTTAGAAAAATTATTTTCAACATCATATATATATTTTGTTTTAAAAGTATTTGCTTTAGCAAATTTAATTCATATACATGATATATTGTATTTCCCATTTGCATGATCTTTGTATTAATTTTATTTGATTTGGATTTATGTGGAGTCATTCAATTTTTTTTCAAAAGCCCTCATATTTTTCCAATTAATAATTAATTATTGAGCTAAATTCAATTAATTATTTCTCCTCCTCAACAAGATTTTTATAAATATTTTTTAATTCATTTTATGCCTGTTTTTGTTTGGTTTATTTTTAGTATACTTTCTGTATCTAAGTTTTGAGCTGTTTGTTTATTTTATAATTATTTATGACAGTTTATGCTTAGTTTATTTTCTGGATATTTTCTAGATACAAGACATGAGTTATTAGTTTTATGTCTTGTCTACAATTGGTATTTAATATCATTGTAGTTCTTTCTTTTTAATGCAATTTTATTTGCATTTTGACAAGGGGGAAGAAATATTTGAGTTTGTTTAATTTTTTTATTTATTGTGTTTACTTAGAAATTATTTTGATCTTTGATAATGCATGAATATTTTTAAGATTTAGTCTATCTTTGCTTTTGACAAAGGGGAAGAAATAATTAAGTTTGCATGTGTACTTAGTTAATTTCTTTTAAAGAAGAGAAAATTTTTTTTCAAGGATGTGTTTATGTTAGTGACATAACTATGTGATAGTGTGTCCTTAATATCATTTTTTTAATCCATTGAAATAGGGGGAGAAAATTATTTGAATTTATTTCACATAAATTTTTTTTATGTATGCATAGTAACAATGTAAGTGTGACTAGTTTTGTCTTTATGATTAAAAACCTTGTTTTGCTTACTTTATTTATATATGACATGAATTTTTTTTTATTTATGCATGACCTTTTAATTATGCTTATTCTTGAAAAATTCATATTAATATGTAAATTCCTCTTGGGAATGGTTTTTATCTTTGAAAATGACATGAATTTTATAAAGATTTTGAGTATCTTTGCTTTCATTATTTTGGTTCTTGATTTTTTATTCCCTCTAGTATTTTTGGCTCCCTTAGGTCAATTTCCGCTTATATCTCTCTCTTTTCTTTTTGTCTTTGACAAAGGGGGAGAAGAATCTATGTGCTTAGGGGATAAATAATTGTGTTTGTGTTCAAGATATGCTAAGTACCACATGATTATGTATGATTGATTGACTAGTTAAACTCCACATGATCATGTGATGTTTGAATATAGCATATATACTATTTTGTGATGCATTATAGTAGCACTATATGCATATATGTTTAAAATTATTTCCTTCATGTTGTCTAACATTTTTTAATAATCATGTTATCATCATTTGTTATGTTAGGCCATGTTCTTGATAACTTTTTTATGTTGTCTTTATTTTTGACAAGAAGGATAATAAAATTTATTTATATTTCTTATCTTGTCCAAAAAGGAGGAGAAATAAAAAAAATATATTTGTTAAACATGCTACATCAACCCTTATACATGCTATAATAATTCATTTATACGCTCTGATACATGATAAATATTAAATTTATGCATATGTTAAGGAGGAGAAAAATACTTTCTCATTTTGCATCTATTTAATTTGATAGGGGAAGCTATTTTAATTAACATGCTTATACATGTTATTTATTTTTTACACACACACAAATATTATTTATTATCTTTTAAAATTGGTTGTCAAAGCTAAAAAGGGGGAGATTATTGGTCATTTGCATGATCAAACTCCTAATTTTGGACTTTAGCAAAAAAAATTTATACTAATAATTTCAATTAAATGTGTAGGGAATTATATACCAAAAATATACCAAGCATATACACTTTTGGATGAATAGTGACTTTTCGAGCTGATTGAAGCTCTGAGATTGAAGAAGACTTTTGACATCTTTAAAGCTCTTAAATGAGAAAATGAGCTTCTTCACTTTGATGTAGACATCTTAAAATTTTCAAATTAAGCTTGCTTGTCAAAATCCAAGTTCATTTAGTTATGAAAATCTTCAGTCGAAGTCAGCATATGTAACTTGCATTTCAGTTTGCATAACTCTTGGTATTTCAGAAATATCTTGAGTTACAGATGTCCAAATAAGGTGATTCAAAGTTTTATGAAAAAATAAGACAATTATCTATAAGTTTTATGAATAAAGTTTTGGATGAATCGATCATCTTAAGTCCCTTTCACTAGCATATTTTTGAGGTGGTCATGAGTTGTCCTTGAATGGAGCTTTTTGAGCACGTTTTTGCCAAAAACTGACAATACCCCTCACGAGCATGACTGCTTATGAGCTGCTTGTGAGCACACTTCTGACAGCATACAATAGGAAAATTTAAATGCAATGGATATATTTTTCCTCCTCACGAGCACTGTTCGCTTGTGAGCCACCCGTGAGCATCCCTTGAGCTACCAAAAGTCTAAGAATTGATACAAAATCAATTATAAATATTGGAGACATGATTGATACATCCAAAAACTATATTTTTAAGTGTTTCTTTATATAAACACAACTTAGAATTCAATTTAAAGGTTAAGAAAACTTGTTTATCATTTATTATTTTCTTAAACATTCAATTGAGCTCTTAAACTTTCCTTTAAAAAATTCTCTATGTATAACTCTTATGAGAGTTAGTGAGTGATTAGAATATATATTCTTATTCTTCTATTTTCTGGTTTTAGAAAATGAGAAGTGAGATTCTATTATAAAGGAATTGGTTTTAGTGTTTAGTTATTAAAACACTTGGGAATTTGGTTTTAGTGTGAGCCTTGAAAACACTTGTAATTTGGTTTTTGAGTGAGCCTTGAAAACTCAAGTTGTAAGGTTGTAAGAGTGAGCTATAAAACTCTTGTGTATTCTCAATCTTATGAATAAGATTATGGGTGATTAAAAATCCTAACTTGGGGATAAGTTAGGTGGAGACGTAGGATTATTATTGCATTCGAACTCCTTAAATATTGGTATTTTTCATTCTTCCTTCTCAACTCTTACTCAATTCTTATAAAGAATTCCTTTAATTTCCTATTTTTGTTTGATAGTCCTATCCACCCCCCCCCCTCTAGGACTCTTTCAAAGTGAGTTTGATTCATCGAATATAATATGCATTAACTCTTCAACTACTATAGTTCTCTTATTAAAAACTCTATGTGCTTTACTAGAAATAGAATAGCCTAGGAAATTCCTTCATCGGCTTTAGAATCAAATTTCCCAAGATTATCCTTAGTATTTAATATAAAGCACTTACATCCAAATACTCTCAGATATGAGATTTTGGGTTTTCTATTGTTCCACAACTCATAAGAAGTTTTATTTAAAATTGGTATTTTGAAAACTCTATTTGATATATAACAAGATGTGTTAATGGCTTCATCCCAAAAGTATAGAGGTAAATTATACTCATGAAGCATTGTTCTAGCTATTTCCATAAGAGTTCTATTTTTCCTTTTGACTACCCCATTTTGGTTAAGGAGTTCTATGAGAAGAAAATGTATGTGAAATACCATTTTCATTACAATAGGTTTTGAAAAATTCATTTCCAAACTCGGGTCCATAATATCTTATAATAGAAGAGATATAAAAGCCTTTTTTTAACTTTGTTTATAAAATTTTCAAAAGTTTTAAATGCATCATCTTATGGGCAATAAAATATACCTAAGTAAATCTAAAGTAATCATTAACTAATACATATGCATAATACATTTCATCAAGACTAGCAACTCTAGTTGGTCCAAACAAATCCATATGTATAAGTTCAAGTGGCCTAGAGGTAGACATTACATTTTTTAGCTTAAATGTGGACTTGGATTGTTTTCCCTTTTGACAAGCATCACAAGGTTTATCCTCAGTGAATTCAAGCTTAAGTAAACCAATCACAAGTTCATGTTTACAAAGACCATTCAAAAGCTTAAAATTTGCATGTCCTAACCTTATATGCCATGTTCATGTGTCATGAGAAATAAACATTAAGCATTTGATGTCTTTATTATAATTTTTTTTCAAATCAATAACATAAACATTGCCTATTCTTTCACCATTAAATATTACTTTATCTTCATTAAGACTACTAACAAAGTAGTTTCTAATATAGAAAGTCACTTTATTTTTCATATCACATAATTGGCATATACTAAGCAAATTATGTTTAAAACTATCAATAAGCAGCATATGATGTATAGATAAAGATTGAGAAAAATCTATTTTTCCAATGCCCATTATCTTTCCTTTAGCATTGTCTCTAAATGTGACATGTCCTTCATCATTTGCATCAAGCTTATTGAATTGCTCCTTGTCTCCCATTATGTGCCTTGAACATCCACTATCAAGATACCACTTGCTTTTCATTCTTGTGGATTTCAAGCACACCTACACAAAATAATGTAAGAGTTCTTTTGAACCCAAACCTTTCTCAGTCTAGGTTGGTTAGTCTCAAAATAATCCAAAGAAAGTAAATTTATATATAGTCTTCTATAGAAGCACACATTCTTGATATGTCCTTTAATAATGCAATATGAACATACAACATTTTCAATTTGTTTCTCCTAGGATGATATACTTTCCTAGTGTGTGAAACATGCCTTTTATGCTATAATGGTGTGTGTCTCCTATTAATTTAAGTGTGAGACATATATTAGCAATGGCAATGTGTATTTGATAGGTTTTTGCAACATATTTAAGTGTACTGTGTTATGCAACATGCTTATGAGTGTTGTGTTTAGTGTACATGTAAGCATGTTTAGGTTAAGACTTACCTCTTTGTGTCATATAAGTTGAGCCTTATGATACTTTCCTTTAATATTTGACACATGGGACTTATTAGCTTTGAAAGCTTGAGTCTCAATCAGTTTTAAAGTAGAGGGAATGGAATTGCATAATGCTTTAATAAATTTAATATGTGATGATGATCAAGATGAGGTTATTCCATTAGTGTATCCAATTCCATAAGTATTTTCATGAAATTTTGAGAGACAAGTAAATTTTCTAAACTCTCTTTTCCTCTTTGGAATTTTGATATGAAATTTTTTAGCTCAATTACTTCATTAGAAAGCTTATTATTTTCATCAATTGCTTTTTTTTAGTTGCTCTTCCAAAGAATTAGACAATTTTAAATTACTATCATTTTTATCATTTGATTTAACAAGATTAGAAGATTCAATATTTAAATTCTCAAATTCCTTGATTAAGCTATTTAACTCATGCTTATAATGCTTCTTTTTAGAAAGTAAGCTTTTTCACTTAAGCAAGAGTTTGCACTTAAGCAAGAGTTTGCTTATAATAGAGCTCTCAACATCATCATCATATTCATCATAAGTACAATATTCATCATAAAAAGAGTTAGAAGTAGATGGTACCTATTTTTCATCTTCAAGAGCCATGAAGCAAAGATTATCCACTTGTTGTTGTTCCTCTTCCTCTTCAGATTCGGAGGAGTCATCCTAAATAGCTTTGAAGGCTTTCTTCCTATTCTTTGCTCTCTTATTATTGAATCTGAGTTTGGGGCACTCACTTCGGATGTGTCTTGGTTTCTTACATTTATAGCAAGTAACTTCTTTAATTTTCTTCTTACCATCTATTTTGAACTTCTTATTGAAGTCCCTTATTTTTGAGAAATTTTTCTTTCTCAACAACTTCTTGAAGTTCCTAGTGAGCATGGCAATATCACCATCTTTACCACTAGAATCTTCAACATTTTCATCTTCACTTTCTTTTTGTGAGACCTTCAATGCTATGCTCTTTTTCTTTTCTTCTTTCTCTTCTTGCTCTTCACCTCTTAGCTTAATTGTGAGCTCATGTGTCAAGAGCTTAATTGTAAGCTCCTTACCAATAAGTACATTGGTTGAGAGATTAAAGAGTTCTTGAGCTTCCTCAATTGAAGTGACTCAAGATTTCCAATACTTCTTAGGTAAGATTCTTAGAATCTTATTATTCACCTCTTCCACGGAGAAATGTCTTCCAAGTTTCTTGAGGGTTGTGAGGAGAGCATTGAGACAGTTTGTCATCTCTATGATTGATTCTTGAGGCTTCATTTTGAAGAGTTCATATTCATACATATGAAGTTGAACTTTTTTGCTTCTTACTTGTACATTTCCATTATAATAGTTCTTCAAGGTCTCCCATATTTCCATAGCTAAAATATAATATTGAAGTTTGCCTCATTCTTCTCTTATCATGGAAGAGAGTAAAGTGATCATAGCTTTCTTATTTTTGTAGTTTTATTCCTTTTGATCATTGCTCCAATCACTTCTTAAAAGAATAGTTTGTACACCATCAATGATAGCTTTTGGTGGTTTCCAACCTTTAAGAACAACTTACCAAAGTCTAATGGAATCACAATCTAGATATAGTATCATTTTGAACTTCCAATGAGGATAATCACTACCATCAAAGAATGGTTTAAATAAAGACATAATTTAAGATTCACTTCCCATAATCTTGTATTCTAGCAACAAAGTTCCTAAAATCCAAGCTTTGATACCAATGGAAAGAGTCCTAGATGGGGGGTGAATAGGACTATTAAATAATAATAAGAAATTAAAAATATTTTAACAACAATTAAAAAGAATATTGAGAAGGAAGAATGATGAACACAAGAATTTAAAGAGTTTGGATTCTCAACAATCCTACGTCTCCACCTAACTTATTCTCAAGTTAAGATTTTGAATCACCATAATCTATTTCCCTAGGTTGATTTTTACAACTTGAGTTTTAGGCTCAACTCAAACCTTACAATTTGAGTTTTCAAGGCTCACTCAAAACCAATTTACAAGTGTTTTCAAGGCTTACACTAAAACCAAATTCCCAAGTGTTTGAATGGTTAAACACTTAAACCAATTCTTTTAGAATAGAATCTCACTTCCCATTTTCTAATCCTAAAAAATAGAAGAACAAGAATATCTATTCTAACACTCACCAACTCTCACAAGAGTTATACAAAAATAAAATGAATTTGAAAGAGTTTAGAGAATGTAATTGAATGCTTGAAAGTATATAATGAATAAACAAAAATAATCTTTAAAGGTTATATTTATACTTGAGCAATTCAATTATAGCTATTGGAAGCAATAATTTTATTCCCAACAAATCAAAGTTCAATTGAATGTAATTTGGACTTTTGAGCTGTAATTTGTCAGGTCCCAATCAAGATATCATAAGTCTTGGTTAGGATAAGCATTGAATAGCCATTTTGAGCCATTGTATTTGAATTTTTGCATTGGTCCCAGTCAGGATATCTTCATCCCGGTCGAGACTACCTTGTCCCAAGCAATGTCCTTGTCATGTCATTAGATCGGGATCGGTTTTGCAAAAAATTGAGATTTTACAAAAATGGATATGCCTTTGTCCCAATTGAGACTACCTAAATTGTCAGACCTTGTCTCACATAGCCCGAGATGGACATTTAAAACCAATCACCAAACAAATTACTCAATTTAATCAATTTTTATTATAATATCATTATATTTATGAAAATTTAGTATCGTACATACGTTATATTTAAAGAATAAGAACTTTTAAAGTATTATGTATTTTATAATATTCAAATATGTATTTATGAATAGTGAAATACTATTTATGAATAGTTAAATATGTATGAAATAATTGGATAATATAAAAATTACATTTTTAAATTTGGCTTAGCCACTAATGTTTTACAACACTTATACAACAATCTTAAGAAATAAAGGAACAAGACTACTCTAACGAGGATGTTGACCAACTTTATTCTAAAACTTCTATCCATACTCACTCAACTTTGTTCACCAACTATCAAGCCCTGCTATCTGAAATTGTTTATAAAATAGAGTAAAAGAAGTACAGAAATACTCAATGAATAGATGTTACAAGCAAAAAATAGTTTAGGTAAATTAAATATAATAAACATCTTAAATTAAAATACTAAATCATTAATAATCAAATTATCATTCACTAAAAAATCCACTTCAATCTTGCTTTCAAACATATTAAAAGCTTAATCAATTGAAATAAGTGCCTTTATAGATATCAATACAACCTTTCATCTATATTAACCATCCTTATAACAAGCATCATAACTCAGCTATAATATACAGGCCATCACAAGCTCACTCTCCATAGGCACACTTGAACATTAGCATGGAACGACCCTTCTTCCTTCACTATCATGCAATCAAGTGCCCTGTTGTTTATTGTGCAATATGAACCATTACATTCTTAAAAGTGCATATCACATTCTTAAATCATTGGGTATCTAAAATAATCTCAAATTGTATTACCAAAACAAGATTATAGTAATAACATATTTAACTTGTAAATTGAAACCTTAAAAGCTTGAAATTAAAACATATAATTCAAGTATTAACAAGGCTAAATTGAAACCATTTTCAAACATCAATTCAGGTTCATTAAAAAAACATGTAAATTATCAATTTATTTCTATTATAAAAAGATTTAAAGGGCTTGAACATCTACTCACCAAACAGCCTATAAACACACAAAACTGGTTTACCAAATTTGCTTAACTTGTTCCTACACTTCCCTTGCCTTTTCCAGCAACTAACACATGCAATTTCATTTATAAATTATCAATATAACAATCTCATATATTGACTTGACCATGTAGCCCCCAAAATATATGCAAAATATGCAAATTAACTTAACTCTACAAACCAACCTTATTAACACTACAAGAGCTATTTTCAAGCCTATATTAGAAAAATTACCTTGACCTGTAAAAAAGGAATTTTAACCTCAAATTTTAACCAGACTTAGATCTTTGTGACTAATACCTTCAATAAAAATTTCACTTCTATTAAATAACTAAAAATAAAATTATAAAGGTCACATTACAAGCAGCTCAATTACTCAGATATATTGAGCATTAAAAAGTATAGGTCTGTTAGACCACTATTAAAATATAATTAGATCTTCATCAAAACTATAAATTTTTAGAGAATGCTTTCAAGTTTTCTTAAAATCAAACTAAACTCAATTTTGAGTTTCCTAACTCAAGATATACTAAAAGTAGCTAGACTAGTTTTAACTTATAAACTCTGTAAACCTGGTTCACATAATCAAAATGGCTGCTTCTAGAGCTGACTTTGAAAATTTTTTAGGACTTATAGAAAAGGAATCTTGATTTAAAATTTTAAAAATTCTTAGATCTATATGTTTAAAATATGCTATAAAAATTTTACACCAATTAGACACCCACAAATAGAGTTATATATAACAGATTATAACCAGCTTAAGGAAACTGAGAGACTAAACAATAAAAATGTTTTCTCTTATTACCCTAACATAAAGATTGAATTAGATTAATCTCAAAGTGGAAAAATTTTAGATAATTTTTCAAAGGATCCAGATCATCAAATAACACTTAATTTGGAGCTCTCTAGATCAACATATGATCAAATTATAGAAACTGATAAACTAGACTTTAAGAACCGAAAATATGCAAGTTAAGAACCCTAAATTAAATCAACCAAAACACTAAAATTACTTACAAAATCAATCACCAAATTTTTCTAGGATGAAGATTATAGCCTTAATTATACTTTAGATCTTGAATTTTTCTTAAAAAATCAACTTCTATAAGAGGAAATGAATCAACCCTCTTTCCCCTTTTTCTTTTCTTTTATTTTCTTTCTTTTTTTTCTTTCTTTCTATCTATGGAAGCTCCTCATGATATACCCCAAAAATTAATTAAATAATATGTAAAATAATCCTTTTGGTCCTTAATAAAATGCTTAAGTTACATATAAATCCTTAGGCTTTCAATTGTTCAATCAAGGACAATCATTTCCCATAATTGAGTTCTTTTCTCTATAATATATTCATATTTACCAAAGTGCCATTCAATATACTTTTCCCATCACGTGCATCCTTTTTTTGCCATATTATACTTTTCTTATCCCTCCATGCCCTTAAGATTAGCTAAGGACTCTAAGGGTGCATTGCCCTTAGGGCTATTTTTGTTGCCCTGTTACATATATATATATACTAACTTATACTTAAATTAAATCAATATATATACATATCTAAATATAATGCATAATGAATGTAAATGTACTAAGAATTAGGGTACGAGTATGATAATTCTCCCCACCTTAGAAAACTTCACCCCCTAAATTGAGTTAAAACAAATGGTATTGGTTTCTCATGTCTTCCTCTTACTCCCAAGTAGCTTCCTCTCTCCCATGGTGTTTCCATAACACTTTCACCAAAGGTATGATTTTATTTCTCAACACATTGGTTTCCTTAGCAACAATTGTAATTGGCTCTTCTTCATAAGATAAGTTTTCTTTCAATTCTATAGGTTGGATTTGCAAAAGGTGACTAGGATCACTCATACATCTCCTTAAAATCGACACATGGAAAACATTATGAATTTAAGATAATTCTAGAGGTAAGGCCAACCTATAGGCTACTGGACCAATCCTCTCAATCACCTAATATGGACCAATGTACCTAAGGCTTAGTTTTCCCATTTTACCAAACCGCAATACTCCTTTCCAAGGTGAAATCTTTAGAAAAACCTTGTCACCCATAGCGTATTTAATTAGTTCCTTTTTAAGTCTGCATAACTCTTTTGTCTATCTTGAGTTTCTTTTAGTTAATCTCAAATTAACTGAATTTTCTCTATTGTCATTTGCACAATTTCTAGACCAATTAATTATCTTTCCCTAACTTTATCCCAATAAACTAGAGTTGCACACTTCCTATAATACAACGCTTCATAAGGTGCCATCCTCAAGCTACAATGAAAAGTGTTATTATAACCAAATTCCATCAAAGGTAGGTGTTTATCCTAGCTACCTTGCAATTCCATCACACAAGTTCAAAGCATGTCTTCTAATATTCGGATTGTCCTCTCTGATTGACCATCTATTTAGGGATGAAAATTTGTACTAAACCTCAACTTAGTACCCAAAGCATGCTGCAAACTTGGCCAAAATCTGGATGTAAATTTTGGATCCCGATTTGATACAATAGAAAATGGAACACCATGCAATCTGACCACTTCTCTGATATAGATTTTAGTAACTTTATAGAGTGAGTAACTCACTTTCATGGGTAAGAAGTGAGCTAATTTGTGAGTCGATCAATAATCACCTAAATTGCATCATGTCCCTACTCAGTTCTAGGCAATCTGATTACAAAATCCATCATAATATGCTCCCACTTCCATTTAGGAATAGGAAGAGGTTACAATGTTCCCACTGGGTGTTGATGTTCTACTTTAACTTGTTGGCAAACCAAACATCTAGCCACAACTCTGCAATGTCTTTCTTCATCCCTAACTATTAGTAATTATTTTTTAAAGTGATACATTTTGGTACTTTTAGGATGCATAGCATATGCTAAATTGTATGCTTCCTCCATTATTTTCCTTTTCAAAACTTCAAAATTAGGTACATATAGTCTACCCCCATATAATGAAGTACCATCCTTTAAAATCACAAAGTCTGCCCTGTTAACCTATTGGACTTACTCTTTGATCTTTACCATATATTCATCTTGACTCTATGCCTCCCTAACTCTATTAATCAACACTAGTCAAATCCTTAAAGTAGCCAACAATGCTCATTTCTCACATTAAGATAACTCTACATTTAAGGCTCTTAATTCAAGTAATAATGGAATTCTCGTAAAATGAATGTAAGATAAGTTACCTAAGGACTTTCTGCTAAGTGCATCTACTACTACATTAGCTTTCCTTAGGTGATATTTAATGTTGAAATCATAATCTTTTAAAAGCTCAATCCATCTTCTTTGCCTCAAGTTCAACTCTTTCTAAGTTAATATGTACTTTAAGCTCTTGTGATCTATGAAAATCTGACACTTCTCAAGATATAAGTAATGTCTCAAAATCTTCAAAGCAAAAACAATTGCTACTAGCTCTAAGTCATGTGTAGGATAGTTAAACTTATGTGGCCTCAATTATTAAGAAGCATAGGCTACCACCTTACCATGTTGCATCAGTACATAGCCCAAACCATTTCTAAATGCATCACTGTACATAATATATTCTAGCCCCATCACTAGTAGTGTTAAACTAGTACTAAAGTTACACATGCCTTTAATTTATTAAAACTATCTTGGCATTCTTCATTCCAGACAAACTTTACATTCTTCCTTAGTAGTTTTATTAAAGGTGAGGCAATGATGGAGAAGTTCTACATAAATATTTTATAGTAACCTACCAACCCTAGAAAACTACGAACCTCATGTACACTAGTAGGTGGTTTCCAATTGAAAATTGCTTCAATCATCTTAGGATCCATATACACTACCTCAGTTGAGATAACATGCCCCAAAAATACCACTTTTTCTAGCTAAAATTCATATTTCCTAAACTTAGCATACAATTGTTTCTCTCAATGTCTGTAATATAATCCTTAAATGTTCAACAAGCTCTTCCTTTGACCATGAATACATTAAAATTTCATCAATAAATACAATGAAAAAGTTATCCAGATAAGGCTTGAATACTTTGTTCACCAAATCTATGAATGCAGCAAGAGCATTAGTTAACCCGAATGGCATCAATAGGAATTCATAATGCCCATATCAAGTTATAAATGTTATTTTATGCACATCTGCTACCTTAATCTTCAACTGGTGATACCCAGACCTCAAGTCAATCTTTGAAAATACTCTAGCTCCTTGCAGTTAATAAAAAAAGTCATTAATCTGTGGCAATGGATACTTGTTATGAATAGTCACCTTATTCAGCTGTTTATAATCAATGCATAATCTCATGGTACCATCCTTTTTTTTCACAAACAAAACTAGTGCTCCCCAAGGTGATATACAAGGTCTAATGTAGCCTTTATCAAGTAATTCTTACAACTGCACCTTCAATTGTTTTAATTCTGCTAGAGCCATTCTATATGGAGCTTGAGAAATAAAAGTTTTCCTTAGTTGTAAATCAATACTGAAGTCCATCTCTCTATCAAGTGGCAATCCTGGAAGATCTTCTGGAAATACATCTACAAACTCATTTACTATAGGAAGACTATTAAGCTTTTTCCCCTCTTTTTCAATGTTAATGACATATGCCAAGAAGGCTTCACATCCTTTTCTCATCATTTTTCTAGCTATGAGTGTTGAAACCATGCTATAATGCTTTAAACCCCTTTCACCTATGAACACAATTTTACCACTAGTAGGCATCTGGAACTCTACTTTTTTCTAATAATAATCAATTAATGCTTGATATTTGGCTAGAACATTTATACTAATAATCATATCAAATATCTATAATGGTAATGGAACTACATGTGCTTTTAATTTTTGACCCCCAAATTCTACCTCACAACCTCGATAAACATGTCTAAAAACCATTAATTCACCTACTGGCATATCTACAACCAAACCTTGGTCCATCAAACTTTTTTCTTTTAGTATGCATGATGTGAAAGATAATGCAATGAATGAATAAGTTGCACCCAGATCAATTAAACCATAAGCATTCTCACCAAAGATAGTTAACCTACTAGAAATAACATCATGTGATGATGCTACCTCCTGTTGTATCATAGCAAAGACCCTAGGTTGCACTGATGGTCTCTTTGTATATACAGGCTAAATATATTGTGTTGATGTAGATGCACCACCCTCTCTATTAACACCAGCTCCTAAACCTCTACCTGTACCTCTACCAAAGCCAGAAGTCCTACCTCCTCTACCAGTTCTGCTCTAGACTCCTGTACTAGTACTAGTGCCAAATTGTGAAAGATTAGGACAATCCCTCCCAATATGCCCAGATCCATCACACTCAAAACACTGGATAGTCCTCTTCCTACAATCTCCTCCCTTGTGAACATAGCCGCAAGTAGTACAAGGTATGGTCCTTCTAAATGAACTACCTGCACTTGCCATAAGTTGTCTCATATTGCTCTTACTAAAATGAGAAGTCTATGGTCTATTAGTGCCTGACCAAGTCTAAGGCCCTCTACATCCTCTTATCTCTAGCCTTTGTTAAGATGTACTAGTCCCCTTATTGAATCCTTTTTGCCTCCCTACCTAAAACTGGAGCCTTTGACTTGCCCTCTTACTTTATTTTCTCTCTCAGCTTCTCTTTCTCTATTGCTTTCTCAACCCAGCCCCTAAAATGTTAGCCTTCATATTATAATAATTCATTCTTTAACACAATTTATAAGCCCTATTTAAACCTATAACATTTTTTAGCTTAAGTTGGGGAAATATCTAAAGCATACCTATATAACTCTTTAAATTTATCCATATATTCTCGCACTGGCATTGCCCCTTATTTTAATGCAATGAATTCATTCTGTCTTTTAGTCTTGAATGCACTGTCAAGTATTCCCTATAGAACTCAATCTTGAATACATACCAAGTTAACTGACCTCTATATAATAATCTAACCCAAGAAAACCAAGCATTTGCCATGTCATATAGAAGGCCATACACATTATCAACTTTTTATGCTTCAGTTAAGGCAAGAGTATTAAATGCTTTTTTTGTAGCTCTCAACCATGTGTTTGCCTCAAGAATCAACAAAGCCATAAAATTCAAATGCCCCATAATTCTTAGCATGTTCAATTATATCACCAAGCCTTCTCCTCTACTTTTGGGCTACTAAAGTAGTAATAATAGTCTCTATAAGTACTATGGGATTAAGATGCAATACAGGTACAACAGGGGGTGGGGGAGGTGGAGGTTACTCAACTATAGGGGTCCTAGCCTTATACTCTATCTCAATATTAGCACTACCCCTACACTCTTCCCTATCACTACCCCGTTGGCCAACTCTCCCTTGTCTAGGTAGCCTAGCACAGTTCCTTCTTGATGGCATCCTATAAATATAACAAAAATATTTTCAGAATTCCATCAAACTACAATAAAAACATAATTTAAAGGACCATTTAACAAAGCTCTAATACCAAAATTGTCACACCTCATCTCACATAGCTCAAGATAAACATTTAAAACCAATCACCAAACAAATTGCTCAGTTTAATCAATTTTATTATAATATCATTATATTTGCAAGAGAATTTAAAATTAATCTCTTATAAAAGTTTAGTATTATACATACGTTATATTTAAAGAATAAGAACTTTTAAAGTATTGTGTATTTTTAAATAGTAAAATACATATTTCTAAATAGTAAAATACATACAAAATAATTGGATAAAATAAAAATTACATTTTTAAATTTGGCTTAGCCACCAATATTTTACAATACTTATATAACAATCTTAAGAAATAAAGAAACAAGGTTACTCTAATGAGGATGTTGGCTAACCTTATTCTATAACTTTTATCCACACTCACTTAACTCTATTCACCAATAATCAAGCCCTGCTATTTAAAATAATTTATAAAAAAGAGTAAAATGAGTATAGAAATACTCGATGAATAGATGTTACAAGTAAAAAATAGTTTAGCTAAATTAAATATAATAAACATCTCAAATTAAAATACTAAAGCTTTAATAATCAAATTATCATTCATTCAAAATATCCACTTTAATCTTGCTTTCAAACATATTCAAAACTTAGTGAATTGAAACATGTGCCTTCGTAAATATCAATACAACCTTTCATTTATATTAACCATCCCTATAATAAGCATCATAACTTGGCCATAACATACAAGCCATCACAAGCTCACTCTATAGGCACACTTGAAGGCTAACCCTTCAACTACATTAGCATGGAACGACCCTTCTTCCTTTACTGTTCTACAATCAAATGCCATGTTGTCTATTACACAATATCAACCATCACATTCTTAAATATGAATATCACACCTGAGTAAATTCTCATATCTCACATAGGGTGGTAATACATAAAACCAAATACCATTTTCATCAAATAATTAATCAAAACAATTCCATCACATTTATAATTCAACAGAGTATTCAAAATCAAACCACTTCTCATCATAATTCAAAGGAATGAAATCAAGATGATTATAATATTATTTAAATCATTTAGTATCCAAAATAATCTCAAATCATATTACCAAAACAAGCTTATAGTAATAACATATTTAACTTGTAAATTGAAACGTTAAAAGCTTAAAATTAAAACATGTAATTCAAGTATCAATAAGGCTGAATTGAGACCATTCTAAAACATCAATTCAGGTTCATAAAACAACATTTAAACTATTAATTTATTACTTTTATAAAAATATTTAAAGGACTTGAACATCTACTCACCAAACAACCTATAAACACACAAAACCATTTCACCGAATTTGCTTAACTTGCACCTGCACTTCTCTTACCTTTTCTAGCACCTAACACATGAAATTTGATGTATAAATCATCAGTCAAACAATCTCATATATTGACCTAACCATGCAGCCCCAAAACTATATGCAAATTAACTTAACTCTACAAACTAGCCCTATTAACACTACAAGGGTTCTTTTCAGACCTATATTAGAAAAATTGCTTTGACCTATAGAAAATTAATTTTAACCAAAATTAGGTCTTTGTAACTAGTACCTTTAAAAAAATTTCACTTCCATTCAATAACCACAAATAAAATTATAAAGGTTGCATATAAGCAGCTCAATTACTTAAACAAATTAAGCAATAAAAAGTCTACGCCTATTAGACCACTATTAAAAAATAATTAGATCTTTATCAAAAAATTGTAAAGAACTATTTCAAGTTTTCTTAGAATCAAAATAAACTCAATTTTGAGTTTCCTAGCTCAAGATATGCTAAAAGTATTTAGACTAGTTTTAACTCATGAACTCTGAAAAACCTGGTTCACATAATCAAAATGGCTGCTTTTAAAGCTGACTTTGAAAAAATTTTAGGACTTATAGAAACAGAATATTGAGCTAAAATTTTAATTAATATTATATCTATATGTCTAGAACATGCTACAAAAATTTCACACCAATTGGACACCCATAAATAGAGTTATATAAAATGAATTATAACCAGCCCAAGGAAATTGAGAGACTGAGCAACAAAATATTTTCTCTTATTACCCTAACGTAAAGACTAAATAAGATCAAGCTCAAAGAGGATGAATTTTAGATAATTCTTCAAAGGTTCTAGATCATTAAATAACACTTAATTTGGAACTCTCAAGATTAAGATATAGTCAAATTATAGAAACTAATAAACCAAAATTTAAGAACCTAAAATCTACAACTTAAGAACCCTAAATTAAATCAACCAAAACACTAAAATTACTTACCAAATAAATCACCAAAGTCTTCTAGAATGAATAGTATAGCCTTAATTATACTTTAGATCTTGAATTTTTCTTCAAAAATAAACTTTTATAAAAGGAAATGAATCAGCTCTCTTTCTCCTTTTTATTTTATTTTATTTTATTTATTTATTTATTTATTTCTATCAATGGCAGCTACTCATAATATATCCAAAAAAATAATTCAATAATATAAAAAATACTCCTTTTGGTCCTTAATGAAATGCTTAAATTGCCTATAAATCCTCAAATTTTCAATTGTTCAATCAAGGACAATCATTTGCTATAATTGAGATCTTTCCTCTATAACTATATCTATATATATACTAACTTACACCTAAATTAAATAAATATATATACATATATAAATAAAATGCATAATGAATGTAAATATACTAAGAATTAGGGTACGGGTGTGACAACCCTGGTCCCGGTCGGGATCATGACAGGATTTGCACTTTTTGTGCAATTTAGTCCCTATATTGAGTTTGATCGAGATAGTGCTTGTGAGCGGGTCTAATATGATCAAATTAGCCTTAAATTTCTTTATAAAATTTTTAGATAATTATCTTATCTTTTCATATTACTTTAAATCACCTCAATTGAACCTCTGTGGCTCAAGATATTACTAAAATACTAAGAGCTACACAACTTAAAATAAAAGCTGCATATACTGACTTTGACTTAAGATTTTCATACCCAAATAAGCTCAAATTTTGATAAGTAAGCTCAATTTAGAAAGCTTAAGATGTCTACTTCAAAAGTGAAGAAGATCATTTTCTCATTATAGAGCTTTAAAGATGTCAAAAAGCCTTCTTGAATCTTAAAGATCAAATTAGCCCAAAAGCATACTTATCAATCCAGGTCATGAGGTAGCTCATGAGCATACCACTATATATCCAAAAATGTATATTTTAGTATATAATTTTTTCTTAAAGAATGTGGCCTTGTATATATTGAGATACTTCATCGACATGCATATTTATACTCTTTCAAAGAGTATTTCATTGTCTCTAATCATTTAACAATTAAACTTCATGATAGATCAACGTCCTACACACTTAGTTGAAATCATTAGAATAAAATTTTTTTATCAAAGTCCAAAATTAGGAGTTTGATCATACAAATGGTCAACAAAAGATTCTTTTTTAAAAAAAAAGCTCATTATAAGCAAACGTAACGACTCTATTATTATAGCAATATAAATCATTAGTCAGGATAGATTTTCCAAAGTCTTCAAAAAATTGCCATTAATCCATATAAACATAATAACCATGTTAAGATTTAAGAAGAAGATTATGAAGACAATACATGATCAAGCTATTAAATTAAACAATATAATCAAATAATAAAAAAATGACAGTGACATAGTCAATAAAATTTAGATCAAATTAGTCATAAATCTACACAATGCGCAGACTGAAAAATAAAAATATAAATTAATAACTAAATAAATTAAAAGTAAAATCTATCACATTAATTTTATTTTCTTTAATTTTTGTTGGCATAATTTTTTAAGTTATAATAAGACTTGTTTTTATAATTTTTAGATTACTATTGAAGTATGTATAATAGTGTTTTAGTTAAAAAAAATATGAAGTAATTACTGTAATTTTTTAAACTTTTTGATGGTTTGGAAAAAAAAATTGTGTGATTTAAGTTAGAAAAAATATGTAATATATAAATGCTTTTAAAATTTAAATAGTATTAAAATATGTGTTATAGTGTTTTAGTTAAAAAAAATAATATTTTTTTATGAAAATTGGAGAATATAGCATCAATAGGTGCACTCGGACATCCCAGTTAAATTGGCACCCACATAGCACCCTCATCACACACTATAAAACCACCTTTTATTAAGAAATAAAAGAGAGAACAAATGTAAAAGAATACAACCCATAAAAATTGGGCAAACCAAAGAGAAAATTAGCGAAAATGATAAGACTCTAAGTTAACAACATCATGAAGCATAAGCTCATGATAAGAAGAAGGATAAGAAGACCACCACTTGCAATCCAACAAATTCATACCAATAAAAGCTAATCTGTCAGCTACTTTGTTACCCAATACAAAAATGTGATTGACATGGAACTACATGGAAGATAACTGATTAATGCAACGTTTCCACTGACCATAAATTCTCCAAAGAACTTAAATTTGAACAATTTTGCTTCTTTGAAAGATTGACAAATGAGAAAAATGGAGCGTGAAATAGAAACAATAGCTTCATAAAATAATAATTTATTTTTGGCATTCCAAATAGACTAGATAGCACATGAACCCCCATTCTCCAGAGAACCAAAACCTAAGATGAAAAAGAAAGCTTCATGGCATTTAAAAAGATGAGAGAGAGAAATCACTCGAGAGATCAATTAAGACTTCAAAAAGACTCCTAACCAAACTAAAGTAGCATAAGAGCATTTGGTGAGGACATGATCTAAAGACTTTTATGCTAAATTACAAAGGCAACAATAAGATGCTAATTAGAAACCTTTTTGCTATAATATCTCCATGGTAGGAAGTTTACCATTTAAAATTCTCTAAGTTAAGAAGGATCATGAAAGAGGAAGATAATGGTGCCAAACATCTCTACCCCAAGCAACTTTGGGTAAAACCATTCTAAGATGATTATAAGCAATCTTGCAAGAGATCATACCTATCGAAGAGAATATACTAAAAATAAAAGAATTCGTAGAAGAAAAAATGACATGGTTAAAAGATTGAGAAATATGTCAGTGATCTTCATAAAAAACATATGAAATTGAAGCATGTAGAAACTTAAAACATGAAGAAGGAACACCAACTTTGTCAATAATATGATATCCCAACCAATTGTCAAACTAAAAACTAAAAGATGAATTGGCATGAACCACCTATTGGCAATGATCATGTAAAGCCATATAACTACTATGAATTAAAGGCTATATAGTATTAGAAATCAATTATGGTATTTAGACATAAATACATGTGTAGTAAGCATAAGTCTAAATAGAGTAAATTTCAAAAATTTACTCATCATGACCCTTCATAAACTGAAGAATTTCATTTGCCCAGGATTCAAATTGCATTGAAATACACAACTGAATAAATTAAGCAATTTACAAATAAATAATTAATTAATTATAAGTTTGTAAACTTACTTGTTGTAGAACTTAGCCTTCCTTTTGTTCAATTCCTTGAATCAAATGCTTAGCCTCCAAATGTAAGGCCTCTAGTTTGAAACACAAAAGCCTTATCTATCACTTACTTGTGTTAATTAAACTTAGTAACTTTTACTAATTTAATTAAGAGCACAAGTCTAGAGTATATGTTTAGTATATATTGTGTTTATTTTTGGTCACTTAGTGATTTTTCTTAACTCTTTAAGCAAAAACTCACTTAAGCATTATTTTGCCTCTTCCTTCTATTACCAAGTCACTTGACTTTCCTTAGATATATGAAATGATATATGTGCAGTAATTTTCCACTAAGGAAAAGTATTCATTAATTAATTAAGTGATTATTAAGTATGCCACCTTAGGTATACACCTAACCATCCAAATGATTAAAAATGACACCTTAGGCATGCTTTAGAAATATCCACTTAATTAATATGCCACCTTGCTTAATTCAATAATTGAGCTTGCCACCTACACATATTAATGTATAAATTTGTATGTAAAGTATACATCAAATGTATTATTTTACATATTAAATTATATATATATATATATATATATATATATTAATTAATATCCAATATTAAGCAAATATTAATTAATAAATAATACTCTTATTTGAATTAGATTTCATGATATACTAGAATCATTGTTCAAAACATAAATCTAATTTTATTAATCTTGATTAATTGATTAAACTCTTATTATCAATAATTAGATTAATACTATAGTGAATAAATAAAACTCTATTAGGTGTGACTTACTTGGTTCATATTTAAATGGCAATGAGAAAATATAATATTAACATTTAATATTATTTGAAACTCTTTTCAATTCTAAATGTGAAAATCCCTACTATTCACATTTAGTTCTCATAAGCTGTGAGTGACTCCTAGTATCGATATCACAGCTACCCAATTAGAAATGAATGCATATTATGATTCACATGAACCTGTTCATTATTACCCTGCATTAAATTCCTTTCATTAAATATCCCAATATAGCCTAGAGTCAAGGTATTGTCAAACTCTAATAGCTTTATTATATGACCTCATCTTAAATTTTAATTCTTGATAAAATACAACAAATACTAGAACTCTTTCTAGTACTGAAACTCTTTTTCAAACTGTGTTTTATTTATCCTGGTCAGGAATTTATTCATCAAGAAAAAACTTAGATAGCATAGGATCTATCTCGATTCACACCAGGTAATGAATCCCATCTTGGTTAAACATTCATCCCTACATTTAACTAATTAGAGTAATCACACGCCATATACCCATGTGATGATTAACACAAGTATGTAAGCGGTAACAAACTCTAACCACCTAAATATGGATGACTATGTCACCTCAAGTCTAAGGACTATATGCACCATTATAATCTAGATTGTGATTGTTGATTATATGTGAATATCCTTGCAATCACAATCCTAATGTCACTATTCGATTAACCCATCCAATGAGTATCCACATGTCTATTCTGATCACTCATATCAAGTAGCATGAGATTCACTACCTCCCACTATTAGTTTCTCACACTAATCAAGGAAAATAGACAAAGGTGATAGTCTAATTAATATTATCCAAATATTAATTAATCGACTACAAACAATTTATAGTAAATGTATTGAATAAATTTATAACTCATAATATCAACTCTTTGATAATAAATTTATTTAACATAATACTGAAGGAACAATACTAAAAGAAATAACATATTTATTTAAAAGAATATTTTATTGCCACAAGGATTATATACAATGTCTAAATAATTACAAGAATGCCACTAAGGCATACCTTATGCTAACAATCTCCCATTTGCACTAGTGCCATTTACTACAATATTTAAGACCCATCTTTTCAAGATGACAGTCTAACTATAGTTGTGTGAGTGCTTTAGTCAGTGGATCAACAACATTGTTAGCTGAAGCTACCTTTTGGACGACCACATCTCCCTTGCCAATATGTTCTCGAATAATATGAAAGCGCCTTTCTATGTGTTTGGATTTCTGGTGAGACCTTGGTTCCTTTGCCAATGTTATGGCTCCATTGTTGTCACAATAGAGAGAAATAGGAGACACAATGGAAGGAATAAATTGTAGTTCTATTACAAACTTCCTAATCTAAACAACTTCTTTAGTAGCATCTGATGCAGCTATATACTTGGCTTCTGTAGTGGAATTAGCAGTGATACTTTGTTTGGAATATTTCCAGCTCACTGCATCTCCATTACAAATGAAAATAAACCTGGATATAAACTTTCTATCATCCATGTCTGATTGAAAATTAAAATCTAAAAAGCCATTAATCTGTAAATCACCTTCTCCATAAGTTAAGATTAAATCTTATGTTCTTCTCAAGTACTTAAAGATTGATTTAATAGTTATCCAATGTTCTAAACCTAGATTGGATTGAAACCTGCTAGTCATACTAACAGCATATGCAATGCCAAGACTATTACACAATATAGCATACATTAAGCTTCCTATTGCTGACGCATAAGTAACTTTAGCCATTTATTCCATTTCCTTGGGTGTCTTGGGAGACATACCCTTGGATAAATGAACATCATGCCTAAATGGTAGCAATCCTCTCTTGGATTCAAGCATATTGAACCTCTTCAATATCTTTTCCAAGTAAAGACTTTGGGATAAACTTATCATTCTCTTTGATCTATCTTTATAAAGTTGAATCCCGAGAATATAAGTTGCCTTCCCTAAGTCCTTCATAGAGAAATTTTTAAATAACCAAACTTTTACAGAAGTCATCACTCCTACATCATTTCCAATTAACAAAATATCATCCACATATAAGACTAGGAAAGTGATTTGACTCCCACTAACCTTTTTATAAACACAGGGCTCATCTTTATTCTTTATGAAATTATAAGAACAAATAGCCTCATCAAAATAATGATTCCAACTCCTGGAGGCTTGCTCTAAGCCATAGATTGATCTATTAAGCTTACACACTTTAGAGCTTTCCTTGGATTCAAAACCCTTGGGTTGCTCCATGAAAATTTCTTCCTCAAGATAACCATTAAGGAATGCATTCTTGACATCCATTTGCCAAACCTCATAATCATAGTGTGCGGCTATAGCTAAAATAATTTGAATGGATTTAAGCATAGCTACTAGGGAAATGGTCTCTTCATAATCGCTCCCTTCTCTTTAGCAAAATTCTTTCGCTATAAGCCTAGCTTTAAAGGTGTTAACCTTTCCATCTACACCAGTCTTTCTCTTGAAGATCCATTTACATCCAATAGGTACAATACCTTCTGGAGGATCAACAAGAGTCTAGACTTCGTTTGTATACATGGAATCCATTTTGGTTCTCATAGCATTAATCCATTTAAAATATTCTTTATCAGATAAAGCTCCTTCATATATGGTAGGACCATCTATATGAAGATTATCTTCATGAGCCTACAACATTTGCATATCATGTAGAAGGCCATATCTCTCCGAAGGATGAGATGCCCTACTAGATTTTCTAGGAGTTGGTATGATGATATTTTCAATTGGAATAGGCTCCTCGGGCTGATCAATATTCATTTGATTAGTTTGTTGTTTTTTTTTAGATGACTCTTCAACTAATATTATCTTCTTTCCTATGCCACCTTCCTTTAGAAATTCTTCCTCAAGAAAAATGGCATCTTTCCTTACAATAACTATTTGTTCTATAGGAAGATAAAAGTAATATCCTAAACTATCTATAGGATATCTAACAAACAGTTCTTTTATCGATTTCATATCCAACTTATCCGACTTTAATTTTTTAATAAAAGCTGGACATCCCCAAATCTTAACAAGTTTAAGACTTGGTGTTCTACAATGCCATATTTAGTATAGTGTAGTAGAAACGAATTTGGATGGAATACGATTAAGGATATAACAAGCTATTTGGAGTGCATGACCCTAAAGAAAAATAGGAAGATCCGTAAAACTCATCATTGATCGTACCATATCCAATAAAGTACGATTTTGCCTTCTAGTAAAAACTATTCACAGTAGTTTTTTTAGCATTCTAGAATTGAAAAAAGTAAATAGTGGTACTGTAACATACATTTTTTTTTATGTTTGCAAAATTATTATAACATGCAAAAGTTGCATTTATTTAATTTTTGCATGCCATACTTGCAAGTGGTGATCATCAAAAAAGGTTTTACATTCTAGTATTGTAATAATTAATTTTATTATTATTTATGTAATTAAATGTTAATTACATAGCATTAGGATGTATTGATTACCTTGGCATGTCAAGGATTATTTGTTTGTTGCAAAAGTTGTAACAAGGACACTTAAAGGAGTTCAAGGAGCAAATCCATAAAGATGGTGATAAGGATATTCAGACTTAAAGTATTCATGGACAAGAATAATTTTTGTAATTTATTTTAGTATTAAAATAGGTATTAAAATTAGGTATAAAAATAGGAGTGTCTAAAAGGAAAAATCATACTTTATTGGATATGGTACGATCAATGATGAGTTATACGGATCTTCCTATTTTTCTTTGGGGTCATGCACTCCAAACTGCCTGTTATATCCTTAATTTTATTCAATCCAAATCTGTTTCTACTACACCATATCATATATGGCATGGTAGAACACCAAGTCCCAAACATGTTAAGATTTGGGGATGTCCAGCTTTTATCAAAAAGAAATATTAAAGTTAGAAAAGTTAGATGTAAAATCAATAAAAGGAAGGCTTATTGGATATCCTAAAGATAGTTTAGGATATTACTTTTATCTTCCTGTTGAACAAATAGTTGTTGTAAGTAGAGATGCCATTTTTCTTGAGAAAGAATTTCTAAAGGAAGGTGGCATAAGAAAGAAGATAATATTAGATGAAAAGTCATCTAAAGAAACATAAAAAATTGATAAAATGAATATTGATCAACCCGAGGAGCCTATTCTAATTGAAAATATCATCATACCAACTCCTAGAAAATCTAGTAGGGCATCTCATCCTCTGGAGATATATGGCCTTCTATATGATATGCAAAAGTTGCATGCTTATGAAGATAGTCTTTATATAGATGATCCTACCATATATGATGGAGCTTTATCTGATAAAGATTCTTCTAAATGGATTGATGCTATGAGAACCGAAATGGATTCCATGTATACAAATGAAGTCTGGACACTTGTTGAACACCTAAAAGATATTGTACGTATTGGATGTAAATGGATCTTCAAGAGAAAGACTAGTGCAGATAGAAAGGTTAACACCTTTAAAGGTAGGCATGTAGCGAAAGGGTTTCGCCAAAGCGAAGGGATCGATTATTAAGAGACCTTTTCCCTAGTAGCCATGCTTAAATCCATTCAAATTGTTTTAGCTATAGTTGTACACTATGATTATGAGGTTTGGAAAATGGATGTCAAGACTGCATTCCTTAATGGTTATCCTAAGGAAGAAATTTTCATGGAGCAACCCAAGGGTTTTGAATCCAAGGAAAGCTCTACAGTGCGTAAGCTTAATAGATCAATCTATGGCTTAAAGCAAGCCTTCAGGAGCTGGAATCATCATTTTGATGAGGCTATTTGCTCCTATGATTTCATAAAGAATAAAGATGAGCCCTGTGTTTACAAGAAGGTTAGTAGGAGTCAAATCACTTTCCTCATCTTGTATGTGGATGATATTTTGTCATGAAATCTAATTCAAATAAGAGTATTATTTATTAATTAATATTTAATTAATATTGGATATTAATTAATATATATTAAATTAATAAATATATATATGTTGTTATTTATTTATGGACTTATATTAATGGTCCAAATTGGTCTGGACATAGACCAAAATTTATTATGGACCAAAGATTAATTAAAGTCCATATTTATGTATATGTATAATTTAATATGTAAAATAATTCATTTGATGTATACTTTAAATACAAATTTATACATTAATATGTGTAGGTGGCAAGCTCAATTACTGAATTAAGCAAGGTGGCATATTAATTAAGTGGATATTTCTAAAGTATGCCTAAGGTGTCATTTTTAATCATTTGGATGGTTAGGTGTATACCTAAGGTGGCACACTTAATTAATTAATGCATATTTTTCCTTAGTGGAAAATTATTACACATATATTTTTTATATATCTAAGGGAAGTCAAGTGACTTGGTAAGAGAAGAAAGAGAGGCAAAATAATGCTTAAGTGAGTTTTTGCTTAAATAGTTATGAAAAATCACTAAGTGATTTTGGTTATGATAAGATCATAAACCAAAAATAAACACAACATATACTAAACATATACTCTACACCTATGTTCTTAATTAAATTAGTACAAGTTACAAAGTTTAATTAACATAAGTAAGTGATAGATAAGGCTTTGGTGATTCAAACTAAAGGCCTTACATTTAAAGTGCTAAGCATTTAATTCAAGGAATTGAATAAAGGGAAGACTAAGTTCTACAACAAGTAAGCTTACAAACTTATAATTATTTAATTATTTATTTTTATATTGCTTAATTTATTTAATTGTGTATTTCAATGCAATTTAAATCCTGGGCAAATTAAATTCTTCATTTTATGAGGGTTATAATAAGTTAATTTTTAAAATTTACTCTATTTAGACTTGTGCTTACTACACATGTATTTATGTCTAAATACCATAATTGATTTCTAACAGTGGTATCATGTGAATAACTGGGATTTTCACATTTAGAATTGAAAAGAGTTTCAAATAACATTAAATGTTAATATTATATTTTCTCATTGCCATTTAAACATGAACCTAGTAAGTCACACCTAATAGAGTTTTATTTATTCACTATAGTATTAATCTAATTATTGATTAAAAGAGTTTAATCAATTAACCAAGATTAATAGAATTAGATTTATATTTTGAACAATGATTCTAGTATATCATGAAATCTAATTCAAATAAGAGTATTATTTATTAATTAATATATATTAAATTAATAAATATATATATGTGTGTGTGTGTGTGTGTGTGTGTGTGTGTGTGTGTGTTGTTATTTATTTATGGGCTTAAGGCATGTAGTATTCAAATTTATACATTTCACAATGCCAATGGTATGGACTTAATTAATGCCAAGGACTAAGAATGGCAATGGGTACCTAAGGTTCGTAATATTAAGAGCTTGATTGATGAAATATCATATAAGATGTGATGATGGGAAAATGTCACTTATAAATTTTAATATTTCAAGAATGGCAAAGGGTACCTAAGGAATATTATAATTTATTAAGAACTTCATCACCCACTAGAAATCCATCCAACAAGGGATTTCCATTTCCAACTTAGAAGAATAGGATCCGCCAAATTAGTGGGAGACCATTAAGATTAAAGACCAAATCTAATGATTTTTTATACAATGTCATTTAAACTAACTAATTTTGTTACCTTTGTAGATAATTTGAAAATATGAAATCATCAAACCCACTCTCCATCATACTAAACCAATATAGGCTCACAGGCCCAAAATTTGTAGATTGGCTAAGCAATTTTAAAAGTATTTTTAGCTTTCGAAGAAATACTATATGTATTAGATCAACCACTACCTGGTTCACTTCCCGTGAATGCTTCTCAAGAGGAGCAAGAAACTCTTAAAAATTGAAAAAAGCATGATTTACAAGCATGTTGCATTTTGTGGGCTTTTATGAGTACCGATACCCATCAGCAACATGAGAAGTACAATAGTGCAAATGAAATCCTACTTCACCTAAAACAGTAATTTGGTGAACAGAGTAGGACCGCTAGATATGAGATATCGAAGTGGTTGTTTCATGCTAAAATGAAAGAAAGTGAGGATGTGGCAGTCCATGTGAACTTAATGATAAGATCAATTGAGGAACTAGAAAGTCTAGATTTTTCAATGGACTTCCATCTCCAAATGGATTTGATCCTGCAATCACTTCCTGAATCATTTGGGTAGACCATAGCAAATTTTCATATAAATAAAGTAGACTGTACACTTGCTAATTTATTGAACATGCTTGCAACAGCCTAAAAGGCAATACAAGGCAGCAAGGGGAAGGAGACTGCTCTCATTGCTTCTTCTAGTAAGACTAAAAAGAAGAGTTATAAGAAAAAGAAAGGCAAGACAAATGTTGTCAAGCCTACAAGTAGGATAGCCAAATCTAAAGGCAAGGGACAAGTGAGGGAAGACCTAAACAAGGGTAATTGTTACTATTATGAGCGTAAAGGACATTGGAAAAGAAATTGTCCTAAGTACCTTAAGTCTCTACAAACTAAAGGAAAGGATAGTTATGGAGAAGGTATGTTTTTCTCTAATTTTTCTAAATGTTCTAATAGTTCATCAAATGCATGGGTATTGGACACCGGTGCTAGTTCTCACATTTGTTTATCTTTACAGGATCTAGCAAATAAAAGAAAGTTAAAGCCTAATGAAGTAACCTTAAAGCTTAAAAGTAGTGCAAATGTTGCAACTAAAGCTATAGGGTCAACTTCAATAGATCTTTGTAATCATATTTTATTATTGGATAATGTACTATATGTACCTAATGCTTATGACCTAATCTTAAGTTTTAATTCTTAATAAAATACAACAAATACTAGAACTCTTTCTAGTACTGAAACTCTTTTTCAAACTGTGTTGTATTTATCCTAGCCAGGAATTTATTTATCAAGAATAAACTTAGATAGCATAGGATTTATCTTGGTTCACACTAGGAAATGAATCTTATCTTGGTTAAACATTCATCCCTACATTTAACTAATTAGAGCCACCACACGTCATATACCCATGTGATGATTAACACATGTATGTAAGCGGTAACAAACTCTAACTAGCTAAATGTGGATGATTATGTCACCTCAAGTCGAAGGACTATGTGCACCATTATAATCTAGATTGCGATTATTGATTATATGTGAATATCCTTGCAATCTGAATACTAATGTCACTGTTCGATTAATCCATCCAATGAGTATCCACATGTCTATTCTGATCACTCATATCAAGTGGCATGAGATTCACTACCTCCCATTATTAGTTTTTCACACTAATCAAGGAAAATAGACAGAGCTAATAGTCTAATTAATATTATCCAAATATTAATTAATCGACTACGAACAATTTATAGGTAATGTACTGAACAAATTTGTAACTCATATTATTAACTCTTTGATGATAAATTTATTCAACATAATACTAAAGGAAATATACTAAAAAAAATAACATATTTATTTAAAAGAATATTTTATTGCCACAAGGATTATATACAATGTCTAAATAATTACAAGAATGCCACTAGGGAAAACCTTATACTAACAATCTCCCACTTGCACTAGTGCCATTTACTACAATATCTAAGACCCATCTTTTCAAGATGATAGTCTAACTGTAGTTATGTAAGTGCTTTAGTCAGTGGATCAGCAATATTGTCAATTGAAGCTACCTTTTGGACGACCATATCGCCCTTGCCAATAAGTTCTCAAATAATATGAAAGCACCTTTCTATATGTTTGGATTTTTGGTGAGACCTTAGTTCCTTTGCCAATGCTATGGCTCCATTGTTGTCACAATAGAGAGAAATTGGAAACTCAATGGAAGGAATAACTTATAGTTCTATTATGAACTTCCTAATCCAAATAGCTTTTTTAGCAGCATCTGATGTAGCTATATACTCGGCTTCTGTAGTGGAATTAGCAGTGATACTTTATTTGGAACTTTTTTAGCTCACTCTACCTCTATTACAAATGATAATAAACCCAGATATAGACTTTCTATCATCCATGTCTGATTAAAAATCAGAATTTGTTAAGCCATTAATATGTAAATCACCTTCTCCATAAGTTAATATCAAATCTTTAGTTCTTCTTAAGTACTTAAATATTGATTTAACAGCTATCCAATGTTCTAAACCTAGATTGGATTGAAACCTGCTAGTCACACTCACAGCATAGGCAATGTCAGGCTTAGTACACAACATAGCATACATTAAGCTTCCTATTGCTAAAACATAAGCAACTTTAGCCATTTGTTCCATTTCCTCGGGTGTCTTGGGAGACATATCCTTAGATAAATGAACACCATGCCTAAATGGTAACAACCCTCTTTTGGATTCAAGCATATTGAACCACTTCAATATCTTTTCCAAGTATAGACTTTGGGATAAACCTATCATTCTCTTCGATCTATCTCTATAAAGTCAAATCCCAAGAATATAAGTTGCCTCCCCTAAGTCCTTCATAGAGAAAGTTTTAGATAACTAGACTTTATAGAAGTCATCATTCCTATATCATTTCCAATTAACAAAATATCATCCATACACAAGACTAAGAAAGTGATTTGACGCCCACTAACCTTCTTGTAAACACAAGGCTCATCTTTATTCTTTATGAAATCATAAGAACAAATAGCCTCATCGAAATGATGATTCCAACTCCTGGAGGCTTGCTTTAAGCCATAGATTAATCTATTAAGTTTACACACTTTAGAGCATTCCTAGGATTCAAAACCCTTGGGCTTCTCCATGAAAATTTCTTCCTTAAGATAACCATAAAGGAATGCAGTCTTGAAATCCATTTTCCAAACCTCATAATCATAGTGTGTGGCTATAGCTAAAAGAATTCAAATGGATTTAAGCATGGCTACAAGGGAAAAGGTCTCTTCATAATCGATCCCTTCTCTTCGGTGAAATCCTTTTGCTACAAACCTAGCTTTAAAGGTGTTAACCTTTCCATCTACACCAATCTTTCTCTTGAAGATCCATTAACATCCAATAGGTACAATACCTTCTAGAGGATCAACAAGTGTCCATACTTCATTTGTATACATGGAAACCATTTCGGTTCTCATAGCATTAATCCATTTAGAAGAATCTTTACCAGATAAAGCTCCTTCATATGTGGTAGATCATCTATCTGAAGACTATCTTCATGAGCATGCAACTTTTGCATATCATGTAGAAGGCCATATCTCCTTAAAGGATGAGATGCCCTACTAGATTTTCTAGGAGTTGGTGTGATGATATTTTCAAATGGAATAGGCTCCTCGAGTTGATCAATATTCATTTGATCAGTTTGTTGTGTTTCTTTAGATGACTCTTCATCTAATATTATCTTCTTTCCTATGCCACCTTCCTTTAGAAATTCTTTCTCAAGAAAAATGGCATCTCTACTTACAATAACTATTTGTTCAACGGGAAGATAAAAGCAATATCCTAAACTATCTTTAGGATATCTAACAAACCTTCCTTTTATCGATTTCACATCTAACTTGTCCGACTTTAATTTTTTAATAAAAGCTGGACATTCCTAAATCTTAACATGTTTAAGACTTGGTGTTCTACCATGCCATATCTGATATAGTCTAGTAGAAATTGATTTGGATGGAATACGATTAAGGATACAATAGGCAGTTTAGAGTGCGTGACCCTAAAGAAAAATGGGAAGATCCATATAACGCATCATTGATCGTACCGTATCTAATAAAGTACAATTTTTCCTTTCAGACACTCTATTTAACTGAGGGGTTCCAGGTGGTGTGAGTTGAGATACAATGCCATGTTCCTTTAGGAACTCAATAAACTTGATACTCAAGTATTCACCTCTTTGATCTGATCTCAGAGTTTTAATATTTTTCCCAGGTTTTTTTTCTACTCAGGCTTTGTATTCTTTGAACTTTTCAAAAGATTCAAATTTATTTTTTATAAGAAATAAATACCCAAAACCTGATGGATCATCTATAAAGGTTATAAAGTAGTAAAAACACCTCCTTTAGCCATTTCAGAAAATGGCCCATATACAACACTATGTATGATTTCTAATATATCAGTGGCACTTGCCACTTGTCCTATAAATGGTGATCTAGTCATCTTGCCTTGAAGACAAGCTAAACAAGTTTGATTAGATGCCAATTTAAGATTGCTCAAGATTCCTATCTTTTCTAACTTAGTGATCCTATCTTCAGTAATATAACATAATCTTAACTGCCATAGATGTTTAGAATTAGAAGTATATGCAATTAGCATTGCATATTTATTACTCATAAATTGAAGCTCATTATTATTGGAATTATTATCAATATAATATAAACCACGCATTAAATAACCCAAGCTAATAATATTACTTCTAAAGTAAATATTACATACGTCTCTTTTGAATAAAAATTCATAACCTTTTCTAGTCAAACAAGAAATAGAGACTATGTTTCTATAAGCATTAGGTACATATAATACATCATCCAACAATAAAATATGATTAAAAATATCTATTGAATTTGAACCTATAGCTTTAGCTGCAACATTTGCCCTATTTTCAAGCTTTAAGGTTACTTCATTAGGCTTCAACTTTCTCTTATTTGCTAAATCCTGTAAAGACAAACAAATGTGAGAACTAGCACCGGTATCCAATACCCATGCATTTGATGAATGATTAGAACATTTAGAAAAATTAGAGAAAAACCTACCTTCTCCAAAACTATCCTTTCCTTTAGTCTGTAGAGACTTAAGGAACTTAGGACAATTTCTTTTCCAATGTCCTTTACCCTCACAATAGTAACAATTACCCTTGTTTGGGTCTTCCCTCACCTGTCCCTTGCCTTTAGATTTGGCTATCCTACCTATAGGCTTGACAACATTTGTCTTGCCTTTCTTTTTCTTATAACTCTTCTTTTTAGTCTTACTAGAATAAGCAATGAGAGCAGTCTCCTTCCCCTTACTGCCTTGTATTGCCTTTTGGATTGTTACAAGCATGTTCAATAAATTAGCAAGTGTACACTCTACTTTATTTATATGAAAATTTGCTATGGTCTGCCTAAATGATTCAGGAAGTGATTGTAGGATCAAATTCATTTGGAGATGGAAGTCCATTGAAAAATCTAGACTTTCTAGTTCCTCAATTGATCTTATCATTGAGTTCACATGGACTGCCACATCCTCACTTTCTTTCATTTTAGCATGACACAACCACTTCGATATCTCATATCTAGCGGTCCTACTTTGTTCACCAAATAGCTCTTTTAAGTGAAGTAGGATTTCATTTGCACTATTGTACTTCTCATGTTGCCGATGGATATTGGTACTCATAGAAGCCCATATAATGGAATGTGCTTGCAAATCATGCTTTTTCCAATTTTTAAGAGTGTCTTACTCCTCTTGAGAAGCATTCAAGGGAAGTGAACCGGGTAATGGTTATTCTAATACATATAGTATTTCTTCAGAAGCTAAAACTACTTTTAAATTCCTTAGCCAATCTACAAAGTTTGGGCCTATGAGCCTATGTTGGTCTAGTATGACGGAGAGTGGGTTTGATGATTTCATATTATCAAATTATTTATAAAGGTAACAAAATTAGTTAATTTAAATGACATTGTATAAAAAATCATTAGATTTGGTCTTTAATCTTAATGATTTCCCACTAATTTGGCAAATCCTATTCTTTCAAGTAGGAAATGAAAATCCCTTGTTGGATGGATTTCTAATGGGTGATAAAGTTCTTAATAAATTATAATATTCCTCAAGTACCCTTTGCCATTCTTGAAATATTAATATTTATAAGTGACATTTTCCTATCATCACATCTTATATGATATTTCATCAATCAAGCTCTTAATGTTACGGACCTCAGGTACCCATAGCCATTCTTGGACCTTGGCATTAATTAAGCCCATACCATTGGCACTATGAAATGTATAAATTTGAATACTACATGCCTCAGGTACGCATATTTGCCATTCTTGGCATGTAGTATCTTTATACACTCAAAACATCACTATGCTTAACAATAACATTGTGTAAATCTCTCAGATTTATATATACCCTTATGTGTCCATAGCTGATATACATAATCCAAAATTATACAATTTATTGCTCCAATGGAGAGCTTAGACTTAAATTTATTTGGAAGATTTTTGGGTCTCACTTTGCACATTAACCAATTTATACGTATCAAATGCATAAATTATAGGGCATCCAATTATACATACAGAAATGTATAAAAGCATAAAAAATATACATATCTTATATGTGCATAAAACATGCAAATATGGATACATAAATAAAGAGTGACCGTGGACTAATTTTTATACCTATTTTAATACTAAAATAAATTACAAAAATTATTCTTATCCATGAATACTTCAAGTATGAATATCCTTATGACCATCTCCATGGATTTGCTCCTTGAACTCCTTCAAGTCTCCTTGTTACAACTTCTGCAACAAACAAATAATCCTTGACATGCCAAGGTTATCAATACATCCTAATACTATGTAATTAACATTTAATTACATAAACAATAACATAATTAATTATTACAATACTAGAATGTAAAACCTTGTCGATGATCACTACTTGCAAGTATGGCATGCAAAAATTAAATAAATGCAACTTTTGCATGTTATAATAATTTTGCAAACAACAAAAAAATGTATGCTACAGTACAACTATTTACTGCTATAGTACCATTATTCACAACAGTACTTAATACATACTAAATAAATTGTTGGACTCTTATAATAAAAACTGTTAGAATAAGGTATGCTCTAGTGGCATTCTTGTAATTATTTAGACATTGTATATAATCCCTATGATAATAAAATATTCTTTTAAATAAATATGTTATTTTTTTGAGTATTCTTTCTTTAGTATTATGTTGAATAAATTTATTATCAAAGAGTTGATAATATAAGTTCCAAATTTGTTCAATACATTTACTATAAATTGTTCGTAGTTGATTAATTAATATTTGGATAATATTAATTAGACTATCACCTCTGTCTATTTTCCTTGATTAGTGTAAGAAACTAATAGTGGGAGGTAGTGAATCTCATGCTACTTGATATGAGTGATCAGAATAGACATGTGGATACTCATTGGATGGGTTAATCAAATAGTGACATTAGTATTATGATTACAAGGATATTCCCATATAATCAACAATCACAATCTAGATTATAATGGTGCATATAGTCCTTATACTTGAGGTGACATAGTCATCCACATTTAGGTGGTTAGCGTTTGTTACGCTTACATACTTGTGTTAATCATCACATGGGTATATGGCATGTGGTGGCTCTAATTAGTTAAATATAGGGATGAATGCTTAACCAAGATGGGATTCATCACCTGGTGTGAACCAGGATAGATCCTATGCTATCTAAGTTTATTCTTAATGAATAAATTCCTGGCCAGAATAAATACAACACAGTCTGAAAAAGAGTTTTAGTACTAGAAATAGTTCTAGTATTTGTTGTATTTTATCAAGAATTAAAACTTATGATGAGGTCATATAATAAAGCTATTAGAGTTTAATAATAACTTGACTCTAGGCTCTATCAGGATCTTTAATGAAAGGAATTTGATGCACAGCAATTATGTTCAGGTTCGTGCGAATCATAATATGTATTCATTTCTAATGATATCGATATTAGGAATCACTCACATCTACTGAGAACTAAATGTGAATAATTGGGACTTTCACATTTATAATTAAAAAGAGTTTTAAATAATATTAAATGTTAATATTATATTTTCTCATTGCCATTTAGACATGAAACTAGTAAGTCACACCTAATAGGGTTTTATTTATTCACTATAGTATTAATCTAATTATTGATTAAAAGAGTTTAATCAATTAATCAAGATTAATAGAATTAGATTTATGTTTTGAACAATGATTCTAGTATGTCATGAAATCTAATTCAAATAAGAGTATTATTTATTAATTAATATTTAATTAATATTGGATATTAATTAATATATATTAAATTAATAAATATATATATGTTGTTATTTATTTATGGACTTATATTAATGGTCCAAATTGGTTTGGACATAGGCCAAAATTTATTTTGGACCAAAGATTAATTAAAGTCCATATCTATGTATATGTATAATTTAATATGTAAAATAATACATTTGATGTACACTTTACATACAAATTTATACATTAATATGTGTAGGTGGCAAGCTCAATTATTGAATTAAGTAAGGTGGCATATTAATTAAGTGGATATTTCTAAAGTATGCCTAAGGTGTCATTTTTAATCATTTGGATGGTTAGGTGTATACCTAAGGTGGTACACTTAATAATCACTTAATTAATTAATGCATACTTTTCCTTAATGGAAAATTACTACAAAAATATTATTTCATATATCTAAGGGAAGTCAAGTGACTTGGTAAGATAGTAAGAAGCAAAATAATGCTTAAGTGAGTTTTTGCTTAAAGAGTTAAGAAAAATCACTAAGTGATTTTGGTTATAATAAGATCATAAACTAAAAATAAACACAACATATACTAAACATATACTCTATACTTGTGCTCTTAATTAAATTAGTACAAGTTACTAAGTTTGATTAACACAAGTAAGTGATAGATAAGGCTTTGGTGTTTCAAACTAGAGGCCTTACATTTGGAGGGCTAAGCATTTGATTCAAGGAATTGAACAAAAGAAAGGCTAAGTTCTACAACAAGCAAGTTTACAAACTTATAATTATTTAATTATTTGTTTGTATATTGCTTAATTTATTTAGTTGTGTATTTCAATGCAATTTGAATCCTAGGCAAATTAAATTCTTCATTTTATGAAGGGTTATGATGAGTAAATTTTTGAAATTTACTCTATTTAGACTTGTGCTTACTACACATGTACTTATGTTTAAATACCATAATTTATTTCTAACAATGGTATCAGAGCCCCTTTTTGCACTTTATACATACTAAATAAATTGTTTAATTACAAAAGTTGTGATTAAAATTTGTTCGTTGCAAATTTTCTGGCTAAAATATGCTAAAAAATATATTTTGTATGTTTTAGTACTGCTATGAATAGTGGTACTGTAGCATATGTTTTTTTTTATGTTTACAAATTATTATAACATGCAAAAGTTGTTTTTATTTAATATTTGCATGTCATACTTGCAAGTAGAGTTCATGGACAAGGTTTTACATTCTAGTATTGTAATAATTAATTTTATTATTGTTTATGTAATTAAATGTTAATTACATAGTATTAGGATGTATTGATAACCTTGGCATGTCAAGAATTATTTATTTGTTACAAAAGTTATAACAAGGAGACTTAAAGGAGTTCAAGGAGAAAATCCATGGAGATGGTGATAAGGATATTCATACTTGAAGTATTCATGGACAAGAATAATTTTTGTAATTTATTTTAGTATTAAAATATATATATAAATTAGTCCATGATCACTCATTATTTGTGCATCCATATTTGCATGTTTTACGCACATATGGGATATATATGTTTTATATGCTTTTATACATATCTGTATGTATAATTTGATGTCATACAATTTATGTATTTGATACATATAAATTGGTTAATATGTAAAGTGAGACCCAAAAATCTCCAAATAAATTTAAGTCTAAGCTCTCTATTGGAGTAATAAATTGTATAATTTTGGATTATGTATATCGGCTATGGACACATAGGGGTATATATAAATCCAAGAGATTTATACAATGTTATTGTTGAGCTTAGTGATGTTTTAAGTGTATAAATATGCTACATGCCAAGAAATAGGCGTACATGAGGCATGTAGTATTCAAATTTATACATTTCACAGTGCCAATGGTATGGACTTAATTAATGCCAAGGACCAAGAATGGCTATGGGTACCTGAGGTTCGTAACATTAAGAGCTTGATTGATAAAATATCACATAAGATGTGATGACGGGAAAATGTCACTTATAAATTTTAATATTTCAAGAATGGCAAAGGGTACCTAAGGAATATTATAATTTATTAAGAACTTCATCACCCACTAGAAATCCATCCAACAAGGGATTTCCATTTCCTACTTGGAAGAATAGGATCCACCAAATTAGTAGGAGACCATTAAGATTAAAGACCAAATCTAATAATTTTTTATACAATGTCATTTAAACTAACTAATTTTGTTACCTTTATAAATAATTTAAAAATATGAAATCATCAAACCCACTCTCCGTCATACTAGACCAACATAGGGTCATGGGCCCAAACTATGTAGATTGGCTAAGCAATCTAAAAGTAGTTTTAGCTTCTGAAGAAATACTATATGTATTAGATTAACCACTACCTAGTTCACTTCCCGCGAATGCTTCTCAAGAGGAGCAAAACACTCTTAAAAATTGGAAAAAGCATGATTTGCAAGCACATTGCATTATGTGGGCTTCTATAAGTACCAATATCCATCAGCAACATGAGAAGTACAATAGTGCAAATGAAATCCTACTTCACCTGAAAGAGCTATTTGGTGAACAGAGTAGGACCTCTAGATATGAGATATCGAAGCAATTCTTTCATGCTAAAATGAATGAAAGTAAGGATGTGGCAATCCATATGAACTCAATGATAAGATCAATTGAGGAACTAGAAAGTCTAGATTTTTAATGGACTTCTAACTCTAAATGGATTTGATATTGTAATCACTTCCTGAATCATTTGGGCAGACCATAGCAAATTTTCATATAAATAAAGTAGAGTGTACACTTGCTAATTTATTGAACATGCTTGTAATAGCCCAAAAGGCAATACAAGGTAGCAAGGGGAAGGAGACTGCTCTTATTGCTTCTTCTAATAAGACTAAGAAGAAGAGTTATAAGAAAAAGAAAGGCAAGACATATGTTGTCAAGCCTACATGTAGGATAGACAAATCTAAAGGCAAGGGACAGGTGAGGGATGACCCAAACAAGGGTAATTATTACTATTGTGAGGGTAAAGGACATTGGAAAAGAAATTGTCCTAAATTCCTTAAGTCTCTACAGACTAAAGGAAAGGATAGTTTTGGAGAAGGTATGTGTTTCTTTAATTTTTCTAAATGTTCTAATAGTTCATCAAATGCATGGGTATTGGAAACTGGTGCTAGTTCTCACATTTATTTATCTTTACAGGATTTAGCAAATAAGAGAAAGTTGAAGCCTAATGAAGTAACCTTAAAGCTTAGAAATAGTGCAAATGTTGCAGCTAAATCTATAAGGTCAACTTTAATAAATCTTTGTAATCATATTTTATTATTCGATGATGTATTATATGTACCTAATGCTTATAGAAACATAGTCTCTATTTCTAGTTTGACTAGAAAAGGTTATGAATTTTTATTCAAAATAGATGTATGTAATATCATTGGCTTGGGTTATTTAATACGTGGCTTATATTATATTGATAATAGTTCCAATAATAATGAACTTCAATTTATGAGTAAAAAATATGCAATGCTAATTGAAAATACTTCTAATTCTAAACATCTATGGCACTTAAGATTATGTCATATTACTAAAGATAGGATCACTAAGTTAGAAAAGATGGGAATCTTGAGCAATATTGAATCCACATCTAATCCAACTTGTGAAGCTTGTCTTCAGGGCAAGATGACTAGATCACCATTTGTAGGACAAATGGCAAGAGCCACTGATATATTAGAAATTATACATAGTGATGTATGTAGGCCATTTTCTAAAATGGCTAGAGGTGGTTTTTACTACTTTATAACCTTTATAGATAATCTATCAAGATTTGGGTAGTTATTTCTTATAAATAATAAATTTGAATCTTTTGAAAAGTTTAAAGAATTCAAAGCCCAAGTAGAAAACCAAACTGGGAAAAATATTAAAACTTTGAGATCAGATCGAGGAGGTGAATACTTAAGTACCAAGTTTATTGAGTTCCTAAAGGAACATGGTATTGTATCTCAACTCACACCACCTGGAACACCTCAGTTAAATGGAGTGTCTGAAAGGAAAAATCATACTTTATTGGATATGGTACGATCGATGATGAGTTATACTGATCTTCCTATTTTCTTTAGGGTCATGCACTCCAAACTGCCTATTATATCCTTAATCGTATTCCATCCAAATTTATTTCTACTACACCATATCAGATATGGAATGGTAGAACACCAAGTCCTAAACATGTTAAGATTTGGGGATGTCCAGCTTTTATCAAAAAATTAAAGTCGGACAAGTTGGATGTGAAATTGATAAAAGGAAGGTTTATTAGATATCCTAAAGATAGTTTAGGATATTACTTTTATCTTCCTATTGAACAAATAGTTGTTGTAAGCAGAAATGCCATTTTTCTTGAGAAATAATTTCTAAAGGAAGGTGGCATAGGGAAGAAGATAATATTAGATGAAAAGTCATCTAAAGAAAAATAACAAATTGATCAAATGAATATTGATCAACCCAAGGAGCCTATTCCAATTGAAAATATCATCACACCAACTCCTAGAAAATCTAGTAGGGCATCTCATCCTTCGGAGAGATATGGCCTTCTACATGATATGCAAAAGTTGCATGCTCATAAAGATAATTTTCATATGGATGATCCTACTATATATAAAAGAGCTTTATCTGATAAAGATTCATCTAAATGGATTAATGCTATGAGAACCGAAATGGATTCCATGTATACAAATGAAGTCTGGACACTTATTGATCCTCCAGAAGGTATTGTACCTATTGGATGTAAATGGATCTTTAAGAGAAAGACTGGTGCAGATGGAAAGGTTAACACCTTTAAAGCTAGCCTAAGGGTTTCGACAAAGGGAAAGGATCGATTATGAAGAGACATTTTCCCCAATAGCCATGCTTAAATCCATTTGAATTCTTTTAGCTATAGCTGCACACTATGATTATGAAGTTTGGCAAATGGATGTCAAGACTACATTCCTTAATGGTTATCTTAAGGAAGAAATTTTCATGGAGCAACCCAAGGCTTTTGAATCCAAGGAAAGCTTTAAAGTGTGTAAGCTTAATAGATCAATCTATAGCTTAAAGCAAGCCTCCAGGAGTTGGAATCATCATTTCAATGAGGCTATTTGTTCTTATGATTTCATAAAGAATAAAGAATAAAGATGAGCCTTGTGTTTACAAGAAGGTTAGTGGGAGTCAAATCACTTTCCTTGTCCTGTATGTGGATGATATTTTGTTAATTGGAAATGATGTAAGAATTATGACTTCTGTAAAAGTTTGGTTATTTAAAACTTTCTCTATGAAGGACTTAGGGGAGGCAACTTATATTCTCGGGATTCGACTCTATAGAGATAGATCGAAGAGAATGATAGGTTTATACCAAAGTCTATACTTAGAAAAGATATTGAAGAGGTTCAATATGCTTGAATCCAAGAGAGGATTGTTACCATTTAGGCATGGTGTTCATTTATCCAAGGGTATGTCTCCCAAGACACCCGCGGAAATGGAACAAATGGCTAAAGTTCCTTATGCTTCAGCAATAGGAAACTTAATGTATACTATGTTATGTACTAGGCCTAACATTGCCTATGTTGTTAGTATGACTAGCAGGTTTCAATCTAATCTAGGTTTAGAACACTGGATAACTATTAAATCAATCTTTAAGTACTTAAGAAGAACTAAAGATTTATTCTTAACTTATAGAGAAGGTGATTTACAGATTATTGGCTTTACAAATTCAGATTTTCAATCAGACATGAATGATAGAAAGTTTATATCCGGGTTTATTTTCATTTGTAATGGAGGTGTAGTGAGCTGGAAATATTCCAAACAAAGTATCACTGTTGATTCCACTACAGAAGCCAAGTATATAGTTGCATCAGATGTTACTAAAGAAGCTGTTTGGATTAGGAAGTTTGTAATAGAATTATAAGTTGTTCCTTCCATTATGCTTCCTATTTCTCTCTATTGTGACAAAAATGGAGCCATAGCATTGGCAAAGGAACCAAGGTCTCACCAGAAATCCAAACATATAGAAAGGCGCTTTCATATTATCCGAGAACATATTACAAAAGGGCAATGTGGCCATCCAAAAGGTAGCTTCAGCTGACAATATTGCTGATCCACTAACTAAAGCGCTCACACAACTACAGTTACACTGTCATCTTGAAAAGAGAGGTCTTAAATATTGTAGTAAATGGCACTAGTGCAAGTGGGAGATTGTTAGCATAAGGTATGCCTTAGTGGCATTCTTGTAATTATTTAGACATTGTATATAATCCTTGTGGCAATAAAATATTCTTTTAAATAAATATGTTATTTTTTTGAGTATTTTTCCTTTAGTATTACGTTGAACAAATTTATTATCAAAGAGTTGATAATATGAGTTACAAATTTATTCAGTACATTTACTATAAATTATTCGTAGTCGATTAATTAATATTTGGATAATATTAATTAGACTATCACCTCTGTCTATTTTCCTTGATTACTGTGCGAAACTAATAGTGGGAGGTAGTGAATCTCATGCTACTTGATATGAGTGATCAAAATAGACATATGGATACTCATTGGATGGGTTAATCAAACAGTGACATTAGTATTGTGATTACAAGGATATTCACATATAATCAACAATCACAATCTAGATTATAATGGTGCATATAGTCCTTAGACCTGAGGTGACATAGTCATCCACATTTAGGTGGTTAGAGTTTTTTACCGCTTACATACTTGTGTTAATCATCACATGGGTATATGGTATGTGGTGGCTCTAATTAGTTAAATGTAGGGATGAATGTTTAACCAAGATGGGATTCATAACTTGGTGTGAACTAGGATAGATCCTCTGCTATCTAAGTTTATTATTGATGAATAAATTCCTAGCTAGAATAAATACAACACATTCTGAAAAAGAGTTTCAGTACTAAAAAGAGTTATAGTATTTGTTGTATTTTTTCAAGAATTAAAACTTAAGATGAGGTCATATAATAAAGCTATTAGAGTTTGATAATACCTTAACTCTATGCTTTATTGAGATCTTTAATGAAAGGAATTTAGTGCATGGTAATTATGATCAGGTTCATGCGAATCATAATATGTATTCATTTCTAATTGGGTAGTTGTGATATCGATACTAGGGGTCACTCATAACTTATGAGAACTAAATGTGAAAAATGGGGATTTTCACATTTAGAATTGAAAAGAGTTTCAAATAATATTAAATGTTAATATTATATTTTCTCACTGTCATTTAGACATGAACCTAGTAAGTCACACCTAATAGAGTTTTATTTATTCACTATAGTATTAATCTAATTATTAATTAAAAGAGTTTAATCAATTAATCAAGATTAATAGAATTAGATTTATGTTTTGAATAATGATTCTAGTATATCGTGAAATCTAATTCAAATAAGAGTATTATTTATTAATTAATATTTAATTAATATTGGATATTAATTAATATATATTAAATTAATAAATATATATATGTTGTTATTTATTTATGGACTTATATTAATGGTCCAAATTGGTTTGGAAATTTTGGCCAAAGATTAATTAAAGTCCATATCTATGTATATGTATAATTTAATATGTAAAATAATACATTTGATGTACACTTTATATACAAATTTATACATTAATATGTGTACGTGGCAAGCTCAATTATTAAATTAGGCGAGTTGGCATATTAATTAAGTGGATATTTCTAAAGTATGCCTAAGGTGTCATTTTTAATCATTTGGATGGTTAGGTGTCTACCTAAGGTGACACACTTAATTAATTAATGCATATTTTTCCTTAGTGGAAAATTATTACACATATATCATTTCATATATCTAAGGGAAGCCAAGTGACTTGGTAAGATAGTAAGAAGTAAAATAATGCTTAAGTGAGTTTTTGCTTAAAAAGTTAAGAAAAATCACTAAGTGATTTTGGTTATGATAAGATCATAAACCAAAAATAAACACAAAATATACTAAACATATACTCTACACTTGTGCTCTTAATTAAATTAGTGCAAGTTACTAAGTTTAATTAACACAAGTAATACATAAGGCTTTGGTGTTATAAACTAGAGGCCTTACATTTAGAGGGCTAAGCATTTGATTCAAGGAATTGAACAAAAGGAAGGCTAAGTTCTACAACAAGTAAGTTTACAAACTTATAATTATTTAATTATTTTTTTTTATATTTCTCAATTTAATTAGTTGTGCATTTCAATGCAATTTGAATCCTAGGCACATGTATTGAGATGCCTTTGAAATACATAACTAAATAAATTAAGCAATATACAAACAAATAATTAAATAATTATAAGTTTGTAAACTTACTTATTGTAGAACTTAGTCTTCCTTTTATTCAATTCCCTGAATCAAATACTTAGCACTCCAAATGTAAGGCCTCTAGTTTAAAAAACCAAAGCCTTATCTATCACTTACTTGTGTTAATTAAACTTAGTAACTTGTACTAATTTAATTAAGAGCACAAGTATAGAATATATGTTTAGTATATGTTCTGTTTATTTTTGGTTTATGATCTTATCATAACCAAAATCACTTAGTGATTTTTCTTAACTCTTTAAGCAAAAACTCACTTAAGCATTATTTTGCATCTTCCTTCTCTTACCAAGTCACTTGACTTCCCTTAGATATATGAAATGATATATGTGTAGTAATTTTCCACTAAGGAAAAGTATGCATTAATTAATTAAGTTATTATTAAGTATGCTACCTTAGGTATACACCTATTCATCCAAATGATTAAAAATGACACCTTAGGCATACTTTAGAAATATCCACTTAATTAATATGCCACCTTACTTAATTCAATAATTGAGCTTGCCACCTACACATATTTATGTATAAATTTGTATGTAAAGTATACATCAAATGTATTATTTTACATATAAAATTATACATATACATAGATATGGACTTAAATTAATATTTGGTCCAAAATAAATTTTGGCCTATGTCCAAACCAATTTAGACCATTAATATAAGTCCATAAATAAATAACAACATATATATATATATATATATATATATATCCAATATTAATTAATAAATAATACTCTTATTTGAATTAGATTTCATGACATACTAGAATCATTGTTCAAAACATAAATTTGATTCTATTAATCTTGATTAATTGATTAAACTCTTTTAATCAATAATTAGATTAATACTATAGTGAATAAATAAAACTCTATTAGGTGTGACTTACTAGGTTCATGTCGAAATGGCAATGAGAAAATATAATATTAACATTTAATATTATTCACATTTAATTCTCATAAGCTGTGAGTAACCCCTAGTATCAATATCACAACTACCCAATTAAAAATGAATACATATTGTGATTCACATGAACCTTATAATAATTACCGTGCACTAAATTCCTTTCATTAAAGATCCCAATATAGCCTAGAGTTAAGGTATTATCAAACTCTAATAGCTTTATTATATGACCTCATCTTAAGTTTTAATTCTTGATAAAATACAACAAATACCAGAACTCTTTATAGTACTAAAACTCTTTTTCAGACTGTGATGTATTTATCCTAGCTAAGAATTTATTCATTAAGAATAAACTTAGATAGCATAGGATCTATCCCAGTTCATACTAGGTACTGAATCCCATCTTAGTTAAATATTCATCCCTATATTTAACTAATTAGAGCCACCACACGCCGTATACCTATGTGATGATTAACACAAGCATGTAAGTGGTAACAAACTCTAACCACCTAAATGTGGATGACTATGTCACCTCAAGTCTAAGGACTATATGCATTATTTAAAGTCCATATCTATATATAATTCAAAATTTATTTTGGACCAAAGATAAATTAAAGTCCATATCTATGTATATGTATAATTTAATATGTAAAATAATACATTTGATGTATACTTTACATACAAATTTATACATTAATATGTGTAGGTGGCAAGCTCAATTATTGAATTAAGTAAAGTGACATATTAATTAAGTGGATATTTCTAAAGTATGCCTAAGGTGTCATTTTTAATCATTTGGATGGTTAGGTGTATACCTAAGGTGGCATATTTAATAATCACTTAATTAATTAATGCATATTTTTCCTTAGTGGAAAATTACTACACATATATCATTTCATTTATCCAAGGGAAGTCAAGTGACTTGGTAAGAGAAGGAAGATGCAAAATAATGCTTAAGTGAGTTTTTGCTTAAAGAGTTAAGAAAAATCACTAAGTGATTTTGGTTATGATAAGATCATAAACCAAAAATAAACACAACATATACTAAACATATACTCTATACTTGTGCTCTTAATTAAATTACTACAAGTTACTAAGTTTAATTAACACAAGTAAGTGATAGATAAGGCTTTAGTGTTTCAAATTAGAGGCCTTACATTTGGAGGGCTAAGCATTTGATTCAAGCAATAAATTGTATAATTTTGGATTATGTATATCAGCTATGGACACATATGGGTATATATAAATCCAAGAGATTTATACAATGTTATTGTTAAGCATAGTGATGTTCTGAGTGTATAAATATACTACATGCTAAGAATGGAAAATAGGCGTACCTAAGGCATGTAGTATTCAAATTTATACATTTCACAGTGCCAATGGTATGGACTTAATTAATGCCAAGGACTAAGAATGGCAATGGGTACCTGAGGTCTGTAACGTTAAGAGCTTGATTGATGAAATATCACATAAGATGTGATAACGAGAAAATGTCACTTATAAATTTTAATATTTCAAGAATGGCAAAGGGTACCTGAGGAATATTATAATTTATTAAGAACTTCATCGCCCACTAGAAATCCATCTAACAAGAGATTTCTGTCTCCTACTTGGAAGAGTAAGATCCGCCAAATTAGTGGGAGACCATTAAGATTAAAGACCAAATCTAATGATTTTTTATACAATGTCATTTAAACTAACTAATTTTGTTACCTTTATAAATAATTTAATAATATGAAATCATCAAACCCACTCTCCGTCATACTAGACCAACATAGGCTCACAGGCCCAAACTTTGTAGATTGGCTAAGGAATCTAAAAGTAGTTTTAGCTTCCGAAGAAATACTATATGTATTAAAACAACCACTACCTGGTTCACTTCTTGCGAATGCTTCTTAAGAGGAGCAAGACACTCTTAAAAATTGGAAAAAGCATGATTTGCAAGCACGTTGCATTATGTGGGCTTCTATGAGTACCGATATCCATCGGCAACATGAGAAGTACAATAGTGCAAACGAAATTCTACTTCACCAGAAAGAGCTGTTTGGTGAACAAAGTAGGACCATTAAATACGAGATATCGAAGCAATTATTTAATGCTAAAATGAAAGAAAGTGAGGATGTGGCAGTCCATATGAACTCAATGATAAGATCAATTGAGGAACTAGAAAGTCTAGAATTTTCAATGGACTTCCATCTCCAAATGGATTTGATCATGCAATCACTTACTGAATCATTTGGGCAGACGATAGCAAATTTTCATATAAATAAAATAAAGTGTACACTTGCTAATTTATTGAACATGCTTGTAATAGCCCAAAAGGCAATACAAGGCAGCAAGGGGAAGGAGACTGCTCTTATCGCTTCTTCTAGTAAAACTAAAAAGAAAAGTTATAAGAAAGAGAAAGCCTAAACAAATGTTGTTAAGCCTACAGGTAGGATAGCCAAATCTAAAGGCAAGGGACAGGTGAGGGAAGACCCAAACAAGGGTAATTGTTACTATTATGAAGGTAAAGGACAATGGAAACGAAATTGTCCTAAGTTCCTTAAGTCTTTACAGACTAAAGGAAAGGATAGTTTTGGAGAAGGTATGTTTTTCTCTAATTTTTCTAAATGTTCTAATACTTCATCACATGCATGGGTATTGGATATCGATTCTAGTTCTCATATTTGTTTATCTTTACAGGATCTAGAAAATAAAAGAAAGTTGAAGCCTAATGAAGTAACCTTAAAGCTTAGAAATAGTGCAAATGTTGCAGCTAAAGCTATAGAGTCAACGTCAATAGATCTTTGTAATCATATTTTATTATTGGATGATGTATTATATATACCTAATGCTTATAGAAACATAGTCTCTATTTCTAGTTTGACTAGAAAAGGTTATGAATTTTATTCAAAAGAGACGTATGTAATATTTACTTTTGAAGTAATATTGTTGGTTTGGGTTATTTAATACGTGGTTTATATTATATTGATAATAATTCCAATAATAATGAGCTTCAATTTATGAGTAATAAATATGCAATGCTAATTGAAAATACTTTTAATTCTAAACATCTATGGCATTTAAGATTATGTCATATTACTAAAGATAGGATCACCAAGTTAGAAAAGATGGGAATCTTGAGCAATCTTGAATCCGCATCTAATCCAACTTGTGAAGCTTGTCTTTAGGGCAGGCTTTTCTTCACGAACCTTATCATAATTACTGTGCATTAAATTCCTTTCATTAAAGATCCCAATATAGCCTAGAGTCAAGGTATTATCAAACTCTAATAGCTTTATTATATGACCTTATCTTAAGTTTTAATTCTTGATAAAATACAACAAATACCAGATCTTTTTCTAGTACTGAAACTCTTTTTCAAACTGTGTTGTATTTATTATGGCCAGGAATTTATTCATTAAGAATAAACTTAGATAGCATAGGATCTATTCCGGTTCACACCAGGTAATGAATCCCATCTTGGTTAAATATTCACCCCTACATTTAACTAATTAAAGCCACTACATGCCATATACCCATATGATGATTAACACAAGCATGTAAGTAGTAACAAACTCTAACCACCTAAATGTGGATGACTATATCACCTCAAGTCTAAGGACTATATGCACCATTATAATCTAGATTGTAATGAGATTCACTACCTCCCACTATTAGTTTCTCATACTAATCAAGGAAAATAAACAGAAGTGATAGTCTAATTAATATTATCCAAATATTAATTAATCAACTACAAACAATTTATAGTAAATGTATTGAATAAATTTGTAACTCATATTATAAACTATTTGATAATAAATTTATTCAACATAATACTAAAGGAAAAATACTCAAAAAAAAACATATTTATTTAAAAAAAATATTTTATTGCCACAGGGATTATATACAATGTCTAAATAATTATAAGAATACCATTAGGGCATACCTTATACTAACATATAGAAGAAGAAATAAATGTAGATCGAGGCTGCTTGAAAGAATTGAGAAATCTACTCTACATAAAAGAAAAAACAAAACATTAATCACGAGTTACATGCCAAGTTAGCTTGCTTAATAAAGCTTGATTTAGCCAAGAAAGTTTTTTAAGACCAATACCACCCTCATCCAAAGGAACACAATAAGAATTTCGATTGATAGTAACCAACTTCTTAGTTTTAACATCCCTAGTCCAAAGAAAGTTATGAATGGACTTCTCCAAAGATTTTAGTAAATTCATAGGTGAGTTATACACCTTAAATGAATGCAAAAAAGAGTTGTAGATTACTAAATTAATTAGAGCTAATCCACCCGCCATTGATATAGTGTGAGCCTTCCACTTATCAAATTTAAAAATAATTTTGTTTGTAATATTTTAAAGCCATCTTCGCTTGGGAGCCCTAATAAACAAAAGGACACCAAGATAAGTAAAAGGAAGGGAACCTCAACAAAGACTAGCAAAAAAGCATAAAGAATTCATTAGAGAACTAGAGACATGCTTCCCAAAATAAATTTTAGATTTGTTCCAATTAACACCTTGACCCAAGATTGAGCCATACTCCTCAAAAATAGAAACCAGACGATGAATATTAGTAATAGAAGCTCGATAAAAAATCAAAACATCATTCTCATACAAGAGGTTAGAGGGACAAAGAACCTTACCCAAGGCATGTATTGGGATTAAAAATTGATCACCAAAAGCTTTAATAAGCCATCTATTCAAGAAATCCTCCGCCAAACAGAAAAGTAATAGAGATAAAAGATCACCTTGCTCAACACCATTAAAGCACCCAAAGTAGCCTCTAAGAGAGCCATTAATAAAGATAGAAAGACAAGCATAATGGAAAATATTAAAGATCCAAGAATAAAAAGTAGTGGAAAACCCAAAACATTCCAAAACTTTGAGAATGAAACCCTAATCCATAATGTTGAATGTCTTATAAATATCAATTTTAAGGGCCATGTTTCTGCCATAATAATGAGAATTTAGAAGGTTGACACATTCTGAAGCAACAACTATACAATTTTCTATATTTTAGCCTTTGATAGAACCAAATTGATGAGGATCAATAATCTTACTAACAATGATTGCTAGCCTATCAGCAACAATTTTAGTAATGACCTTAAAAATAAAATTGCCTAAGACAATGGGGCAAAATTTATCAACAGAGTTAGCATCTTTTGTCTTAGGAATCAAGATCATGTAATTGGAGTTTAGCCCATGAAAAATAGAACCTAAAGTAAAAAAATGACGAACAGCAGAGTAAACCTCAATACCAATAAAATCCCAATAAGATTTATAAAAAATCCTAGTGAAACCATCAGGTCCAGGAGCACTGTATGGATCATAGAGAGTCTTTTATATCCAAATCTAAAGGCACATGCAAAAGAAAATTATTATCATCCTGACTCACCTGAGAAGGAATGATCTCTTGAATTAAGGAAAAATTCTGTTGATTCACAAAAATAGAGAAAAGATTCAAAAAATAATCAATAATGTGAGTTTGGATAATAGTATCATTAGAGACAAGAGAACCATCAATCATCAAACTGTGTATTCCAAATTAAGGACAACATCGAGTAAGCAGATTGTGAAAGAATTTTGTATTGTGATCCCCCTCTTGTAGCCACTTAATACGACATTGATGTCGAAGTAAGCAATGTTTGCTATTAAAGTGAAGTTCCAGATTATGATGAACTCTAGTTCATTGGAGTGGAGGTCTTGAAAAAATCCATTGATTGCAATAGCTTTTTAGATACCAATTAACTTAGTTTTTGCCAAAGCAATATTAGAATCCACATTGCCAAAAATATTCTTATTCCAATTGCAAAGGAAAACTCTAAGAGACTTAAGGTTCTTCATAAGAATTAACATCGGGTTGCCTGAGGAAGAAATAGAATTCTAAAAATTTTTGACATTTGAGTGAAAAGAAGAATGGTGAACCCACATAGAGTGAAACTGAAAAGGACTGCTACCAAAAGATTACAAATGCCAACAATTTAACAGAATTAGATTATGGTCTAATTGATGATGCACAAGAGTAAAACACTCAATATACCTCCAAAAGTCAAAAGCATGATTATTGCAAAATGCATGATCTAGACGAATGTCAATTATATTCTCACCAGACCTATTGTTAGTTTAGGTATAAACAGAACCTCTAGTATCTAAACAAGTAAGATCACATAAATTCATTGCATTAAAAAATTTATGGCAAGAATGAGATAAAGGCATTCGTCCCCCTAGTTTTCATAAGCACCGAAATAAGAATTAAATTCACCAAGTACATACCAATTACTATCACAAACTGAAACAAGTTAAGAAAGAAAATTCCAAAGATGTTTACGTTTAAAAGTAAGGACATGACCATGAACGCAAGTGATAAACTGACATATAGAGTCCATAAAAAATTTAATAGTAATCTACTAATCAAAACTTGCAAAAAAAGAAACATTACCAGCACTAAAAGAGGTAGAAACCACAATCCAAAGAGAGCAAGGATTATCACCAACAAAAGAATAACCCATAAAAGACCAAAATCTGAATTAATACTTGAAAAATCTACTTTAGGTTCTGCAATGCATAAAATGTCTGGACAATGAGATTTGCACAAATTAAAGAGAAACAATTGAGTCCTTTTATTTATAAGGCCTCTACAATTCCAGTAAAGAGCCTTTATTAAAAGGTTCTTGAAGTTACTCGAGTGACAGGTTTATGACCTATCAATTTTATATGCTTGGTTAAGGATTTTTTCTTTTGTATAGTTTGCCATTCAGTTTTAGTTCCCTCATATTCTTAAAAATCTGCCTAGTTTTGCTTGCCTATTTAATCCAATTCACGCGATGCTCGATCCTTGCGAGGCAAAGAAGTATATTTCTAAGCAGTAGGAATCTCTATTGCGAGTTGAGAAACTAGTTCAAAAGTATTTATATTGGTAATATCATCCTAATCCTTGGCATTGGTTGAAGTTACTTCTTGCAAATTATCATGAGCAATATTATCTGTTGGTAGATGAGTAACTTAATCAAAAATCATAGGAGGAGGAGATCTTCGTTTCCAAACTTTTTTAGTGTAGGAACGGCCTCATGAATGATCTTTAGGAGGGACCGACAAGGTAGGTTTCTATTCAATTTTTTGAAGTCAACAACGTGCAACATTATGGCTAATCGCTTGACATAAGTTACAAAAAAGAGGCAAGTTTTTATAATGAACATCTATATAAAAAATATTTCCTTCATAGTCTAGAACTAATTGATGCTGCAATGGATTTGCCAAATCCACATCAGCAAGCACTCTTGCAAAGTGACCGAAATCACTGTCCAAAGTTGCATAATCAATTCGAATAAGAACTCTAATTTGTCGCGCAACATCAGCAAGTATTTGTGCATCCCAAAGTTCCCATGGTAGCCTATAGAGGGTATTGGTTGATTTTTCTTTGAACGAGTCAAAACTAGGTATCCATCTCTAAATCCGCAAACACTAGGTTTAAGAGCAAGGGATCCATGACTTTGAACAACCTCTTTGTCATGTCCAGAATTGAGAAGAATATAGTAGAATCCACACCCAAAGGAAATCAAGTGCCATAAAGAAGAAATATTCCATATCGAAGAAAGTTTAGCTTTTAATTTAGCTAACTGGCAAGGAGAGTCACCCTTGATGAGGATGACTTGTTCTATTAGAGAGTGCCGACAAAGTGCAAGCCTTTTATAATATAAATCAGAATTAATTTTCACGACCTAGTATGAACCAGGTATGGAAGGACACAGCAGACAGACAACAGGAGGTTTTATTTCAATAGAAGCATAATTCTTCGTAGGAATATTAGGTTACACAGGCTGTAACAAATCTACAGAAATAGAAGGGGGATCAACCATGGTCTGAGTGAGAGGTTTTGCAAAAAAGAAAGCAGCATGGCTCAAATAAGAATTAGTGGCTTTGGAAGAGAAAATCTTGACGGAATTAGGATCATGGTTTTTGGCCGGCGGCGAGGCTTCCGCCTATAATCATGGCTCAATTAAAAAATAATATTAAATAATTATGGTAAATATTTAATTTTTAATAAACAATTAGGATATTTAATATATTGACACATTAGTTTTTAAAGTGAATACTCAAATATGAAGATGGACACTTGTCAAATTTGCATTTAATATATAAATAGATATAGATGGTTGAATGCAAAGATTACTACGTAACGGATTTAGATTCGAGTTATAAATGATGTTATAATTAAAATTTTTATATTTTTGTCTCTCATTATATATAAAATTAATATTTTTGTTATTGTTGATATAGTTGTTGGGGTTTATAGTAAATATTGTAAAAGCAATTTTGGTCAAGCGTGAATATATTTGATAATGCGAAAAAAAGTAAACATCCGACCTGCCGGATTCGAACCAGCGACCTAAGGATAACAGCTCACAAACTACAGTCCTCCGCTCTACCAACTGAGCTAAGGTCGGCTTCCTGACAAGTGTTTAAATTTTACATTTAAAACAGAGATTTAAATAGTCTCACTATAGCCTCATGAACCCGTCAGTAACTAACAATTCATAGCACCGATGTTTCAATTAACAAAAAAACATATCTGTATATACCTGACTGATCTGATAGTTGATGTAGGCTCATATGGCAATATTGAATCTTTAAGATGTTTAAGCAGGCTTTAGATTATGACTACTTTTGGTGAGGCGTTAATCCTTCGTTCACAAAAAATAAAAAAATAAAAAAAAAAAGGTTTGAGTTTAATTGTTGGCTCAAGTCTCTAGTAGAAGAATGATATATGATTTTATTGTGATTGACGTGGCTTGCCAGTTTGTTACAGACACCTTGAAACACAAGAAGATATTCAGGACACCGGCAAGAGAAAATTGGTGCCAAAATATACATGACTCGTTATTAGATTTCCTAAAAAAAAAAAAAAAAAACCAGCTTAATGACAACCAATGATTTAGGAACATCATTCATCGAAGAAAGTTATCAAGTACAATGATGGTTGCACGAGAAAGATTTAACATTTTATTGAACAGTCATCCCACAGCATCAGTCGACTGAAACTGGTTGCATGTTTTCAGCTTCTTTCCTCAGTTCTTCGAATAGGACAGATGACAAATATCGCTCCCCAAAACTTGGATGAACAGTCTGAAATTCAAAACAGCAAATGATTTGCGCTAAGAATTTATAATAAGAGCCATAGGTACAATGATCACAAGATTTTGATTTTATTGATGAAACCATAAGCCAAAAGATTGAAAAAAATGATGTCATTTATACCCACATCTTCAAACATGACCTCCCGCTATTTGAACGAAAAAACAGTAAGCAACATGCAAGATGACTTTTTAATCAAAATCAGTTGGCATGTTGACTTTAGTTTGTTCCTCTCCTCATATAATTGGATTATAAGCTGTTCTTACCACTATGAGTTTGCCTTTGTTTTCTGGCATTCTAGCAAGTCTAAGCGCAGCAACTGTGTTGGCTCCTGATGATATTCCCACCTACAACCAGAAGATTGAACAACATTAAAATAATTGAGAGCTTTCAAATGTTCATTTCCTTAAACAAGATGCAAACATTGAACACTATAAGGTTGAGAACTCATAAATTAAGCTTGATAATCACAGCATTTTAATTCACATCAAACTATCTTATTTTACACTACACATTTTGTTTTAAATGTGTATATGATTGTATTTAGCGAAGAAGAGTCACAGGTGGTTCTCAAAAGAGAAGCCTGAAAAGAGCACCTAGCATTGGCCTGCTCAGCCCACTTGATGAATCTCAGATGAATATTTTCAAAATCTGAGAACAATCAAATATAACAGAAATATAAAAATCTGCTTGAGTTATTACCATAAGCCCCTCCTCCAATGCCAATCTTCGAGCCATGTGTACAGCATCATCACTACTAACCTGCCATTTAAGGATTTTATTATCAGTTTGTGAGATCAGATTTCAAACACCAAAACATCTCTATAAGCATTTTTGGTTCATGCTTACTTCAAGAACTTTCTCCATTACATCCATGTCCAATATGTCTGGTTTGAATCCAACCCCATTTCCAGTAATATGATGAGGACCTATTTCAATCAACACAACATCAAAGATTGCAACTTCTCCAACAATTGCTAGGAGTACTAATGACCTAAAATGCACTTAGGGAATCCAAAACCAAGACCAAAAATTATTATTTTTTACAAAGAAGAAACTCTTACCTGGTTTTCCACCATTGAGAACATTACTTTCAGCAGGTTCCACTCCATAAATCTACAACAACAGAAACCATTTTAAAACGTTATGTAAGAAATAAAACCGGATAGATTAACAGAGGCATGGTAGTTGATCCAATAAAATAAATAAACAAATAGACAAAAAAAAATAGCATGCAGAGAGCTCAATCATAAACAGAAAATCAAAATTACATACCTGGACATTAGGATTTTGGGATTTAAGGTACTGCCCAACACCAGAAACTGTTCCTCCACTTCCTATTCCCATTACAAAGATGTCAACTTGACCAAGGGTATCCTCCCATATTTCAGGACCAGTAGTTTCAAAGTGGATCTGTTTTTTTTTTTTTTCCATTTTAAGGCCAGACATCAAACTACTAAGGACTCTAATACTCTAATCAATGCCAAGTTAGATTTATGGGATAACAATAGATTGTGTACCTTGGTATTGGCGGGATTTGAAAATTGTTGAAGCATGAAAGCATTTGGTGTGCGTTCCGAAAGCTCATAGGCCTTCTTAACTGTTCCACCCATGCCTTTGGTGGGGTCAGTGAGAATTAGATCAGCTCCAAATGCTCTCATAGTCACCCTTCTCTCCAAGCTTGTGTAAGAGGGCATAGTCAGAACCATCTTGTATCCTTTCATGGCTGCTATAAATGCCATACTAATGCCCATATTGCCAGATGTTGGCTCTATCAAGGTTGTCTAAGAAAAAACCAAATAAAACTTAGAGAATCACAAAAATTTATTCTTCTTTTAAGACAAATCTAGATGGTTTGAAAAATATTGTTGAGCCAACCTTCCCAGGAATGATTAAATTCTTCTGTTCTGCATCATTGATCATAGCAAATGCTGGTCTACAACCAAAAACAGATTATATTTATCAGTTGATTTTAGATGAAAAAAATAGTTTGAATTCTATAAGGGAAGCAAATTTATGACCAAATGAATACCTGTCTTTGATGCTGGCAGTTGGTTGCATCATCTCTTGCTTGACAGCAACATAAGCTCCGCATCCTTCAGTGACTTTATTGAGATACACCAGGGGAGTTCTCCCAATAAGCTGAAACAAAGAAAATCAGAATAACACATAACATTCAAACAAATGTTCAATTAAAACTATTCAATCAATTAAAGAAAGTAAATAACATGGCATTAAGACAATTATTAACATACAAACTCATTTGCTAATTAATTAAACCAAAAAGCGGATTAATTGTTAGAAATCCCATAGAGAAACAGTAACATGATGAATTACTTGAGAGACTTCAGTCTTGATTTTAGTGCCAGGAAGGTTTTTGGGCAGATTCCTGATTCTTTGAGCGAAAGAAGAATGAACAGCAGCCTCCGTGGAAAGGGAAGCAAGGCTGCTGCATGTTAAAGTTTTTTTCTTCAATAAGCTCCTGAAAGCAGCCATTAATGGAGAGAGTCAAGCAGAGTAGAATTGAGAGAGACTGTTGTTGACACAAGAACCGCTGGCAGTGGACAACAGAGACAAGCTCGTCAAAGATGGTGTTTAAATATATTATCGTGTGGAATCTCATTACCCCCATTTATAGAGATTCACTCTTGGCGCGGAGAGATGGGCGCTCCGCAGAAACATTGTCTGTATCAAGCGGCGCGGCCCATTGTTTTTTGGAAAATTCTTGCATAAATATTTAATTAAATGTAAACCATGTTAAGTATGTGTTAGATATTAATTTGACTCTCTGTTACGATATGTCTCAAGTAAGTACAAAATTTGTATTATTTTTACCGCTATTTTTTTTTTTTACCATTAAAGAGGAAAAGGGAGGAGAGTTCGAACCATTTTCTCCAGTAAAGAAGTCAAATCCTTTATTACTAAGTTAGTTGTTGGAGAATAACAATTCAATTCGAACACAAATAAAGTAATAGGGATCGTTGAACAATAAAAATTAAGCAACAGTAAAATTTTACTCTAACAAAGGGAGAAATTGAGCGAAATTTGTTTCTTTTTGGTAGAGTCAAAATCCCTTTATGAGTGAAATTTTGCTGTTCATTTGATCTCGAAAAAAAAAAACTCTTAAAATTATACACCTATTTACTCTTTAATGCATTTGACCCGAAAAACTTAAAATTAAGAAATAAGAATTTGATATGTAAATAATAATGATATCAAAATTTAAATTTTTTGAATTGGGCGGTGTTTTGTGGCAATTAAATTATTTTTAATTAAAAATACATGAAGATGAAAGTGTACAAAAAAGAAGAGGAGTGATTGATACTGTGACGGTGTCCCAAGTGAATTATACATAGAGCACTGGTCCAGTGGTCCTTACTCCACTGACCACTCCTTATTACCAAGAGGCAATCTGTGATTTGTGGCTCAGGGCAATTGTCTAGTCTTATATTTTGCAAATATGTTCCGTTTAAAATCCACAAGCGTACATATCTTAATTGTAATATAAAAAATTATCATTCTTACAAAAATTATATATTGAATATTAATATTTTCATTTATAATCTCAATTATTAAATTAAATAAAGTAATATTACAAATTTAATATAAACAAAGCAAGAGAATTAATCTGTAATTAAATGATAAAAAGCTTAGAGTCTAGGTCTAGTTTCATAATTCGATTATGATCATGGACATAGTAACAAACTATAAACATTGACTTCAATTAAGAATAATTGTTTTAAAATACCTAAAAATTCTTTTAAATTCAATTTAACATGCTAAGATTAAAGTTTAACATATTCTCGTGATTAAAAAGTTAATTAAAACTCATTAAATTCTCTAACAATTAATTTATCACTGTAAATTTCTGTCTACTGTCATGATTCCACTGTACAACTCGCATACTGTCATAGTCAAGGGATTTAAGTCCTATGAGTTATAAGTTATTGAATTCTTCTAACTTTCATTGGTGAATCAACCCATGAACATGTAAACAAACTGACTAAAAATGAAAACATACATTAAGTGCAACTCATAAAAAAATTAACTAAAAATCAAATTAAATATAAAAACTTTATGTTTAATCACATTATGTAATAACTACTCATAATCTAAACCCCAAAAAAAGTTTAGTCACAGATAATTATGGCGACAATCACAAACATAATTAAAATAATAAAAGATGAAGAAGAAAATATGAATAAGTAATATGAACCCTAAAGGGATCAAAAAGTGTCTAAATATGAAGAATTAGAATGTGCGTTCTATCTTTATTATAGGTAGGGTTCGTATCAATAAGTCTCTTAAATCTTGTAACTCCTTTTTTATCTTTGTTGATAACTTGTTTATGGCTTCAAAGATACTCCCAAATAACTCTCCTAACCTAGAGCTAAAATTCTATATTTATAAAGAAGATAATGCAAAATTCATCCAAGGATTAAAACAATCATTTTTTTCATCAAAATTTTCTCCAATTAGGAAAATATTTTCACAAAATAGTTACTTAATTATTGGCTTGAATTTGAAAATCTTTAGGAGAACAAAATTCTTATAAAAACATACAAAAAATACATAAATTAACTAGGAAATAAAATTAAGTTAATAAAATAAAATTCTAATAAAAAAATTATAAAAGATAAATATAAAAAAAAATACTAATAAATTTTATAGAAATTAAATAACAAACTATACAATAATTCACACTAACAAAACCACCCAAAATTTTTGGCCAAATTTGTAACGGAACCAAAATAAATGAAGAATGCCAATGATAGGCACTACTATTTGTCAAGTCCCTATTCTGATAGTGAAAACTAAAAAGACAATATTTGACTTTTTATTAATTTCAATGAAATATTTATCCTTACTCTTAAATAACTCTTTTATTAGTTAATATAACATTTAAATTTTTAATGTTTAATTATTTTAATCTATTATTTATTTTTTTTAATGTTCAATATATATTGATTCTTAAATATATATTTAATTTTTATATTAAAAAAATATATTAATATTTACAGGTTATTAACTAAAAAGTGTAAATTGTCATAGGATAAAATATCAGGCATTGAGGATTTCATTATTTAGTTATAAAATTTTATTGATTTTGATGCATTTTCAATTATTTGAATATATTTTTTGAGGTTTATTTCAATAAAATAAGTTAATATCTAAAAATGTATCCATATTGTATATTTAATACAAAATTTAAATGTATGATTTATTTTCAAAACCTCAATATTTAAAATGTAAAATAAATAATTAGAGAATTAATTATATTGATAATAGATTATTAAAAAAAATAAATATTATATATTTATATGAATGAGTTTGATATTATACAAGGATATATATATATTCATAAAATATAATTCATTACAAAAGATATAATTGCAAAGTAAAATAATTTATAAAAAGTGCAATTAAATATGATATTAAAAATATTTTAATTATTAAGCAGCTATTTTAAATAGAGGACAACTCTGTTAATTAAATTAAAAAATATAAAAACAGAAAAATCAAATATATAATTTATAAAAAATATGAAATTTATTGAATTTAAAAAGTTAACCAAAATTGAAATTGAAATTACAGTTTTGTAAAATTTTTATTTTTTAAATTATTTTTCTTTATAAAGAAATATTTATTTTTCTATAAAGAATTTTATTTTATGAAAAATCAAATATGGCATTATTTCTCTTTTATAAACTAATAACAATATAATTCATTCTCTTATGATTTATTTTATATTATAAAGATTAAAATAAATTATATAGTTAAATTTACATATTAAATATACAGTAGAATTAAATTTTTAAATATTAGCCTATTGCATTAAAATAAATCGTAGAATATATATCCGAATAATTAAAATGTACCAAAATTACTAAAAATTTATAACTAAGTAATGAAATCCATCATACTTAAAAAAAAAAAATTTAAAAAAATCTACATTTTTTAATGGATAACTTGCAAATATATATTAATGTTTTTATTTTTATTTTTATTTTATCTTTTTTTTTTCAATATAACACTTTAAGTATATATTTAAAAAATCAATAAATAATGTATTAAGATAATTAAATATAAAACATTTAAATATTACAATAACTAATAAAAAAATTATTCAAAACTAATGATAATTATGTCATTTAAATTATTAAAAAGTCAAATAAGAAGTGCATTTACAAATATGTGGAGTACAAAAATACTCATCCGATTTTATTAATTTATATGTCCCCCACTCCCCTCTTCCACCCTTTTTTCTTTTTGTTAATTTCTGATGAAAGCCAACTATATTTGTCACTAAGCCTAATTAGATTCCATATCCCAATGGCGATTTAAGACATCGATCACCCGGAAAAAAGAATCTATAGCATAAAAAAGATACAAAAATGATTAAGATCCTTTTATATCGTTCATGTTAAAAATGACAAAAGGTTTGATTGCTTTAGACATCATGGTTGCATTTTATTCAGTTTAAATTTCATGCCATTTTGGCCATTGCGACCTGTAATGGACCAATAGATTATCTTTTTTCCTTTGCGCTTGACGAATTGGCTCCCTGAAATACATGGCATTTGAGGAGCAGCCATGAGATGCCAATTTGATGAAGGCATCGGGGTCAACAACGTGGGGCTGATGATCTTTAAAAGATCCACGAGCTTCTCTTTGGCTTATAATGAAAAAAATGCTAAAAACAAGAAGATATTCAGTGCATACAACCACATTCATGCCATGACAAGCAATAAAGAGGATAGGATCGTTGAATCAAATTGATGGCTTTCAGTGCCAAACTGCCAATGGTATTTCTTGACACTTTATTTTTTATGTAAAAATGGCATTTCTTTTCAACCTCTGCAAACAGCAACGTGTGACCCAACAAATCATCTCTTTGGTCTTTGCAAAAAAAAAATGCAGCAGTCACCAAGGCTTTGCCCCTTTAGGACAATGGAATATCAAATTTGCTTCGAATTATTGTTATTATTATTATTACTTGCATAGAAAATAAAATACAACAAAATATTATGTTCCCCGTATTGGTATTGGCAACGCTAATTCAATTGAGTGAGCTTCGAGAGTCATAAGACATATTTCATGTTTAATGGAGAGATAAGGTAGGATGTTCTCATTCAAAATTATTCCCATATATGATTGGTGTTCAAGATTTCTAGGAGCAATAACTTTCTACATTTTTAATAATTCAGTTGATGGTGGAAACTACAATCAAGCTGTACCTTTGATTTATTTCTTTCCTTAACTTTTTGTAGCTAATTTTATGTGAACAGCAAAAATCACAATTGTATTATATATATTGCTTCTTTGTATTTGAAAAAGTGTGGAAGAAATAATAAAAAAACCATTGAAAGCCATCTTCAATTCTATTTTTTTTTTCTTCTTGGTATCATAGCTTTTTCTACTGCTGTTTTTCTTCTCGATATTAGGTATGAACATGTTATTTCATAGTCAAGTAGGAAAATGGGATGATGATCTTGAAGTGGCACGAAAGGAGTATTACCAGATGAAATGTTGTTCTAGCCAAAGCCGTACTTATAGCATCACACAACCAATTTCCGGCCAGACAGCCTGTCCCCTTTTTATAATCTATAGTTGTATAGATTATAAAAAGGGGACAGGCTGTCTGGCCGGAAATTGGTTGTGTGATGCTATAAGTACGGCTTTGGCTAGTCCATGATATAATCTGTATAGCTATGAAATATAATTTTAATGGAGCTCTGGAAAATTGGTATCAGAGCCTAGTTTTTGCATAAGGTGGAATTGTTATAATTCATATGAAGATTGAAAGAGAAGAAATTCTTAAACATGACAGAACCAGAAAGCTCTTCTGTTCCCTCTTCTACTCCCTCTGTAATATGTGATTATAAGTATGTGCCAACTAAGTCTGTTGTCGTTACCCTATCACCCCCCCATCAACCAAACCACCCAGAAAAAGACCGATTACTTGTATGAATTTACTTACCTTCCTGAAGATCAAAAGATTGAAGAATCAAAATTCCCCCTGTTGAATCCCTATGATGCCTTCTCAAAATCCAAAATAAACTGGAAATAATCTTTTAAAGCTCTTGTAAACCGACCCACTTCCTCTATAAAAGAATATGTTCAAGCCTCCAGCTTTGACCAACACCATATACCAGCCTCTCAGACAGAACAATTTGTGACCTTAGAAATTCCTCCAGAATTTCTAAGAATTGGCTTAATCAGGGATACACTCATATCCACTTTGGAGCTATAAGGTTAGGACTCTCCTACCATGGCAGAGCAGGGCAACCTGTTTTCTCTAGAATCACTCTTTTGGATTCTAGATATAAATAGTATCAACATGCTGTAATTGGGACCGTAGAGACATCCTTAAATGCTGGCTCAGTATTCTTTACATTTTTCCCAAATTATAATCTGGCCCTTTCTAATCCCCATGCCTTGACAGCTTTAAAAGTCCAACTCCAGATCCTTGGTGCTGAACAAATCTCCACAGCCAAAGTAGCCACCCTTCACTACCAAATTGTCTACCGTCTCCAAAACCATGCTATCAACTTGTCACTACCATGTGTCCAAAATGATGCTTTGTTCATAAAAGCAGACTCTCATAATACTCCCACATGCATTCACACACCCAAACAACTTTCTAGGAATGATTTGTTAAAATTATTCCCAGAAAAGTGGATCACCAATTATGAGAAGTTGCATGAGACAGTGGAGCCAATTCAAGGTACAGACCCTGTGCATATCAAAAGATCTGATGGATCAGTTGATTCGATCTTTAGGAGAAAACAAGAGACTCCTACAGTTTTTAATACACAGTTCATGATCAATCCTTGGGATCCAGAAGATAACATCCCTGTAGCCTCTTTTGATAATTATGGAAGATCAGTCTATGCTTTTAAGCGTGATGGTCACTGTTATTTTGATTATTGTGATTGTGATGATTGTTATGTTGCATCCTACTTTGATGATGATGAGAAGAAAAAGAAAAAGAAGAAGTCTCCAGAAAAATATAGTGAAAAGGAATTCAGAAGAAGATATGAAGATGGAGATTCAAGCATCTGCACTCTGGGACAACCTTCAGGAAAATATGATTATCTTGTATCATATTCTCCTCCTGCTTGGTACAAACCACCAGCTACTCAAAATATTCCTCCTGAACCTTGCAAGCCTCAAATACCTCCTTCCTAGCCAAAACCTAAGGCAACTCCTCTTCCATGTTACAAAAAAGCTTTGAAATGGGTAAGAAAAGAAAACTCAACTGAGATTCAAAAGCCAAAGTCTTTACCCCAAATCTATATGTTCCAACCCACAGACTTTCCTCCTTTAACCAAAGAAACAAAAAACCAAATCACCATGCAACCCTTTATCCTGGAATCAAACATTGTTGATGCAGATGGCAGACCTAGACAAATAACTCCGGCTGAAGCAGTAGTCAACTGGCAGACACAAAATGCTTATGCTCAAAATCAAAAATTGAAGCTTATTGAAGAAAAGATTGATGGAGTTGCTGAACATATGAATTTGGTAGAAAAAAAGTTCCAGGCCTTTGAAAAATGAATGACAGCCGTTCATACAGAATTACAAAGGCAGATAAAGATGAAACACCAGGAACTTATGCGAATCATCAGCAACAAAGGCACATTGAATAGCATTCAAATGAAAGAAATAGAAATTTTAAACTTGAAAGCCCAGGTTGACCAACTTGAAAAAGATCTTAAAAGAAAGAAAGAAGAGTTATCCTCACAAACCTCTTCAAAATCCTTCTCTCCAGATCCTTTTGGTCTTTTGTACAGCCCTTATTCAATTCCCAGTTCACCATACACAGCCTCTTCCACCCAATCTTTATTTCCTGCACCAACAACCCCCTTGAATATTCCTCCAAACTTTCAAGGATTTAAATCCTCATCAAAAACCCCCTCTCAAACACAGTCCTCTGATGAAACAACAGCAAAAAAAGGAAAAACAGTCCATTTCTCTCAAACTGAGAAACCTAAAACAACACCTTCTGAATCATTACCTAAAAATACCTCACCAACCTCATCACCAAAAGAGCCAGAACACCCTCTAATGATGGTAAATCCCATCTCTTCCTTTTTGGAAGAATGTGCTGAAAATGTCATGCCCAACTTTTCAATTGAATCTGATTCAAAGGAAAGTTCATCTTCTGAATCTTCAGAAAGTGACTCGGATTCGGATTATGAAATACCCTACCAATTGATGGCTGATAATGCTACATCTTCTAGAGGACCTCAAGTTGAAGAAGTTGATGATCCAGAAGAAGAATTTGAACAGCCCAGAACATCACAGCCAAATCCGCAGATAAATTTCCAAAAAAATACTGGAAATTACTTCACCCTGGATGATGTTCCTCCTTCACAATACAGGAATAGATTTCTAGAATTCAGAGCATGGATAGCTGGACAAATGATTATTCCTAGAGCAGAAATCAGGGTTGTTATTGAAACATTTCTTGCAAAAATGGTGGGAAAGCTAGCAAACTGGTATGCTTCTCTGAATGCTTATGCTAGAACCCAGTTGATGGATGCCACATCACCGGAAGATTTCCTAGGACTCTTGCATTATGAGTTCTTAGGAAAATGGGATAATGATCTTGAAGTGGCACGAAAGGAGTATTACCAGATGAAATGTTGTTCACTACAAAGAAAAGATCTAGAAAGACATTTCCAAAATATGTCTACTAGATTTTACCTGTTAGGAGGCACTGCTAATCCTGATTTAAAACAAGCCTTTTTGGCCTCTATTCCCGAGATTCTTGCCTCTCGAATGTTTTCAATCCTTCAACAATCAAATTACAAAGTTGGAGATGTACCAATGGGACATTTGTATCAGATCATGATTCAGGCTCATACCCAGTTATGTGATCAAAGGAAGATGATTAAACTGTATCTGGGCAGTAGGAACAATCCTTTGGGAAAACTTTCATGTGACAGGCCTGATTTGCAGATCAAATGCAAAGATGCTGATGTTTGTGTTTGTCCATCAAAGAAGAAGAAACATTTCTTCAAACTAAAGAAGAAAGGGAAAAGATCCAAGTTTAAGAAGTGGAAGTATTACAAGAAGAAAAAGTTCTGTGGTAAGAAAAAAACTGACAGATGCTACATCTGTGGAAAAAAGGGTCATTTTGCAAAAAACTGCCCTTTAAAAACAAAGAAGACTGAGCAAATGATTCAACAAATCCAGCAGATCACTAAAGTAGATTTGAATGATGCTGATCTTGAGTCTCTCTTTTTAGAAGAAGAAGAAGCTTCACCAGAATATATTTTTGCTATAGGCCAAGAGGCAGACTCAGAAACTTCCAGCTCTGAAACAGAGTCCTGGAATGACCAGTTCTTAATTGGTGGTGATAATAGAGACATGATAGCCCTAACTCATGAAAAACATCCAATACCTTTGTTCCTTATCCAAATTTACCCAACCAGTTATTCCAAACCCATAAAACTTGTAGCCTTGATCGACACTGGAGCCAAAACTACCATTCTCAATCCAAAAGCCTTGCCTAAAGAATGTTGGAAACATCATTCTGAGTATTTCTCTACAGCTAATGGAGAATTACTTGAAACTGGCCTTAAAACCAGACACCCAATAAAGATCCAATTCTTTCCAAATTGTTACACCTGGACACATGTTCTTGGATCTTCTTTACCTGGAAAAGATATTGTCATTGGCTTTGATGTCTATTGGAAGATGAAAGACTTGAGAATTCTTCCAAATGGACTCAAGTTCAAGAAATACTTTCAACCATTCACCAATATTTCATATATCCTTGTTGTTGACCAAACCATTTCTCAACCAAACCTTCAAACTATTCATGAGTTCTTATTAAAAGAATGCAGTGCTCAGTCTCATACAGAGTTTCTTCAGAAATGCTCATCACCATTGTGGAAAAATGAGGAGTTCTTCATCTCCTTACCTTTCAAACAAAATGAAGATGTCAACCCAACAAAGGCAACTCATCCAGGAATGACTCCCTCTGATCTTAAATTGGCAATTGAAGAATGCAACCAATTGGAAGACCAAGGCCTAGTTGCTCCCACAAAATCAGAATGGGCATGCCAAGCTTTTTATGTAAACAAAAGATCAGAACAAGTTCGTGGGAAGAAAAGATTGGTGATCGACTATCAGCCTTTGAATTTCTTCCTCGGGGATGACAAATTCCCTTTGCCAAAAATTTCCTCATTATTTGCATTTTTGGCGGGAGCTAAAATCTTTTCAAAATTTGATTTGAAGGCTGGATTTTGGCAACTTGGAATCAAAGAAGAAGACAGATACAAAACGGGCTTTTGTATTCCAAACAGACACTATCAATGGAATGTGCTGCCTTTTGGACTCAAAGTAGCCCCATCACTATTCCAACGGGCTATGATAAAAATTTTTGAGCCCATCCTCTCCAGTGCTCTTGTTTATATTGATGATATTCTTTTATTTTCTACAGATATAAAAGCCCATGAGAAACTGCTCCAACAGTTTGCTAATCTTGTACGACATTATGGTGTTATGCTTTCACCCACCAAAATGTTCATTGGCCAAACAGAAATAGATTTTCTTGGAATGAAATTTAAAGAAGGGAAGTATCTTCCAGGTCCTCATGTTGCAACAGAACTGGATAAATTTCCAAAAGAAAATCTTTCTGTCAAACAAATCAGACAAGTTCTTAGCATTATCAATTATCTCAGAGATTTTATTCCTCACCTGACAAAGAAGACAGCCCCTCTCAGAGCTCTTTTAAGAAAGAATCCTCCACCATGGTCCTCAGAACAAACAGAAACTCTTGAACAACTCAGAATTTGCACAAAGAATCTTCCTGATCTCCAGATTCCCTCCACAGGAAAAAGAATTCTTCAAACAGATGCAAGTGATCAATTTTGGGGAGCTATTATTTTAGAAGAGGATGATAATAAGAAAAAATGGATTTATGCTCATGCGAGTGGAAAGTTCACAGATGCAGAATGCCATTATCACTCAACCTTTAAAGAGGTCCTAGCAGTTAAATATGGCATAAAAAAGTTCGAATTCCATCTAATTGGTCATCATTTCAAAGTTGTGATGGACTGCTCATCATTTCCAAAAATGCTTGAATTCAAAGGAAAGACTCTGCCCCATCCTCAACTTCTCAGAATGAAAGAATGGTTCAGTAAGTATGACTTTGAAGTAGAACACATCAAAGGAGAGGATAACCTATTACCAGATCTTTTAAGCAGACCACCTGTCTCTTGTGAAAAACCCTTTCAGCTAAAAGTTCTTCCCATGCTATACATGTACCAAACCATTAATGCCAACTTTCTTGAAAAAGGTATTCCTCCATCCTTACCATCACACATTTCCATGACCATCCTTAATCAAAAGGCAAGAACTCAAATTTTTGAACTTCAATCCGGACTAATCAGAAAATATGGGTCAGATTTCTTTCACAAATTAGGCTTTCATCTTGTTTATCCTTTCACCTGTATTTTCAGCTTCCTAAACCAAAGTCCTGGTAACCAATTTTATTGGCCTCCTGAATTGTTAATCCTGTTTTGGTATCTTTGTCATCTATATTGGATCTCATTTGATTTTCAACCATTAAAGCTTGCAAGGTATATCAGCCTGCTTGAGAAGAATGAAGGTCTGAATCCACATTTGTCAACATTTCTCAAATGGTTCCAGAATTTGTCAAGATGGAAATCCTATTTGACAAATGAAGCTTATACTCAACATGTGGCACCTCCTCTCGAATGCCATACTATCGTCACCCTCAAAAGAACTTTCTTCAAAGCTAAAGGTGTTTTTACTGATGTACCATGTTTTAATATCTATGGGACTTATAGACACTCAATGATGCACTATATTACCATAGATACCACAGATCCTTCACCATGGAGAGAATTTCAAAGACACATGTTCGAGAAAAATGGTATTATTCCAAAGGAGATATGGCCAAAGATATCTGATGATGCCCCATGGGAAATATTTCCTTCTGATTATGGGAAACAGTTGTTAGCGGACAAAGAATATTGGGAAAAGACACAAAGGACTACATCAATCCTGTCTCACATGCAAATTAATGATCCTTATCAAGCCAGCTCATCTGATCCTTATCAAGCCAGCTCATCTGATCCTTATCAAGCCAGCTCATCTGATCCTTATCAAGTCAGCTCATCTGCAGAAAAAATATGGTTAAACTCTTTCAAATCAAATAATTCAGAGGACCCATGTATGCCAATAGCAGGACACTCACAGGATCCTGATGAAGACTTTTACCATAGTGAAGACAGTGCTGAAGATAAGAATCTATCTCCAAGTCACGAGCCAATTAGTCATAAATGGTTGTAATTTAAAGAAGTTACTTTTATCAAGTGGATATCTATCCACGTTGGTCTGTTTATCTATGGTTGTTTGTTTGCTTATAGGCCTTCTTTTATCTCAGCTCCTTCTCTATATAAGGAGCTTTCTGTCTCAGTTGTAAGGCAGAACCCCTCTTGTAAAAATTTTCAGAAGCTAAATAAACCATGGCCTTTTAAAAGTCTTTCTTCTTCTCTAGCAGTCAGATTATGAATTACAATTATTCCACCTATCTAAATTAAGGAGTATGCTCTGTACTTGCCTCTATGAAGGATCTGGTACATCAGAAACTTAATTAAGAAGATGATCCAGTAACCAACTCTATTAAGATTATAATTTATAGTTGTATAGATTATAAAAAGGGGACAGGCTGTCTGGCCGGAAATTGGTTGTGTGATGCTATAAGTACGGCTTTGGCTAGTCCATGATATAATCTGTATAGCTATGAAATATAATTTTAATGGAGCTTTGGAAAATTGGTATCAGAGCCTAGTTTTTGCATAAGGTGGAATTGTTATAATTCATAATAGAAGCTTTTTCTACTATTGTTTTTCTTCTCAATAGATTACCATCTTCTTCTCTTAATTTTAATACTCCATATTTTATGTTGCATGGTCATCATCCCGACTATGCATCTCTGTGAGTGTTTGGTTCAAAATGTTTCCCATAAACATGGGATACAAAACATACCAAGTTTGATCCTAAGACTATTTTATGGATTTTTGTAGGGTACAGTGAAAAACACAAAGGCTATAAGTGTTTTCATCCATCTAGTCAGAAATTAATCATTTCACGTTATGTCTTCTTTGATGAAACTGTCTTTTCTTTTAAATCCTCTGACTCTTCTCCTTTGGGTTCTTATATGGAAACTATTTTTGATACTTGGTTGTCATCTAGTATTTTTAAATCAGGTCTGCCCGCATCAAAGTCTAGCTCTCTTTTTCTGTCGGACATCCCCTTACCAACCACTTCGTCTACGCTCACTATAGATGATCATTCACTACCCATTTCACCCACTAATTATGAACTGTCCTTACCTCCTCTACATCATGATGTCCTACCGTCAAGTGCGGAACTTCCCACTTCGGCTATGTCCACTACACCTGACGATGTGTCTCTTGCTATTGTACTTGCTTCATCTTCACAAACCACTTCTCACCCCATAACTACTTGCTCTCAAGTTGGTATTGTCAAACCTAATCCTAAATATGCTTTGACTGTAATTCCTTTTCCCATAATTCCTCGTGAACCCAAGACAGTTCGAACAGCCTTGTCCTATCCCGGATGGAAAAATGCCATGCTTGATGAACTCACTACTCTTCATCAAAATAAAACTTGGAAACTCGTCCCTTGCACTTCTGATATGCATGTCATTGGCTCCAAATAGGTCTTTAAAACAAAACTGAAACCAAATGGTACCTTGGATTGACTCAAAGCCCGTCTTGTTGCAAAAGGCTACCACCAGATTAATGGTCTTGACTACACAGAGACCTTCTCTCCCGTCATTCATCCAGGTACAATTCGTTTAATTCTAACCGTAGATTTTGTAAAGTGGTGGCCTATTTGTCAACTGGACGTCAAAAAATTCTTTCTTGCATGGTCATATTATTGAAGATATATACGTGACCCAACCTCCAAATATAATAGATCCTCAGTTTCCAAATCATGTTTGTAAGTTGCAACGTGCTTTGTATAGGCTTAAACAAGCACCTCGTGCTTAGTTTGATAGACTTAGTAATTTTTTACTTTCTTATGGATTTTTTTGTAGTCTTGTTGATCCCTCTCTTTTTATATGTCACTCTGATCAAAGTGTACTTGCCTTGCTTTTATGTGTGGATGACATGCTCCTCACAGGGTCTTCCTCTACACTTGTTAACTCTTTTATTCACACTTTAAGTCAGGAATTTTCCATGAAGGATCTTGGCCCTGTTCATCATTTTCTTGGTGTTGTTATCTCCCCTACATCTAGTGGTCTCTATCTTTCTCAGTCTCACTATGCTCTCACAACTCTTGAGTGGGCTCATACGGTGAATTACAAACCTATGTCTACACCATTGGATGTCAAACTTCAACCTTTTGTATCGGCTTCTTCTCTTGTAGACCCCAGTTATTATCGAGGCATTATTGGAGCTCTTCAATATCTTACTCTTACGCGACCTGACCTTTCCTACAGTGTTAATTATGTCTCTTAGTTTATGCATGGCCCTAAGACTGCTCACTTAAAATTAATCCACCGTATCCTTCGATATCTCAAAGGCACACTCTCCACTGGTTTACATCTCACCTCCAATACCTCGCTTACTTTATCTAGTTTTTCTGATGCGGACTAGGTTGCCTGTCCTACAACTCGACGCTCTACTACTGGCTACTATACTTTTCTTGGGTCCAATATCATCTCTTGGTGAGCAAAAAAACAACATACCATCTCACGTTCCAGCACTGAAGCTAAGTATCGAGCTATGGCTCACACTGCTGTTGAACTCACTTGGCTTTCCTATCTTCTTAGTGACCTTCGCATTTATGGTTCACCCTCTCCAACTCTCTACTGTGATAACATTAGTGCTCTTTATCTCACTATTAATCCAGTTTTCCATGCTTGTAGTAAACATATTGAATTGGATTAGCATTATGTTTGTGAACACGTTGCTCATGGACTTCTTGTCACCAAGTATATTCCTTTGACTCATCAGGTTACTGATCTTTTTATCAAATTTATCCCAAAGGCCACCTTGGCTCAATTTCTTCCCAAATTGTGCCTTCATCCCCAGCTCAATTTACGGGAGGGTATTGGCAACTCTAATTCAATTAAGTGAGCTTTGGGAGTCATAAGGCATATTCCATGTTTAATGAAGAGATAAGGCAGGATATTCTCATTCAAAATTATTCCTATATAAAGTTAAAGGATATGATTGGTGTTCAAGATTTCTAGGAGCAACAACTTCCTATATTTTTGGTAATTCAATTGATGGTGGAAACTACAATCAAGTTGTACCTTTTATTTATTTCTTTCCTTAGCTTTTTGTGGCTAATTTTACATGAACAGCACAAGTCACAATTGTATTATATATACTGCTTCTTTGTATTTGAAAAAGTGTGGAAGAAATAATAAAAAAACCATTGAAAGCCATCTCCGATTCTATTTTTTCCTTCTCCTCGTAAATAGTCTAAGTAGTTTAAAGTGGAGACACTCTGTTGAAAAAAATAAAGGATCAAACTCCTCACTTCCTAGGGCTGACAATTTGTAACACGACCCGTTTAAATGACATGACATGACACGGAATTAAATGGGTTTGGGTTTAGATTAAATGGGTTTAAACTATAAACGAGTCAATCCGTTTAAAACACGAATAAAATCATGTCTAAACAAGTTAAACTCGTCTAATCCGTTTAAACACAATTATTAAACGGGTTACACAATTAACCTGTAACCCGTTTAAATACATATAAACACATTTATTAAACAGGTCATACGATTAACATATAATCCATTTAAATACATTTATATAACACCTTTACATTTATTAAATTAGTATTTACAATAACATATTGTATTAATAATAATATTATGTAGACTTTATATATATATATATATATATATATATATATATATATATTATTACATATAATTTAGTTAATTTATTATTGAGTGATAACATATTGTTAATTGTGTTTATATGAATTTCTATATACTTTTGGTGAATTATTATTAACTATAAACTTTTATAGTATTCTAAGTTTCCAACAATGTAAATTGAATTAGATATACAATGCTAAAATTATATATCTTTAAAATGTAGTATAAATTAATATTGTCAATTGTTTAATATAATACTAACATATAGTCTTGACATATATATAGTCTTTACTTTTTATATTTTACATATAATAGATATTGTTTTATCAATTATATTAATAGAAATTTCGAAATATATCAAGTATTTAAAATACTATATAATATTAATTTATTTTTATATATAAATTTTAAATTATAAAATAGAGTAAAAATCACATATTTATATTAAGATTATATGAATTTCATTAAATTAATATTGATGTTATAATAAAATTTTTAGCTTTAAGTGTTGATATTAACCTAATGTGATATTAACCTAATTTAGTTTTAAGTTTTCATATAATATTAACCTAATATAATATTTTTAATATTAAACGTATATTAACACATTTATATATGAATAGGTTAAACATGTCTTAATATGTCTTAAACGTGTATTAACACGTTTAAACCTAAATAGATTAAACGGGTTAAATTGATCATATCGTGTAACTTGTTAATAAACGTATCCGTATTTAGATTTATAGTTTTGACACAATTAATTAAACAGATCATATTCAGATTCGCTATATATATATTATTATTGTATCTTGACATGATCCATCAACACGAATTGTCAGCAATATCATTTTTTCATTTTATTTTTTTATAGTGTTGAGATTTAATAAAGTGATTAAAAAAAAAAAAAAAAAAAACTGTACCAAGGCCCAGTCCAAAGGTGAAAATTTTCCCTGGATTAATGCATGATACTTGACTAAAACCAATGCTTAATAACAATTCCAAGGCAAAACCTATATATGCACAAATCACACTCTGTAAAAGGTTGGGTGCGCTCATTCATTTTCACACGTTAATAATGACCAAACCTAGCAGTAGCATTCTCATTCTTTTTCTTCTTTTGTTGAGCGGACAAATTTTCTGGTTCGCCGAGGGAGGGAAGCGAAGGATCCACATCACCGATGATCTGGACGATGTCATCGACGATGAGGAGGACGAGGCATGGAAGCAATGGGGCAAAATATCAGCACCTTCTTCCGGCGAATTTGATCCACCGCCTTCTGATTTATCCAACATGGATATGTCCCAGATCCAGGAATTGATGATGAAGCAGCAGCATCTCGGGCCGGTTTTTGGATTTGTTAAGCTTCGTTTGGGTGTGCGCCGGACTCCGGTATACTTGAAATTCAGATCCTTCGAAATTAGTACGGAATCCTTAGCTAGGGTTTGGTTTGAAATTGGGCATATAGTCACATTTTGAAATTAAGAGAAAATTAGTTAAGCTGAGAGGTTCTGATTTCTTTCAATAGTATCATCAGTTACTCTATTTGTTTCTGAATGACGATTTGCTCTTAGAGCATCAGAATTTGTAAAGAGTTTTATGCCTGTATTTTCAGGATATGGTGACGGAGATTGCTATGAAATGGACAAAAATTCTAAGAACTGGAGCAGTTGAAGTGAAGTTCAACGGTGTTGATACTAGCACAATCATGTTCACCATGGAAAAAGGTCGACAGGCGATGGAGGTGAGTTCAGTATCTTTAACGACTCTAAAAGTAGACCATTGAAATCACTGATCCCAATTTCATGAAAGCCAGTGAAAAATTTACCTATTCCAACAGCAATTTTTCAAATATTTTATTTTTATCTTCATCACTCCTAGTTCCACCGGATTTCTTTTTCTGCTGGCACCTTATCTTTGTTTGATTTTCTCTTATCTAGTTGAAGGAGTTCATCTTAAATGATCCGGATGCTTATGAGATCAAGATCGGGGATCAAGTCTTCCGAAGGCCTGGAGACCCTCCTTTGGAAGAAGTTATCGCGAAGCTTCAGAGTAAGGCCAAGGCAGATGGTGCTACTCCTTCAGAGGATGATGAGCATCTGAAAGACGAATTATAGATTGTTGGGGACTATCTTGCATTCAAGTAGTTGACCAAGTAATCATAACATTATTTCCCTGTAAATTTAACTTTGTAGCCTTCGACTGTAGCCCATAACACTTAGCACTCCACTCCGTCCCATTTAACATGTATCCTGCAATCTTATTGACCTCTTGTTTGACACTGTTGTTAGACAAGAAACATGATCCCAAATGCAAACATGGTTCTGCTTTTATTTCAGAATGTCATCAATACTTCACCAAGCATAACAATAGTCGTACAAAAGCAATAATGGTTAACATGCTCCTCCTAGTTTCTGCCATCATATTTTCAGCATATGTGTGCTGCAGAATCATACAAGATCATGTGCTCCCTCAGCAAACAGTTGGTGTTACGAATCATGTGAACTCAACTGATATTCTCAATTACTTTGGGAACATACAGTTACTTTCTGTCTTATTTTCCACGTTGAATTAACAATGTTGTTCATACAGCACTAGTTTAGTTATTTAATGCTCATTCACTTGGTACTACAAAATCACTAGGTTGCACCTCAAAATGAATGGTTATCCAGATTGGAGTGAGATGCATTTTATTTAAGGATAGATTTTTTTGGGTTTAATCTCTATTACCTAAGCTCCAGCAAGTGTAGGCATTAAAAATAGTGTCATTTGCACTATTAATTGAATTGGCTAATCTGACATATAAAGTGAATCAATAACTATTTCAACTTTTTACTAAAGTCAGAGAGCTGGAGAAGGTGAATCCTTGGAATGCTAGCCGCTTCTTCTCTCTCTTTATGAGTGTTGTAGCCCCAATCCCCTGTTCCAACATATGAAGCTAAGCAAACAAAATTGAATATATACAAAGCGCATGCATTCCATCAAAACTAAATAAGGAAAGGCAAAAGAACAGACATAACGCACGATCTTAAGGAGAGGATATAATACCTAAGTACAAGTTCCATCCATCCAATTCAGGCTCTTTAATGACATTCTTCAGGGTTGCAAGTCGATCTTCCACAAAACTGAGTATCAGAAGAACCAGATTCAGTTTGATTTGACTATAGAGGGAAAAAGAAAAAGTTAATGAGAACCCAAAAAATTCGCAAAGATCCATCAAGGCATCTTACTGCAGAGTCAGTCCCTGGTGTTCTGGTTTCTGCTGAAGTTGCTTTAGCACTTTCACCTTGGGACTGAAAGTAGTAATCAAAGTAAGGGCAGAAAAGAATAAAAAGGAACTTCACACTACTGGAAAAAAACTATAGAGAAAGGAACAACAAATTATCAGCAAAACGTTTTAGGTTTTCTCAATTCTAGTTAAGCAGAATATACTAACCCAGTTCCCAAACCAAAAATTCTTTCTGGTGGAATTGTTACTCCAGCAAGCTCCCGTAACAAAGCATCAGCAAACCGGCCCTGAAGCAAAGAAAAATAAACAAAGAGGAATAGGCTGAATGTCAGAGATTGTAAAGGAGGATTTGAAATACAAAATGTTTTCAGCACCTTCAAACAGAATTCTTCCCTTCAAAAACCTTCTACTTAGAAAGTTCTAACGGATTCCAACTTCTATTGGGGAGAAAACACAACAGATTTAATAGGCTGTACCTGTTTTGTTGTGACAATGTATATGGTTGAGCTGGCAAACTTCAAAGCATCAGGGACACCTGGGTAGAATCTGCAGAAAAAGCACAAAGAACCCCCCAGTCAGATGTTTGTGTGCTAATTATCAGGTCCACAGGTTGATTCAGTCAATAAATATCATGTCGTGCAACTTCCTTTAAAGATGATGTCAATTTTAAGAACACACTGAGCTTTAAATACATCAACAATTGATTTACAATTTAAAATGTTCTCCAGGTGAGGAAAAGTCAGTAACACTCATGCAGTCTGTATTTTATAGAGCATAAAAATCATGTTTATTTTCTATAAAGACTTCACTCATGAGAAATATACCTGAAACATTTGGTTTAGTGTAATATCCAAACTATGCAGAGTTGTGAAACTCCAAGAAGTTCCAAGGCAATTAACAGTGAATTAATAGTTTTCTGATCATAACTTTCAGCTATTTATGTTCTATTTATAGAAAATTATTAAGTAAATATCTAGTTTAACATCTCAAGACTTAGAATGAAATACCTGTTGGCTCCAATCCATGTTGTCAAGTCTTTATCCATCCATTCATCCCTTACCTTTCCAAAAAGATCTATTAAAGCATCTCTATCCTCGCCCCATTCTTCCAAAATAACAGGTTTTAACTTTGACCAATTTTCCAGTATCCCATCTACTGTTAGTCGTTCTGCAACCTTGTAAATTTTTTTTTAAAAAAATTATAATTAGCGCTATCCGTATCAAATAATAAGGATAAAAATGTAGAAAATAATCTCAATTTTCCACATCCAACAGATAATTTAAAGCAAGAGCCACGAACAATATCAATATACACACCGATGACTTCCTGATAGAAGGTATTCTCATCTCCAGAAGCAACCGAACAAGTAACAAATTTTCATATCCAGTTTCCACCACAGGCCGAACCTATAAAAAAAAACCCTAATCACTTATAAAATATCACGAGAATAAATAGATTAAAAATTAAGCATATAGCTTACAATGAACATCTGATCAACGATCCACTTCTCAATAGCAGAGTCCACAGCATCGAACAGACCAGGCCATCTTACTTTAGCAGCCTATAATTCAAATTAAGGCATAGGAGTCAAACGAGTTCAAGCATTCACAATCCAATCGTTTTTTTTTAAGGCCTGAGAATAGAAGAAAGTAAAGACCTTGACAGCAGAAAGGGAGCTTTCACCACAGCTATCGCAGAGAACTCCGTCGAAGTCCAAGGCGTAAAGATCCCCCATTTTTCTCTGCTTGCTTGCTTGCTGGCTGGCTCGCTGGCTCGCCCCTTTTCTCTTTCTTCCAGCAGCCTTACGGATAATACTCTTGTCGTCGATTATTCAATCCCCGCCGCTCTTCCCATTTTATAACGACACCGTTTTGAAAATTTTAAAATATATAATAAAATTTAATACATATTCAATAACACTTAAAAGCGGAAAATTTCACGTCAAGTTAATAAAAAATAAAATAACAGATTCTTTTAATCAAATGAATATAAAATTTTATTATTCATTATAAGTATTTGATATGCCAATAATATTATTATCATGAAAGATAATATTTTAAACACTTGTTTTTTTTACCAGTTTATTTTATTCGCTTATTCATTATAAAAAAATAATTATTAATAGAGGACGAATTGTGGATATTCAATGATAAGAATTTACGTAACTTGAATGTAAGATAAACTCTCTTGAAAGTGGACTTAAGAGCTTAAAACCTCAAAATCCAAATCTAAACTCATAACGCTAGCCCAATCCACTTCTACCCATTAGGCCTAATGCAAGGCATGTCAGAGAAGTAATGTTTCTTTAAAAAGGCGATCACCTTTATGGCAGTAGGTCGATGAGACAATCACCTCATTGTAAAAGCATTGCCTTTATGGCAGCCACTTGTCCTTCATTAAATGTAGGGGCAGCAATGGTGGCCAATTTGGTGGGTTCAACTTCAACTGAAACTTGGTCATTTGCATAAGGAGAAGATTTTTGGGAAAAGAGATGTCATGACCCAAATCGGAAGTTATGACTTATGTCAAGGAACGGAAATTCTTTTGAATCTAAAACTCGTAGCAATCTTTAAAAAAAATCACTAGCAATAAATAAATAAAAATATGACAGAATTAAAACTTTAAATTAATATAAAAAATAAATATTTAAATGTCATATCATAATAAAAATATTCATACAATATTATGATACAAAAATCTCAAAACAACACATTACAGATACAATACACTATTATTGCAGTTTTCTAAAGTACAAATAAAGTTCACATAAATCAATTTCATAGTCTAACCAAGGTTGAATAAGACCGGTGAAGAGATCTACTACTGAGGTATGACGATGAGGATTCTCATGAAAAAAATATTGAGGGCAGTCAGACCTCACTAAATGAATTATTATAATATATATACATGCAATCTAAATCATATACAGTCAAACATCAATATATATATAAATATATACAGGCATTTCACATAGATGCTAAAATCTACTTTATAAATATATAAATGCAAACAAATATTTATTTAAATGAATGATAAAATAAAACCTTAAATATTCGCAACCTCAATCAAAATATCTCACTAGCCATACATGCTCACTTAATTCCAAATTAATTCTCTTATTCCATTTTGGACAGTAGACTGGCCTCGAGACATTAAGTTAACCGAGCTCCCACAATCATACTATTCATTACATCAAATCTCAATAATCAATAAATCAAATGTCACCTCAAGTGATTTTATAAACTCAACCCTAAAATCTATCGCACCGATATATACACAGTCATAGTGTAGCCCATTAGGTAGCACATTCTATTAATATCCTTCATATAAAATCACATATATATATTAGAAATAATAAAATGCATCATTTAAAACATATGACATTCTTTTGAAAAGAATAAAACACTTATATACTAAACATATAACACAAATATATAAAAAATATACCAATAAATATGCGGAATATATGTCACATATATACAAAAGATATACCAAAAACATACTACATATATAGCTAATATACCAAAATATACTAAAAATATACTAAATCATTTAATAAAATAATTCATGTTTAAACATATAATGAAAATATGCAAGCTCACTTTCACGTGTCCTATGTGCAATGCATATATAAAATAATAATTCACAAGTTTGCGCTCCTCGAAACTGACTCGATGGGCCTGGTCCAATAGTTCTCAGTCTCGGGGCAACTAGAAAAATAAATAATAATAAAATCATAACAAATTTCTAACTATGCTTCTAATAATTCTAAAAAAAGATTCGATCTAGGATTCAAAACTCAGCTAAAAAACTTGAAACTCAAGATTGAACCAACGTCACGTTTTACAAGAATTCTTTCGAAAAATCAGCAAAGTCTCCTCTGTAAAATGAATATCTTTCTATTAAAAAGTAAAGCTAATCCGGTAAGAAAATACACTTCTACAACATAGGTGCTCACCATCTCGGGTTGGGACGCCGAATTACACAAATTCCCAACCAAAGTTCATAATACACAATAAAAATAAATATTAAATAATAATATAATAAAATCATTAAAAATCTTTAATCACCAATAAATAACCATAATAATATATTTAAACATCAAAAACATTAAATATAATGATTTTCACATTAATTAAATAAAAATCTCAAACAATTTATATAATATTCATAAAAATCCAATTTTACAATTATTCGAAATAAAATAGTAAAATTCACATCTAATTACTCAAATAGTTTAAATATATGATAAAAATAGTTAGAAACCCATTTAATCGCAAAAATAGTAAATAATTTATTATTTGAATATATTATCAAAAATTAGTATTAATTAGTTAAAAATAGTAAATAATTTGTAAAAATTATTTTAATACCAATTATTATTCCAAAATTATTTAAAACATGCTATTTAACTATAATTTCAACAAAAACACACAATTTACCTATAAATCCAAAATCACATAATACAAAAATATTATTAAAAAATTATACAAAATTTCTAAAAAATATTTTCTTACTACCAAAATTAATAACTTAAATTAAAAATACTAATTTAACCAAATTTCCATCCAAAATAAATAAATAACATAATTAATAAAAAATTATTTTTTAATTATTAAAACATTCAAAAATACCCATAATTCAAAATAATTAAAAAAATAAACTAAAAATATATTTAGGGAGCTTTAGTTGCATATAAAAACATTACTTAAGGGAATTCTCAAGAATCAAACAATAACAAGCTTAAAAAAATAAAAACCTAAAATGAACATAAACTAAAACTTGAGATAACTTACAATCTGGACGTTGTAAAGTCAAAACAACTTGAAAATAGAGAAGTACACATTGTGAGGAGTCTAAAGAGCCAAAAAATGCAAGCTAAATCCACCATTTTTCCACCGGCGTTACTATAGCTCTTGTTGTGTATCTCAGTTTTTCGACGACAATAGGGGGAGGAGAAGGTGGCAGTCGATGGCAGGAAGAGGGTGGAGGTGATGGTGGGCTTTGGTGGTGGTTGACGCGGTGTTAGGAGCTCAAGCTAGTGCAGGCACTGAATAGAAATGGAGGAGAAGAAGAAGAAAGAAAAAAATGAAAAAAGAAAAAAAATGGGGAAGGTGAGGTTTGACTCAATTTTTTTGACTTGCTTTTGTCTTATATATATATATACTAACTTTACCACTTGTCACAAATATATATATACATATATATATATATATATATAACACATAAACAAACATGCACACAACAATAAGAATAAGAACAATAACAATAACACCAAGAACAACAACAGCAATAACAACAACAACAACAATAACAATAACAACAATAAGCAACAACAATAAGAATAAGAACAACTATAACAACAACAATAATAATAGTAATGATAATGACTTCAATATTTTTAAACAATAAAACTTCCAAAATAAATATTTTACATAAATAAAACATTTAGAATAAAATAAAATAAATAAATAATATGCACAAATAATGATAATATATAAATAAAATTTAAAATTTTATTAACACTGCATATCCCAAAATATATTTTAATAATTTAAAATAAAGGGTCATTACAATATTCCCCTCTTATAAGAATTTATCCTCGAATTCAAATAAAAGAACATAACCAATAAATCATCGAGGAAAGAGGTAAGGATGGGCAACCGGCATCTCAACTTCTGTCTCCTAAGTATGCTCTTCCACATTGTTGCTCCGCCACAATACCTTGACCATCAGAATCTGCTTCGTAACAAACTTGATAGTCCACTATCGCAACTAGTTCCTCCTCAAACGTTAGGTCTTTATTCACTTCCACACTCTCAGGCTACAACAGGTGTGAAGGGTCTGAAATAAAATTTCTCATCATCGAGATATAGAACACTGATGCACTTGAGATAAATTCGGAGGCAAAGCCAACTGATATGCAACCATGCCTACTCTCTCCAGAATCTCGAACAGTCCAATATATCTCGATGCTAATTTCCCCTTCTTACCAAATCTCATTAAACCCTTCATCGAAGACTCCTTCAGAAACATATAATCTCCTACCTGAAATTCCATATCTCTGTGTCTTGAATCCCCATAACTCTTCTGTCTGCTAGCTGCTGTCTCTAATCTCCTTCTAATCACAGCAACCTTCTCAATGGCATCTTGGACCATCTTAGGTCCAATCAATGCTCTCTCTCCAATCTTATCCCAACTTTGAGGAGATCTATATTTTCTTTTATACAAAGCCTCATACAATGTCATCCCAATATTGTTATGGTAGTTGTTATTATATGCAAACTCTACAAGCAACAAATGATCATCCCAGCTACTTCTAAGATTCAATACACATATCCTCAGCATATCCTCAAGTGTCTGGATCATTCTCTCAGACTGACCATCTATATGAGGCTGAAAAGCAGTACTGAAATCAAGCATAGTGCCTATTGCTTTCTATAACTTCTGCCAAAATCGAGATGTAAACACTGAACCTCTATCAGATACAATGGACACAGGTACTCCATAAAGACACATAATATGCTTAACATACAACTTCACCAACTTAGCTACAGAATAAGTGGCTTTAACAAGCAAAAAATAAGCAGACTTTGTCAACCTATCCACAATCACCTATATGTAATCGTATCCATCCTTAGAATAAGGTAACCCAACCATAAAATCCACAATAACTCTCTCTCATTTCCACTCAGGAATAAGAAGAGGCTGAAGCTTCCTAAAAGGCTTATGATGTTCAGCTTTCACTTACTGACAAGTCAAGCACTTAGAAATACAATCAGCTACGTCCTTCTTCAGTCCATCCCACTAATACAAATCTCTGATACTGTGGTACATCTTAGTGACACCTGGATGTACGTTGTAGGTTATAGAATGCACTTCCTCAAGGATCTCTTCTCTCAAATTATCCACATCAAGAACGCATAATGTATTACTGATTTACAAAATGCCTTTATCATCGAGTGTGAAATCAATGAACTTCCCTGCACGAATATTCTCCTCAAGCTCTACCAGAATAGGATCTTAGCCCTAAGCTGCCTTGATCCTATTTCTTAGCACTGATCGGACTCTAAACTAAGCTAACAATCCACTTGATATGCTAACCTTTATTATCATACCTTAATCCACTAACTGATACAACTCTTGGATCAAAGATCTCCTCTCCATACTAATGTAAGTAAGACTACCTAAGGACTTCATACTCAAGGCATCTGCTACCATATTAGCCTTGTTTGGATGATAAAGAATCTTACTGTCATAATCCTTCAGGAGTTCTAACCATCTCCTCTACCTTAAGTTCAGATCTCTCTGTTGGAAAATATGTTTAAGGCTCTTATGATCTGTTAATATCTCACAAGTCACCCCATATAGATAATGTCTCCAAATCTTGAGAGCAAATATCACTGCAGCCATCTCTAAATTATGGGTAGGATAATTTTGTTCATGCTTCTTCAACTGCCTCAAAGCATAAGCTATCACCCTCCCATTTTGCATTAACACGCAACCTAGGCCAACTCTGGAAGCATCACAATACACAGTGAATTTAAATACTCTATTAGGCAAAGCCAAAACTGGAGCTGTGGTCAACTTCTCCTTCAATAACTAGAAACGGTTCTCACAAACATCTAACCACACAAACTTTATATTCTTTTGAGTTAAGCGAGTCATAGGAGCTACAATTTTAGAAAAATCCTGTAAAAACCTCCTATAATACCCAGCCAAACTCAGATTACTCAGAATCTTTATGATTATCATCGGTCTAGGCCATTTAGACACTACCTCAATCTTTTGTAGATCAATTTTAATGCCATCTTTAGACACTATGTGTCCAAGGAACATAACACTCTCTAACCAAAAATCATACTTCGAGAATTTAGCATAAATCTGATGTTCTTTTAGTGTTTGTAGTATTATCCTCAAGTGATATGCGTGCTCCTCCATACTCTTTGAATACACCAGTATATCGTCAATGAAGACTACTATAAATTGATCCACATCTGGTCTGAATACCTTGTTCATGTAATCCATAAGAGCAACTAGTGCATTAGTCAACTCGAATGACATCACTAGAAACTCATAGTGGCCATATCAAGTGCAGAATGTCATCTTAGGAACACTCACTGACCCGTAACTGATAATAACTTAACCTCAAGCTAATCTTATAAAAGAACTGTGCACCCTAAAGCTGATTAAACAGATCATCTATCCTCAGGAGAGGATACTTATTCTTTACTGTCATTTTATTCAGCTCTCTATAATCTATGCACAGACTCAATGTACCATCCTTCTTCTTCATAAATAGGACTAGTGCACCCCAAGGGGAAACATTAGATCTAATGAAACTCTTGTCTAACAAATCCTACAACTGCTCTTTTAACTTAACAGGAGCCATTCTGTAAGGTGGCATTAAAATAGGAGTGGTACCTAGAACCATATTTATACAGAAATCAATCTCTTTGTGAGGTGGTAAACTTGATAACTCCTCAAAAAAATATCAGGAAACTCACAAGTAACAAGAACATCTGTGAATGACGACTTCTCCACAGAAGTATCTTTGACAAGTGCCAAGTATCCCTAATAACCCTTCCTTAACATCTTCCTAGTCTTGATAACAGTGATGAGATTCTAAGGTGCAGAATTCTTATCACCTATAAACTTAAACTCTTCTTCATCTAGAATTTTGAAAATCACCTCTTTACTTTAACAATCCACAATGGCAAAGTGTTGAGATAACCAATCCATACTAAGGATTACATTAAACTCCATCATATTTAATAACACCAATTTTGTTGGCTGTTCTTTGCCCCTAACTAACACCGAACAACCAGAAAGAACAACGTCAGTGTCCAATGAATCGCTTAGAGGAGTGGTGACAAATAAAGGAAAAGTCATCCTTAAAACTTGCCAACATGACTTCGAAGCAAAAACAGGGGTTATGAAAGAATGTGTGGCTGAATCACCTGAATGAACCAATCTAGGGTTGGTCCCTCTACTGACAGCTTGATAATCATAATCCTCTAGTACTCGGTGTAAGCAATCTGAGTTCTCATCTCAATAAAATACAAAAAATCCAAAGGATCTGAAGTCCCATCAAAAGTTATACGACCAACTCTGGCATAAAACAACACTGCCTTAGGGTTAGACATACCTTGCTGATAGGCAGGCTGCATCTACGGTGCCACTAGAGGTATCACAACTTCCTTGTACTCTGGCTCTACAAGTTCCTCATTCTGTAGCTCTTGTTGCCTATGATGACCTACTGCTCCTCGAGGTCTACCTCTGCCTCTACCTCTATGCCTGACTGGCGGCTTAGGAAGTAAAACCTCATCTTGAAAGGACTTATCATCCTCGACCTTAATGATTGATGGAGCGACATGCGCTCGCCTCCTCATTATAAAAAGATTAAAACCAACGGGATATAGACAAAATAGACAATAGATAAACAACCTAATGATTATGTAGAAAACTAAATTAAGGAAACTTATCGAAGACATAGTTAAACCTAATTTATTGTAATAGTTTCAAAAAAAACACGATTTTGAAAACCTAAGTCCACAATACTAATAACCTAGGCTCTGATACCAACTTTGTCATGACTCAAATCGGGAGTTATGATCCACACTAGGAAATGGGAATTCTTTCCAATCCGGAACCTGTAGTAAGCCTTAAAAAAATTAAAATAAAATCATAAGCAATAAATAAATAAAAATATGCCAGAATTAAAACTTAAATCAATATAAAAAAAATAAATACTTAAATGTCATATTATAATAAAAATATTCATACAATATTATGATACAAAAATCTCAAAACAACACACTACAATACAATGCACTACTACCGTAGTTTTCTAGAGTACAAATAAAGTTCAGATAAATACATTACATAGTCTAGCTGGGGCTAAAGAAGATCGACGAAGAGGTCTACTACTGAGGTCTGACAATGAGGAATCTCCTAAAAAAAACATTGAGGGGAGTCAGACCTCACTGAGTGAATTATTATAATATATATACATGCAATCTAAATCATATACAGTCAAGTATCAATATATATACAAATATATACAGACATTTCACATAGATGCTAAAATCTGCTTTATATATATGTAAATGGAGAAAAATGTTTATTTAAATACAGGATCACATAGAACCTTTAATATTTGCATCCTCAATCAAAATATCTCATGAGCCAAACACGCTCACTTAATTCCAAATTAATTCTCTTATTCCATTTTGGATAGAAGATTGGCCCCGAGACACGAAGTCAACTGAGCTCCCGCAGTCTCATTGTCAGTGTAATTGGCCTCGACACACTAAGTCAACCGAGCTCCTGCAATCACACTACTCGTTATATCAAATCTCAATAATCAATAAATCAAATGTCACCTCAAGTGATTTTATAAACTTAACCTTAAAATCTATCCCACCAGTACGTATACAATCCTAGTGCAGCCCACTAGGTAGCACTTTCTATCGATATCCTTCATATAAAATCATATATATATATATATATATATATATATATATATATATATATATATATATATATATATATATATATATTGGAAATAATAAAATGCATCATTTAAAACATATGGCATTCTTTTGAAAAGAATAAACCACTTATATACTAAAAATATACCATAAATATACCAAAAATATACCAGATAAATATGTAGAATATATATCACATACATACAAAAGATATACTAAAAACTTACTAAGCATATATGTCACATATATAGCAAATATACCAAAATATACTAAATCATTTAATAAAATAATTCATGTTTAAATATATAATGAAAATATGCAAGCTCACTTTCATATATCCTATATGCAATGCATATATAAAATAATAACTCACAAGTTTGCGTTCTTTGAGACTGACTTGACGGGCATGGTCCAATAGGCATCGGTTTTGTCATAGCTAGAAAAATAAATAATAATAAATTTCTAACTATACTTCTAAGAATTCTAAAGAAAGACTTGATTTAGGATTCAAAACTCAGCTAAAAAAACAGAAACTCAGGATCGACTTGATGTCACATTTTACGAAAATTTTACTAAAAAATTGACAGAGTTTCTATTCAAAAATAGAGTCGATCCTGTAAAAAACATACTTCTACAACACATGTGCTCACCACCTCGGGTTGGGATGTCAAACTACACAAATTTCCAACCAATGTTCACAATACACAATAAAAATAAATATTAAATAATAATATAATAAAATTATTAAAAATCCTTAATCACCAATAAATAACCACAATAATATATTTAAACATAAAAAATATTAAATATAATGATTTTCACATTAATTAAATAAAAATCTCAAATAATTTATATAATATTCATAAAAATCCAATTTTACAATTATTCGAAATAAAATAGTAAAATTCACATTTAATTACTCAAATAGTTTAAATATATGAAAAAAATAGTTACAAACCCATTTAATAGCAAAAATAGTAAATAATTTTTTATTTGAATATATTATCAAAAATTAGTATTAATTAGTTAAAAATAGTAAATAATTCGTAAAAATTATTTTAATACCAATTATTATTCTAAAATTATTTAAAACATATTATTTAACTATAATTTCAACAAAAACACAAGATTTACCTATAAATAAAAAATCACATAATACAAAAATACTATTAAAAAATTATACAAAATTTCTAAAAATTATTTTCTTACTACCAAAATTAATAACTTAAATTAACAATACTAATTTAACCAAATTTTCATCCAAAATAAATAAATTACATAATTAATAAAAATTCATTTTTTAATTATTAAAATATTCAAAAATACCCATAATTCAAAGTAATTCAAAAAAAAAATAAAATAAAAATATATTTAGGGAGCTTAAGTTGCATATAACAACATTACTTAAGGGAATTCTCAAGAATCAAACAAGAACAACCTTAAAAAAATAAAAACCTAAAATGGACATAAACAAAAACTTGAGATAACTCACAATCCGGATGTTGTAAAGTCAAAATGACTTAAAAATCGAGAAGTACACATTATGAGGAGTCTAAAGAGCCTAAAAATGCAAGCTAAATCCACCGTTTTTTCGCCAACATTATTGTAGCTCTTATTGTGTATCTCAGTTTTTTAGCGATGATAAAGGGAGGAGAAGGTGGCGGTCGACGATAGGAAGAGGGTGGAGGTGATGGTGGGCTTTGGTGGTGGCTAATGCGGCATCGGGAACTCGGGCTAGTGTAGGCAGTGAATGGAAATGGAGGAGAAAAATAAGAAGAAGAAGAAAGATAAAAAGGAAAAAAGAAAAAAATGGGGAAAGTGAGGTTTGACCCTATTTTTTTGACCTGCTTTTGTTATATATATATATATATATATACAAAACATATAGACACACATGCACACTGTGCATATAAAATAATAACAATAATCATAATAATAACAAATAATAATAATAATAATAATAATGACTTTAATATTTTTAAATAATAAAACTTCCAAAATAAATATTTTACGTAAATAAAATATTTAGAATAAAATAAAATAAATAAATAATATGCACAAATAATGATAATATATAAATAAAATTTAAAAATTTATTATTAACACTGCATATTATAAAATATATTTTAATAATTAAAATAAAGAGTCATTACAAAAGGAGAGCTAAATAGTGTAATGATGAAGGTATAGAGTAGGGGGATGGGCTAGGTATGGGGTTAAAAAGGAAAAAGAGGAGAGAGAGAGAATATTACTGCCTAAATCGGAGAGTTATGACCGGTGCTAGACAATAAGAAATTTTTCAAATCGAGAACCCGTTTGTAATAACCCTTGATTTTTAAATTATTTTAATATATATTGAGATATGCAATATTAATAAATTTAAAAGTTATATTTATTTATTTATTTTATTATTTTGTGGTTATTAATTATTATTTTATGTTAAATTATATTTTCTACGTAAATATTTTATTTTTGAAACGCATTATTGTAAACATTTAATTTACGTTATTAATGTTTATTATTTCATATAGTATTATTTTAATAATATTAAGTTTAGTGCATTATTATTTCTATTATTTTTTATTAATTTACATAATTGTATTATTATTAAATTATTTAATAAATATTGTGTATTATATTAGTGACATGTGTGTATGACTATATATATATGTGTGTGTATATATATAGTATTGTGTGGTGGAGATTGAATTCATATAAAGTATTAATATTATAATACATAGTTTTATTGATAAATAAATAAATATATATACAAAAAAATGAAAGAAAAAAAAAACGTAGAAGCTCCTTCTCCTCCTGCTGCAATCCGATTTTTCCCCCGTTGGTGTGCCTCCCTTGCTTCCGGCTGTCGACCCTTCCTTCCTCTGTCATCTCCACCGCCCTCCTCCTCCTTCTCCGGCGTTGGCAATAACTTTGACAAAGACAGTGGCAATAGGCCTTTTTCTAGCCATTCTTCCTCCTCTGGCCACCATTTCAAGCATTTTCCACCTCTTTCGACTCCCTGAGCTCCGGTGATCTCGAATCCAAGCTCCGTTTAAGCTTAAACCCGATCGTTTATGAGTTTTCTCGATTTTTCAGTTTTGACCTATTTTATTTTTTATTTTTTTTGAGTTGATTTTTGGTTGATTTATACAAACTCCCTTTACAAATGTTGATTCTAGTAGCTTAATCTCCATGAAAATATTTTTGTTATAATTTTTGGAATTTATTTTATTTTTGGTGAATTTTTTATTATTTTATTATTATTTATTTAATTTTCATAAATTAATTTATTTAATTATAAAATTGGTTGATTTAGTGTTATTATGAGTTGTTATTAATTTTAGTGTTGAGAAAATAATTTTTGAGAATATTATATAATTTTTATGAATATTTTTAGTTTATGTAAATATTGGAATATTAGGTTAAATATGTATTTTTGTTGAAATTATTGATTAAAAATGTGTTTTAGTTGATATTAGTATATTATATGTTGATAAAGTAATTTTAATGATTTTATATAATTTTTGAGGGAATTATTTAGCATTATGTGTATTTTGAATTATTGAGTTAATTGTGAGTTTTTGTTAAAATTATAGTTAAATATTATGTTTTAAATGGTTTTAGAATTATTTAAGGTAATAAAATGATTTTTATAAATTATTTACTATTTTTAAATAATTAATACTAATTTTTGAAAATTATTTTCAAATAATATATTATTTACTAAATTAGTAATTAAATGGATTTTTAATTACTTTTAATATATATTTAGGTTAACTATGTTATTTGAATATACAAAGTGAATTTTCACTATTTTAATGTTGAATTATTGAGAAATTTGATTTTAATAATATTATATTGTTATTTTGGGATCTTTATTTAATTATTATGAAATTAATTATATTGAGTGTTTCAATGTTAAATATGCTATATTTTGATATTTTGAGGATATTTGTGGAAATTATTGATTTTCGACACATTTATTGTATTATTTGGATTTTTGGTGAATTGTAAACTTCGGTTGGGAGAATCGTGTAGTTCGGGGTCCTAACCCAAGGTGTTGAGTGTTCTGTTTCTAGAAGTGCATTTTCTTGCAGAACTGACTTTACTTTTTAGTAGAGAGATGTTCGTTTTACAGAGGAAACTCTACCGAATTTTTAGTAGAATTCTCATAAAACATGACATCGGGTCAATTCTGAAATTCAGTGTCTGTCTAAGTTTTCAATTCTTCGTTAGAGTCTTCTTTTAGAAATTCCTAGAATATAAAGTTAGATTTATTTTGATTGTCGCTATTATTTTATTGTTTAGTTGCGCTGAGACCGAGGTCTAGTGGATCGGGCCCGTCAAACCAGTCTCGAGGAGCACAAACTTGTGAGTTGTTATTTTATATATACATCGCATTAGGATGCATATTTTAGTATATATTCATGTTTTGATTTGCATTTATTCATAATTGTTTTATTAAATGTTTAAGTATATTTAAGGTATATTTCTAAATAAATGCATGTTATACTATTGATTTATACTTAAATTGTTTTTAAGTATATTATGGCTTATTTTTGGTATATTTCATGGTTGATTTAAATTTATCTAACATATATATACTTGAAAAATACTTAGTTTATTTTAGGTATATTTCTAGTATATATATGATTTATTTTATCATTATGAATGTTACTATGCATTATTTATTTTCCGTACAAATGTTTTATTTTAAATGAAGGATATCGATAGAACGTGCTACCTAGTGGGCAACACTAGGATCGTGTACATACCGGTGCGATAGATTTAGGGTTGAGTGAGAATTACTTGTGGTAATTATAATATGATTGAATGATTGATTGATTAAGATGTGATATGATTGGATAGTGTGGTTGCTGGAACTCGGTTGACCTAGTGTCTCGGGGTTAATCACATTGATAGTCAGACTGTTGAAGCTTGGTTGACTTAATGTCTCAGGACCAATCTACTATTCATAATGTAATGAGTAAATTAATTTGAAATTAAGTGAGTCTGTATGGCTAGAGAGTTATTGTTGATCGAGGTTGCGTTTAAATAGGGTTCTATTTGAACCTTCATAAACAAATGATTTTTCAATATTTATATATAAAGTGATTTCAGCATTTGTGTGAAATGCTTGTATATATATTTATTATATACGGATGATTGATTGCATTTAACATTAGGAAATGCATGTATATATATTATAACAATTCACTCAGTGAGGTTTGACTCCCCTCAGTTGATTTTTCAGGAGATTTTTCTTCAGACCTCAGTAATAGGCCCATCCACTGGATTTCTTCAATGTCGGCTTATTTATGTAAACTACTTACTTGATTTTATTTGTACTCTATAAAACTACAGTAGTGAGTTGTATTTGGTATGCGTTGTATGTTGGTTATGAATTCAGAGGTCTTTATCTAAATATTGTATTATATATTTTATTTTATGATATGACAGAAAGTTTATTTTTAATATATTGGTTTGAGATTTAAATTATGGTGCATATTTTATTTTAATTATTGCATGCTTTTATTTTTAAGGCTTGCTATGGATTTCGGATTCGAAAGAATTCTCATTTCCTAGCGCCGGTCATGACTCCCGGTTTAGGTCGTGACACTGTAGCAAGCTTTAAAATAAAATGCATGTAGTAAATAAATAAAATACACTAGAATTAAAACTTTAATTAATATAAAAGTTAAACTTACATCATATCATATTAAAAATATCTCATACAATATTCAAATACAACTCTCTAATAAAAACAACACAACTACTACAGTAACACTACTACTTTAGTTTTTAGAATATAATAAGAGTTCAGATAATAAATTTATATAATCTAGTCAGAGCAGAAGAAGACCGGCGAAAAGGTCTACTACTGAGGTCTGACAAAAAAGAATCTCCTGAAAAAATATTGAGGGGGATCAGACCTCACTAAGTGAATTATTATATTATATATACATGCAACCTAAGTCATATACAATCAAGCATCAGTATAATATATATATATATATATATATATATATATATATATATATATATATATATATATATATATACATGAAATTCATACATATGTTGAAATCCACTTTTAATAATAATGACAAGTGCATAAAAAATATTTTTGGTTGAAAGATCGGAGTAGAACCCTAACAGTTTGCAACATCGATCATATAACCTCACTAGTCATACAGGTTTACTTAATTCCAAAGTAATTCTCTTTTCCATTTTGGACAGTAGTCTAGCCCCGAGACATTAAGTCAACTGAGCTCTCACAGTTTCACTATCAGTGTGATCGGCCCCAAGATACTAGATCAACCGAGCTCTCGTAATCACACCACTCACTCACTGCAATTCTCATTAATCAATCAATCAAATCTCACATCAATGAATTCTTACAGTATCAACCCTAACATTCTAACGTACCAGTGCACACACAACTTTAGTGGAGCTCACTATGTAGCATGTTTTACTACTATCCTTTAAATAAATTCTTAATATTATTGAAAATAATAAAATGCGTAATATAAACGTGATAACATCTATTTATAGAGAAATATACCAATCATATACAAAATATATACCATATGTATACTAAAAATATATTAAATGTAAACCAAATATATATCAAAAAATATATGGAACATATACTAAAAATATACCACATATATATATTTCACATTTAATGAAATAAATCACTCTTTAAATACATTATAAAAATACGGATGCTCATACTTATGCATTCTACATGTAATACATATATAAGATAATAACTCATAGTTTTGCGCTCCTCTAAACAGACTTGACTAGCCTGATCTGATTGACCTCAGTCTCGATGCAACTATAGAAAATACATAATAATAACAAATAAGAATAATTTCTTACTTAACACTTCTTGAAACTCTAAAGAAATATTTGATTTAAGACACGACTCGATCAAAATCAAAAACTCAGGATAGACTCGACGTCATGTTTTACGAGAATTTTATTAAAAATTCGGTAGAATCTCCTCAGTAAAATGAACGTCTTTTTACTAAAAGTAGAGCTGATACTGCAAACAAATACACTTCTAATAATACTCAACTACACAATATCTCAGATTGGAACCCCAAACTACACAATTTCTCAATCGAGAATCACAATTCACATTAATAAATAATTTAATAATAATATAATAAAAATCAATAATAAACCACAATACAATATATTTATATAACAAAAACATTAAAGCTAATTATTTTCACATCAACTAAATAAAATCTCAAATAAATTATATAATATAAATAAAAATCCATTTTTCAAATACTTAACATCAAATAGTAAAATTTATAAATAAATTATTTAAATTGTTTAAATATGTAATAAAAAGAGTTAAAAAACTCATTTATTCACAAAAATAATAAATAATACTATTATTTGAATATATTTCCGGAAATTATTATTAATTAGTTAAAAATAGTTATTAATTTGTAAAAATTATTTTAATACCATTTATTATTCCAAAATTATTCAAAACATATAATTTAACAATAATTTCAATAAAAATACAAGGTTTACCATTAATCCAAAAATCACATAATACTAAATATTATCCAAAAATTACTCAAAATTACTATAAATTAGTAAAAATTTATTTTCTCATTTCCAAAGCTAATAATTTAAATTAACTATACTAATTTAACATAATTTCTATACAAAACATATAAAACACATAATTAATAAAATTTCATTTTAATTATAAAAAATACAATGATTATACATAATTCAAATAAATTCAGAAAAATAAACTAAAAATATATTTAAGAAGCTAAAGATATACATAACAACATTTCTTAAAGAAGTTAACATGAATCATTCAAATTCAAACTTAAAAAAAAAAAGAAAAACCCTAAATGGCATAAACTAAAACTTGAAGATAACTAACTAACTGGAAGTCCTAAGCTTGAAACGAGTTGAGAATCATCTAGCCTGTGTCGAGAGGAGTCAAATGAGCCTGGAAACGCGAGCTAAAACTATCGAAATTATGCTAGAGTCATTGTAGCACTCTGTCAGTAACTCACAGATTATAGCGATGACAGGAGTCTTAGCGACAGCGGGAAGGAGAGGGGAAGGTGGGGAGGCGACATCAAGCTCCATGGGTGGTCAGGTGGTGGTTCAGGCGGCATGGGTGGTGGCATTGTGAGGTGCTGCAACTGGGAAAGAAAAGGAAGAAATAGAAAAAGAAACAGATGGGAAGAAAGAAGGAACTCAAAAATTTGTAAGCTTCTGTCCTTTATATATATATATATATATATATATATAAACTACCTTTAATATATATACATATATATCTAACAACACACTAACACAAATACTAAATAAAAGTATACTACAATATTAAAACAAAATAAATATACTAAACTTACACTATTCACAATTTAATAAAAATAAAAATATTATTAAATAAATAATGAACAAAGTTTTAAATCACATTTAACATTAATACTGTAATAAAATAAAATAAACACCAATATTAGAGTTTAATTAAATCGCACAAAATAATCATAATATATATAAATTTAAAATATTATTAACACTGCATATTTCAAAATAAATTTTAATTATTTAAAATATTGGGTCATTACAAAGTAGGTGGCAACCATTATCAAAATTGAAAAAAAAAGTTTTTTCAGAGAAAAAGGAGAGGAGAGATGTAATATTCCGTGTTTTTAAAATATTTTTACACTGTACCGGGATATGCAGTGTCAATAATTTTTGTATATATATTACGATATTTTCACGAGTTGATATGTATTTAAAACCTATTTTAATTACTGTGTATTATTTACAGTGTTTTACGTAAAATTTTCCCGGGACTTGCATTTTCGGGAAAATTTTCACGTAAATATTTTAATATTAATTATTTTAAATATATTTTCGGACTTGCATGAACTCATACGTATTTTCAAAATACTAAATAAAGCCTATGTGTGTAAATATTTATTTAATTAGGGTTTAATATATTACCCTAATATTTTATTATTTGTTTATTAATTTATTGTTATTTAATTATTTTATTTATTATTAAATTATTAAAATTATTTTTTTATTATTTTTTTCTCTTTCTTTTTCTTTTTCTTTTCTTTTTCTTTTCTTTCTTTTTCTTTTTCTTCTTCTTCTTCTTCTTCCTTTCCCTCCCGTGCGCCCGACCACCACCCCTCACCACCGCTGCAACTCCCGATTTCCGGCCGTCGGTGTGCCGCCAGGAGCTCCACCTTCCCCAGCCAGCCACTCCGCCACCCCCAGCTCCCTTCCCCGGCGCCGGCAACCCCCGTTTTCCTCATTTGGCCGAAACTTCTTCTCCTCACCGTTGACCACGATTTCGGCCACTGTTTTCGACACCGTTAGTCTCTTTCTTCTCCTTGAGCTCCGGTGAGTGTGATTCTAGCTTTGGTTTGAGCTTAAATGGTCTAGAATTGCTTAGGTTTCGAATTTTCAATTTCGGCCTATTAGGGTTTTTGATTTTTTTGAGCTTTGAATTGATTGATTCATGAAAAATCCCTTCACAAATGTTGATACTAGTAGCTTAATATACATGTATGAATTTTTGTGGAATTTTTGGAGATTTTTTGGATTTTTGGGTATTTTTGAATATTTTAATATTATTTTCTAATTTTTGGAAATTAATTATTTAAATTATGAAATTGTGTTTTATGGTTAAATTAGGTGTTGAAATGAATTATAGGAATTTATTTGGAATTTTTATGAATTTCTAAGTATTTATTTTGAATTATTAAAGTTTATGTAATTTGGGAAATTAGGGTTAATTGTGTTTTAAATTGAAATTAATTGGTTAATTGAGTTTAATTATTGATATTATTGATAAATATGTTGAGAAAATTAATTTTGGATAATTATACTATTTTTGGTGAATTTTTGAAGTAATTATAGTATATTTATATATATAGGGGTATTTTGGTAATTTTACCATAAATTGGCTAAAAATGTAATTTAATTGGTTTTAATAGTTATTTAAGGTATAAAATTATTTCTATAAATTATTTGACATTTTTAACTAATTAAAACTATTTTTCGTGAATTATTTTCAATTATATATATAATATACGGTTTTTCTAATAAAATGAGTTTTTATCGGTTTTTACTGTGTTTAAAGGTTAATTATGTAATTTCTACCTATAAAATGTATTTCTATGCTATAAGGATATTCTTGGTATTTTCAGAATTATTCTGTGTTTGTGGACCCCGGTTGGTAGATTGTAGTCTGGAGTCCAACCGAGGGGTTGTGAATGAGATGTAGTGCTTATTTTTTGAAGTGTGTTTCTTTGCAGGGTCGGCTTTACTCTTTTGAGTAGAAAGATGTCCGTTTTACAGGGGAGGTTCTGTCGGATTTTCGGTAGAATTCTCGTAAAACGTGATATCCAGTCGAACCCTAATTTCTGATTCTGTGTTTAATACTCTAGATCGAATTCTAGGATTTCTGTTAGGATTATTCTAATGTCTGTCGTTATTGTTTGTTTAGTTGCGCCGAGACCGAGGGCTAGTGGACCAAGCTCGTCGGACCCGTCTCGTGGAGCGCACTAGGTGAGTTACTATACTATATATATATGCTTAGGATGCATGATTTAAAAATGCATGTTTTATGTTGATTAAATATGCATAAATAATTTGATTATTTCTTAAGTTTATATTAAGTATATTTTTGGTATATATTAAATTATATGCATGTTTTGTAAATAAAATATATTTAAAATGTTTTTAAATATATTTCTAGCTTAAGTTATAATTTGATTGAATTCATTTGACATATATATACTCAAAATATACCTGATTTACTTTTGGTATATTTCCGGTATATATATGGTTTATGTTGTTATTTTATTGAACTTCATGCATCATTTATTTTTATGGATGAATGATTTATATTATTAATGAAGGATATCAATAGAACGTGCTACCTAGTGGGCAGCACTAGGACCGAGTACGTACCGGTACGCCTATAGTATTTAGGCTATAATACTAACTTATTTGTGGATATTGATTGATTATGATTATTTGATGTGTGAGATGTGGTTTAGGGTGTGATTGCTGGAGCTCGGTTGACCAAGTGTCTCGGGGCCAATCACACTGGCAGTCAGACTGCTGGAGCTCGGTTGACTTAATGTCTCGGGGCCAGTCTACTGTCTAAATGGATTAAGTGGATATATTTGGAATAAGTGAGCCTGTGTGGCTAGAGTGTTGTCTAACACTATTTTCGAGGTTGCGATATTCTAGGGTTCTATGTGATCCTTCATAAAAGATGATTTTCAGATAAAATATATAAAAATGATTTTATTGCATCTGTGTGTAATTGCCTGTATATATATATTAGATATATATTGTTGACTGTATGCATTATCATTTAGTGTGTATGTATATATATTATAGTAATTCACTCAGTGAGGTCTGACTCCCCTCCGTTGACTATTTTTCAGGAGAGTCAACATCTTCAGACCTCAGTAGCAGGCCTGTACGCCGGATTTCTTCCGCTCCGGCTTCTTTGTGTAAATTATCTACTTGAATCTTATTTTTTATAATCTAGACATTGCAGTAGTTGTGAATTAAAGTGTGGGATTTCATGTATTTTATTTAAAGAGATGTATTATATTGAAACTGAATTTGTATTAAAAGATTTATATATCTATGAGATGAGATTTAACTTAAATCCAGTTGGTGTATATACTATTGTGATATTTATGATTTTTATTTCCGCTGCATATAATATTGTTATTGTTATTATTGCATGTTTTATTTTATTTTTAGGCTTGCTACGGGTTCCGGATTCGAAAGAATTCCCGTTCCCTAGCGCCGGTCATGGCCCCTATTTTGGGTCGTGACAAGAGAGCTCTGGGGTGAGAAGAAAAAACATTTTTAAAGGAGGAAAGAAGGGATTAAACTTGAAAAAATTACTTTTTTTGAAGGAAGAAGGTGAAGGTCTTGTGTTCAAGTGGAGTTTAACACCCACATCCAACTATGAGAGTCAACAATTTTTGAAAAATCTCATATTTCAGTAATGATTTCCATTCCTCTTTAATGTTAAAGTCATAGATTTACATAATCTTTTACTTGCTTGCTTGTTTGCTCATTTTCTATGTTCATTGCTTATGTTATGTCATGTTCTTGATATGATCTATTAACATATTGAATATAGTTGCAAGTTTTGAGTGTTTGCATATATATTGTTTACTTAAGATCGAAGTTTATTGCTTTTTACGAGTTTTTGTGCCTAATGATCGGGCGATGCCTCTTCAAAGAGGCGTCACCTTATTGCGATATGGCGATCGCCTCATGAATAAGGCAATCGCCACTCTGATAGAGTCTCGCACGACCTTATTTTAATATTTTTTGTAAACTATACAAGATTCAAATTTTTATGAACTCCCATGTTTTTGTACTTTAGTTTATGATCATTTTTACTCTTTTCTTTAGGGTTGATATTCAAGTCTTTGTAATTTCTATTTGTGTTGACTTGATTCATAAATTGATTTGATGGTTCCTTTTGTAGGATCTTACAAGTTTTGGGAGTTAATATTTTGCTTATCATAGGGAGTAATTTTGATCATCCAAGTTTAGCTCATAACCCTTTTGACCTTTTATTTACATTCATGCGTAGTCTAACGTTTATTTACTTTTGATTTATTTTTCTTTTATTTACACAAAGTATTGTAATTTTTAATCCTTTTCACCACTCAATTTGAATGTACTTTTGTTGTTTATTATTCGTGATGAATGTTGAAACAAATGCATGAAGTGGAATTAATGTGCAAATTTGGACATTAATATAAAAATTGATAAATTATTTGAAGACAATTGTAATTTGCATGTTAATAAAGAAATAATTAAAGGTAATAAATTATAAAACACAAAGGGAGATTAACCGTAAGGTTGAGTGAATATTCAAAAGTTTATACCCAGTTTTTAAATCTGTTATTTGATGATGGTTTCTGAAAATTTTTGTTAAATTCATTTGCTATATAAGTGTGTCTCAATTTTTATTCGGGTGACGACTTTATCTCCAATTAGACTTTAAGACCTATTTTATATTATTTAGTGGATTTTGACTCCATATAATATATTATAGTCATCAAATATTTAAACGCAAACTATACCTATCACCTACAATTATTTTTTAGATGTTTTTATTTACATCAAAAATAATGAAATATTATACCGTGCAACTATAATTCTAACTCAGTCAATTTAATTTGATTTACAATTCAGTAAAAAAGTTCATATTTAATATATAGTTTTTTTTTGTTGTATATATGCGTTTGATTATTTTGTTCAAATTGCTTTTTTAATGTATTATAATATTATTAGTTTGTGTTTTCAAAAAAAAATTTATTAGTTTGTTTAACCATGTTAGCTATTTTAGGATATAAACAAAATTTTTACTTGGGATGTGTAAAATATTTTTTTTTTTTTGAGGAGGATGTGGATACTAGGAAAATAGATAATTGTCTCTTCAAAATCAAATACGACACCGTGCTCATACTGTAGTTCACGGAACTGCAAGTCTTTTCGCACGCAACGCAAGAGGCAGTAGTTGCACTAGAATGATAACTGTTTTCAGCATTATATATTTCCATTTCAAACTTATAAAACCGGTAACCACGATTTCTATTGCCTATTTGGATGGAATTAACGGGACCAGATAACCGTAATGTTATCCCAGAACGCGATGCGTTTTACCCGCTGTAGCCAGTCAGACCTCAATCTTCTCAATGAACGAGCGATGCAACCGGTTCTGCAGGTTTCTTAAGAAATCCCAATATAAAAATTATTAAAAAAAACCTGTTCTGTACGCTTCTCTAGGCACTTTATTTTTATTTTACTGTAATTTCAATCTCATCGTCATCATCTCTGTATCCGATATCTGTTCCTCACCGCAGATCTCTTTCGATTTTGTTTCTGTGAGTATCAGTATGGCTTGCATAATCTGCTGAAATCTTGTTTTCCTTTTTTTTTTTTTTGGTTCATAAAGATCTCAGTTTTTGGTTTGTTCTGATTATGGTTTGACGGATGATGAGTATTTTTTGGTTTGATTAGTAGTTTTTTTTTTTCGTTTTTGTTGTTAATTTATTGTTGATAAGTTGTCTTGATTCTCATCGTGTTCTGTTTTGATTGATTGATCGATCGATGGATTTATAGTTTATAACTTATATGCCTGTTTCCTTTACTTGATGGTAAAAGTTAGGTTTTATGTTTTGTAGAATTGGTGTGTGATGTGGTCAATTTGAACGGAAGAAGGTTATTGGATCATGTTTTGAGCACGATCATCTGTTTTTACTTGAAATTCATTTGTGAAATGATGACTAATTGACGTGAATTTTCAGTTTTAATAAGGTGATAAATTGTTGTTCTTTCAAAATCAATTGAAAGGATTAGAAATTTTTAAGTGACAAGATATGTTTAAGTTTTGGTTTATATATGTATGTGTGTGCTGTGTTTATTGTTTTGCAAATATTTATGGAATGAGAGATATCATATTTGATGTAAAATTTGTTGTCTTGTGAAGCAATTTTTGATATGGCATAACATAATTCTCACTTGATTTTGATGATATGTACATTGATACGAAACATTTATCATTTTTTCTATATGTTGAACTTGAATTCAGGAAAGATACAAGACCTGGATGATGGCAGACAAAGAGGAAGGAGTGGAGGAGAATACTTCTCGTGGAAATGAATGGGAAGTTGTCTCACTTACAGCATCAACATACGCTGCTGCTCCTGGTCCAAAAGAAGTTGAACTGAAGGATGAAAACAAGGATGATGCATATGGAGAAGTTGAAGCTGAATCTTCTCGTGCTCTGTTCAGGTCTGGTCACTTTGTCTTCCCACCAAGCCAGCACGAGAATTTACCCTTGGAGCCTGATAACACTGAGGCTGTTGGCGAACAAATTGGGAAGAATATTCTCTCTGAACCTGGTACTGAAATAGGCGATAAGTCTGGCGGAAAGGATGAAAAAAACTGGCCACTTAAGGGGTTGGATGAAACTGAAGAGATTCCAGGGTTACAATTTCTTGGTGGAAAGCCCATCTCTGGGTCAGAATTTGAAGAAAGCACAACTTTGCAAGAGTTAGGTCTAAATGAAAAGGAGCAAAGTATGTACGGTACAGATTCATTTAGTTCGTTTCATGGTGAAACTGGACTTGGTGGATCGGACACATATGGGGAGAACCCTGATGTAAATGAACAATCAGAACACGGATCAGACTTATCTACGGACATTTCTCACTCCTCAAAGGCTACTAAATGTGAAGGATCAGATCTTCCATGTGAAGCTTGGTGGAAGAGAAGGGCAGCTTCATTGTATAGTCATGCAAAAGAGACAAATGCATTTTGGTCAATTTTTGTTGCAGCAGCTGTTATGGGCCTTGTAATTATTGGGCAACGCTGGCAACAGGAAAGGTGGCGAGCTTTGCAACTCAAGTGGCAGACCAACATTAATGAGGTAATTTTCCCCTTATTCTTTTCCAAGTTCGTTATATAAATATACTTTCTATTTGTATTATATTGTGCTATTTGGTTATAGAAGGTCATATCTATTATGTGACTAAAACTTTATTTCAAATATTTGTTTTACTTAGACATTCGAGACTTTTTTATGCGTTTGTTGGGAAATGGTAAAAGATTTTTATGCAGGCCAATGAAATTGATTTTGCTAGATGGTGAGAAGGGGAGATGGAGATGGAGATGTGATGCAATATTCAATTCATATACTAAAAAGTGCTTGAATTTATTAATTCATATACTCTTTGACACTTACTTTCTTTTACAATTTGTGAGAACATGAATTACCACTTGGATTGAGCTCAATTATGCCCACTGTAAAGTCCCAGAAGATGCAGTGGCAGAAAAAAGAAAATAGTAGTTTGCATATGAAAATTATGACTCAGGCTAAGCTCATCTTCCACCTTAGGGATCTCTTTGATTTCACTGGTTATATCCTCCTGGAATCATAGTCAATTTTTAATTTGGATAGGAAAGCAATCTAACGGATGTTTGTGGCCATTGTGTACATGTTCAAAGTGCTGTATTAGCATAAGACTAGTGGAGAATTCACATGTGTTGGCTTTGATATGTTTATCCAAAGTAATTTGCTAAATTTTTGTGAACTTGTTCCATTTCATGCATAGGATTTTTGCTGACCTTTTTTTCATTTAGAATCGTAGACTTGATAGCGAGAGAAGGACACGGTGACACATAGTTTGCTGGTGTCTTTTTTCATGCATACTACTGCAGTCTTAACGCTATGGCATTGACTTTTGCACCATTTTTTACTACTGACTCTACTTTAGGATGTTGCTTTTACAGAAAACTGGCAGGATGCTGGGTCCTATATCAAGACTTAAGGACGTGATTGTGGGGGGCCATCGACGTGGATCATTTATCAGGGGAACTTCATCGAGTGAGAATTAAGATGAAGTTCCTCGAGTGAGAGCGTCAGGGTGGTTGTTATTGTATTTTGTTCTGGTTGACCTATATTTTTTTTCTGATGACAAAGCTCCATAAGTGCAATGTTAAATTTGTGGTTGTTGTGTTATGTAATTATGGTGGCATATTAGTGTTTGGTTGAGTATGGCAACTTATATTTGTTTGTCGATTGGTAGGTCATAACCAAAGCATTGAAATGTGCAATTTATGGTTTTCATGGTTTTACAAGTTCTGAAGAAAGAAAACAGCATCGAGTAGTGGGTGCCTTCAGCCTAATATAGAAGACATTCGTGTGTCTAGCCTGTTAATGCAGAATTTATCCTATGCATAGGGTGGTTGGTTACCTTCTATTGTTGTAGATGGCTTAAATAGAGTTCTCCACTTCTAACGGGGGTTTTGGCTCTAAAATCATTAAACTAATCTTCATATTTTAGTATACTTTGTAAAATTATTGAATTCATGATCTTTTCTTTAAAAATTTATAAAAAAATTTATTTTAAAATAATTACAAATTATATCTTATATTCTAATTAAAATTTTTATTTATTTAATAAAAAATATTTTTTGTAAAAAAAAGTCTCATAACTTTTCAAATTTTCACTTTTATATTTATTTAATTTTTTTATGAATGATGTTTTGCATTCAGATATTTCTAAGGGATAATTATTATTACCTCCTAAGTCTAGTATTTTTTAAAAATAACTAAAAACCTTTTTTAGTTTTAATTTTAGATTTGTTAAGCAATTTTTTCATTTTGTTAGAAAAAAGAGTTAAATGACATAAAAAGACATATTTACCCTTAATGCCTAATTAAATTTAGAATATTAAACCATATTTAATTAAATTTTTATTTTTTTTAAAAAATATTTTATTTTTCTTTTATGCTACTATAACATTAAAAACAATAAAAATAACTATAATTAAATCAAATCAAATTACATTAAAATTATAACTTCAACAATTTTTTTTTCAAAAATTCATTGAAATAAAAAATTATATTTACTCTCATCTTGTTAAATCTGTAGTATTATACAACCTTTAATTAACTTCTTGTTTTCAATTTTAAGCTGCGATTTAATTAAACCAAATCAAATTAAATTAAAATTTACCAAAAATTTGTATTAAAATTAAATATTATTAAATATATATATTTATACTCAATATTTGATTAAATTTATAATATTATAACATATTTAATATTTTTGAAATCAGACATTTTTTACATTGCTACAGTATAAAAATATTTGCATTTTATTTTAAAAAATTTGTAAATTTTAATTTTAATTAAATGAAGTTTAGTTTGAAAATTTAAGGGTATTTTTGGAAATATTGACATTTTGATATTTGACTAACAACATATTCAAAAAATATTGTTATACTTTTTAATAGAATATGAAAATTGTTTAACAAATATAAAATTAAAGGGGTTTTTAATTATTTTTCAAAAATACTGAACTAAGTAGCAATTATAGTCAAACATTAAGAGTAATAATAATTATTTTTTTTAATCTTAATCAAAGTTTCTGTTGGATTTCAAAAAAAAAAAAAAAAAAAAGGAAGAGTTGGGTTTGGTTTAAAAAGAAAGTAAAAGAGTCGGGTAATATTGTAATTTGGCAGTGCACTTTCCCTCGCTGGATGGCAGCTCTCACTGGCGGGAAAATTTTTTGACACATTATCCAATCCATAAGTTTCGCTTCTAGTACTACCATATCCAATCTCTAGCTGTAACGACGCTAGGGTTTTTATCCCACATCTTCCGCAAGCAAGCGCCGTAATTTGTTCCGCGGCAATTCCTCCGGTAACCCTCCATCTCTTCTTTCTTCTTATTCTCGTTAGTAACTTGAATCCTTATTGCTTCATTTTTTTTTTCTGGATATGATTTGCAATCCTATGATTTGGTAATTTACTAAAATTGAAGATTATAATGTTCCAGAAAATATGAATCGAGCTCACTGTTGAAGAAAATGGGTAAAGAAGATAACAATAGTCCACAAATTACAAGAAGAGCAACTCGATCTTCTTCTTCAGCTCCTGCTACTGCAACACCCAATGAAATTGAAAAAACTAAATTAAGTGAATCCTACACTCCCACTCTCAATGATCTCGTTTTGGGAGCGCATCGCCGCCTTAGCTTCGATGATCTTCTCTCTAGTTTTCCCACTAGAAGGATTCAGATTTCCGAAATATTGCGTCTTTTGGGTCCCTTGAATTCCCCTATGCTTCCATTGTTTATTTATGGAGGTTCTTCTACTGGAAAAACCAGTATTATTCTTCAGATTTTTAGGCATCTAAATCGCCCTTTTGTTTATGTAAGTTACAGGACTTGTTATAATCCTCGTATCTTGTTTGAATCTATTTTAAATCAGTTATTGTTTCATAGAAAGAATGCACTCAATGGTTATTCAAGTTCGAAACGCTGTGAAAGGCCATCTGATTTTGTCAATTTACTTCGTGATGCTTTGGTTATTGTCATTGATGAGCTCAAGTGGAATTCAGGAAAACTGCCAAATGGAAATATGCTCTACTTGATATTTGACAATTTGGAGCTTGTACGAAATTGGGATAAGAGTTCGACTCTGTTACCTTTCTTGTTTAATCTTTATGATATTCTGAAGATGCCTGAATTGGGGATTATATATATTGGCAATACTTCGCCTGATACTTTTTATTCTAATTTGGGTTATATAGAACCTATCCCCGTCTATTTTCCCGAATACACTGAAGACGATCTTCGCCAAATTTTCTTGAAGAACCAACCAAATAGAAAGCTCTACTCCTCCTTTCTTGAGTAAGAACGTAATTCCTTCTTAATTGTGCTTCTCCTTTTGATATTCGCTCTGTGTTTTCTGACAAATCATTGCTCTTTTGCTTTGTCAACAGTGTTGTACTCAAGCCATTTTGCAGAATCACTAGACGAGTGGATGAGTTATCTACTGTTTTCACATCATTATTCAGAAAATATTGTGAACCATTAAGTGATTTGGAAAATGTACCCAATGAAGAAATGAAGAGAAGGCTGTTCAGTCATTTTCAGCCACACATTGCGCCTTCTTTGAATGAGGTATTCTCGGTTCCTTCTCGGCCTTTTCTTGAAATTGAGTCCAATAAGGAGAATAAACGGAAAGGCAGCATAAGAAAGCCAGAAGGTTGCGCAGAATTTGAAGAGGTGGATTTCCATATGTCTGCTTCCGCAAAGTATCTTCTTATTTCGGCATTTATTGCTTCAAGAAACCCAGCTACTCTTGATGCGTCCCTCTTTGATTCAACAGGGGGTTCAGATAGTCGCAAGCGTAAGAGAAAGTAAGTGCATGGACAATCTGCTAGACTGCTTAGTGCATAATTTAAACCTTTTTTCTAAATGCTATTGGAGCAATGTCCTACCAGAATTTTGTAGCTGAAGTTTGAAGGAAAACTTATTTTTGCTATCATTGGTGATGAATCAGCATTCATTCTTATCAATTTCATAGTCCTCAGTGTTGGGATAGAAAATTCCCTCAAAAATAGAAAGCTGAGCCTGGACTTTTGTACTTCCTTTAGGATAAACCCAGTGAAGAAGAAATGTGCTTAGTCTATTGCCATCTAGGTAACAAATTTATGGTAAAGAAACATGCTTGATTAGGTAAGCAACACCATTAATTATTAAAGCCTGCTTTATGCTTTTGAATTTGTTAAATTTTTAATTCAATGCTAACTGTTTGTTACCATTTACGAAGGTATGCAAATGGCTTTCTAATTTTATGGTAGAAGTTCATCCCAATTAGAACATTTATTTGTTAATTGCAGCCTAAAAAGATTTAGCAATTTTACTCTGGCAAAAGTTCTGCTACCCTAACAAACATTTTATTTTCTGGTCAAATTTTTTTCTCAGGCCTTCTGAAAAATCAATGGAGCAGAAGGAAGCTGCAGAACAGGAATTACTTATGAAAGGTCCGGGATCTTTTCCTTTGGAGAGGCTATTAGCTATATTTCAATGTATATCATCTGCAGCAGATGATTTGCTGGATGAAGAAGAACATGTATTAAGAGTTCAGAGTCTGGATAATGGACTGATGTCTGATGTTCTAATGCAACTAGCAAGCCTCTGTAATGCTAACTTTATCATTAAAGGAGGAACCTGCCCTTTGGAGGGCTCAACAAGGTATAGGTCAACAGTTTCTGAAGATTTGGCTTTGCAGGTAACTTGTTTATTTTTCCAAATCATCTTCTGTGCAATTTATTACTCCAGATGCGATATCATTCAATTGTTTTTCTTCCTCCATTTCTGTATAGGTTGTAAATGGCACGGAGCTTCATGTTCCTTTTATGTAATTGTATTCAACAATCACTATTTACATTCTATTTGATATGGATTGCAGGTAGCAAGGAGTCTGAGGTTTCCTCTGCCAAATTACTTGTACAGAAGATAATGTCTGATGTGCTCATCAAGTATCTTTAAACGATCTGCCGTGCAGAAGTTTGAGTAGTAACGTATTCTTTGAGTACTTGTCAAAGATCTGTCAAACAGAAATTTGAGAGGTAGCATAATGTTGTGCCTACAATCAGCTCAGTTCATCAAACAAGGAATTATTATTATGTAAGCAAATCGATTAACTGTTGCAGTCAATGAAATCAATGTAATCATCTATTGAAAGAGCGTAGTTTAGATATCTAATTATCAAACAAGTTTATGGAGAGTCGATGACTTGCTACCCAACCCAATTTTGACTTCTATATTATCTTATTCATGTTCCTTAAACACGTCGAAGTCTAAATTCAAGAGAAGTTAAAAAGAAAATGTTTACTAACATCCAGGGAATTTCAACTCCTTCACCATCCGCAAAACTATCATCCAAATACATGCTATGGCCTAGAAAAGATTGTAAGGTTACACATTCAAGCAAATGAATTAATTGGAAAATAAAAGAAACACAAAAGCGAGATAAGTACTGGTTCTATAGTTGGTCACCTAATTAAGGGATGAATTACATTATATATTCGGAGCTGACAGCAACATCTCAAAATTCTTGTAGATACACCAACTGAATCAATACATAACCACCAAAACTAGACATGCCTTGTTGATTTTGGTAATTTGAGTAGTGGAGGATCAGTCCTCAATCTTTTCTAATTCTAACTAACCAATTTTTTTATATGTTGACTCTAACTTCCATACAGTGTCCTAGCTATCCAATCCCATCTTCTGCACATTTATCAGAAGAGTTGATTTTTTTTTTTTTAATTGTTTTTTACCAAAAAAAAAAAAAAGAACTAGACAAAGACAATACACACTCATTGCGTTTTGGGTGATGAAAGTTAGTGATTTGATATAGTCCCAAGCCTCAAGTTTTCTGTTTTGGGATTGTAGAGGCGATGGAAACATGGTTCTGAAAATCTGTGCATTGCTTTGAAGACACAAGAAAAAATTTGTCAACCCGGATCATCCAATTCCTATTAATGTCTCGTATTAATTGGGACCCAAGTCAACTCCATCATCCTCACACACACAAACCTATATATGGTTGACTTTCGTATCTTTTTTTTTTTTTTTCATAATATTTGGTACATATTTTTATACAAATTGATTGTATATGAAAGTCGATCCTATCCTTTATAATCAGATGATTACATACTCTTTCAAGTTGGCATCAATAGCATTTTTTTCGATGTTAAAATACTATCTATTTAATGAATATTTATATTTTTAAATATATTGATAAAAGAATTATTTAATGTTTATTTTTTTTTAAAATATAATGAAATATATAATTTTAATTATACTGTCATTATTCATCTATATAATTATTTTTAATATAAAAATATTATCTTAGTTAATTTTATTATCAATAAATAAATAATATTTAGGAAATGAACTCCTCCAATGCATTAAAAGTGATCAAATTAATTATTTAAAACATTAATAATCTGTACATGCCATAAATTAAAATTCAACCAGAAATTAATGGACCAAGGCGGACAAGAAGAGATATGATGAAATTTTGATTAATGTCTATGAAGAAGGTAGCTTGATGGACCTTGGAAGTAAATCACCTACCCCATTTAATTACTTTTAACATTGTAGCTGTGCAATTGGTGTATCAAGAGATGATAGGCAACCCTACTTGATTTATTTATTTATTTATTTATTTTAAATCTTGATCACCTTAGCCACTTCTACGTGTATAAAATTTAGCAAAGTTCCAATTTCAATGTCCCTCAAGTGACCAAGATATATTCTACTCTATATGTAAAGCATTAAACATAGGTCCAATTAAATGCATTAATTTCAATGTTACAATTTTAAATTTAAATTGAAATATATATAATTACATTAATTTTAGTTATTAGGAGATATTTACTAAGTTTATAATTTTATTTGAATTAATTAAAATTTAATAGGTTATGAATAATAATGTTTCTAGAAAAAAAATAGAAATAATGTATATAAAAATAGTTATTATTTTCACATGGCTTTCGTCCCTATAAACCATCATAATTATTGCAGATGAACCTCTGCCTACCTCCAAATAGCATACAGTAATTTAAAATTACTCTACATTTTTCTTTAGAGGAAAAAAAGAAACGCTGGCTGGGGCGAAAAAGATTGGAGTTTCCAATGTACAGACTGCTGCTGGTAAAGGGTTTTTCAGGTGTTGAGCAAGAATGTAGAATTGACTTCTATCATGCATAGTAGAATCCAAAACCAGCAACCACAACAGGTATCAGAAAATACCACAGGCACTACTTGGCTGCGTGGGCACTACTTTTTTTTTATTATTCCAGTAATCATTAATAATAAAAAGATAATAACGTACGTAAAAATTATTTTTAATTAATGTCCGATCATATTTATTTAGTTATTGAAAAAAATTTATTATTTTTATAATTTTAATTAATTTGAATTAAATTATTTAGAATTTTTTAAAAAATGCCAATACATCTCGCGTATTGCGACAGTTACAGTTCTATCGTAACTTGAAAAGAAAAAATTTATTTTACTCCAATACAGGGGAGGCCATCTATTGATGAGAGAGTATAAGAATTATTTTGTAGATTGCGACAACATTATAACTGTTGTAATTCACGATAAGAAATATTATTATTTTTTAAAATAGATATTTAATACAAAAGAAAAAATTAATAGACAGGGTCAAATCTATGTGCTGATAATAGAGAAGATTATTTTTATTTTTCACATTTGAAGAAAAAGAGATAAAAAGATACGAAAGAAGAAAAGAGTGAATGAATTCCATAAGCAAAGGGCAAAAGTGTTATAAATTGTTGGAATGTCGCTCACCGAACCCTAACCAAAACACCCACATGACAAACCCATTTTCATTTAAGACTACTATTACTACTGCTATTGTTCCTTATAAACTGATGTTCCATGGAGAAAGTTGTTAATTACTTTAATTTTTTTTTTTTAAGAAAAAGAAGTGTGCTGTTTATGTTCGTGATCACACAAACTAAATCCAGCAATGATCCATTGTTAAGGTCCAGAAAGAGCGTATCACATTGCATGATCCATTATTTAATTTAAAGCTACCTAGCTCCTTTCCTACTGCTCTGTGTGCCCCTTTTTTGGAGTCTCTCCGCTGCCCTAGTCTCTCAACTAATCTCATTAAATTCTCTTCATTCAATGCTTGAATTAAAGTCCCTCTTCCATTGCCTGCAGAATTAGGTGTGTGCATGGAGAGAGAGGTTGAGGTGGTTTTTGCTAGTGTAGGTTCTTAAGCTGCAAAAATTCAAAAAAGAAAGTTAAAAAAGCGAAGAGTGTTTTTACCTTCAAAGTCTCCAACAACGTCTCAGCTCATTAATGGTACTGCAACTGATTGTTAGGGGAGAGAAAGATAGAAAAGAGCAATGGTGGTGCAATATTTTCAAGAAACAGTCTGTCCTTAATAATTGCTTTTCAATACATTTCACCTATAAATCTCCTTTATCATTACACTCTCCATTTTGTACTACTTTACTATACTATTCTCTCCTCTCCTTCTCCGTCTCCTTCTTCTTCTCCTTCACTTTTCTCTTCCATCAATATTACACCCGGACACCTTCATTTCATTTCTTTCTTGTACAGTTGTGCTCACATAGATATAGGTTCTTTTTTTGAAAAAATAACATCAAAAGCTCCATTTTTTCAAGAAAACAGGATCTGGGATTTTGATTTTGAGTCCATTTAAATCACATATCATCGTCATTTCCTTTAAAGGTACGTTTTAAAGAGTCTGGGCTTTTGCCTTTTTCTTCTTTTGAATCTTCATATTCATATTCGTTACCATGGTAATATCTACGGCGTTAATGCTCTTTTCTGCCGTTACTGCTTACCTTCTGTGGTTCACCTTCATTTCACGGTCGTTGAAAGGGCCTCGTGTCTGGATCTTATTGGGCAGTCTTCCTGGATTGATTGAGAATTGTGACCGCTTGCATGACTGGATCTGTGATAACCTCCGCGCGTGTGGTGGCACGTACCAGACTTGCATCTGTGCCATACCTTTTCTCGCTAAAAAGCAAGGTCTCGTGACTGTCACGTGTGATCCGAGAAATATAGAGCACATCTTGAAAACCCGCTTCTACAATTACCCTAAAGGTCCCACGTGGCAAGCTGTATTCCATGATTTGCTAGGAGACGGGATCTTTAATTCTGATGGTGACACGTGGATGTTTCAGCGTAAGACTGCCGCACTGGAATTCACCACCACCACACTTCGCCAAGCCATGGCTCGATGGGTTAGCCGAGCTATTAAGCTCAGATTCTGCCCTATTCTTCAAACGGCTCAACTCAAAGGTGAGCCTGTCGATCTACAAGACACGCTGCTTCGGCTCACTTTTGATAATATATGCGGCTTGGCTTTTGGCAAGGATCCACAGACATGCGCGCCTGGGCTTCCTGACAACGACTTCGCCTCGGCTTTTGACCGAGCCACAGAAGCCTCCCTTCAAAGGTTTATTTTGCCTGAAATATTTTGGAAGGTAAAAAAATGGCTTCGGCTTGGCATGGAAGTGAACTTGAGCCGAAGCCTTACTCAGCTTGACGAGTATTTAACGGCCGTTATCGACGCACGTAAAAAGGAGTTACTTAACCAACAAAAAGACGGAAAATTGCATGATGATTTGCTGTCGAGGTTCCTGAAGAAAAAAGAATCCTACTCGGACAGATTTCTGCAACACGTGGCACTCAATTTCATCCTAGCTGGACGTGACACGTCATCAGTTGCATTGAGCTGGTTCTTTTGGTTGATCATTCAAAACTCATCAGTGGAAGAGAAAATCTTGAATGAATTATGCACCGTTCTGATTGAGACACGTGGAGAAGATGTGTCCACATGGCTTGATGAGCCATTAGGGTTTGAGGAACTTGATCGCTTGATCTACTTAAAAGCAGCATTATCAGAGACCTTACGGCTCTACCCTTCTGTTCCTGAAGACTCAAAGCATGCGGTGGCCGACGACGTGCTGCCGGACGGGACATTCGTGCCGGCAGGATCATCAGTAACTTATTCAATATACGCCACGGGGAGAATGAGGTCTTCTTGGGGAGATGATTGCTTGGAGTTTAAGCCAGAAAGATGGTTATCAGAAGATGGAAAGAATTTTATAAAGCATGATTCTTATAAATTTGTAGCATTCAATGCAGGTCCAAGAATATGTCTAGGGAAACACTTGGCGTATTTGCAAATGAAGTCAGTGGCGGCAGCACTTCTGCTCCGGCACCGGATAACGCTGCTTCCAGGGCACAAAGTGGAGCAGAAGATGTCACTAACTTTGTTCATGAAATACGGGCTGAAGGTGAATGTGCACAAGAGGGATTTGGAGGGAACTGTATCAAGAATAATAATGGCCAGGAATAGTAGTAATAACAATAACAAGATGCACGAGAATCATAACAGGGGATTAATCAATGGCGTTACATCTAGATGTAACGGAGTTAATGAGAGTGGTAAAGAGGTGGTAGTTGGTGCAGTTTAAGGGCAGTGTTGGTGAGTGAGAATTTGAAGAAAAGGAAGTGATTGTATGTGAAGTTGCATGCTGAGAAGAGAAGGGTACGTGTAAGGGAGGCCCATTTGGAAGGTATTATATATGTTTCTCAAAAAGAGTTTTGAAGAGTACACAAAAGAGAATAGAGCTATTTTCATCATACATGATACACAAGAGGGGAGAAGAGGGGAAGAGTATTAGAGTGAGTTTTTGAACTAACTCTTAATTGCTTTTATTTATATGATTTGAGGGCAACACACTTCCTTCAAGCATTTTTATTAATTCTTTATTTATGTAATTGTTTATTTTTATTAATTCTGTGTTTCAATCTCAAAGTTTGTTTTCATTTATCTTTCACATTTTTGTAAGTGTATTGAAGGATATGAAAATATACAATAATGCTCTCATAATTGATATACATATATATATATATATATATATATATATATATATATATATAGTTCAACCTCTTGCTATCTGCTGTACCCACTTCTTAATTGATGATATTAATTGGTTTCAAAAAGAAGAACACAGCATTAATATTATTGATGTTAGATTTCTTTAATTATTTTGCTTTTATTGTTTTCTTCAAGTACTTAATAATGGTCGATAAGTGATTTAATCACTGCAGAATAGGCAGGCGATTAATTACTATTCTTCTTTGGAAAATTATATACTCTTTTTTTAAAGCTAGCTTCACAATTTAGCATTTATATTATATTTCATATCTTATTACTCTCGGAATTATGTAATCATTTTGTTTTTTTCCCAGAATTTTCTATGTTAGCAAGCGAAACAATTACAAAAATCTTTGTTGGGACTTATCCTAAGTACTCCCAACAGAGATTTTTGTAATTGTTTTCAGTATAGCATGCCAAATTACCCTTAACCTATAAGAAAAAAAATATACACTTGGAATTAAGGGTAATTTTCAGTATTTTGGGAACTTGTTTGTTTCCAAAGCTGATCAGCTTGAAATTACCCTTAACCTATAACGAAAAAATATATACTACAAAGAGTTTTACCTCTTTATAAATCTATCGAATCTAATTCCGAAATAATCAAAATTTTTGTAACTATCGAATACCAAAAATAATCAAAATTTTTATAATTATCGAATACCAAAAGTATCAAATAAAAAAATATATATATACACCTGTTGGTTTGTTTGCTTGGCAGATATAGCATGCCAAATATTTTGAACTTTAGTTTGCTATTTTATGTAATAAGAAAAAGCAAAATAAATAAATATATAACTGATCAAATATTCAGTACATCCATAGCACCATGGTCATTTTGTTTGTTACGCGAAATGCAAGAGCAAACAAGGACAAACAAGTTTGGTTTGAATTGTTAATTTTTTTTTTCCTTTTTTGGTGATGGATATATAACATAAAGCATTGTATGGCTACAAACCGATTGCCCGTCATCTACATCAGTAAACTTGCAATTGAAATGAAAGGACCTTTTTGATCTCTTTCACATGCAAAATGAAGGAAAGACAAAGACATGTAACCGATTAAATATGTCTATTAAGACCAACCCAATACATGTCAAGGACTCAAAGATAGAGCTGGCAACAAAACTTTCGACTGGCTGCATATTAGCCTTTAAATTGTTTGAGGTCAAGGTTATTACCCTTGCAATAAGTGCTTCTTTAATCTAATTTCTTTCCTCTTCCAATTTCTTCTATACTTCTATCTCCTTGCCTTTTGTAGACTGTATCTCTCTCATGTAGAGCATTTTCACCTCATTCTTTCACTTTTCTAGTCCAGAACTTTCTCCCCAGTTGAAAATAAGTTCCACACTAATGTGCCTATTATGTATAATGCAACAGCCACCTTAAACACATCGTCCCAAGAACCTGCGGGAGAATAGTTTCATATGTAAATGCCAAACATTAAGCAACTTAAATGAAGATTAGGAAAAAAAAAAAAAACTCAAGTCCCAACTACACAGTGAAGCAGGTTTACCTCTTTGAAGAATGTATCCAGTAGCAGCAGTACCAAAGACACCGGCAAGCACTCCTGCAGTATTTGATAGTCCTAATAGAACTCCCTGTAAATGAAACTTGTTAGTTTCTTTGTCAGAATCAACTTACAATTTCGTTAACAAGTTCTATAAGGATCACTTGTCATTTCAGAAACAAATTAAAATATTCTATAAAGATCATATAAAATTTTCTCAAAATGTTCCTGTGGTCATTGTTGAAATCAATTTGATTGATCACAATGTGTGCCACCTGTGAGGTATTATTTAGTTCATCAACAATTATATTGTTGCAAAACAGAATCAAAGAAATAACTTACAGCATAACGGGGGCCAATGTCCTGGTGATTGGAATAGAGACCAGACTGAGAGAATGCATCAGATCCCTGTCACCAATGTTGTACATCAAGGGCAATTAATGAAATCTGTAACAAACTAAAAACTTGATCTAAAAATACAACCTACATCTGGAGCCAGCTTTTTCCTGGCAACATTCACACATGCTGCATTAATTCTCATATATTGGCCTACACAGGGTACTCATGTCATTTCACTGGTAGATGTGCTTAATTGCGATGCCATTGAAGATCCTAGGATTAGGATATGTTTTGGGATTTTTTTACAAGTGATTTCTGATTTTTCTTCTCTTTACCCTTTAGAGCACACTGACAATGAGTCATCTCATTGCAGGATGATCAAAATGCACGGTACATAGAGCTGATATACCACATTGCAGGAAGAAACAAGTGATTTCTAATTTATCGTAATAAGTATATAAAATCATCTTAATCTCATTGCAGAAAGAAAGAAAGAAAGAAAATTATGGATCTCTTAGACAAGAATGCCCATTCCAATTTTCAGATGCAGATTCCATAGTGCTGGACTAAATCAATTTCCTTCCAAGTGTCCAAATTGTTCATAACACATTAACCATGCTTTTGTCTCCCATAACATCGAAGGTTACAAGAAAATTAGTCTGGAACAGTATCCCAATCATCCAAACAGACTGAAATCTTCCTGCCTCCAGAGAAGGCTACAATTTGACAAATGACCTATACCACTCCCATCAAAGCTACGAAGACACACTTATCATAATGCATGCTTAACAAGGACAATACACAATGTTTTCACGAAGAGTGCCACCTTAGCAGCTGATATTATATTGAGAAATGCAAGATCAGACAATTCAACATTCACAAATTTGGGGTTTCCAATTCAATTCATTTTACCATGAATAACAACATACAATTCCATAGTTTAAAAGAAAAAAAAACTAAAAATTCAATTAATTTTTACAAACCTGACTGCATGCCATGCATAGTACAGCCATAGCAGGAGTCCTCACATGGCTCAGCTGTGTTAGAAAGAACGCTGGGCCTAAAAACCCAATTGATTGCATGATCTGCAATGTAAGAGTTTGTAAAGAACTGTCATTCAAAATAGAAAACAGAAATAGCTCATCAAGGAAGAAATATAACCAAAAAGCAAAACATTTCTATTAACATATCTATGAGATCTTTGAGCTTATAAATACACTCTAGCTTACCGACTCTCAAATTTGAATACTTCACCTAAAAGAAGTGTGCATGTGCAAAGGCGTAGAGCCCATTTGCATGATCTGAATCACTTCATTCATCCAGCAGATAAATATCATTGCATAAACAAGACAAACTTCATAGTTACTGTCGCATTAATACATTGAAGCAATACCAATTTAGATGTCAGAAATGTGCATTGGATTATTTGTCAGAAAGACTCAACATTCTAGACTGTTAAGAATAAGAATCATCCAAGTAAACTTAAACTGATCCGTCATGAAAAAATCTGTTGATAACAGTAATGCTTAATGACAGAATCACAATAGCAGTAAGGGCAGTATTTTATCCTTGCCTTTCTAACTGTAGTTATCGAAAGGCCTTTGCTCACAAGTGTGTCAGCAATCCACCCTCCTAAATTTGCAAAAAAAGCCATGGTCAACCAAGGTAAGACACATAATAGTCCGGATTCAGTGAGGTTGAACTTCAAAACCTGAGAAAACAACAGCAAAATATGAGGAACTTATAAGTTGGTTGGTTTAATTATGGTATTAGCTGTCAGATTATGAGATATCACTTATTAGAAATCATTTGCTAGTGAGATCTATCAAGAAATCCACAATAAGAAAATGAACCATGCACCTACTGATGGATGAATTTATCATTTGTTTGAGCAATGTCTCACTTACCTGATTGTAATATGTGGGCATCCACGTTAAAAGAATAAAAGTTCCCCAATTATGGCAAAAGTGAGAAATAATGAGAGCCCAAACTGGTGCTTTTGATAGTATTAATTTCCACGGAATAACTGAAACAGGTTCCTTTGAAATGCTGCCTCCCAATATAAGCTTTTTTTCCTGTGTGCTAAGCTCAGGGTCTTCTTTAGGAGAGCTATACGCCTGGGAAGAAACCAATCAAAGAGGCAGAAAAGTTTTAAAGCCAAGTTCACATACCATTTCTTTTTTCTAATATTTCAATATATTATGCTCTTACAGATCTTCCCAGTGTGCTTTTCTAGCAAAATCATTGGTAGATTAGAAATTTAAATTCAGTTCATTTGTCCCGGAAACAAAGAACTAGTCTATATAAATAGGATGGCTAGTATAGTGCAGCATTAAACAGAATTATTTTTAACCTCCTTCCATTGATTTCTTTTACTAAAAAACTACAAAAGAAGGATCCATACAATTTAAAGTTTTGCGCAGAAAAACAGCTAAAAGAAGCAGCAACTTACCTTTCTTAGCCACAAAGCAAACCATATACTTCCTAGTGATCCAAATGAGTAAAAGACTGATGGCCATCCAAATTTATGGATTAGAATGGGAGAGATAGCCAATCCAGTGACAGAACCAAGATACATGCCGCTATAAACTAAAGCAAGTGATCTGCTTCTCTCTGACACTGGAATCCACCTAGAAAGAATGTTATTCATAGCAGGCATGGCAACACCCTGCATAAAAAGTAGACCACCATTAACAAAAACACTTTAACTACTAATGGAAAAGAAATGACACCAATTTAGAATACAGGAACCTAGGATTCTAAGCAAGTTAAGTTATGAAAAGAACTGAGAGTATGTGATTAGATAGCTGAAATCAGTAAAACATATTAAAACCAAATAAAGCATAAAAGACCAACCTCACCAATTCCCATAAAAGCTCGCATCATCAACAGACAAGGGAGTCCAATTTTTGCAGCAATAGGAGTCAAAACTGTCGCTATAGACCACCAGACTACTCCAAAACCCAATACTAGCTTTCCACCAATCTTATCTGCCCAAATACCTCCAAGAATCTATATTGCAGAAAATAAAGAATTACAGCTTATATGAGGGACCAGAATGAAAATTCCAAACCCAGGCGTTTGACAGTTTGAGCAAGTAAAACACTATTATTTAGTTCTAAACAAATGAACTATTATTTAGTTTGAGCAATGCGAATTCATGAAACTTCACTACTTCAGACTGGAAATGGAGAGCACTATCAACTTTCTTGAGTTTCTGAGTTATTCCATTATCCAGAATCATACCTGAGTCATTAGATAGCCCCAGAAAAATGAAGACTGAATTAAACCAACAGTTGCACTGTTCCAATTGAACTCTTGTGACATTGGAAGAATTGCAATGCTCATATTCACCTATAATTACAATGAAACACATGAATAGGCTAGTCAAGGTAAAGCTCAAATTGCTGAGTGCAGCTTGATTGAGATACCATGAGATGAAACTAATTAAATGTGAATCACCAAAAATGGAAGTTGCTGCACTTGACTTCTAGAAAGAACTAATATATCCACATGTGAAAGACTAAATTTTACGAGATTAAAAATTGAAAAATTATACAATGAGATGAAGAAAGAAGGAGAATTTCTAAAAGGTACTCACTCGGTCCATGTTGCATAATAGAAATGCCACAAAACAGAGTAGTACAATCACCCAACGCTTAGGAAACTGCCCCCACCAAGGAACACTTCCTTCTACTAATACAGCCTCACTGGAACCCTCTGATGCTTCAGTTATGTCGTACTCCTCGGATTTATATTGAGCACGGGTTCTGTTGACCTTGGCATGCTCAAAGAAATGCTGACAGTGACCTTTGCTTAGGTGAAGCAAATTGCCTAAACAAGGATGTGAAGAACAATTGCATCTTTCTACACTTGTTTGTAGAGGAACTGTTAAAGATTTCAAAGTCGTCTTTTCGCCTGAATGAGTATGATTGGCAACTCGAAGAATTAAGGAACGTGAGGTTCCGGAAGTAAAAGCAATGGCCATTCGGCTATGACCCTTTCCATAGGAAAAAAATCTTGTTCCCTTGTGCTGTAAAATAGCTTGTTCACAACCTTTGCCTGCCAATATCACCAAGTTAAGCACATACTGCTTACAAGTTGGTAAAGGACTTTAAGTGACTTAATTCTAGCAACATTAAACTTAATTATTCTGTTTTATGCTTGATTTAACTAGACATATAACACTAATTAGCGCAATTAAAAAAATACAGCTGGTCTTTTTTTTTTTTCCTGAAAAACCGTGGGCCATACAAGCACACAGGTGAGATAATGTTCTACCATTTCTCGACCAAGCGGATTTTGCAGAGCTTTCTTAATCAGAACTTCAATAAAATAAAATAAATCAACGATTATGTGCATCCTCCATTGGCTCTGAACCGTAAGATTAACCAAACACCAAAACAATTATTTGCAAAAACAGTCATTAAATTAAAGAAAAAATGACTTCTAAATTAAAAAAGTAATGCAGAAAGTGAAGCACGCATGCCATAGATAAAAAAAATTAATTGAAAAATATAAAGCAAAATAACTTAAATTCAAGTTTAAATCATTAAAAATTTAATAATTCTATAGATAATCTTATACAGCTTTATGATTTTAAGCAACCACATGCAACCTTATCTCTTTGGTCAAATAATATCTGTGGATATTTTTTTAGAACAGTGAATCCAATTCCAAATTAAAAAAATATATATATAAAAAAAGAGGAATGCAGGTAGCAAGGAAGCGATACCTGAGCCGATAAAAGAATATAAGTTCCGGTTAGAAATTAAACCGCCGATAGCCATTGCTTTACTATGGAAGTGAAAAGTTGAAGCCCAACTTGAGAGAGCTGACTACTGATAGTTTATACCATTTCAAAGCGTAGAAAACGAAGCTCCGTTTGATAGGCTTTTTTTTTTTTTTTTTCTGTGTGTGTCTATCTAGCTCTGGTTCCTGTCGCCAGAGAGGATAAACGGAGCCAGTTGAAAATTTTCTTTTTTTTTTTATCTATCAAAAACGGGAAAAATCCAAGTGGTGGTTCATGTACGCAGGAAAGGCGGTCGAGAGGTTGACACGTGGCAAATCATCCCCTGTAGAATTAGTTGATATTAGAAACGGTCGAATTTCTTGAATTGCCCCACCATGCAGTGGGAAATTGTGGCGGTTTTTTCTAGGTTCAGTTGGTAAATAAGGGAGATGAGAAGGGTATTGATGGAAATTAGGATGGGAAAATCCGGGCCGTGACTATCGAGGTGCTTTTTCTCCATCGCGAAAGTGGCCCTCGGATCACCGGAAAAGAAACGGATTAAATTTTTTTTTTATTCACGTGGAATATTCGGACCGCGACACATTGCAACTGGGATCTTGCAAAAGTGACGCCAGCTAAAACAAAAATCATTTTTATGATTCTGGAGGTATTTAGATTGGTAATGTGTATATAGATAATTATAATATTAAGAATATTTACCAAATTTTACTCTCTCATCAAACTCAATTAAGATGAAAAAAATTTTGATGTGATATGAACAGTAATTAATTGAGTTGCTATTTTTAAAGAATGTTTTTGGATAATTTTGCAATTATTCTATTAAAAATTTAAAAAATTTTAAATTTTTTTTATAGGTTATAGGTGTTTAAATCTTTTGCAATTTAAATTTTAGGTTTAAAAAAAAATAAAATGTAAAAAAAAAAATTATTAACATTGAAAATAATTTTAAAATTATTTCTAAATACTTTTTTCTATATGCAATTCGCAATTCGCAAGTCGCAAGTCACAATAGGTATCATTACCCATTAGGATGATAATAATATTCATGTATCTAACAATAGTATAATTCATTCATCACAAATAATCATAAGTTGAGTAGGCGGATGATATAGCTCAAATAATATTTTTTTTAATTGTACAAAATACATACGCTAAATCAAGAACATAATACATTCTTTCACAAAATTATAACAATTTTATAAATATATGTTAACTCATATAGTCTAAATACACACTTCACAATTAATATGGGATCCAAAATGCCAATAATAATTAAATTTTAGGACTATAATCATAGGGCTGAAAATAAACAATAATAACAACAATAGTAAATCATTTTATCCATTTTCCTATGCCAAGGAAATTAATTTTTCTTCCTACATATAAATGAGTGGATATTGTTGTCTGCTCTCATTTGTGTTCTTTCTTTTTTGTGGCTACACCAATAGCAATGGAAAAAGCAAATGAAGTACATTCGGGAATAACACATGGGCGGTTGTGAAAACATTTTGTCTATAATTGGGCCAATATATTACCAAGTTGCAGAAGCTCGAGCGATCAAATCAAAAGTTTAATCCAAGATTAAGTTGAATGTTCACCAACTACAACATACATGATGCATCAAATTAGACGCACTAAGTTCAACAAATCACATTCATAAAACCATACAATCAAGATTCTAAAAATCTAGATATATATATATATAGGAAAAATTATATATAGTAGCTCTTCATTTAGTAAAAGGTACACAAACTTGGCACAGAACACCCATATCAACAATGCTTTTTGAAAATTATTGTTGGCAAGAATAAAAACACAATGGAAAGTTGTAAGATTCTGCGGAAAACCAAATTGAAATCTGTTATCATTCAAGAAAATAGAATGAATGAAGAAAATATTAAGATTGGACACTCCGAAGCTTGCATAGTTTTAGGTAGAGTTTTATTTTTTTATTTTTATTTAAAAGAAAAAAAAAACAACGACACAAATGTTTGATAGCTGACATATTTCAAACTAAGTCTTTATTATTTGTTTTACTTTGCTTTTATTTAAAAGCATTATCTTGTAAAATAATCTCACAACGTTGATGTTAGATGAGATCTTTTAGGAAATTTTTTTAGTATTTTTAGAGGTTACTTTTGATGTATTTAATTAGTTCTTTACTGAGTAATAAAAGTTTAGTTGCAGCAAATCATCTTTGTCTCCTTTTATTTCTTTATTTGCTGGTTTCTTGTACCTTTATATTTATTTCATAGTATTAGAGTCTGGTTGCCTACGAAGTGTTTGATTGTATTACTCAAACAAGATGAATGGTGGTAGTAGTGGCCTAAGTGCTTTTGTAAACAAACTTGTTGGTAACAACTATAATTATTGAAAGTTATACATGGAAGCTTTTTTACAAGGGTAGGACTTATGGGATCTTGTCTCTGGTGAAGATGCTGTAATTCTAGAAGTTACACCATAAAATGTAAAATTACAGAGGAAGTGGAAGATTAGGTATGAAAAAGCATTATTTGCTTTGGAAACATCAGTCAGTAAATAGTACATTAAGCATGTTCGAGATCTAACTTCACCAAAGGAAGTGTGGGAGACACTTGAAAGAATACAATAAGGTTGCAGTTTTTAGAAAATGAACTTGTTGGATTAACCCAAGGTGATTCTTCCATTCCTAAATATTTTTTAAAAGTTAAAACTTTGTGTGCTGAAATTTCAAAATTGGATGCAGAGGAGTCTGTGAGTGAAAGTTGTTTGCAATGTTACCTCATTCGTGGACTACGAAAGGAGTTCATGCCCTCCATCTCTTCAATACAAGGATGGGTAAGTCAACCTTCAATTGTTGATCTAGAAAATCTGCTCTCAAATCAAGAGGCACTAGTGAAACAAATGGCCAATAGTTGCAAACTTTCTCTTTCTCAAGTGGAGGATGTTCTTTATTCAAAAGACAAAGCAAAACATAATTTCTCTAAGCACACCTTTAGTGACAACAAACAATCTAAAAATGAGAAGTTCAAAGGAAAATCAGAAGGTTGTTATAGGTGTGGAAAGCTGGGACACTTAAAGCGTGACTGCCATAGGAAGGTGGTGTGTAACCGATGTCATATTAAGAAAAATTATCATGTCCATATTAATCAAGTATAAGAAAATATTGCACATGAAGATAATGGATCTAAACAACCTAAATGGGATCAATGCTTATCCATCAAAGTTATTGATCAACCACCGATATGACATCTCTTGTGCACTAAACTCAAGCAAATGTTAATGCTCTTATGGACTAAACTGAAGTAGATGTTAATGTTAATGGTTTCATAAACTATAACAAAGAATGGATAGTTGATTATAGCTGCTCTTATCATGCAACTGAAAATGTTTCTTTACTATCTAATGTTCATTCACACTTTAGAAAGAAAGTTATTGCAATAGTTGATAATTCATTACATCCAGTAATGAAAGAAGGACACTTCCATTTCAAAGCTGATGTTGGAGACATTTCTCTAAAAGATGTTTATCATATCCCAGGCTTAAAAAAGAATCTTACCTCTATTTCTCAATTAACTGACTCTAAGAGGTATATTCTTTTTGGTCTACATGATGTTCAGATTCTTACAAATATAAAACATATTATTGCTGATGTTTTATTTACTGGAAGAAGAAAACAATCACTATATGTGTTATCAACAAGTGAAGCATATGTTGAAAAGATAGGTTAAAATGTAAGTGTTGTACTTTGGCATGCTCGTTTAGGCCATGTTGGCTATCAATTACTGCAGAAAATCTCTATTACAAAGCTTCTTAGTGGATTGCCTCTCTTTAAGGAAATTCATCAAGATTTAGTTTGCCTTGGTTGCCAATATGGAAAATCACATCAGCTTCCTTTCCCAACTTCAAATAATAGAGCTTTCGTTGCTCTAGAGCTAGTCCATTAAGATCTTATGAGGCCTATAAAAACACCGAGCTATGCTAGTTTTCTTTATGTGATGATCATTGTGGATCATTTTTCACGGTTCACTTGGGTGTACTTCTTGAAACATAAAAATGGAGCTCTTTTCAATTTTATTCAGTTCAAAGAGTAAGTAGAGAAAGAATTTGGGCTACTAATTAAATGTCTATGTACTAACAATGGAGGTGAATACATGTTTGCTCAGTTCTTGGATTATTGCAAGAAACATAGTATTCAACGTTAAATGATCTGTCTAGAAGCTCCACAATAAAATGGAGTTGCTGAGTGAATATTGGTCCATCTCACATTTATGTGCTTGTCATGGTTGCATGCTAAGAACCTTTTGAAAGAGTTATGGGCAACAACAATTAACTTAGCTTGTCATGTCATCAACCGCTTTCCTTTATGGCCTGGAACATAATCTTATCCTTTTGAATCTTTATACCACCACAAACCCAATGTGAGTTATTTTGAGTGTTTAGTTCAATTTGTTATGTCCATGTTCTAAAAATAAATAAAACTAAACTTAACCTAAAAGCAAGACTTGTATTTTTGCTGGTTATGACACTCACAGAAAAGGATAGAGATGCATGGATCCAGAAACAAAGCAAACTATTATTTCACAGGATGTGGTGTTTTATGAAGTTTCATCCTATCAAGTTGATGCAAATAGAGATTGAGGCACAATTGATCTTTCACCTTTGTTTGTTGATGATGTTCCTAGTGAAAGGGGTAGTAGTATTACTTTTATATAAAATATTCAGCAACATGATGAAGTCATTAGACCTACACTATGACGTTCTTCTAGATAAAGAAAGCAACCTGAATATTTAATTGATTATGAAGTTCAGTTAAATCATTGTTCTGTTGCGTCTTATTTTTTTAACAGATGATTTATTTGACAATAAGCCAAATCCTATAGTGAAGCAAAAGGCATTCCTGAATGGGAAAAAGTAATGCAATAGGAAATGTCAGCCTTAAACAAGAATTGCATAGGGGAGCTTGTTCCAAAGCCAAAGAATATTGATTTAGTCACTTGCAAATGGGTGTACAAATTAAAGAAAAGAGCTTATGGCACCATTGATAGGCATAAAGCTCACCTTGTTGCTCGCGGTTTCTCTCAACAGTATGGGTCAAATTACGAAGGGACTTTTAGCCCAGTTGCTAAAATGGTAACTATTCAAACAATTATTTCATTTGCTGCCTGTAATAAATGGAAATTATGGCAACTAAACGTGAAGAATGCATTTTTGTATAGAGAGTTGGACCATGATATTTTTATGGAGCAGCCACTTGGTTTCACATCGAAAGAGTTCCATAATCATATGTGCAGGCTAAAGAAGGCTTTGTATGGACTCAAGCAAGCATTACGTGCTTGGTATGGTAAGATTGCTCAATATTTTACATTTTATGGTCTTAAGTATTCAAATGTATATTCCAGCCTATTTATTAAGAAAACATCCTCTATGTGCACAATGCTTCTTCTCTATATGGATGATATGATCATTACCTGTGACATTGATGCTGAGATAACTCGTCTTTAAAATGCTTTGTCTCTTCATTTTGAAATGAAGAATTTGGGGGAAGCTAGTTGTTTTCTTGGCTTGGAAGTCAAGAAGTTAGATGTATATTTTATCTCTCAAAAGAGATATGCAACAAGTTTATTGAATCATTTTCATATGGAGGAGTAAAGTTAACTAGAGATGGAGGAAAACTGCTAGAAGATGCAACACTTTTTCAACAACTTATTGGCAGCTTGTTCTATTTAACCATTACAAGGCTTGATATTTCATATTCTGTAGGAGTCATTTCTCAATTTATGGACAAACCATGTGAGAGTCATTTAGTTGCAGCAAAAAGAGGATTCTTCACTATAGAAAAGGCACTCTGAATTTTGGACTATTATATAAGCAACATATACCATTTTCTTTAAATGGTTTTGTAAATGCCAATTGGGCAAGTGATGTAAATGACAGGTGCTCCACAATAGGGTATTATTTTAATACAAGTTCAGCAGCAGTGTCATGGTGCAATAAGAAGCAAGTTGTTGTTGCTCTCTCTAGTTATGAAATTGGATATGTAGCAACTACTAAAGCTACTTAAGAGTGTATGTGGCTTAAGAGGCTTATTAAAGAAATGTTTTGTGTTTTGAATTATTCAATTCCCATTCATTGTGATAATGAAAGCGCAATTAAGCTTGTTTGGAATCTGGTGTTTCATGCTCGTACAAAACATATTAAAACACATATTTATCATTTTGTTTGAGAGAAAGTTTTGACTTAAGACATTCAGCTACAGAAAATAAGAAGTAAAGACCAAGTTGTTGATATTTATCAAAGCACTCTCTAAACCAAAGTTTGAAGTTTTTCGAAATGCTCTTAGTGTTGTTGACATTAAGTTTGCACTAAAGGGGAGTGTTGTAAATTAGTGAAACTTACTTGGACAACTGACATATTTCAGACTAAGTTTTTATTATTTGTTTTACTTTGCTTTTATTTAGGAGCATTATCTTGCAAAATAATATCACAATGTTGCTGTTAGTTGAGATCTTTTAGAAACATTTTTTAGTATATATAGAGATTACTTTTGATGAATTCATTTAGTTATTTATTGAGCTATAAAAGTTTAGACGTAGTAAATCATCTCTTCTCCCTTTATTTCTTTGTTTGCTGGTTTCTTGTATCTCTATATTTGTTTCAACAAGAGGGGAGAGAAGAAGAATAAACAAGTTATACCTGAGGGCCTTGCGGCGATTCTTTTCAAATCCTTCATCTACAGTATAGTATATCAGATTTCTCTTTCCATTTCAAATTCGGAATCACCAACAGTCACAGGCGATTTTGGTTTTTCTTTGTTTATTTAACGTTAAAATTCTGTCATTTTTTGTTTCATCTGGATTTAGAAGCATCCTTATAAAATCTAATAGAATGGAAAAATACCATTTTGCTTACTTTTTGGAGTTGTATATGGACTCCACCCTGCCGTCGTTCCCTTCAACCAACTAGTATTTATCCTTCCTAGTTAAGCTAGTACACTCAAATCCCAATACATCACCCAACACCCTCTGCACATAATTAGCCACCTCGATCGATGATTTCCCGCCCGCCTTCACTGTCATCTCTTCTGGCAACAGATCAAGGAAGGTCACCTCATAGGTTGGCGTTGGATTCATGAAGAAGAAACAAACGCCCGTAAATCTAACCCCACGCACAGTGGTTCCGTAGAACATGTTCTGCTTACACTTGACTGCCACAGGCACTATCCTGTCGCTCATTTCAGCGACGAATGCATTGAATCACAATAAGCACTGCTCACGGCATGTAGTTCCCTCCGGACACACCACAAGATCACCCTTTTGGAGTAGAGATGTGATGCGTACCGCATCAGCCGCGCGATCATGCGTCAAAGCGATGGCTGGGATTGGTGATAGGAATCTCGACAGGTGGCTTACGTTGTATATTACACACGAAACTTTACGTCTGAGAGCTATTGCAATCACGATAGGATCCAAAGCTGTACGGTGGTTGCATACGTAGAGGTTTCCAGGAGTTCCAGGTGACGGGGCTGGAGGTCGGGTCCCACGAATCACAAGGTGGATACCAAGCATCTCGAATGCGTACCGTACGATGCGTTCAGGGAGAGGAAGATTGAAGCATACGCGAATGAGGCTGAGCATGAATCCAAATGTCAACCAAAGATAGGTGATAAGGGCGTTGAGTGGGTCTGGCCGCTAAACGAAACGACCGTCGTGAAAGATTATAGGACTGTTCAGGGCATTCCGTGGTAATGGAGCAGCTGACTTGCTGCGATGAACCATGTACCCCTCCTGTAATTCACTAAACTATTTAACATGAGCCTGGCAACAATGTTTCACTTAATAATAATAATAATAATAATAATAATAATAATAATAATGATGATGATGATGATGATTAGTTATATTTCACAATATAATTAAGAAAATAACTAAATTAGAAAAAAAAATTTCTTAAAAGAGTCAGAAAAAAAACACATTAGATTATCCTAAACATGTTAAAGTACGTTTATTTTAATTTTATGATGAGTAAACTATATCGCATAATTAATTCTATTATCACTATTGCAGAATTAACTTTTTTTACATTAAAAAAGGAAAATTATATGATTCTCCAATCATTAAAAATTTGATATAAGTCATATAAGTTTATTATTCGTGCCTAAAAAATAATAATGCAATCACAAATTAAAAGGAAAGTTTTTTCTACGCTTAATACATTACATCATATAGTTAAATATATAACATTAAAAGTACGTGTCTTTTTCTATTGGAAAAATGTTTTATGTGTTATTACATTCAACGCATGTATTTCCCATCACAAAGAGATGGATAGACAACCTCCGCACATGTTTTACTATTTGAGTAAAAAACAAATGGGCAGTAGCAGTTAGTTCCAATCCTACCTAATAGGTTGTCTGGCAGGGGCAAGCAATGGATGCTTAATGCCATAGAACCCACAGGATTCAAATTCTAACCAGACGGTCTTCCTTGTACCAGCCACTACCATTGTAGCTGCAATTTCTGCTTTCATCATGACACAACTAAGATGTCTGTAACTAGTTAAGTTAGGTCGTCCAAAATTCTTTAAAGGCGAAGATGAAACGAAAGTGCAGAGAATTTGATGTGAGAAAGGGAAAACGAATTATCAGAAGCTATTCTCCTAAATTTGGTTTTTTTCTTTTTTTTCAATCTTTGTTAATTATTATAATGTGCATGCTTGACAATGATAATGATAATTAATTAATTTAGGCAATTACGTACTGCACATGAGAAGATTTGGAAACACTACCCTTGCAAATGGACATGAAGTCATAGTCAGTCTCGCTGTCTCCGATCCCAAGATCAGGTGCTTCCTCTCCGAACTCCTTCAAAATGGCCAACTTCTTCAATTTCCCCACCAGCACGCCTGGCTTCTTCACAAATCCAGTGGCCCTCTTTGTCTTGGGGTTAACTTCAATCTCCGTGCCCAAAACCTTGTCTCCTCCAAGAAAATCCTTGACAAATGGCTCCACCATAATACTTTGATTCGCCGTCACCACCACCTTCCTCTTGCACCTATAAAACACCTCATAGCTTTCCTTCCTCACATCCGCAGTATGAAACCTGCCACACGAGCCACGATTTCCAGGACAATCACTAACTCTACAATATTATAAGACATAGAAGCAAATGAAATGAATGGTATATAAATTGAACATAAGTATAAGAAGGTAAATGATATGTCCGGTTACTAAACTTTGAACTTAATTACAATTTGGTTACAAAAGGTTAATTTATATCTTTTTAGTTACCAAAGTTCTATTTAAATTTCGTGTGTAATCTATATAAAAATTTTTGGTGCATAAACAATTTAGTATTTACCATTTTAGTTCAAAATTTAAAAATAATATGCAAATAAATTCATATATCATTCTTAAATTGTAGTAATAAATTATTTAAATATATTAATATTATACAAATACTTTATTATTAATGTATAGTTTACTATATATATAAAAAATCAAATATTCTATGTAAAAAATTAAAATAATATTTCAATATAATAATATTATACAAATATTTTATTAATTTATAGTTTATTATACAAAAAATTAAAAATGAAGATAAGTATTGATAGTTGCTTAGTTCTCTAATCATGTCATATTTTTACATTATTTTGGGAAATGGTATTTATCCTTTAAAATAATTTTTAGTTTTTCCATTAAATTCTATATGAATATTAAATTCTATATGTATAGATTATTATACATTAAATTCTATATGGACTTATTTGTATACTATTTTCAAATTTTAAATTATAATGGTAATGCTTAATTGTTTATAGAGTAAAAGATATTATAAAGATTACTTGTAAAATTTAAATAAAAATTTAGTAACTAAAAAGATACAAATTAAAATTTTGTAACCAAATTGTAATCAAACACAAAGTTTAGTAACCATATCTATAATTTACCCAGTATATGAACGTACCTAGGCAAAACAGCACGAGAAACGTGCTTGATGTCACTGATCTTAAGGCTAGCAAAAATGATGAAGAGTAGGATATGGATCCCAACTACTTCAGATATGAAGAAATAAGAAATGATAATTGATAACTCCAAATTAATATTTTGCTTGTGGAACATGCATCGACGAGGAGAACGGGTAAAGGGGCGGGGTTTCTCCCATAAACACTCCGAAGCTTAAGTCAGTAATGGTATAAGGAAAAAATATAATAAAGCAAATAGGCATAATAGAATAGAGAATAAAGAATAAATGAGTAAAGGATGATTGTTTGTGATGATGAGGTGATAGAATGATGTCTTGGTGATGTTGTATGATGAAAGTATGAATGACATGAGATGTCATAAGATGTATTTATAGGAGAAGATATTGCTCAAATCTCTTAGGAATATGATTCTTTAATCTTGTAGGATTACCTTATTTATGAGAGGAGGAGACTTCCTTTGTAGTTAATCTTCCTAATTGAAATAGACTTCTTTATTAAGCTTTCTTTTTATTTAAGTAATTCTCCTCTCTGGGGGAATATATCCCTTTTTATAATAGGATACTAATATGAGTTATCAAGAGTCCCCCTTGAAAGTCTGTTAAGAAATTTATGTCCGACATATCCGGGTCTGTAAATGATAGAAAATGCTATTGTATCTGATATGGAAGGGCGACTTGAGGTGGCCAACCTCAGTCATAAGAAAAGATAAAGCTCGATATTGAGTCTGTAAATCATCATATAAGAACATTATTTGAAGTGCCAACTAGACTTAAGTGCACAAAACCTGTAATAAAAATGCTTTGGGGTAAAAGATTAACCCGTCAGTGTGGAAACAACATGACGAAACCAGTCGTCACAGGAGTTTTGATGCTCGGTGCATTAAAAGCGCGGCCCGAGTGCCGAACCTCAATACTATAGAAGTGACTTGAGGGTGCCAACTTCAGTCACTGGACTTAATCTTGGTGCATTAGAAGCGTGACCCAAGTGCCAAACCTTAGTACTATAGAAGCGACATGAGGGTGTCAGCTTCAGTCATTGGACTTAATCTTGGTGCATTAAAAGCGCGGCCTGAGTGCCGTATAATGTTGCTCGGTTTATGAACTTCAATGACTATTGATGGCAGCTGCCTAGTCAGAATAATGATTGATGCTAAGTTGGGATATTATTACTACAGATGTTTGATTTTTTGAGTATTTGTTGTTGGTAGTATTGTAGCAAAAGATAGGATGTTTGTGATCCTAATAGTGAGTTTGAGCCGTTTCAATTTAAGCTCTATAGTATAGGATAGTAATTTTTTGAAATGATGGAGGGTGGGTTTAAAGGACCAAATTTGGATTTGCCCAATCCGAATTGTGGGATGAGCATTTTGTAAATTAGGTGAAGGGTCAATGTTGCATCACTTCTGAAATAGAGGATAGTGTGTGATGCTGACTAGGATGTCTTGGAATTGCCTTTTGATTTATCCAGCTATGTGGCGGATATGCTTGACTCTATTCTTGAATTTCCCTCGTTGGATATTCTCTTAAATTTTCATGAACAAGGATCTTCTACAAAGTAGGATTTGCTTGAATGTTATTTGATCTGGCTTTGAACAGGAACCACTATTTGTTGTTTGAGCATGAGTAAGTGCTTGTTTATATTAAGGTTGCTTAACAATATGTCTAATGTCTTTTGACAATCTCTACATGTTGATGCCGAGTGAGATGATCACAGTGTCCAATTATTTGGACTGATGGGTGCTTAAAGTAGCATCTTCAATAAATATGTTTTCCTTATATATAGTAATAAACAAAAAAATAATAGTTTTGGGATCGTATAATCGATCTCATTTGATGGTCAGTCCTTATGTAATAAATATATCAAATGTAATTGATGTATATTTTGTATGAATAATAATCATGTATATATAGATGAGCATCTATATGTAAATGTGTAAGCATACTTGTGTGACAAGCTATGAATATTCATATGAGAATAAATAAGATAAATAAATAATATCAAGAGAAACTAGAGAAACTTATCTCCTGATGTACTCTTGTCTCGCCTTTGAATTCATGAATATTTATGTTCGTCATTTGTTTCAATTGTTGCTTGAATGACCTTATCTTTAAAGATGCTGCCTAAGTTTGTGTGTATCCAATTGCATAAAAATATACTGCTCTGAAATTAACACCTGGTTGTAGTGCTCGTCTCCTTTCTGAATAGATGAATATTTACGTTCGTTGTCGCTCAGTGGTTGTCGATGTCACAACCCAAAACGGGGGTCATGACCAGCGCTAGGGAATGAGAATTCTTTCAAATCCGGAACCCGTAGCAAGTCTTAAAAGAATAAAAACAAATAATAAATAAAATAAAATAACAAAAAAAAATACATCAGAATTTAAATATCAATAATTATGTACTAAATAATCTCCTCTGTCATAAAACAAATATTTTAATACAACATTAAGAGTCAAGCCTCTCTAAATTAAAATCAACATACATAAATACAGAGTATAATTTTTGACTAATATAAATACAACTACTGCAGTTTTCTAGAATACAATAATAAAACTAGGTAAAAGATTTACATAATAGAGCCGGGGCAGAAGAAATCCGGTGGATAGGTCTACTGCTAAGGTTTGAAGAGGAAGATTCTCCTGTAAAAATATCAACGGAGGGGAGTCAGACCTCACTGAGTGAATTATTATAATATATATACATGTATTACTAAATGACAAATGTAAACAATCATATGTATGTAATAAATATATATACAGGCATGTACACACAAATACTGAAAATCGTTTTATATATAATACTGAAAAAAAAATTAGTTTATGAAGGATCAAATAGAACCTTAAATGATCACAACCTCAATTATCATTAGAAAACACTCTAGCCATACTGGCTCACTTATTTCCAAGTAAATTCACTTAATCCAACTGGACAGTAGACTGGTCTCGAGACACTAAGTCAACCAAGTTCCAGCAATCTAACTATCAGTGTGATTGACCCCGAGACATTTGGTCAATCGAGCTCCAACAATCACACCATCAATCACATCACAGATCAACCAAATCAATCAAGTCATCTTAATTTCCATAAATAAGTTAGTAATTTAACCTACAATCTATTGCACCGGTATATACTCAGTCCTAGTACTACCCACTATGAAGCACGCTCTATCGATATCCTTCATTTACAATAAATCATACATTCAAGTAACAAATAATGTATAAAGTCGTTCATAATAGTCAAACAAACCATATATATATACTGGAAATATACCTAGAATAAACTAAGTATATTTCAAATATATATATGTAAAACAAACTCAAATAAATCATGAAATATACTCAAAATAAACCAATAATATTCTTGAAAATAATTTAAATATAAATCAAAAGTAAAACATGCATTTATTTCAAAATATACCTAGAATATACTAAAAATATACCTAAAATATACTCAAGTATTTAATAAAATAATTATGGAAAATTTTACATTTAAAACATATAATTCTAAAACATGCAACTTAAAGCAATGTATATATAAAATAACAACTCACAGGGATGCGCTCCACGAGACTGATATGACAGGCTTGGTTTGCTAGGCTTCGGTTTCGACGCAACTAAACAATAAAAAAAAGATCACAAAATCAGAATAAATCTAACTTAGACTTCTAGAGACTCGATCTAAAATTACAAAATACAGACAGACACAGAATAGGAATTAGACCCGATGTCACATTTTACGAGAATTCTACCGAAAATTCGACAGATCCTCCTCTATAAAACGGATATCTCTCTACTAAAAAGTAGAGCCGATTTTGCAAGAAAAATACATTTCTATTCCGGAATTCACACAAATCCTCGGTTGGGATCCCGAACTACAAAGTTCCTCAACCGAAATTCACAATTCAAATAATATAATAAAATATATTAAAAATCAATAAATACCATAAATACCCTCAAAATATCAAAATATAGTATATTTATCATAAAAATGTCAAAATAATTATTTTTTCCAATAATTACTTAAAAACCCTAAATAATAATATAATATTATTAAAATCCATTTTTTCCCAATTATTACACAAATATTAAAAAATTCATTTTATAAATCCAAATAACTTAATTAGTCCAAATACATATTAAAAATCACTAAAAATCCATTTTATTACAAAAATAGTATATTATATATTATTTGAAAATAATTTTCAAAAATTAGTATTAATTATTTAAAATTAGTAAATAATTTTTAACAATAATTTTTATACCTCAAATAACATTAAAACCAATTAAACATAATATTTAACTAAAATTATCACCAAATTACCAAATTAACCCTAATATTCAAAAATACACATAATATACTAATAATTCTCAAAAATTCAATAAAAATTATATAAATACACAAAAATTATTTTCTCTACATATTTCTAATTAATATCAACAAATACATATAATTAACCAATAATTTCTAACAAAATATATATTTAACCTTAATTTCTAAAATTGACATAAACCTAAAATAATTATAAAAATTACACAAAAATCACAAAAATTATAAAATTAACTCTAAAATTAATAATAACTACTAATAACACCAAAAATCACAATTTCATAATTTATATAATTAATTTACGAAAATAAATAAAATAATAATAAAATATTCACAAATTCACAAAAATAAAAAAAATTTCCAAAAATTACACAAAAATTCATGGGAGTAGTTTAAACTAGTAGGATCAACATTTGTAAAGGAACTTCTCATGAATCAACCATAAACACCCAAAAAAAATTCAAAAACCCTAAATGACCGAATTCAAAAATATGAAAAACACCTCACCAAATCAAGTTTTCAAGCTAAAAAGAGTTTGGATTCACACTCACCGGCAATAAAGGAAGAAAACAAGATAGGAATCAAAGGAAATGGTGGCCGGAATCATAGGGAACAAAGGAGAGGTCACTTTCGGCTTCTCACAGTTGCAGGAGTTGCTGCCGACGCCGGGGAAGATAGGGAAGGACGGTGGAGCTGCTGGACTGTAGTGAGGCACTCCGACAGTGAGGGGATGGCATGGCAGCAACGGTGAGGGATGGTGATGGGTGGTTTCGAGGAGAAGAAGGGAAATGGGTAAGTTTTTTTATTTTTATTTAATGTATTATATGTATATATATATTATAGTATTATATTATAATATAAAGTAATATTATTAGAATAATATAGTCAAACTTAGGTATAGTCAATATATATGTATATATACACACTATATACATATAATACACACACACACATATATATATTCACACAAAGAAAATAATAATAATAATAATTGTAATAACCCTAGTTTTTAAATTATGTTATTTTAAAATAATTATGCAGTGTTAATAAAATTTAAAATTTATATTTTATTATTTATTATCTTGTGATTAATATTCATTATTTCATGCTTAATCAAAATTTTCTACGTAAATATTTATTTTAAAACTTATTATTTTAGAATTTATTTACGTTATATTTATTACTATAAGAATTATTTTAATAACCCTATTTAAGTACTAAGGTTATTTTTAACAATGATATTGTTTTATTATTATTATTATTATTATTATTATTATTATTATTGCATGATTATAATAGATGCTACTACATATATAATATATACACATGCATTAGGGTTATTATATTATTTTAATTGTGTGTGAATGCATGTATGTGTATATATATTGAGCCTTACCACCTTCCAGTAGCTCCACCGTCCTTCCCTGTCTTCCCCGGCGCCTGCAGCAGCTCCTGCAACCGTGAGAAGCCGAAAGTGACTTCTCCTCCGTTCCCGACGATTCCAACCACCATTTTCTTCGATTCTGGTCTTGTTTTCTTCCTTTCTTGCCGGTGTGTGTGAATCCAAGCTCCTTTTAGCTTGAAAACTCAATTTGGTGAGGTGTTTTTCGTGTTTTTGAATTCGGCCATTTAGGATTTTCAAATTTTTTTTAGGTGTCAAAGGTTGATTCATGAAAATTTCCTTCACAAATGTTGATCCTACTAGCTTAAGCTACTCTCATGAATTTTTGTGTGATTTTTGGAATTTATTTTAAGTTTTGTGAATTTTTGAATATTTTATTAATTTTCGTAAATTAATTATATAAATTATGAAATTGTGATTTTTGGTATTATTATTAGTTATTATTAATTTTAGAGTTGAGTTTATAATTTTTTTTTATTTTTGTGTAATTTTTATAATTATTTTAGGTTTATGTCAATTTTAGAAATTAAGGTTAAATATATATTTTATTAGAAATAATTGGTTAATTATATGTTTTTGTTGATATTATTGAGATATATATTGAGAAAATAATTTTTGTGTATTTATATAATTTTTATTGAATTTTTTAGTATTATTAGTATATTATGTGAATTTTTGAATATTAGGGTTAATTGTGTAATTTGATGATAATTTTAGTTAAACACTATGTTTAATTGGTTTTAATATTATTTGAGGTATAAAAATGATTTTTACAAATTATTTACTATTTTTAACTAATTAATACTAATTTTTGAAAATTATTTTCAAATAATATATTATATATTATTTTTGTATTAAAATGGATTTTTAGTATTGTTTAAAATGTACTTGGACTAATTAAGCTATTTGGATTAGTAAAGTGAGTTTTTATTAAATTATATTGAATTATAGAAAAACTGATTTTTAATAATAGTATATTATTATTTACAGTTTTAAGTAATTATTGAAAAAATAATTATTTTAATGTTTTTATGATAAATATACTATATTTTGATGTTTTGAGGGTATTTATGGTAATTGTTGATTTTTAATATATTTTATTATATTATGTGAATTTTGGTGAATTGTGGATCTCAGTTGGGAAAATTTTATAGGTCGGGATTCCAACTGAGGGTTATGAGAATTTTTATAATAGAAATGTATTGTTCTTGCAAAATCGGCTCTAGTTTTTAATAGAGAGATGTTCGTTTTACATAGGAGGTTCTGTCAAATTTTTGGTAGAATTCTCGTAAAACGTGACATCGGGTCTAATTCCTATTCTGTGTCTGTCTGTGTTTAATAATTCCAGATCGAGTCTTTAGAAGTTTAAGTTAGATTTATTTTGATTTCTTAATCGTTTTTACTGTTTAGTTGCGTCGAGACCGAGGCCTAGCGGATCAGGCCCGTCGGACCACTCTTGAGGAGCTCATCCCTGTGAGTTGTTATTATATATATACATTGCTTTAGGTTGCATGTTTTAGAATTATATGTTTTAAATGTAAATTTTGCATAATTGTTTTATTAAATACTTGAGTATATTTTAGGTATACTTTTAGTATATTCTAGGTATATTTTGAAATAACTGTATGTTTTACCTTTGATCTATATTTAAATTATTTTCAAGAATATTATTGGTTTATTTTGAGTATATTTCGTGATTTATTTGAGTTTATTTTACATATATATACTTGAAATATACTTAGTTTATTTTAGGTATATTTCTGGTATATATATGGTTTATTTGATTATTATGAATAACTTTATGCATTGTGTGTTTATTTGAATGTATGTTTTATTTTAAATAAAGGATATCGATAAAACGTGCTTCCTAGTGGGCAGCACTAGGTCTGAGTACGTACCGGTGTGATAGATTGTAGGTTGAATTACTAACTTATTTATGGAAGTTATGACTTGATTGATTTGATTAATGTATGATGTGATTGATGGTATGATTGTTGGAGCTCGGTTGACCAAGTGTCTCGGGGCTAATCATACTGACAGTCAGACTGCTAGAGCTCGGTCAACTTAGTGTCTCGGGGCCAATTTACTGTCCAGTTGGATTAAGTGAATTTATTTGGAATTAAGTGAGCCAGTATGGCTAGACTGTTTTCTACTGATAATTAAGGTAACGATCATTAGGGTTCTATTTGATCCTTAAAAAAAAACTTGTATTTTTCGGTATTATGAAATAAAGTGATTTTCAGCATCTATGTGTACATGCATGTACATAAATTTATTATATATATATGATTGTTTGCATTTGTCATTTAGTAATGCGTGTATATATATTATAATAATTCACTCAGTGAGGTCTGACTCCTTTCAGTTGATATTTTTACAGGAGAGTCTTCTTCTTCAGACCTCAGCAGTAGGCCTATCTATCAGATTTCTTTCGCTTTGGCCCTATTATGTAAATTATCTACTTAATTATTTATTATTGTACTCTAGAAACTGCAATAGTTGTATTTGTATTTGTAGTGAGTTTTATTTTATTTTGTTGTATGAGATTTTAATTCAGATATTTATTCTGAACATTGTATTAATACATTTTTTGATATGAAGGAGTTTTATTTTATCATATTAAATTGAAATTTTAATTATGGTATATTTATTTTATTTTATTTATTGTATGTTTTCATTCTTTTAAGGCTTGCTACTGGTTCCAAATTCAAAAGAATTCATGTTCCTTTGTGCCGGTCATGGCCCCTAATTTTGGGTCGTGAAAAAGTTGATATCAGAGCAGATTTTTGTATCAGGGCCTTAGTTGTGAGAGTTGTGGCCCTAGTTTTCAGTGTCGTGTTTTCTTTTGAAACTACTACAGTTAATTAGGTTCGGGTATGTCTTGGTAAGTATTACTTGATTTAGTTTTCTGCATTATCGTTAGTTGTCTATTTTGTCTGAATCCTTCTGTTTGTCTTTTTAGAATGAGGAGGTGAGCGTGTGTCGCACCATCGGTTGTTGAGACCGAGGATGATGAGTCCTTCCTGGACGAGGCTTTACCTCCTGAGCCGCCAGCTAGGTGCAAAGGTCATGGTAGAAGTAGACCTCGAGGAGCGACAGGTCGTCGTAGACAGAGAGAGCTATAAGATGAGGAACCTATAGAGCCAAAGTATGAGGATATTCTAGTACCTCCTGTTGCACCGCCTGTGTAATATCCCGAGTTTTTAAATATTTTTGTACTGCATCGAGATATGCAGTGTTAATAATTTTTGTATATATTTATGATATTTCATGAGTTGTTATTTAATTAAAATTGATTTTTATTATTTTATGTTATTTTAAGCATTTTACTTAAAATTTTCCCGGGACTTGCATTTTCGAGGAAATTTTTACGTAAATAATTTACTATTAATTATTTTAAATAGATTTCCATATTTGCATGAACTCATATATATTTTTAAATTACTAAATAACGTATATATGTGTATTTATTTATTTAACTAGGGTTTAATTAATTACCCTAATTTTTTATTATTTATTATTAGTTTTAATATTATTTAAAATTTTTTTTAGTGTATTAAATTTTAAAATATTAAATTATATGTATGTGGTGTATATTTAATATGTGTGATTTTATATTATTTTAATATATAGTGTAAAGTATATATATATACATATACATTTAATATTAAAACAAAAAAAATAAAGTTTGGTTTATTTACAAAAATTGCCATCATCTTCAACCCGCGCGCGTCTCCCTCACCATCACCGCTGTTTGTCATGTCGTTCCTTTGCCGTCGGTGTGCCTCCCGGAGTGCCACCTCCTTCCTCTAGCCGTTCCGCCACCTTTCCTTCTCTTCTCCGGCGCCGTTTGCCTCTGTCATCGCCGGAAAGCTGAGAGTTTGCATTTTTTTCTTCCCTTGCGATTCCGACCACCGTTTTTGACACCTCCAGTCTCTTTCTTCTCCTTGAGCTCCGGTGAGTGTGATTCCAAGCTTTGTTTCACTTAGAATGGTCTTGATTTGCTTAGGTTTCGATTTTGGTAATTCGGCCATTTTAGGGTTCTTGATTTTTTTGAACTTCGAATTGATTGATTCATGAAAAATTCCTTCACAAATTTTGATCCTAGTAGATTAATATACATGTGTGAATTTTTGTAGAATTTTTGGAGATTATTTTGATTTTTGGGTATTTTTGAATATTTTATTATTATTTTCTAATTTTCGAAAATTAATTAAATAAATTATGAAATTGTGTTTTATGATAATTATTGGTGTTGAAATGAATTATAGGAATTTATTTGGAATTTTTATGAATTTATATGTATTTGTTTTGAATTTAATTAGTTTATGTAATTTTGGAAAATTAGGTTAATTGTGTTTTTAATTGAAACTAATTAGTTAATTGAGTTTAATTATTGATATTATTGATAAATATGTTGAGAAAATTAATTTTGGATAATTATACTATTTTTGGTGAATTTTTGGAGTAATTTTAGTATATTTATATATATAGGGGTATTTTGGTAATTTTAACCTAAATTGACTAAAAATGTAATTAAATTAGTTTTAATAGTTATTTAAGGTATAAAAATGATTTCTATAAATTATTTAGTATTTTTAATTGATTAAAACTATTTTTCGTGAATTATTTTCAATTATATATATAATATACGATTTTTCTAAATAAAATGAGTTTTATCGGTTTTTAATGTGTTTCTGGGTTAATTATGTAATTTCTACTTATAAAATGTATTTCTACGATATAAGGGTATTTTTGGTATTTTTATAATTATTCTGTGATTGTGGACCCCGGTTGGTAAACTGTAGTTTGGAGTCTGATCGAGGGGTTGTGGATGTGTTTCTGTGTCTGTTTTTTAAAGTGCATTTCTTTGCAGGGCCGGCTCTACTCTTTGAGTAGAGAGATGTCCATTTTACAGGGGAGGTTTTGCCGAATTTTTGGTAGAATTCTCGTAAAACATGATGTTCAGTCGAACCCTAATTCTGATTCTGTGTCTAATATTCTAGATCGAGTTTCTAAGATTTTCTGTTAGGTTTATTATGATGTCTGTTATTTATTGTTTGTTTAGTTGCACCGAGACCGAGGCCTAGTGGACTAGGCCCGTCGGATCCATCTCGAGGAGCGCACTAAGTGTGAGTTACTATTTTATATATATGTGCTTAGGGTGCATGATTTAGAAACGTATGTTATTTTGATTAATTATGCATAAATAAATCAATTAGTATTTAAGTTTATTTTTAGTTTATATTCGGTATATTTTGGTATATTTTAAACTATATGCATGTTTAATTAATAAATTATTCTTAAAATGTTTTTAGGTATATTCATGGTTTATTTCTAGTTTATTTTATAAACAAATTGAATTTATTTGACGTGTATATACCTGAAATATATCTGGTTTACTTTTGGTATATTTCTAGTATATATATGGTTATTGTTGCTATTACATTTAAATTCATGCATCATTTACTTTTATGAATGTATGCTTTATATTTTAATGAAGGATATCAATAGAACGTGCTACCTAGTGGGCAGCACTAGGACCGAGTACGTACCGGTACGCTTATAGCATTTAGGCTATATTACTAACCATTTGTGGATATTGATTGGATATGATTATTGGATGTGTGATATGATGTGGGAGTGTGATTGCTGGAGCTCGGTTGACCAAGTGTCTCGGGGCTAATCACACTGACAGTCAGACTATTGGAGCTCGGTTGACTTAGTGTCTCGGGGCTAGTCTACTGTCCAAATGGAATAAGTGAATATATTTGGAATAAGTGAGCCTGTATGGCTAGAGTGTTGTCTAACACTGTTTTGAGGTTGTGATATTCTAGGGTTCTATTTGATCCTTCATAACCAGTGATTTTCAGACAAAATATATAAAAATGATTTTATTGCATTTGTGTGTATTTGCTTGTATATATGCTTATTATATATATAGTATTGACTGTGTGCATCGGCATTTAGTATGCATGTATATATATTATAGTAATTCACTCAGTGAGGTCTGACTCCCCTCCGTTGACTATTTTTCAGGAGAGTCATCGTCTTCAGACCTCAGTAGCAGGCCTGTAAGCCGGATTTCTTCCGCCCCGACTTCTTTATGTAAACTGCTTATTTGAGTCTTGAGTTCTATTTTATAATCTAGACACTGCAGTAGTTGTAGATAAATTATGGGTTTTATGTATTATATTTATGTGAGTTATGTATTTTAAGAATTTGAATTGAAACTTATATTAACGGATTCATTTACATATACGAGATATGGATTTGATTTAAATCCCATAGTGGAATATTATTTTGATACTTATGATTTTATTTCCGCTGCATTAAAAGTTGTTATTATTATTGCATGTTTATTTTATTTTTAGGCTTGCTACGAGTTCCGGATTCGAAAGAATTCCCGTTCCCTAGCGCTGGTCATGGCCCCTGTTTTGGGTCTTGACAGCCTATTTAGCCTGCCTATCAGCAGGGTATGTCTGACCCTGAGGCAGCCCTGTTTTATGCCAGAGTCGGCAAGATCGTGTTCGATGGGACTTATGACCCTCTAGACTTTTTGCATGCGATAAAGATGAGGACTCGGACTGCTCACGCCGAGTACCAGCGGATCATGATAGTTGAGCTATCAGTAGAGAGACCAACTCTGGACTGGTTTATTCAGATGATTCAGTCAAACATGATGACGATGACCTGGGCTTAGTTTAGAGAACGATTTGTGAGGAGATTCTGCCCAAAGCCACTCCGTATGAGCTACAGACTTTGACTAACTAGCATTACTTGAGGTGACAGATCTATTGAGGACTACACCAGAGAGTTCCTTCGACTCGGCAGATATGCAGAGGACTTGATGCGAGATCAGTATTTCGCAGTTACTACTTATGTCACTGGTTTGGATTCTGCATTTGCTAGTATGCCTACAGCAGGCCTTACTCTAAAGTTAATGATAGAGTTGACCAAGAAGATTGAGTTAAGGCTAGTCAGACAAGGAGCTACTGTCACAACCCAAAATAGGGGCCATGACCGGCGCTAGGGAACGAAAATTCTTTCGAATCCGGAACCCGTAGCAAGCCTAAAAAAAAATAAAACATGCAATAATAGTAGCAATATATAATGCAGCGGAAATAAAAATCATAAACATCATAATAACAATTTCATTAACTGGATTTAATTTAAATCTCAACTTATCATATATATATATAATCTTTTTAATACAATCCAGTTCAATTTCTTAAAATGCATCTCGCATAAATAAAATACATAATATCTCATAATTAATTTACAACTACTGCAGTGTCTAGATTATAAAAATAAGACTCAAGTAAGCAGTTTACACAAGGAAGCCGGGGCAGAAGAAATTCGGCGTACAGGCCTGCTACTGAGGACTGAAGATGTTGACTCTCCTGAAAAATTGTCAACGGAGTGGAGTCAGACCTCACTGAGTGAATTACTATAATATATATACATACACACTAAATGACAATGCATACAATCAACAGTATATATATATCTAATATATATACAGGCAAATACACACAGATGCAATAAAATCATTTTATATATTTATTTTTTTTTTTTTTTGAAAATCATCTTTTATGAAGGATCAAATAGAACCCTATGATATCGCAACCTCAAAAATAGTGCTAGACAACACTCTAGCCATACAGGCTCACTGAATCCAAATATATTCACTTAATCCATTTAGACAGTAGACTGGCCCCGAGACACTAAGTCAACCGAGCTCCAGCAGTCTAACTGCCAGTGTGATTGGCCCCGAGACACTTGGTCAACCGAGCTCCAGCAATCACACCTAAATCACATCTCACACATCAAATATCATATTCAATCAATATCCGCAAATAGTTAGTAGTATAGCCTAAATACTATAGGCGTACCGGTACGTACTCGGTCCTAGTGCTGCCCACTAGGTAGCACGTTCTATTGATATCCTTCATCATTAATAATATAAAACATTCATTCATAAATAAATGATGCATGAATTTAAAGAAAATAACAACATAGACCATATATATACTAGAAATATACCAAAAATGAACCAGGTATATTTCGAGTATATATACGTCAAATAAATCTAATCAACTTATAAATTAAGCTAGAAATATATTTAAAAACATTTTAAATATGATTTATTAATAAAACATGCATATAATTTAATATATACCAAAAATAAACCAAAAATATACTAAATATAAACTTAAGAAATAATCAAATTATTTATGCATATTTAATCCAAATAAAACATATATTTCTAAATCATGCATCCTAAAACATATATATATAGTATAGTAACTCACAAATTAGTGCGCTCCACGAGATGGGTCCGACGGGCCTGGTCCACTAGCCCTCGGTCTCGGCGCAACTAAACAAACAATAACGACAAAAATCAGAATAGCCCTAACAGAAATCCTAGAATTCGATCTAGAGTATTAAACATAGAATCGATATCAGGGTTCGACCGGATATCACATTTTACGAGAATTCTACCAAAAATTCGATAGAACCTCCCCTGTAAAATGGACATCTCTCTACTCAAAAGAGTAGAGTCGACCCTGCAAGGAAATACACTTCGAAAAACTACACAGAGCACAATCAAAATCCCACGATCGGACTCCAAACTATAGTCCACCGACCGGGATCCACAATCACAGAATAATTTCAGAAATACCAAAAATATCCTTATAACATAGAAATTCATTTTATAAGTAGAAATTACATAATTAACCCTAAAACACAGTAAAAACCGATAAAAATTCATTTTATTAGAAAAATCGTATATTATATATATAATTGAAAATAATTCACGAAAAATAGTTTTAATTAGTTAAAAATACTAAATAATTTGTAGAAATCATTTTTATATCTTAAATAATTATTAAAACCAATTAAATTACATTTTTAGCCAATTTTGTGTAAAATTACCAAAATGCCCTTATATATATAAATATACTATAATTACTTCAAAAATTCACCAAAAATTATACAATTATCCAAAATTAATTTTCTCAACATATTTATCAATAATATTAATAATTAAACTCAATTAACCAATTAAATTCAATTAAAAACATAATTAACCCTAATTTCCCAAATTTACATAAACTTCAATAATTCAAAATAAATACATAGAAATTCATAAAAATTCCAAATAAATTCATATAATTCATTTCAACACCTAATTTAACCATAAAACACAATTTCATAATTTATTTAATTAATTTCCAAAAATTAGAAAATAATATTAAAATATTCAAAAATACCCAAAAATCCAAAAAATCTCCAAAAATTCCACAAAAATTCATACATGTAGATTAAGCTAGTAGGATCAACATTTTTGAAGGGAGTTTTCATGAATCAATCAATTCAAAGCTCAAAAAAATCAAAAACCCTAATATGAATTCGAAAAATCGAAACCTAAGCAAATCAAGACCATTTAAGCTCAAACCAAAGCTAGAATCACACTCACCGGAGCTCAAGGAGAAGAAAGAGACCAGTGGTGTCAAAATGGTGGCCAAAATCATCGTGATCGACGGTGGAAGAAAATTCGGCTTCTCCGGCCAAAAATGGCTTCCAAGCGTCGGAATTCGCTGCTACAGGCGGCGAAAGAGGCTGGGGAAGGTGGTGGCACACCGGACGGCACACCAACGGTGAGAAATCGGCAGTTACAGGCGTCGGACGGCGAGGGAAACGGTCGGGAGGGAGAAGAGAGAAATCGGGGGCAATTCGGTAATTTTCCAAAAACTTGATTTTTGACATATTATATGTATATATATATACTTTATACTATATATTAAAATAATATTAAATTACACACATTAAATATACACCACACACATATAATTTAATATTTTAATAATTTATACTAAATAAAAATAATTAAATAACAATAAAACTAATAAATAATTAATAAAATATTAGGGTAATATTAAACCCTAATTAAATAAATAATTACATGTATACACGGTGTTTAATATTTTAAAATATGTATGAGTTCATGCAAGTCCGAAAATATATTTAATATAATTAATAATTAATTATTTACGTGAAAATTTCTCCGAAAATGCAAGTCCCGGGAAAATTTTACGTAAAGCACTGTAAATAATACACAATAATTAAAATAGGTTTTAAATACACATCAACTAATAAAAATATCATAGTATATATACAAAAATTATTAACACTGCATATCCCGGTACAATGTAAAAATATTTAAAAATACGGGATATTACAGTCTTCCCCCCTTACAAGAATTCGTCCTCAAATTCCAGAAAGAAAAGATTACAGGATCAGGAAGGAAAGAGATACGGGTAAGAAGCTCGCATCTCAGCTTCAGTCTCCCACGTATGCTCTTTAACTTTGTCGCTACGCCACAGAACCTTGACCATCGGAATCTGCTTCGAACGCAACTGTCGAATTTGAAAATCTACAATCGCCACAGGTTCTTCCACAAACGTCAAATCTTCATTCACTTCTACACTGTCGGGCTGCAACACGTGTGAAGGGTCTGAGATATACTTCCTCAACATCGAGATATGAAATACTGGATGCACCTGTGACATACTCGGAGGCAAATCCAACCGATATGCAACAGTGTCAACTCTTTCCAGAATCTCAAACGGTCCAATATACCTCGGTGCTAACTTACCCTTCCTACCAAATCTCATCACACCCTTCATCGGAGATACCTTCAGAAAAATAAAATCTCCAACCTGAAACTCCATATCTCTGCGCCTAGGATCCGCATAACTCTTCTGTCTGCTAACTGCGGTCTCTAATCTGTGCTTAATCACGGTGACTTTCTCTGCAGCATCCTGAACCATCTCAGGTCCAGTCAAAGCTCTCTCTCTAATTTCATCCCAACTCAAAGGGGATCTACACTTCCTTCCATATAATGCCTCGTATGGTGCCATGCCAATACTGCTATGGTAGCTGTTATTATATGCAAACTCGATGAGTGACAAATGATCATCCCAGCTACCTCCCAAATCCAATACACACATCCTCAACATATCTTCCAGTGTCTGGATCGTCCTCTCAGACTGACCATCTGTCTGAGGATGAAAAGCAGTACTAAAATCCAACCTAGTGCCCATCGCTTCCTGTAACTTTTGCTAAAAATGAGAAGTAAACACTGAACCTCTATTTGGCACAATGGACACAGGTACTCCATGAAGGCACACAATATGCTTCACGTACAACTTCGCCAATCTAGTTACAGAATAAGTGGATTTCACAGATAGGAAATGTGCAGACTTCATCAACCTGTTTACGATCTCCCAGATGGAGTCGTATCCATCCTTCGAACGAGGTAAACCGACCACAAAATCCATAGCTATCCTTTCCCACTTCCACTCGGGAATAGGAAGAGGCTGAAGCTTCCCAGAAGGCTTTTGATGTTCGGCTTTCACTTACTGACACGTCAAGCACTTCACAACATAATCAGCGACATCCTTCTTCAATCCATCCCACCAGTACAAATCTCTAATACTGTGGTACATCTTAGTGACACCTGGATGTACGCTATAAGCTGTAGAATGTGCTTCCTCTAAAATCTCCTCTCTCAAATTATCCACATTAGGAACACATAATCTACCACTGATCCACAACACACCATCATCATTGATTGTGAAATCAATGAACTTCCCTGCTCTGACATTCTCTGCAAGCTCTTCCAGAATAGGATCTCGGCTTTGAGATGCCTTAATCCTATCCCTCAGTACAGATCACACTTTAAATTGAGCTAGCAGTCCACCTGATCTACTAATCTTCATCATCAGACCTTGATCCACCAACAGATGCAACTCCTAGATCAATGGTCTCCTCTCAATACTGATGTGAGCAAGACTGCCTGAGGACTTCTTACTCAAGGCATCTGCTACCACATTAGCTTTACCCGGATGATATAAGATCTCGCAATCATAATCCTTTAACAATTCCAACCATCTCCTCTGCCTCAAATTCAAATCTCTCTGCTGGAAAATGTACTTAAGGCTCTTGTGATCAGTAAATATCTCACAAGTCATCCCGTACAAATAATGTCTCCAAATCTTCAAAGCAAAGATCACTGCAGCCATCTCAAGGTCATGTGTAGGATAGTTCTATTCATGCTTCTTCAACTGCCTTAAAGCATAGGCTATCACCCTTCCATTCTGTATCAACACACAACCAAGACCAATTCTAGAGGCATCACAGTAAACTGTGAACTTATCCACACTATTAGGCAAAGCTAATACTGGCGCTGTGGTCAACTTCTCCTTCAACAACTGAAAACTATTCTCACAAGCTTTTGACCACTCGAATCTAACATTCTTTTGAGTCAAACGAGTCATAGGGGCTGCAATCCTAGAAAAATCCTGCACAAACCGCCTATAATACCCGGCTAAACCCAAAAAAATTCGAATCTCTGTAACAGAAGTCGGTCTAGGTCATTCAGATACTGCCTCAATCTTCTGTGGATCAACCTGAATACCTTCTTTAGACACTACGTGTCCAAGAAAAGAAACACTCTCCATCCAGAAATCACACTTCGAGAATTTAACATAAAGCTGATGATCTCTCAGTGTTTGTAGTACAATCCTTAAGTGATATACATACTGCTCCATACTCCTAGAATATACCAGTATATCATCAATGAAGACTACCACAAACTGATCCACATAAGGTCTGAATACCCTGTTCATCAGATCCATAAAAGTTGCTGGTGCATTAGTCAAACCAAAAGACATCACCAGAAACTCATAATGACCATATCGAGTGCGGAACGCTGTCTTAGGAACATTAGTTTCACTGATCCACAACTGATGATAACCTGACCTCAAGTCAACCTTAGAAAAGAACTGTGCACCCTGTAGCTAATCAAACAAATCATCTATCCTCGGGAGAGGATGCTTGTTCTTCACTGTCACCTTATTCAGCTCTCTATAGTCAATGCACAGTCTCAGGATACCATCCTTCTTCTTCATAAACAGGACTGGTGCACCCCAAGGAGAAACACTGGGTCTGATGAAACCCTTATCCAATAACTCTTGCAACTGCTCCTTCAACTCTTTCAACTCTGCAGGATCCATTCGATAGGGTGGCATAGATATAGGAGTAGCACCTGGAACCACATCTATACAGAACTCAATCTCTCTATGAGGTGGTAAACCTGGCAACTCCTCGGGAAAAACATCAGGAAACTCATAAGCAACAGGAACATCTGTGAGTGACAACTTCTCCACTGAAGTATCCCTAACCAATGCCAAATATCCCTGACAACCTTTCCTCAATAACTTCCTAGCTGTAATAGCAGAAATAAGATTTTGAGGTGCTGAACTCCTATCATCAACAAACTTAAATTCTTCTTCATCAGGAATTCTGAAAGTCACCTCTTTATTCCTGTAATCTACCACGGCATAGTGCTGAGATAACCAATCCATTCCCAAAATAACATCAAACTCCATCACATCTAACAAAATCAAGTCAGCGGGTAATTCTCTATCTCCCACGAGAACTGGACAACCAGAAAGAACAATATCGGTGTCCAAGGAATCGCTCAGAGGAGTGACAACAGACAAAGGAAAAGCCATCCTCGAAGTTTGCCAATAAGATTTAGAAGCAAAAATAGAAGAAACAAACGAATGCGTGGCACCCGGATCAAACAAAACCCAAGCATCCAGGTAACAAACAGAAACAATACCTACCACGACTGCATTAGATGCCTGAGCATCCTGCTGAGTGAGATGGAAAACTCTGGCCTGACCTTGACCTCCCTGCTGACTGGTAGAAGCCTGGCCAACACCTCTGGCACCTCCTCTAGTACCTCTACCACAACTCTACTGTGGGATAAACTGAGTGGCACACTGATGCTGAACTGGTGGTAACTGAAATGGCGCGGGTGCAACACTAGCAATCGACTGCTGTGGGAATCACAGAATCTACGGCTGCTGATACCCGGAATAAGGATAAGATCTGGCAAAATGTCCTGTCTGCCTGCATCTGAAGCATGTCAGCGGTGTCAGATAACACGGTCCCTGATGGACTCTACCACAAGTTTGACAAACACTGGCTGCTGATCCAGAACTACGACCACTGCTGCTGCTCGAAGCACCTGACCCGAATCTGAACGATCTACGCTGACCTCCACGGCCATGTCTACTGCTCCGATGCACTCGTTGCTGCTGTCTCTGACTCTGCTGAGTCGGACCTCGCTGTTGACTACTCGAACCGACATGAAAACTAGAGTACGGTGTAGTCGGCAATACACTCGACTGAACTCCCAGCTGGTAATAATCAGGCATCGCTCCCTGCCTAACTAGCCTCAACTCAATCTCCTTAGCTAACTTAATCACAGACTCGAGAGTAAGGCCTGCTGTAGGCATACCAGTAAAAGCAGAACCCAAACCAGTGACATAGGTAGTGACTGTGAAGTATGATCTCGCATCAAATCCTCTGCATATCTACCCAGACGAAGAAACTCTCGGGTGTACTCCTCTACAGATCGATCTCCATGAGAAATACTGGTCAAACGGAGACGATAGCTCAAACGAAGTGGCTCTGAATAAAATCTCCTCATAAATCGCTCTCGAAACTGAGCCCAGGTCATCGTCATCATATAGGGCTGGATCATCTGAATGAACCAATCTAAGGCTGGTCCCTCGACAGAAAACTCGATGATCATGATCCGCTGGTACTCGGTATGAGCAGTCCGAGTCCTAGTCTCGATCGCATGCAGAAAATCTAACGGATCGGAAGTACCATCAAAAGCAATCTTACCAACTCGGGCATAGAACAAAGCTGCCTCAGGGTTAGACATACCCTGCTGATAGGCAAGCTGAACAATTGGAGGAACAGGAACATCAAACTCAGGCTCTACAGGCTCCTCGTCCTGTAACTCTCTCTGCCTACGGTAACCTGCCGCTCCTCGAGGTCTACCTCTGCCACGACCTCTACGTCTAACTGGCTACTCAAGAGGTAAAACCTCATCCTGAAAAGACTCATCATCCTTGGCCTCAATGACCGATGGAGCGACACGCGCTCGCCTCCTCATTCTGAAAAGACAAACGGAAAGATTCAGACAAAACAGACAACGGAGGAATAATGCTGAAAACTAAGCAAGGAATACGTATCAAGACATATTCGAACTTAATACACTGCAGTAGTTCAACAGAAAACACAATTCTGAAAACTAGGGCCACAACTTATAAAACTAAGCCCTGACACAGAACTCCGCTCTGATACCAACTTTGTCACGACCCAAAACAGGGGCCATGATCGGCGCTAGGGAACGGGAATTCTTTCGAATCCGGAACCCGTAGCAAGCCTAAAAAAAATAAAACATGCAATAATAGTAGCAATATATAATGCAGCGGAAATAAAAATCATAAACATCATAATAACAATTTCATTAACTGGATTTAATTTAAATCTCACATCACATATATATAAAATCTTTTTAATACAATCCAGTTCAATTTCTTAAAATGCATCTCGCATAAATAAAATACATAATATCTCATAATTAATTTACAACTACTGCAGTGTCTAGATTATAAAAATAAGACTCAAGTAAGCAGTTTACATAAGGAAGCCGGGGTGGAAGAAATCCGACGTACAGGCCTACTACTGAGGTCTGAAGATGTTGACTCTCCTGAAACATTATCAACTGAGGGGAGTCAGACCTCACTGAGTGAATTACTATAATATATATACATACACACTAAATGAAAATGCATACAATCAACAGTATATATATATCTAATATATATACAGGCAAATACACACAGATGCAATAAAATCATTTTATATATATATATATATATATATTTTGAAAATCATCTTTTATGAAGGATCAAATAGAACCCTATGATATCGTAACCTCGAAAATAGTGCTAGACAACACTCTAGCCATACAGGTTCATTGAATCCAAATATATTCACTTAATCCATTTAGACAGTAGACTGGCCCCGAGACACTAAGTCAACTGAGCTCCAGCAGTCTAACTGCCAGTGTGATTGGCCCCGAGACACTTGGTCAACCGAGCTTCAGCAATCACACCCAAATCACATCTCACACATCAAATATCATATTCAATCAATATCCGCAAATAGTTAGTAGTATAGCCTAAATACTATAGGCGTACCGGTATGTACTCGGTCCTAGTGCTGCCCACTAGGTAGCACGTTCTATTGATATCCTTCATCATTAATAATATAAAACATTCATTCATAAATAAATGATGCATGAATTTAAATAAAATAACAACATAGACCATATATATACTAGAAATATACCAAAAATAAACCAGGTATATTTCGAGTATATATACGTCAAATAAATCTAATCAACTTATAAATTAAGCTAGAAATATATTTAAAAACATTTTAAATATGATTTATTAATAAAACATGCATATAATTTAATATATACCAAAAATAAACCAAAAATATACTAAATATAAACTTAAGAAATAATCAAATTATTTATGCATATTTAATCCAAATAAAACATATATTTCTAAATCATGCATCCTAAAACATATATATATAGTATAGTAACTCACAAATTAGTGCGCTCCACGAGATGAGTCCGACGGGCCTGGTCCACTAGCCCTCGGTCTTGGCGCAACTAAACAAACAATAACAACAAAAATCAGAATAGCCCTAACAGAAATCCTAGAATTCGATCTAGAGTATTAAACATAGAATCGATATCAGGGTTCGATCGGATATCACGTTTTACGAGAATTCTACCAAAAATTCAGCAGAACCTCCCCTGTAAAACGGACATCTCTCTACTCAAAAGAGTAGAGTCGACCCTGCAAGGAAATACACTTCGAAAAACTACACAGAGCACAATCAAAATCCCACGATCGGACTCCAAACTATAGTCCACCGACCGGGGTCCACAATCACAGAATAATTTCAAAAATACCAAAAATATCCTTATAACATAGAAATTCATTTTATAAGTAGAAATTACATAATTAACCTTAAAACACAGTAAAAACCGATAAAAACTCATTTTATTAGAAAAATCGTATATTATATACATAATTGAAAATAATTCACGAAAAATAGTTTTAATTAGTTAAAAATACTAAATAATTTTTAGAAATCATTTTTATACCTTAAATAATTATTAAAACCAATTAAATTACATTTTTAGCCAATTTTGTGTAAAATTACCAAAATGCCCTTATATATATAAATATACTATAATTACTTCAAAAATTCACCAAAAATTATACAATTATCCAAAATTAATTTTCTCAACATATTTATCAATAATATTAATAATTAAACTCAATTAACCAATTAAATTCAATTAAAAACATAATTAACCCTAATTTCCCAAATTTACATAAACTTCAATAATTCAAAATAAATACATAGAAATTCATAAAAATTCCAAATAAATTCCTATAATTCATTTCAACACCTAATTTAACCATAAAACACAATTTCATAATTTATTTAATTAATTTTCGAAAATTAGAAAATAATATTAAAATATTCAAAAATACCCAAAAATCCAAAAAATCTCCAAAAATTCCAAAAAAATTCATACATGTAGATTAAGGTACTAGGATCAACATTTTTGAAGGTATTTTTCATGAATCAATCAATTAAAAGCTCAAAAAACTCGAAAACCCTAATATGGCCGAATTCAAAAAATCGAAACCTAAGCAAATCAAGACCATTTAAGCTTAAACCAAAGCTAGAATCACACTCACTGGAGCTCAAGGAGAAGAAAGATACCGGCGGTGTCAAAAATGGTGGCCGGAATCGTCGTGATCGACGGTGGAAGGAAATTCGGCTTCTCTAGCCAAAAATGGCTTCCAGGCACCGGAATTCGTTGCTACAGGCTGCGAAAGAGGCTGGGGAAGGTGGTGGCACACCAACGGTGAGAAATCAGCAGTTACAGGCGTCGGACGACAAGGGAAACGGTCGGGAGGGAGAAGAGAGAAATCGGGGGCAATTCGGTAATTTTCTAAAAAACTTGATTTTTGACATATTATATGTATATATATATATACTTTATACTATATATTAAAATAATATTAAATTACACACATTAAATATACACCACACACATATAATTTAATATTTTAATAATTTATACTAAATAAAAATAATTAAATAACAATAAAACTAATAAATAATTAATAAAATATTAGGGTAATATTAAACCCTAATTAAATAAATAATTACATGTATACACGGTGTTTAATATTTTAAAATATGTATGAGTTCATGCAAGTCCGAAAATATATTTAATATAGTTAATAATAAATTATTTACGTGAAAATTTCTCCGAAAATGCAAGTCCCGGGAAAATTTTACGTAAAGCACTGTAAATAATACACAATAATTAAAATAGGTTTTAAATACACATCAACTAGTAAAAATATCATAGTATATATACAAAAATTATTAACACTGCATATCCCGGTACAGTGTAAAAATATTTAAAAACACGGGATATTACAGCTATGCCTGATTATTACCAGTTGGGCATTCAGTCAGGTGGATTTCAGACTACTCCATACTCAAGTTTTCAGATTGGTTCGAGTAGTCAGCAGAGGGGCCCAACTCAGCAGAGTCAGAGGCAGTAGTAGAGAGTATATAGGAGTAGCAGACATGGCCATGAAGGTCAATGTAAACCGTTCAGACTTGGGTCAGGTGCTTCGAGCAGCAGCAGTGGTCGCAGTTATGGGTCAGCTGCCAGTGTTTGTCAAACGTGTGGCAGAGTCCATCAGGGACCATGTTACATGGCGCTGCTGACGTATTTCAGATGTGGACAAATGGGACATTTTGCCAGATCATGTCCCTATTCTGGCTATCAGCAGCTGTAGATTCCATGATTCCCTTAGCAGTCGATTGTTAGTACAACACCTGTTCCTTTTCAGTTGCCTCTAGCTCAACACCCGAGTTCTACTCAGATTGTTCCTCAGTAGGGTCATGGTAGAGGTACCAAAGGAGGTGCCAGAGGTGTTGGCCAGGCTTCTACCAGTCAGTAGGGATGTCGAAGTCAGGCCAGAGTCTTCCATCTTACTCAGAAGGATGCTCAAGCATCAGTCGTTGCAAGTATTATTTCTGTTTGTTACCTAGATGTATGGGTTCTATTTGATTCGGGTGCCACGTAGTCGTTTGTTTCTCCTATTTTTGCTTCCAAGTCTTGTTGGCAAGCTTCAAGGATGGCTTTTCCTTTGTCTATCGCCACTCCTCTAAGTGATTTTTTGGACACCAATGTTATTCTTTATGGTTGTCCAATTTTTGTCGGAGGTAGAGAATTGTCTGCTTATTTAATTTTGTTGAATGTGATGGAATTCGATGTTATTTTGGGTATGGATTGGTTATCTCAGCACTATGCCGTAGTAGATTGTCAGAGTAAAGAGGTGACTTTCAGAATTCATGATGAAGAAGAGTTTAAGTTTGTAGGTGATAAGAGTTCTGTAACTCAGAATCTTATTTCCGCTATTACGACTAGGAAGTTACTGAGGAAGGGTTGTCAGGGTTATTTGGCATTAGTCAGGGGTACTTCAGTTAAGAAGTTGTCGCTCACAGATATTCCTGTTGCCTGTGAGTTTCCTAATGTTTTTCCTGAGGAGTTACCGGGTTTACCACCTCATAGAGAGATTGAGTTCTGTATAGATGTGGTTCCAGGCACTACCCCTATTTCTATGCTACCTTATAAAATGGCTCCTATAGAGCTGAAAGAGTTAAAGGAGAGGTTGCAAGAATTACTGGATAAGGGTTTTATTAGACCCAATGTTTCTCCTTGGGGTGCACCAGTCCTGTTTGTAAGGAAGAAGGATGGTACCCTGAGACTGTGCATTGACTACAAAGAACTGAACAAGGTGACAGTGAAGAACAAGTATCCTTTCCCGAGGATAGATGACTTATTTGATCAGCTATAGGGTGCACAATTCTTTTCTAAGATTGATTTAAGGTTGGGTTATCATCAGTGAAGCCGATGTTCCTAAAATGACATTCCACACTTGATATGGCCATTATGAGTTTTTGGTGATGTCTTTTGGCTTGACTAACGCACTAACAACTTTTATGGACTTGATGAACAGGGTATTCAGACCATTTATAGATCAATTTATGGTAGTCTTCATTGATGATATATTGGTGTATTTAAGGAGTATGGAAAAACATATAAATCACTTGAGGACTGTACTACAGACATTGAGAGAACATAAGCTTTATGCTAAATTCTCGAAGTGTGATTTCTGGATAGAGAGTATTGCATTTCTTGGACACGTGGTATCTAAAGAGGGTATCCAGGTTGATCCACAAAAGATTGAGGCAGTGTCTGAGTGGCCTAGACCCACTTCAGTTACTGAGATTCAGAGTTTTTTGGGTTTAACTGGGTACTATAGGAGGTTTGTATAAGATTTCTCCAGAATTACAGCTCTTATGACTCGCTTGACTCAGAAGAATGTAAGGTTTGAGTAGTCAAAAGCTTGTGAGAACAACTTTCAGTTATTGTAGGAGAAGTTGATCATAGCTCCAGTTTTGGCTTTGCCTAATAGAGAAGACAAGTTCACAGTGTATTGTGATGCCTCTAAAGTTGGCCTAGGTTGTGCGTTGATGCAGAATGGTAAGGTAATAGCTTATGGTTTAAGGCAGTTGAAGAAACATGAACAGAACTATCCTACCCACAACTTAGAGATGGCTATAGTGATCTTTGCTCTCAAGATCTGGAGACATTATTTGTACGGGGTGACTTGTGAGATTTTTACGGATCACAAGAGCCTTAAGTACATTTTTTAGTAGAGAGATCTAAATCTGAGGCAAAGCAGATGGTTGGAATTATTGAAAGATTATGACTGTGAGATTCTATATCACCCAGGCAAGGCTAATGTGGTAGCAGATGCCTTGAGTAGGAAGTCCTCAAGCAGTCTTGCTTATATCAGTGTAGAGAGGAGACCGTTAATCCAAGAGTTGCATCAGTTAGTGGATCAAGGTTTGATGATGAAGGTGAGTAGATCAGGTGGATTGCTAGCTCAGTTTAAGGTGCGATCTGTGTTGAGAGATAGGATTAAGGCAACTCAGAGCTGAGATCTTATTCTAGAAGAGCTTGCAGAGAATGTCCGAGTAGGGAAGTTCACTGATTTCACAATCGATGTAAAGGTGTTTTGTGGATTAATAGTAGATTGTGTGTTCCTGATTTGGATGATTTGAGAGAAGAGATTCTTAAGGAAGCACATTCTACAGCCTACAACGTACATCCAGGTGTTACTAAGATGTACCACAGTATCAAAGACTTGTACTGGTGGGATGGACTGAAGAAGGATGTCGCTGATTATTTTGCTAAGTGTTTGACGTGTCAACAGGTGAAAGCTAAACATCAAAAGCCTTCTAGGAAGCTTTATCCTCTTCCTATTCCTGAGTGGAAGTGAGAAAGGATTGTTATGGATTTTATGGTCGATTTACCTTGTTCCAAAGATGGATACGATTCCATCTGGGTGATTGTGGACAGGTTGACCAAGTCTGCATATTTTTTGCGTGTGAAAGCCACTTATTCTGTAGCCAAATTGGTGAAGCTGTATGTGAAACATATTGTGTGCCTTCATGGGGTATCTATGTCCATTGTGTCAGATAGAGGTTCAGTGTTTTCTTATCATTTTTGGCAGAAGTTGCAGGAAGTGATAGGCACCAGGTTAGATTTCAGTACTGCTTTTCATCCTCAAACAGATGGTCAGTCTGAGAGGACGATCCAAATACTGGAAGATATGTTGAGGATTTGTGTTTTGGATCTAAGAGATAGCTAGGATGATCATTTGCCACTCGTAGAGTTTGCATATAATAACAGCTACCATAGCAGTATTGGAATGGCACCATATGAGGCTTTGTACGAAAGGAAGTGTAGATACCCTCTGAGTTAGGATGAGATTGGAGAGAGAGCTTTGACTGGACTTGAGATGGTTCAGGATGCTGCAGAGAAGGTTGCTATAATCAAAAGGAGATTAGAGACCGCAATTAGCAGACAGAAGAGCTATGCGAATCCGAGACGCAAAGATGTAGAGTTCCAGGTAGGAGACTATATATTTTTAAAGGTGTCTCCGATGAAGGGTGTGATGAGATTTAGTAGGAAGAGTAAGCTAGCACCGAGATATATTGGACCGTTCGAGATTCTAAAGAGAGTTGACACTGTTATATATCGATTGGCTTTGCCTCCGAGTTTGTTTCAAGTGCATTTGTTGTTTCATATATCGATGCTGAGGAAGTATATTTCAGACCTTTCACATGTGTTGCAGTCCGATAGAATAGAAGTGAGTGAAGACTTGACGTTTGTGGAAGAACCTGTTACAATCGTAGACTATCAAGTTCGACAGTTGCGTTCGAAGTAGATTCCGATGGTTAAGGTGTTATGGCGCAGCAACAACGTAGAAGAGTATACCTGGGAGATTGAAGCTGAGATGCGAGTTTCTTACCCGTATCTCTTTCCTCCTTGACTCTTGTAATTATTCTTTTCTTGGAATTCGGGGACAAATTCTTATAAGGAGGGGAGACTGTAACGACCTATATTTTTAAATTATTTTATTTTAAGGATATGAAGTGTTAATAAAATTTAAAGTTAAATTTGATTATTTTATTTTTATTTTACTGTTTTACAATTAATTATTATTATTCTACATTTAAATAAATTTTCTACGTAAAAATAGTATTTTTGGTCGTTTGACTTGCATGATTATTTTAGTATTTTTATTCTATTATTGTTTCATAATTTTCCCTAATTATTTTATCAATAGATTATTTTATTAATGGTATTATTTGATGTGTATATATTATAATAATTAGGGTTTATTATTATTATTATTTATGTGTGTATTAATTATTATTGTGTGTTATTGTTGTGTATATATATATATGTATAATATGCATGTGTGGTGGGGATTTATGCATGTGAGTATATTATATAATATTAATATATAGTATAACATATAATTATTTTAATATACATAAACAACAATCACAATACACACACATACATCTCTTCTTCCCCCGAACCACCGCCATCCACCATCGTGCCACCGCCCGTTCCTCCACCATTAGTGTGCCTTTCGGCCTTCCAGCAGCTCCAGTTGCCTTCTACCGTCTCCTCCTTCCTCTCCGGCGAACTGCAAATCGGCGGCAGTGTAAGAAGCCGAGAATTGAGCTCAACTTCATTCCAAGCTTTTTCAGCCACCATTTTTCTTAACGCCAGTCTCTTTCTCTTCCTTGGACACCAATGAGTGTGAATCCAAGCTCCTTTTAACTTAAAAACTCGATTTGGTTGGGTGTTGAGCAATTTTGAGATTTTGGTCTATTAGGATTTTTAATTTTTTTTAGGGTGTTAATGGTTGATTCATGAAAAATTCCTTCACAAATGTTGATTATACTAGCTTAATCTACTTCCATGAATTTTTGTGTGATTTTTAGAATTTATTTTGATTTTTGTGAATTTTTAAATATTTTATTATTATTTTATTAATTTTCATAAATTAATTATATAAATTATGAATTTGTGATTTTTAGTGTTATTATTAATTTTAGAGTTGAGTTTATAATTTTTGTGATTTTTATGTAATTTTTATAATAATTTTTAGTTTATGTCAATTTTGAAAAATTAGGTTAAATATATATTTTGGTAGAAATTATTGGTTAATTATATGTTCTTGTTGATAATAATGAGATATATGTTGAGAAAATAATTTTTGTGTATTTAAATAATTTTTATTGAATTTTTGAGTAATATTAGTATATTATGTGTAATTTTTGAATATTAGAGTTAATTGTGTAATTTGGTGATAATTTTAGTTAAATATTATGTTTAATTAGTCTTAATATTATTTGAGGTATAAAAATAATTTTTACAAAGTATTTACTATTTTTTAATTAATACTAATTTTTGAAAATTATTTTTCAAATATTATATTATATACTATTTTTGTAATAATATGGATTTTTAGTAATTTTTAAAATGCATTTGGACTAATTAAGCTATTTGGATTAGAAAAGTGAGTTTTTATTAATTATATTGAATTATCGAGAAAATTTGATTTTAATAATATTATATTATTATTTAGGGTTTTAAAGTAATTATTGGGAAAAATAATTATTTTGGTATTTTAATGTTAAATATACTATATTTTGATTTTTTGAGGGTATTTATGGTAATTATTGATTTTTAATATATTTTATTATATTATTGAAATTGTGGTGAATTGTGGACCTCAGTTGGGAAATTTTGTAGTTCGGGATCCCAACCGAGGGTTGTGTGGATTTCTATATTTGAAGTGTATTTTTCTTACAGGACTGACTCTACTTTTTATTAAAGAGATGTCCATTTTACAGAGGAGGTTCTGTCGAATTTTCAGTAGAATTCTCATAAAATGTGACATCGAGTCAATTATGTGTCTGTCCGTGTTTAGAAATTTTAGATCGAGTCTCTAGAAGTTAAGTTAGATATATTCTGATTTCGTGATCATTTTTATTGTTTAGTTACGCCAAGATCGAGGGCTAATGGACCAGGCTCGTCAGACCAGTCTCGAGAAGTGCATCCCTATGAGTTGTTATTCTATATATACATTGTGCTTAGGTTGCATGTTTTAGAATTTTATGTTTTAAATGTATAATTTTGTATAATTGTTTTATTAAATGCCTAAAGTATATTTTAGGTATATTCTTGGTATATTTTGAAATAAATGCATGTTTTACTTTTGATTTATACCTAAATTGTTTTTAAGGATATTGTTGGTTTATTTTGAGTATATTTCATGATTTATTTGAATTTATTTTACATATATATACTTGAAATATACTTAGTTTATTTTAGGTATATTTCTGGTATATATATGGTTTATTTGATTATTATGAACGACATTATGCATTATTTGTTTACTTGAATGTATGTTTTATTTTTTTTAAATGAAGGATATCGATAGAACGTGCTTCCTAGTGGGCAGCACTAGAACCGAGTACGTACGATGCAATAGATTGTAGGGTTAAATTACTAACTTATTTGAGGAAATATGACATGATTGATATGATTGAGATTGATGTGATTGAGGGTGTGATTGTTGGAGCTCAGTTGACCAAGTGTCTCGGGGCCAATCACACTGACAGTCAGACTGTTGGAGCTCGGTCGACTTAGTGTCTCGGGGTCAGTCTACTGTCCAGATAAGTAAATTTACTTGGAATTAAATGAGCCAATATGGCTAGAGTGTTTTCTACTGTTAATTGAGGTTGCGATCATTAGGGTTCTATTTGATCTTTCAAAACTTATATTTTTCTGTATTATGAAATAAAATGATTTTCAGCATCTGTGTGTATATGCTTGTATATATATTTATTATATACATATGATTGTTTGCATTTGACATTTAGTAATGCGTGTATATATATTATAACAATTCACTCAGTGAGATCTGACTCCCCTTAAATGATATTTTTTTATAAGAGAATCTTCTTCTTCAGACCTCAGCAGTAGGCTTATCCGTCGGATTTCTTTCGTCCCGACCCTATTATGTAATTTATCTACTTAATTATTTTATATTGTGCTCTAGTAAACTGTAATAGTTATAATTTGTATCAGTAGTAGATTTTATTTTATTTTTGCTATATGAAATTTTAATTCAAATGTATAATCTGAATATTGTATTAATTCATTTCATGATATAAAAAAGTTTTATTTCATCATATTAAATTGAAATTTTAATTATGGTATATTTATTTTATTATATTTATTGTATGTTTTTATTCTTTTAAGGTTTGTTACAGATTCCGAATTTGAAAGAATTTTCATTTTCTAACGCCAGTCATGGTTCCGGTTTGGGTCGTGACAACACAACCTTCATGTCAACGATCAGCGATAAGAAGTTGCAGAACCCTGTGCTCGATTCTTTTGTTCTCTCAATACTTGGCACTCAGTCCTCAATGTTCCATAAGTGTTGGATGCTTGAGGCCTGACAGTTAATGGGTGCTCAATATTCAGAACTAATTGTTTGATGGGTATTCCACGTTAGGTTATCAATGATAAAAGGAAGTGACAGAAGAAACACTAGACCGTGCAAGAGGCTGCCGGCTTCGACAGCTGCGAGCATGAAGTATGGGAAGGAGCTATGAGAGACAAGTAGCGTGCCGTCGAGATCAGCTGCTATCGATTCATATGAAGAGCCGCTGCATGATGTTATTGACGGAAAGTTTCGTGCCAATTTCGTCAGCGACATGGTTCGGTCGATACCCTTTCTATGAAAATGTTATAAAGCCTAGCTTGTAATTTACACTTTGTCCAGAAAGTGATAGACAGGTAGCATGGGGAGGGAAGATACAAGTTTTAAATGAGGTGGTGGAGATCAATTATGTCTATCATGAAGCAAATGGATGTGATGATCATTTGGTTGGATTAGCTCTCAATGTTCCTTCATTCTGCTCCGGCAAGCATTAGTGATTTGATTTCCTTTATCAAGATAAAGTGGATATAGCTTACAATATTGCTAGTCTGTCCTTCCTTTTCCCTCCAAAAAACAAAAATTAATAAGGAGGAGGTTAGATTTTGAAATTACGAAAGTGACATTAGAATTTCGTTTTTATTTATTTCCTTAATTTAACTTTAAGGGCGGAAGTTACCACACTTCTTAACCAGAACTTAAAAAAACAAATTTAAAATTAATCAATCATTATATGCATCCTTCATTGACTATGAGCCACTAGATTAACCAAACACCAAAACAATTATTTGCAAAAACAGTCATTAAATTAACGATCAAATGACTTCAAAATTCAAAAAGCAATGCAGAAAGTCATGCGAGCAAGCAATAGATAAGCAAAAATCAATTAAAAATATAAAGCAACTTTACTTAAATTCAAGTTTAAATCATTAAAACACTAATAATTTTATAGCTATGTAATTTTATGCAACCACATGCAACATTGTCTCTTTGGTCAAATAATATATATATATATATATATACACATATATATATATATATATATATATATATTTAGTACAGTGAATCCAATTCCAAATTAAAAAAAAAAAAGAACGCAGGTAGCAAGGAAGCGATACCTAAGCCGATGAAAGAACCGAAGTTCCGGTTAGAAATTAAACCGCGCCGATAGCCATTGCTTTACTGTAGAAGTGAAAAATTGAAGCTAGGCTTGAGAGAGCTAACCACTGATAATTTTTACCATTCAAAAAATAGAAAACGAAGCTATGTCTGTTGGCTCTCTCTTTTTCTGCGTCTGGATTCTTTGGCCAGAGAGGAGAAACGGAGTCAGTTGATTTTTTTTTTTTTTTTCCCCTATCAAAAGCAGGAAAAATCCAAGTGGTGGTTCATATACGTAGGAAAGGTACTCGAGAGGTTGAGGCGGGGCATATCATTCTCGTGAAGAATTGGTTGATATTAGAAACAGTCGAATTTCTTGCGCAGTGGGAAATTGTGGTCTTTTCTAGGTTCAGTTGGTAAATAAGGAAATATCATAAGGGTATTAATGGAAATGGGGAAGGGAAAATCTGGACCGTGAATATCGAGGTGCTTTTTCTCCATCGCAACTTTGGCCCTCGGATCACCGGAAAATAAACGGATCAAAAACATTAATTAATTTTTTTGTAGTCACGTGGATCTTGACACATGGCAATTGGATATTGCAAAAGCGACGCCGTCGCTAAAACAAAAGTCATTTTTATGATTCCTATAATATTAAGAATATTTATCGGACCATCCTCAATTACCACAATAATAAAATTTCGTACACCTGACGATAGTCTAATTTCTTCAGTAAAAATAATCTCTTAGTTATCCTAATTATAGAAATAGTAATGAAATAATAAATATTCGTGGGACTGAAAAGAAACAATAACAAGTAACAACAACAATAGTCTTTTTTTGTCCATCTTTCCTATGCCAAGGAAATTAATTTTCATTTAATATGTCACGACTGTGACTGCTTTTAAGTGGATAAAATTCATGGATATATAATAATTGTGAACTGAATAAATTCAAGTCACATTACCACATATGGGTTAATTCCACTGCAACAAAAATAGAAATAAAATAGGAACAGTGTGTTAGCTGCCTCCTTTCAGCTGTCTCCCAAAAAAAATTAAGTGGATACAGCTGTCTGTCCTCATTTACAATTTTGTTCTTTCGAGGCTACAACAATATTAAGAGAATTTTTTTCAACACTGGAGAGAGGAAATGTAGGGGAAATTTGAACAATTCTTCTATCATGTGTTTCACATGTGCACATTTTATCAATCCATTCTCGAGTGGAAAGACATTAAAAGGAAATATTAGCCTATGTCCATTTCCTTCTTTTCAGTTCTGTACCGCAATTGGCTTCATAGTTTTATTTTACAATTTTGACGTTTTCTGTTTTCTTTTTCATTTTTTTATTTTTTTATCTATTTATTATTTTTGAAGATATTTTTAATTTATATATTTATTTAATTTGTATAATTTAAATAATTTAATTTTATATTCTAAATAACAATTTTTTTAATTTTAAAATTTACTAATATTTAGAATATAAAAATTAAGCTAAAAATTAACAATAGTCTTCAATAATTACTTTTTCATAATTATTTAGAATTTAAAAATTAAACTAATCATAGTAAAAATTATCCATAGTATTCAATAATTATTTTCTCAATAATAATAATAAAAAATTATGAAATATATCAAATAAATTATTATTTGTATCATTGATGCTAATAAAAATAAAAATTATATTTATAGTCTTAATTTTATTATTTATGATGACAAAACTATTAAAACAACAAACAATAAAAAAACAAAAAAATAAAAATCAACAAACATCACAACTGCAATTTTTTTGTTGTTTGTTTTGTTGATTTTTGTTAAAAATAAAATATAACCACAAAAAAATAGAAATTGTGAAATATTTCAAAAAAATTATTATTTTTATCAAAGTAAAAATTTTATTTATCGCCTTGATTTTGTTATTAATAATGAAAAAATAATTTAAAAAATAATAAAAAAATAACAACTATACAATTTTGTTGATTTTTGTTATTTTGTTGTTTTAATTGTTGTTTTTAGTTATTTTTTGTTGTTTCAGTTCATTGATTATTTTTTAATTTTTTTAATTTTTTTATTGATGTTACAAATACATCATAAAAATTGTAAAGTTGTTACATATTGATGATTAATAAGTATGAAATAGTTTTTTTTTAAAAAGTTATTAGATATTTCAATAAACAAATTAAAGTAAAAAATAAAATAAAATTCTTATTTTTTTTAAGAATATAAAATGAGAATTATTTATTTATTTATTGTTGTTACAACATTTGAAGTTATTTATTGTTTGGTTTAACAACAATTGAAAATGTTTAGTTCATAATTATTTATTTGAAAAAAAAAATCTTAAGAGAACAAAATATTAAGAAAAAAACATTAAGAATAAAATAAAGACAATACTTTAAAAAATAAAAAATATTGAGAAAAACATATGAAAAAGTAGAAAAAATGTTTAAAAAAGAAGATAAATATAGTACTATAAAAATTGAAAAAAAAATATTTAGCAAAAAAACATTAAGAAAAAAAACGAAGATAGTAGAAAAAAATTTAGAAAAAATTGTTGAGTAAAAAAATATTAAGAAAAAAATATATTAAAATGGTATAAAGCAAAAAATGTGTTGAAAAAAAATATAAAGCAAAAAAAATTGAAAAAAATCAGTAAAAAGAAAAAGATAACCCTAAAAATAAGGGTGACAAGATGAGTGATCTATATTTAAAATTAAAAAAATCAAAAAAGTTAGTTTTGAACAAAATTTTGATGAACGATATATATATATATATATATATATTGATGTAGCTATATAGAGAATCCAATATTAATAGGAAAAGCAAAATGTACTGTCGATAATAACACATGGGTTGTCATTAAAACAATAAAAATACTCCAAGATTTTTAAATTTATGCCCTTACCCTCTTTTTTAATTTTAATTACACGCTTACCCCTCTTCTCCTTTAGCTATAAAACGCGCTTCCATGTCCTTCCTCAGCTACATCATAAACCTTCAATTGCAAAACATGAACCTTCAGCTACAAAACCTCTTTTTCAGCTCAAAAATACTTCATTCACTTACAATCACTTTATATCAAATCAAAACCAATTTCTTCTCCAAAAAATGAACTTTAGCTTTGCCTCCCTCACATAAACCACCATTATCAATCTCTTGTTAAAACTCAAAAAAACATCACCATGATTTTAAAAAAAAAAAAAGGAATAAAAAATAAGATTTCAATAACCAAGAAAAGAAGAAGAAATTGAACAACAATAAAAAAATCAAAGGTAAGTCTTCTCATTCAGTATACAAGATAATATATGACATAAACAATGTGCAAACCTTGATTTCTTCCAAAAAAAAATACTTGCATTGGTTTATTATTTTAATTTAAAATTCTTTCAGTTTACTTTTATTTCTGATACAATTCAATGATATCTGAGTCAAGTTCATTCGAAGATGAAAAAATAATGTATGTGTAAAGACAAATATTTCAAATCACTTTTTTTACATGCTTGCTTCATTTTAGAATCTTTTTTATTTACATTTAGTTTCTGAAACATTTTAAAGACATCTATTTGAAGTTCTTTGGTGTCGCGACCCAAAACAGGGGCCATGACCGACGCTAGGGAACGGGAATTCTTTCGAATCCAGAACCCGTAGCAAGCCTAAAAAATAAAATAAACATGCAATAATAACAATAACAATATAATATGCAGCGGAAATAAAAATCATAATATCATAATATTATTCACATCAACTGGATTTAAATCAAAATCTCATCTCATAGATACATAATCTCTTTAATACAAATCCAGTTTCAATATACTACATCTCTTTAAAATAAAATACATGAAATCCAATACTTTAATTCACAACTACTGCAGTGTCTAGATAAAATAAATAAGACTCAAGTAGACAATTTACATAAAGAAGTCGGGGCGGAAGAAATCCGGCGTATCGACCTGCTACTGAGGTCTGAAGAAGTTGACTCTCCTGAAAAATAGTCAACGGAGGGGAGTCAGACCTCACTGAGTGAATTACTATAATATATATACATACACACTAAGTGATAATGCATACAGTCAACAGTATATATGTAATATGTAAATATATACATGCAAACTCACACAGATGCAGGAAAATCATTTTTATATATTTTATTGAAAATCATCTTTTATGAAGGATCATATAGAACCCT